>JAKGUB010000331.1:12465000-13688750 GCA_026261675.1 Hippocampus mohnikei | reverse complement strand
CACGACAGTAAGGTTAGTGCCACCATGCGCTTGCTCTAGTGAGGTTGAACCTGTAGATCAGCTATTGTTGTTCAGCTAATCACAACATTGCGACGTTCTCGCAGGATCAGTTCCATTGCTTCCACTTACAATCGGAATTGCTCTCAATTCACAAAATAGAGTCTGGCGGATGCCTCCGTCTGAAGGATCTTAATGCCGATCAGATGAGAGCTGCACAGATGCCAAGTCGCTCCTCCGGTCTAAAGTGGCGAGTGTGTCCTCTTCCGAAGTGCAGACATGCACGTGGTTACTTCTGAGCTGGCACCAGAACAAAGCAATTGCTTGATGATGTGCAATCATCAATTACATTCTGATGGTGCGAGTGTGCGCCGTATAACCGAGCAGAGAAGCGTGCATTAACTGAGCGTGAAGACAATTATGTAAGAATGCCTTCTGCGGAGTGAATCGGGCGCAAGACTGTTGTGATTTTGTCGTGTCTCAGCATTTTTAAACCGGTGCTTGCCTCGTGTTGATTCAGTTTGAGATATGACTGTTTTTTTACATGAGACACAGTAAGTAAACATCACGGGTTTATGATGCAGCAAATGAGATTGGTTGTCCTTCCCATTTTTGTTACTGGGCATTTGAAGACCACAAATCCACCTCCGCATTGACAGTTTGCCATTGCTTTGACCCACTCTCATTTACTCTCGCACTTAACCTAAATAGTATTGGGTTGCTTCTGCGATGATGGAAAGATCCGAACCGCGTCATTTATCATTCATGTCGGCGAGTGAAAAAGGTTTGGCTGTATTTAAAAGATGAACTGAACGGACTTCATATTGATGTCTGGATTTCCCCCGCCCTCGCGTGGTTTTTCTGCCGTTAAAGAAAAAGGAAGGATGGGCTAACATTGTGGTTGTCCAATGCTGATTCCGGATTTTCTGTTAAGAATGTGAATGACAATGAAACAGGGTTGCAGACATTACCTCCTTTCAGATCCCACGAATATACAGCTACAGGTATCAGGCCCTAATCCAATTATTTCCAGGCGATTGGACCTACTGAGTTGATCTTTTCAGTAAGAATAAACAGCAAGACACAAACAGAAAAAAAGGTATTATTGTATAGATTGTCAAAATGTATCCCAAGGTTGGGCCAACAGTTTGGAAAATCGGTGTTTGCACTGCCTCTGCAACTCTGTTCAATATACAGTTAAGGTTAATTAGAGAGACATTTGTGAGAAAATTGTGATGTCACACTTGAGGCAAAACGGAGCGGTATTTTGTTTGTACAATCGGTTCGCTCATTGCTTTTTGTCTTCTAACTGGAGGGATGTCAGTGCCCTTGGTTCCCCTCTGTTTAGGGTTATTCTCTGAAGCAGATGACTTAGCATTTGGTAGCTATACCCCTTCCCCTTCACTAAGCTCCGTGTCCAACCCCTCCCGCCCCGCTTACAGCAGTGAGGTAACATGTTCAGCACACAATAGAATACAATGGGAACAAACAGGCGGGGGGACAGAGGTGTTAAATGACCGGTCTTTGTTTGGTGTGAAAGGCTGATGCGGCACTTTCACAACTGAATGACAGAAGATGGCTGACACTAACCTAAAGGAAGAGTAAGTTGAAAGAGTGTCTGTGCACTGCGTGTGTGTCTGTCAGTCAGTCGGTCTAAGTGTGAGCGAATGCCGTGTGATCACTCATCACATCTCTCAAGGACTGTGGTGGGTCCTGCACATCGTGTCGTTGAAGACTAGGGTCTATTATTGTGACCGGCGTAAATCCTGCACAATGTGTGACTTAACTTTGTATGGAGGCGAGTTAGATAAGATGGTAATTTCGTAGAGAAGCACAGGCTGGTGGATCTGAGATGGAGTATTTTGCTGTTGTAGGAGTGGTCCTAGACAACTTCAATGATGGACAATCAAAGCGACTGCGCCGCTGTGGGTGTGATCATAGCTGACTTCAATTGTGGCCAATCAATGTGGCTCCTTTCATTGGGCGCCATGCTAGTCGTACACGAAAGTCAGAATTTTCATCTGCGCCTTGAAGGACATTCCCCCCGCACCCGGATCGATCATGCATGTGCCACCTCATACCCAGGTGCCCAGTGGGATGAGCTAATAAATACAAAACAATGATTTAGAAGGTTTGAACCCAGCTGCTCACATATTTATGACCAGAATTCCTGTACATCGTATTAAACCGACTGTGTAAGACATGGACTGAGCAGGCCTTTAGACTTTCTGCCACCAAATTTTCACTCTGACAGGCATTTCCAAGAGACTCCTTCTGCTGCGCCAGCCTGTGCAGCTTGGCGGAGACCGCTCTGACAAATGGCAAACATGCGCATCAAGCCTTGCACTGTTACAAACATCAGGATCCGCTGGCTTTTTCGACACAATGCAGTTGCGCTACCTATGACAACAGAGCCCTCAGTGTTAGAGTAGCAAATATTACATTTTCTTCTCCTTTGATATCCAGCATACTCACTATTCTACGTAGTCTAGTCTTTTTTTTTTCCAAATGACATTGCCTTGAAGCACAACTGCAATGGCAATTACGTCACTTTTTTAAGTGCAGTCGGTGTTGAACTCGACCAATGATCAGTGCTGCTCAAATTTTGGATTAATCATACTTGTGTATCAGTGGCGTATTATGTCAGACAGCTCACTTGGGATAGAAAGTGAGAACTTTTTCCAATTTTAAATTGGATTCGGGCAAAGGAGGGCTATTTCTACAACGCATTCAAGTATTATGAGTAAATGGTCAAAATCTCATTTCCAGTTTTGACAAGCATCAGGAGGGACACAGAATAGATTTCATTTTGAGCTCTCATTTCCTCTGGGTTTGGGAGGGGGGGGGGGTTGAAACCCTCCACTTTTGAGAACATTTTAACAGCGATGGATGGATAACTTCAATTTTTTCATTAGTGTTCAAATAAATTGATTCCCCCCCTCAAAGGTCAACATCATATGCCGACAAAAAATGTTTCCTTCCAAATTAAGTTAAAAAATAAATAAATACAGGTTTTGCTTCATACTCTGTTGATGCACAATTGCCAGCAATTACGGCCTCAAGTCTTTTTAAATATGATTCCACAGACTTGGCACACTCCTCTTTCTTTGCAGCAGGTCTCAAACTTCATAAAGCATCCAACCATTTTCAGATCTCTCCCGGATTCAAGTTCAAGACTCTCAAGTCAGACTCAAGTCTCCTCCAAGACTCAAGGGCATTCACAGGGTTGTCTTGAAGTCACTCCTCTGATATCTTGACTTTGTGCCTGTTGTGGTTGCAAAATGTAAATACTGCAAGCATTATTTTCAGAGGTTGAAGTGGGCACAAGTACAGTAATCCCTCGCGACTTCGCGGTTCGTTTATCGTGGGTTCAGTGCATCGCGGATTTTTTTCAAAGATATTATAATTTTATATGTATATATATATATAATATAATATATATATAATATATATAATATATATATATATATATATATATATATATGTGTGTATATGTATTTTAATATACATGGAGTACAGTACTGTATATGTTGCTCTATTTGACTCGCTGTTGTTTTGCAGCCTCTGCAGACCGTTTGCGGACTTTAAAAGAAAAGTTTTTTTTACCTGTTTATGTTAATTGAACGCTACCACGCGGATTCTCGTTTATCGCGGGTGGTTTTCGTCCCCATTAACCGCGATAAACGAGGAATTACTGTAGTGACGTGCACGTGCATTTTGGTGACGATTCACAGCAGTTTCCTAACATGAAGCAACGTTAAGCTTTTTTTTACGAGTACAATAAGCAACGATCCCCGTTTTCAGTCGACAGCAGGTGGCATAATGGCAGCCACCTGCGATTAACTAGAATACCGCGTTTAGACTAGTGGGGGCGCACAGAACATATTGCAAAAAAACATTTTTGAAGGCAAAGGGCATTGTAACCAAACGGCGTCTCACATATTTCTGCCACTTCGAAAACTTGTGAAGACAACCGTATTCGCACTTGAACAGAGCCATCACAAGTACGATCGGTGACCCTTGTGTTAACCCTTTGACAGGTCCGACTGTCACTTCTAAAGGGGCCCCCGTCCGATCAATGCTGTCCCCCGGGCGTCACGGTTGGATCATCTGGCCCTGCCCCTTTGGTCGATCACGCACTGAGCTGGCTGGGCTGCGACAACAATAACACTCGTCAGAGCGGAACGGAATTGCGAAAGTGATTCCGGACAACTTTCCAACATGCCACGTCGGAGAGTGGGCAAGTCGTGAAGCGTACCTGGCGGCTGCCATCCGCCGTTGCCAAGGTTTCCGTGTACGCGCTGCTTTGCCTGCTCGCCTGCGCGCGCGCGCCTCTCTCCGTTGGCAGACATGGCGGCGAACCTCCAGCCCGAGTGGATTTCTGGTCTGCCTCCTTCCTGGAGTTATGGACTTACTCGTGACGGGCGCGTCTTCTTCGTCAAGTAAGTGTGTGTGTGTGTGTTGATCATTCCGGGACGCCGTTGCACAAATGATGATGGTGAGCGCTAACGTAATGCGTCTCGCTCCGTCGCCTCAGCGAAGAAGCCAAGAGTACAACCTGGCTGCATCCACTGAGCGGCGACGCGGTCATAACCGGACACAGGAAAACTCCAGGTGAGGCGTCCGTTACTTTGCTCCGCTGGTGTCTCTCTTTAAGCGTCGTCATGGCTGCTTCTTGCCCACAGCGGCGGCGACACTGCGCTGCGTGTCTATTAAATGGTCTGTGACAAAGTGGGCGCTCCCATATGGCAACCTTTCACTGGGTCGTGACACTTCTATCCCCGGGTGGCTAACCACTCATTTTGTTATGGCCATCCACTTAATTACATTTCACTTTCAATACAGGTAAAAGACTTATGACCTTGCTCAGTCTACCTGTGAAGGCACAGCTAGCTGCTCCCAAAGCACCTGCTCGTTAATGTATTGTTGCTATTCTATTGCTGTGCTTGCTGATGAATGTTTTTTGCTACCTGTATTCCTGCAGCCTTGCAATGTATTACATCAAGCCACCCTTTCCCCTTTTCTTTCTGTTGTTGATTCCTTTGCAGATTGCATTGATGACTCATTAGGTGTTGATCTGAGCAACATGAAATGTTAGAAATGTTCCTGTGACGAACATTGTGGAGTGTATTCAAGTGCAGTTCAGTTGTATTAACTTTGAAGTAAAATTCAGTTGCCTTGAATTCTGAAGATTTGCACAATTTTAAACGAAACAACTACTCAAACAATTATCAATTATCCCTAACATTTGCCCAGTTACAGCATTTATTGAACTTGTGTTTTATGCAATCATCATTAAAATGAATCATTTTCTGATCATGTACTTCAGCCGAATGTTCATGTTTACAGTGTTAGTTTCCACTGTGTGTAGTGTGAGAACAGCTGACAGTAATATTTGATAATTTTTTTATCAATAAAGCCTCTGTCTTGTTTTTGAGCAGTTAGGCCTTTTGTGTTACTGTATTTTAATGTTGTTCATGATGGCGGCACAAGTATTTGGTTTGGTTTGGTTTATTTACTGAACATAACATAAAACATATACAGTAATAATAAGGTAAGTAAGAGAAATCAGTCATCATTCAACACAGTCATCATTAAACACAGTTATTATGTTCAAGGGAGTAGGAAGAAGTAAAGAACTTATCTAGTCCTACCCCGTGTTATGTGTTTATATCTAATAAATAGTTTTTATATCAAATTTTTTTTAACTGGAACTTGGTGTAAAAAAAGAAAATTGAGAACCACTTTCCGAAAGGATGAATTGCAAGGAAAATGTATTTCAAAATATTTGGAAACTTCATACTGTTTATTTATTTATTTATTTATTTCTAATCCCAAATTGTTCTTGGTTGACATGATAACAAATGACAAGAACCAATTATTCAAGACATTATTGCAACGGATGCATGTTACACAGATTTAGCTGTTATGGTTTGTTTTACAGTCTGTTTGTCTTGGTTATTCTTCAAGAAAACTGAGTTGTTGATCAGTGATGGGAAGCTCATCTCAAAATGGCTTGCCTTTCCTTCACAGGTCTACCCATTGGATGGGAAGAAGGATATACATTCGAGGGTGCGCGATGCTTCATCAAGTGAGTGACGCAACCTTGCCACTATTAGGGCTGGGAAAGAAACAGCATCATGATTATCATGAGATATAGAAATGAACATTGAAGAGATTCAAATGGAAAATTAAGACGATATCAGTCAACTATGTGGACTTTCTCGCCAGTCCAGCGAGCTTTGCCTTTCAACATATTCACACTTTCCTCTTTCTGATCGCCCACGTCCTATTTCCGTAGCCAGCTTTGTGTTCCTTGACTGACACTTGATCTTTTTATGTATTAAAAAAAAATGATGGACCGCAACATATTCTATGGGTTATAATGCGATATCGGCTGAAACAGTACATATCGCAAGGAGCTCACACATTAAATCACCCAATGTGTGGCGGTGAGTGGCCAACTTGAATTATTATTTTTTTTGCAGTGGTCTGGTGCAAGTTAGGTTGGAAGAATCGTGCCCTGGGCGACTGGTCTTAGCACTAAAGCTACCTAATGCTTCAAGCCACATATGCACGGACAAGTTGATAACGTAAAATTATTTATCATTCACGCATAGTTGTGCAACAATGTGAATTGAATTCTTTTTTCATTTACTGCAGATATTCATTGAACCAATCGTGTGTGTGTGTGTGTGTGTGTGTGTGTATATATAATTTGTATAAGTTATTTCCGTATTTCTTGCACGTCCACATGAATTTGGAACAACTGCACTCCATATCTGTACCCAAGCGGCCTGTCAAAAGTTAATGATTACGCATAGGAAGATTGTGCAAGTCCATGGCAGGCATGGGCAAAGTGTGGCTGTTGCCTTTATGAGTGGATTTTATTGATTCAGTCTTACCCCCAAGTCCACTTAAGAGTTTGAGTCGCATAATCAAGTCTGTTTTCCTTCTGCTTTTCGAGTGTATTTGATTCGCTGGCACTTTAACATGCCACTTGTCTTAAATAGATGAAAAACATTTCCCAGGTTTGTGCCAGCCTGCAGCATTACAGGAATTTGAAGAGAGCTTCATGTTCACTTTGCTGGGCTCGAAGACTTGGATATACATAAATTATTTCACTTGCTGGCTCTCGTCAGGTTTCCAACCAAATGGTTCGCTAATCTTAAATCCATTTGGAGAAAATCTGCAAATGTACAGGTGTTTCATGCATTCTTCTCTTTCCTTTATTTGTCATCAAACTTACGTAGTTTGAGGGGTCCTAAAACTACTTTTGTTCAGTCATCAAACTTAGTTTGAGGTGTCCGAACACTACTAACTACCACTACTTTTGTCCATTGTGACAAATCATTAGCAAGAAATGCTCCTACTTCTTGGGGTATCTTGTTTATTTATTTATTTTTATGTTGATCTCAAGCGACACAGTAGATGCATTCTCCAAAGACACTAGTGGTTTAACTTTTTATCTTGAGCTACTCTTTGAAGCCGGATACAGTTACAACTGTGTGTGGGTGACCGTACAACATGCACATGCGCACGCACAGCATCAATGAAAAGTGCATTATAAAACTTACCACCCCCAAAGAAAAAAAAAAGCGGCAAATATTCTTAGATTTCAATATAAGAATTGAAATATTTTGTCACATTTTTCAGTGGGTTGTGAAATGAAGGTGGGCCCCGGGAGGGTGAGTTTGCATTGCAGAGGATGCAAGAGCGTCGTGTCACCATGAATTCACTCTCCCACGTTGACTTCGACATGAATTTGAGCTGCTCCATGTGGCAGGCTGTCAGGCAGTCGAGCTGAAAGTCAGTCACTTTATAGCCGAGTGTTTTATCACTTTGAACACTCGGTGCAACCCAGAGCACCACAGCACATCTCTAAGTTGAAAACAAAGCCACGAGCACAATTGCTGTGACAGGACTATTTCCCCAATGATTGTTTAGGAATTAGTGAAAAGTTTACCTCAGTTTAATCAGTGATTGATTTTCAAATGTGTTGTATCATATTTGACAGTCAGAGGATGGTTATCGATTATTTGACAAGTAGCACAATTTATGTGCGCTGATCTTGCTGCGTGGCTCCGTGCAGCAATCCTTAAGCGATGCGTGTGGATGCTTAAGTCGGATGCAATTAAAATAGCCATAAAACTCGTTCAGAGCTCATCCAATTGACACATTTTCCGACTTGCAGGCAACATTCTGCTTCGGTACGTGGTGGCTACGCCTGCTTTGCTTGAAATGGCCCAAAGTGTCTTTAAAATGTGACAACATGCAGCTGCTCTTCAGTACAAGAAGCCCCTCATCTTCCTCTTCGTTTTCTGGCTGTGTGCTCTTCTGCAGCCTGTTGACAGTGTCGACACTTCAAATTTTCTGGTTGTGGGCTATTGTGGATGTTGCGCGGTGGGGAACAAAAGCTGATCTGTGTTACCAGCCTTGTAGTCCACTTGGCAAACGACAGCTCTGTTATAGGTTATCCAGCCATTTTGCTGCATTACCGTATTTTCCGCACTATAAGGCACAACCAAAACCTCCAAGTCAATTGCACTGTCAATCACCTCAACAGAACAAACAACCAAAAACACAAACTTCGGCACGTCAGAAAAAAATACAATTGCATTTTGGTGGATTGTCAAATAAATTTTACATGGCAAATCTGTACAAACATTCTGGCAAAGCATCTCCATTTGAAAACAAAGAACCAATTCATGGAAAAACTGAGATCTAGCCACTCCATGTTAATTAAACTTAAAGATTGTTAAAGTGGCCTCCCCAATATGTGTCACTTTAAAAATGCACAATGCCAAATACAGTATGTAGTTACAACCGTCTCTTTATTTTTCAATTTGCAATAGCGCGATGAGGAAAGAGGAATGGGTCAATAGTCCCCAATTACTTATTAAATCCAGCAGCTTCTGGCTCTTCTCCCAATGTGATAAATCAAAGAAGAGAAATCCATCCCGGTATTTAGCGGTATTGGCACGTCTTCTATTGGCACTCTTCAGCCATTAGAGAAGAAAGCTTCCGAAAGCAGTTACTTTTTACATTCAGCATTTTTCATGGCCAAAAGGTAAAATGATAGACTGAGAGATTAGATACATACTTGGACTGATCACCAGTCAATCGCACAGGTGACACATTGAGACATTTGGCACTCACATTCACATCCCTTGCCATGTATAGTCCTCAATTCAACCTAAAATCTATGTCAAAATATTTTTAGACTATGGGAGGAAGCTGGAGCTGTCCGAACTCGGCAACCACCGCAGGTTGATTATTATTCAGGATGCCCCATGTCTACATTACCATTTCTACTGAACACATTAATACATTTAACTCAATAGGCAACGGAACTTTATACTGCCACTTGACAAATAATTTTCTGTCAACCTTTTTCAGGATGAAGTTAAAAAGTTGTTTGTCTCATTGATGCTGAATATTTACAACACTCGTGTTTACGAAAAGTCAGAAATGTCCTGTCTTTGGTCACTAACGATGTATTTTATTTTTAATTATTAAGTTTTGGAATGTAGCTAATTGCGCTTAGCTGCTTTTATTTAAAAAAACTGACTAATGAGGAACTGCAGAACCTTACAAAGCTTTAGGCCAGTCTACTTGAATTAGATTCCATTCTTTATGTCTCATTCGAGGATATTTTTGTCAGCGTCCTTTGTGGGCAATTTGCAGTTGCATCAACATGAAACGCAACATAAAATCTGAAATAATGTTAGACTGTACTCTGCAGTCACTGCTTTCGTAAGGCTGCTCACTTGTTCCCTTGTATTATTCATCAAGCAGAGCCGAGGAAGAAAGAGATAGTCAAGTTGAACTTCGCCAATTATAAAATTGCTGTTAAGCTTCTGGGTCAATTGTGCAATGAAGGTCAATTAAGCTGGAGAAAATGATTACTCTTTAATATATATATATATATATATATATATATATATATATATATATATATATATAAGCAATCGGCAATTTAAACAGCGTGGGCTAAAATGTTGCTAGAACAGGGGTGTCTTTATTTGGCTCATTTGTGCATAGTTGTCATGTTTTTCCGTCTGCAATCTGACGTTTAAAGAAGTAAATTGCGTTGCAGCCGGCGCTCCACTTCCGGGTTGGACCTTTGGGAATTGTAGTTCTTTTGTTCGATTCGACTTGATATGTTCATGCCGCGCCCACTTCCGGGATTGAGTATTGGGACTTGTAGTTCTTTTGTTCGATTCGACTTTATGTTTGTGTTGAATGGTTTCTTACGTTTAAAACAATGAATAATGATGACGATAATGATACATAGTGAAATCAGGGTTGATTACATTATTTATTAAACGTATTGTTAAATAAAGGTATTCATTAATATCAATTATATACATATTTACATTGCGATGCAGAAAGATAGATATATTAATTTTTTACTGCATTTATGTGTAGTTTAGGTTCTGCTTCTGATACTTCTGTTACAACTACTACTACTCCTACTTCTGCTGCAAAGTGCTCCAATAAATGATCCAAAAAGTACAGAACGAGAGATCCTTCCATGCTGACCGACAATCCCTATTCAGGGGGCCGTGAAAAATTATAGGCTGAGTACTAGTTTACCTTAGATGTGTACTTTATATTGCGCTGTTTTGATTCCATAAAAAGAGCTGTTCAAGCAGCTGTTGTGTGACAAAATATTTTTTTCACTGTTGTTGATGGACAGTAATATTGTGTGAGAGATAATGTGTGAATAACTGCTCCAAGTGAAAAATGTTCATGTAAAATTGAAAATTGAAATTATTTCAGTAAATATTTGCATTTTGCACATAGAAAACGGATTCATGATTCCATGTTGATGAGAGCATTAAAATGGGGGAAAATAGCACAAAAAATACAAAAGGAAATTCAGAAACGATAAAAAATACGTGAGTAATCATGATTAATTTTTAGTTAATTTGAGTTAATTATGACAGTTGAGTTTTTAATTAGATTAAATATTTTAATCGTTTGACAGCTCTAATATATATATATATATAAATAAATAATATATATATTTGGTCTTGGATATAAGTCAAGTGCAACTCTCGACTGAATTTGCCATGGACTTTAAAATAAATCAAGTATAGTAACACCACAATGTCAGAAAAAGTAATGCCGCACATTTTTTTTTAATTGAACGAAATACAGAAGAGAACAACGTTGTCCATTTCTGAATAATGTGGCCAAGTTACAGAAAATCGGTTTTCACTGCAATGGCAATTTTCATTTAATTTTTCCTCATCATTATTTGAATCTTGCCGACACTTCACTGACACTCGAATGCATCACTACAATGAAACATTTTATTACAGACATGAAGAATGGATTCATTTGTCACACTCCTTAAACATAATTGCCTGTTTCTTTGTTAAATGGTATTAGTAAAATTGAATGCATATCTTCAGCACTAGTGGAAGACATTCTCCCAATAAATAATGAGAGGAGCAGCAGTATATGTCATTGGCAAAAGTTTTAATTTCTCTTGAAGACATATTCCAAGAACGGAAATCACATTATTTTGCAGTTGCATCAACATGAAACGCAACATAAAATCTGAAATAATGTTAGACTCTACTCTGCAGTCACTGCTTTCGTAAGGCTGCTCACTTGTTCCCTTGTATTATTCATCAAGCAGAGCCGAGGAAGAAAGAGCTAGTAAAGTTGAACTTCGGCCAATTATAAAAATTGCCGTTAAGCTTCTGGGTCAATTGTGCAATGGAGGTCATTTAAGTAGGAGAAAATTATTACTCTTTAATATATATATATATATATATATATATATATATATATATATATATATATATATATATATATATATATATATATATATATTAGAGCTGTCAGTTTAGCGCGTTTTTATCGACATTAATTTAAATGAATTTTATCGGGATCAAAAATTTTCTCATGAGATTAATCGGCATACGTCACAGCGGATGTGACGTTGCTCTATAAATAAACCAGAAACAAAACATCAAGCGCGCTGCACAAGTCCACACACGTTTGTTTTTCCAGCTACGGCAGCGAGACACCAAAACGGATATTTAAATAGTTTATGAATGGAAAGTTTACTTTTAAAAGTTGCCAGATTGTTCCACTGACAAGACCAAAGTGACCTGGATGTTTTGCAGTCGTAAACTGAGCTATCATCATAGCACGTCGAGTCTGAAATACCACTTAATTAATGGCCAAGCACACCGCTGACGTGAGTAGTCCGCCCCTCGTCTCAGACAGACGGCTATGGATCATTTCAAAGCGAAGAAAATGGATGACACAACAAAGAACAAAGTTGCTGAAGCAATCGGCAATTTAAACAGCGTGGGCTAAAATGTTGCTAGAACAGGGGTGTCTTTATTTGGCTCATTTGTGCATAGTTGTCATGTTTTTCCGTCTGCAATCTGACGTTTAAAGAAGTAAATTGCGTTGCAGCGGCGCTCCACTTCCGGTTGGACCTTTGGGAATTGTAGTTCTTTTGTTCGATTCGACTTGATATGTTCATGCGGCGCTCCACTTCCGGGATTTTGGTCTTGGATATAAGTGTCAAGTGCAACTCTCAACTGAATTTGCCATGTACTTTAAAATAAATCAAGTATAGTAACACCACAATGTCAGAAAAAGTAATGCAACACATTTTTTTGTAATTGAACGAAATACAGAAGAGAACAACGTTGTCCATTTCTGAATAATGTGGCCAAGTTGCAGAAAATCGGTTTTCACTGCAATGGCAATTTTCATTTAATTTTTCCTCATCATTTATTGAATCTTGCCGACACTTCACTGACACTCGAATGCATCACTACAACGAAACATTTTATTACAGACATGAAGAATGGATTCATTTGTCACACTCCTAAAACATAATTGCCTGTTTCTTTGTTAAATGGTATTAGTAAAATTGAATGCATATCTTCAGCACTAGTGGAAGACATTCTCCCAATAAATAATGAGAGGAGCAGCAGTATATGTCATTGGCAAAAGTTTTAATTTCTCTTGAAGACATATTCCAAGAACGGAAATCACATTATTCTTGTGGGATCTAGATTGAACTTTAGAGGGCTCATCACAAATTGTTAAAATGATTCACTTGAAATGCAAGGAGAATAATATGCAGGCTTTACGATGGTTGTTTTCTGCATGGATATGTATCGACCCGTTGCCGTAGCCCAGCCTGCACATTTGCAGATAAGATTAGCTATCAATCAAACAAAACTCAAATGTTTCTATATTTTTTATGTCTTTGTGATAATTAGTATTTCACAGCACAATTTATTAAAAAAATAAAATAAATGAAAAACATCTAGGTGGATGGGCACTGCCCCTTGTGGTCCACCCGTGGCGACGGTTTTGAATATGTAATCCTGTCGATGAGTTGCCTTCCCTAACCCTTTCAGGGACAGCGGTTACTACAGTGGACACCTAATCATGTTATCAGGTTACAGGTTGCATGAAAGGGTTAATATCATCAAATGTACTTTGGACAGATTTGCAGTTTCATAAGTGGATCTCAAACTGAGAGCCCTTCACATTAATCAGTACCCAAGAAGTATTGTAGGTCCCTGAACTAAAGTGTTTCAATACATAGCGTAATTCCCTAGTAATGTGTTTGCAATGCTGAACAGAAAGACATAAAAAAAACACATTTTCTTTTATTTATAAGGTGTTGTATATGCACCTCATGCAGCCGTTACATGCCGGCGGCTGCAAGAACTGCAAGCCAATATTCATGACCGAACCAGACTGACACGGAAATGCAACGAGTTAGCTGCACAAAATTCAAAGAACCCATGACCGTGTCAATTAGTTCAATATGGATAAAGTGCATTTTCATTTATGAAATGCCACTTTAAAAGCAACATAATAGGATAAAGCGCACAACACAAACAGAATATGAATACCTAATTAGCAACTATTCCGGATCATTAAAGAAACACGACTCAACAGAGTGCATGCGGAGCTGAGTGGGCGACCTGACATGCAAAGCTCTGTGCTTGCCGAATCCTCCTTTCGTCGGCCGAGAGGAGGTCATTCATTTTGCAGAGCTTAATTTTCAGTCACCTCAAAGTGTTGTCTCTCTATTCTGAAAGCAACGTCACACAGCTGACGCGACTCCGAATCGGACGATATACAGTTTGTCCGGCCGATTCTGTGGTATCAGGTGTCGGTGTATCGTACTGTTTTTATGATTACTGATACCGACCGGCATTGGTTTTGGTGGCTCTAAATGGTATCATTTCATTGACTGATAAAAGGAATTAAAAAATCTCCCTGATTTTTCCTTGTTTAGCAATATGGCTTTCTTTATTGCTCATAAATGCTGAGCTTTCCTAAATTAATCTGACATTGGCAGAACGGTTAGCTAGTAGTTAGCGGTTTTGCCTTGGGGTTTGAATTTCAGTTTTGCGTGAGTGTTGCATTTTTCATGTTCTTTGCGTGCTTTTGTGGATTTCCTCCACTTTCCTCCTACATTCATTGTAGACACTAAATTGCGGTGTGTGTGAATATGGGTGTGAATGGTTGTTTATCTGTCTGATCCCAACAACTGGCTGGCGGACAGTCCAGGATGGACCCTGCCCCTTGCACCAAGCCAACTGCTATAGGCTTCAGCTGGCCCTAACGAGGACATGCGATATCGAAAATGGATGGCATGAATGTAAAATATTGCAGGCATATATTAGTACTGAGAGGATAAACAGTACTTTTTTACCTTGTATGATGCTCCGCCATAATTGAATCCAAGGGCATGTTTATGACGAGATGTTGGGACTGCGTTAATGCTACAGCCTTGAAAATCGAGTCTGGTTGCACTTGTAATAATTTTATCACATTCATAAGAAACTGCCGTGAGCCCAAATGAAATATTGACCACGCATTTTTAGAGGCACCCCGGTTATCCAGATGCAGTGCTTCCCACTGCAAGAAACATATGTTCTCACTTGCTTGTGTTTATTTCAGTTGCTCTGTTATAGTCTTCTGTCTTCTCAAAACACGATTGCAGCTTCAGTCACAAATATTTACACAGTTAACCTTCAGGAGCCAGGAAGCAATTACAGTATTTTGGGGGTATTGCGAATTGCTTTCTTGATTCAGAACAGAATGTATCGTCGCAATCAAGAGTTGATCGGATTAGCCTCTTACATAACTAAATACCGTATTTTCCGCACTGTAAGGCGCACCTAAAAGCATTCAATTTTCTCGAAAGCCTTATAAAAGCACACCCTATAATCCTATACGCATTATATCAATATTCTGATTTCTTCAATGTAGTATTTCAAATGTTCTGGAAAGCGCTTTGTTATAGCTGCAGCAGTTGTGAAAGCTCTATATAAATAAAGCTGTATTGTATTGTATTCCCTTTAGCGTAGCTCCATCTAGTGGATGCATAACACAACCGCAGCTACTATTGTAGTTTCTATTCTATGCGCCTTATAATGCAGTGCACCGTATATATGAAAAAGATTTTTGAAATAGGCCGTTCATTGATTGTGCACCTTATACTCCGAAGCGCCTTATAATGCGGAAAATACGGTATATAGTAAAATATGATGAAAATTCCTCTCCAGGATACCCACAAATAAAGAGAGACATTTTTCTCTATCTGCCATCTGCCTGCACTGGGAGAAAAACAGTTTTAATTGTTTGGCTGCTGTGTGTGTGAACATATGTCTCAGAGATAATTTGATGCCAGTGGTTGCTTCCAGCCATGATTAAGGCCATTTTGTCCGTAAATAAATAAATAAATAAATAAATAAATAAATAATTCATCCATCTCAGTTTTACTTATATGTGGTCGAAGTATTTACTGATACGGCAGTACATTTCCTGACTTTGGTTCAGTCAGTGTGGGTTCAGTTCCCACTCACTAATGGTGTGATTGTGACTGCAAATGGGTGTCCGTTTTGTGTGCCCTGCAATTCACTGCGTGTAGTCCGCATTTCACCTGAAATCAGATGTATAATTTCCAGCACTTCGTGTCTCTGGACTGGATGAGTGCTGTATAGGATGTAAGGTAGTGGATGTCTCGCACATTGTGATACTGAGTATTTGACCCTAGTGATCAGCAAATGTACAGTACTTTCATGCTAATCTGTCTCAATGACATGACTGGCTATAAGTGATTGAAGTTGCAGCCTTCAGGCATTGTACGTACGTTGCTTCCTCCTCACAGAGATTAGCATCAGAATGTACTGAAAATTCAATTTTACTACTTAGTGCTCCCTCAAATAATTTAGTGATTGAATTGGTACACACACACACACACACACACACACACACACACACACACACACACACACACACACACACACACACACATGCAGTATGTGTTTGTGTGTATTTATGTATGCAAATATATGTATGTATACTGTATATTTGTGTATGTATGTATATAATTGTTTTACCACTTTGATATGATAAATGGCCACTTTACTTCACTTGAGTCTTTTGATATTCCACAAAGCATTTTTGTCTTCACAGCAACATACTCCCTCGCAAAACGCTACGTTCATGTATGTTGCGTCTCATGTGTTGCTCCTCGCGTTTCGGTATGCAATGAATGAACATGAACATCTAATCTTTACTACTATGAATCTGTCAATCGATGGTAGGCCCATTTCTGAGGTTTTCGAAGGGAAACATTGAGCCGATGCTAATTCTTTCATCCCAAAGCCTCTTAGATGTGTGCCATCTCGTATTTAATGCTGAGAGAGCATCGAGTAATCCCCATAGTAATCTGCAGTGAGCTGCCCTTTCCTGATGTGGTGCCAGGTTGAATCGAGGGACAGCTGCTGTCGTGGGGCTCTTGCTGTTGCTTGACTGGCATTCCCGCTGAATTTCATTTTTATTAATCAAGAATGTGATCGACTTGGCTCCATCCATGTCATCCCTTAAGAGTAATGCTGCAATGGGCCAGAAGAATGGTGTGCTGTGTCCTCTACTTTAATCAAAGTGTGTGTGTGTGTGTGTGTGGCATTTGTTTGCTTCTGTCACATACTTTAAACATCCACAGAACTGACGGCAAGGATAGAAAGCACCTTCATGTGGATGTTGATGATTTTTCTTTTTTTTTTTTTTAAGTTCCAAACATCTGCTCTGTCATCTGGGTAACGAATGTCTCTTAACCTTACTACAGCTGTCCTATTTTGCCTTGACAGCCAAGAATGTTTTCACTTCCTCTTTCTCTTCCATATTTGCCTCCATACAGTAGACAGTGCAAGGGCTCGTTGTTTTCCAGATGGTTTGTGTTGATTAGGCAGCTTTTGGAAGCCGTCACTCTGCCCAAACACTCCACAGCTGTGAACTCTTGAAACACGGTGGCAAATTGTGCACAGAGCGATTCGGAGCAGTCAACTGTTTCCTGAAACAAATTGTTACAAATTCAGCTTTTTACATCACATTTGTTTTTGATCCGCATCGGAACATGCAATTTTGACAGTTTTGAAGATTCGCTGGTTGGTATGCATAAGAAGGCGTTATGGACAGACTGTTTATTTACTTTACAGTTGACCGCCAGGTTAGCTGAAGCCTATCCCAACGACTTCGGGCAAGACATTGTACACCCAAGGTTGGTCACCATAATCGCATGGTACTTAAAGACAAATGAATGGACTCAACTGAATTTGTACTACAAGTACATGCCTTAAATCGTTCATTATTACAACGCATCTGAGGTGGGTTTCAGGTTCGGGTTTTACAGCTGCAAGAGAACAACTCTGTGTGCATAATGCTTATAAGAGGCCCCTCATTACTTGAGTGCAGGGTATATTTTGCTGCTTGTCACGTACATATCTATCTAGCTAGCCAGCTCGATATCTAGCTACATAGCTATCTAGCTAGCTAGCTAGCTATCTGTATGTATATGTGTGTATATACTGGTATGTCTATGTGTATAGTGTGTAAATGGTTCTTTGCTACTCTCAAGTGCTACAAATAAAATGTTAACTCTCTCAGGGACAGCGGTTACCACAGTGGACACTCATGAAGCATCATGTTCCAATTTCTCCCAGACTGTTTGAGGCCATATATGGATTTGTTTAACTTACACACAAGTTGTACACCATCCCTTTGTTTCACACAAAAACCTTCAGGTTGATCCATGTATAGTTCGCAGTCAATAGGTGCATGTAAGTATGCTGCCTTCACGTCCATTTGGTTTAACAGCAACTCATACTGTGCAGCAAGCTGCATCAGTAGTCGCAGTGATGTCAGATTAGCGGTCGGCGAAAATGTCTCAGAATAGTCAAGTCCTTCTCTCTGACTGTACCCTACATATCTTGCTTTATATGTTTCATTGCCTTTGTCATCCTCCTTTAAAGCATACACCCACCTTCCCCCCACTGTCTGTCTACCCTCCGGTAATGGCACAAGGGTGAAAGTGTCGTTCTCTTTAAAAGAAGTCATCTCATCTATCATCGCCTTTCTCCACTTTTCTGACTTTGGCGATGCCATTGCCTCGTAGAATGTTTGTGGCAATCCCACTGTTGCTCTATAGCAGTAATCAATTGTGATCTCATTGCCTTTTATCACACATTCATAATCCTCTAAATATTTTGGTGTCTTCCTTTCTCTACCAGAAGTACGAGGAGTCTCATTACCATTGGTTGAGTCCGTGTCGCAGTCAGGTTTAAGCTCTGGTTCAGTGTCAGAATCTTTTCCTACATATTCCGTCTGTAACTGACTTGCTTTAGGCATAGTTACCCACTCTACATAGTGGTCCTCCAGTTGGGTCTTCTCGGTCTGCGTCTCACTCTCAGTCACGGTCTTTGTGATGAAGTGGACCAGTCTGTGTTTCTGAACTTTGTTTGTCTCTGGAAAATAAATCAAATAAGCAGGTGAATGACGGTCAAAACCAACAAAGATCCCCTTTTTGCCTTTTGGATCTAGCTTTCTCCTGTTTTGCTCATACACCATGCATTCTGAACCAAACTTTTTCATTTTTGACAAATCTGGCCTTTTCCCTGTGAAAAGGAAATAAGGAGTCTCCCCTGTTCTTTCGCAGTAACATCTGTTCCGTATAACTGCTGCTGTTCTGGCTGCATATGGCCATAGCTCTTTGGGTAAGCCTGATTCTATCAGCATACACCTGACCATCTCAAACAATGTGCGCCAGTTCCTCTCTGCTGTCCCATTTTGATGTGGGAGTAGGGCGCTGATCTCTCATGTTTTATCATATTATCTCGAAGTAGAGATTGATACTCTTTTGAAACAAACTCTGTCCCATTATCCGATCTCATTCGCTTCACTTTACCATATGGTGCTGTGTCTGCCAAGAACTGCTTTGTAGCCTCGACTGCCATGTTTTTGTTCCTGAGAAAGTATACAAAAACAGCTCCAGAAAAGTCATCAGTAAAAGTGATGGCATATTTGTACCCGTCGAATGACTCTGGGTCAATAGGCCCACCTAGATCTGTATGTACCAGCCCTAATGGCTCTTTAGCTCTCACATCACTTTTCCTGTTTCTATTCTGGGTGAATTTCCCTTGAATACAGGTTTCACACTGGTTAGGTCTAGTTTGTTACTAATTTTCATACCTTCTACCACAGCTTCAAGCTTAGCAATATCACCATGGTTACAATGGCCCATTATCTCATGCCATGTTTTCATGTCTAAAGATGCATTGCAGGAGTCCTCACTGCATTCAGAATTTTCTGTGACAATGTCAAGATAGTACATACGGTCCTTTACAATCATCTTGCATATTGTCCCATCTGAAAGAATCATTTTGTTGTCATTCTTCGCAGTTGAACTTCGCTCCTTTCGAAGTTGCTGCATCCACAGGAAGGATATTCTGCGGGTATTCTGGGATGAGGAGAGCATTTGTGAGCTTGACACTCACTACTCGTCCACTGCTGTCGGCCAGCTTGATTTGCGCGTCCCCCCTCTTCTCGACACTTCCGGTGATCCGTCTTCCATCAGCCAGCTGCATGATGTGATCTTTAGGCCGGAAACTCTCATCAAATCGGATGAATGCGGTCTTGTCGGTGATTATGTGGGCAGAAGCACCGCTGTCCACGAGTAGTCCATATTGCTGCGCTCCCTTGGGTCGCCATTCACTCACCCGGAGCAATAATGTTTCTTCTTCTTCCCTCGAAGATTTGGCTTGGTCTCTGCCACGGAAAACTTTTTCCGAATCGTCCATAACTGTAGCCACTTTATTGTTCTTATCAGCTTTTGTCGTTCGCTTGTGTGGTTTCTTGTCCTTACTCGTGCAGTCTCTTGCTTTATGCCCCACTTTCTCACAAATAAAGCATTCTCCATTGAAGACGTATTTCTTGTCTTTTTCTTTGGGCTTCGGCTTGAATGACTTGGCGGTCATTACTTCATCTGGTCTGGGCCTGCTTCGGTAGCGGAGGGTGCATTCAAAACTTCTCAGCCTAGTCTTGAATTCAACAAAGGTTAACACTTCCCTCGCTTGAGTCACATGCACAGAAAATGGGTTGTACTCATCAGTGAGTCCTTTCAACACCATAGCCACCAATAAGCTTATCATGATATCAGGTTACTTGATGGATGAAAGGGTTAAATCGGTGACATTAGAAGCTTTACAGCTCATGAAAATAAATGAGGAGACAAATCAGCATGCATCGTGACAATACTGGTGAGTGATCTAATTGCGTTTATGAGCGACAGGGAGGCATTCTGCATTTTATTTCTTTGCGTTTATTGCCCAGCTGTGGGCTATTTCTCTGCTCTGAGAGTCTTCTCCCACGCTCTGTCCTCAGCTCTGGATGTCCCTGGCTGTACAAATATTTGAACTGTGCAAGCCCGTGTTTTTACTGAATAATGTATATGGCCTGTGATTGATATTGCACTTTTGTTTCTCGCTGTGGCATCACCAACGGTTACTAATAGAATGCGTGAACAGAAATGGACTCCCCGAGAATCAACGCTATAAGTACATGAACTGGAGGGAAAAAGAAAAAAAAGAAAGAAATGTGCATCATATGGGCTGGGTTATATTAATTTATTCATCCTGGGATTACATTCAGTGGAGATAGATACTTGGTAACTTGTTAAGTGGATTCGACTTTCTCTGTCAGTGACCCTCCTTATAATCTTCAACCTGTTGTACTAGTTTTGCTATTTAGAAACTATTTGGTGACTTTTTTCACTTATTTCAATTGAAGTCATTGCCTACATAATTTATGTTTTTGGATGAGTTTTAATTGCTGCTCTTTACATTTTGATATGTCAACTTTTTAAAATATATTGGTTCAGCATTCAGTGCCTGTTCCCTAATTTTTGGTGCCGATAAGCCACTGAGATGTCAGCATTTAATAAATACATGTCTTTGTCATTGTACCAGGTGAATTCTTCTGAATGCTGTCAAAAATATGAAAATATGACACATAATTATACAAACTCTCACCGTAAATAACAAGATCGGATCCTGGTTGGAAATAAAGTATCTCGGAGTTCTGCCAGTTGTTGTGCAAAAAAGAATAAAAGGAATGTCACATTCCTTGTAAACATAAAGTAGATTATGGCACTTTGGCGGTGTTCTGTGCAGTCACAACTCCTGCATGAATACAGTTTCTTAGTCGAGTGATTCCTGCTTTTAAGATGCTGAACCATCTGCCACGGGTTAGCAATTGAAACCGCGAGTGTCCATGACGGCTCTGCGCCCCGAAAAATGTACATTGCCTTCCTTTGCCTCTTTTGTTGTAGTGGTTTCCACCCTCATGGAGTCAACCCTCACTTTTCATAGGAATGAAAGATCAAGACCCAATGGAAATAGGACAAATGTTAGGAATAGAAAACATAATTGCCTCTATTGATAGTTTAAAAGTTCATGAACATGTATTGCGCTCTTTTGAAGCAATGTATCAATAATTAATCTGACTTGTGATTACCTCACCTTGTGCCTTACTTTCCAAGCATGGCTGGCTGACTTATGCTATATCTAACTTCTATGATAATAAAAACAGCTTAGATTTATATACATATCTATCTATCTATCTATCTATCTATCTATCTATCTATCTATCTATCTATCTATCTATCTATATATACTGTATGCACATTTTTATTGGTTGCAAAAAAACCCCAACAACAAAATAAACTGTACAATTTAAATTTTGCATGTCAAATGTTCCGATGCTGATATTTCTGTCAGTTCTCCTAAGATTGAGTTGCCACTCTTGTCCATGTAACCACTTACACAATCTCAAAAAAAATAAATAAAAAAAACAATAAGACATTTTATATCTGGAATTTCTGTTTGCATGCGCTCAGTCTTTTGGGCTACTTGCAGAATTGCATTGTATTGCAAGTCTGCAATCCTCCAGAGTAACACCAATGCGCCAGTGCCCTCCAGCTGATCACTGTAGAGTTTAGTCAGCGCATGGTTTGTTAAAAAAAATAAAAAAAACATTGACATTAGACCAGAGCGTGTGCGTGCGTGCGTGCGTGCGTGCGTGTGTGTGTGTGCGGCGCGCGCGTACGTGCACGTATGTGGCATGAGCAGATCGGGTGGTCCGTAACTGAAGCTGTTCTTAGCTGCTCTTGGCAATCAGCTGACAACCTCCAAAGATATCAAGAGGCTGATTATTAGAACTGCCTCTGCAAGAATAAAAGAAGCCTTCTCACCCCTATGCTGCGCTTCACAAATCAGTGTGTGTGCTTGTATACCGCCTGTCTTGATCCGAAGGAACCCACTCACTGCCAGACCCCCTGCTGGTGTTTCTAATAAATGCACCCTCAACTTTGACGTGATGATTGCTATGTTGCTGCTGTGTGCTCCATTGAGTCACATGACTATATTCTGTCCGATCGCTTTATTCCCTGGCACTCTACTAATTTGCATCAGTAAGTGTTAGCCTGGCTAATGTCACTTCTTAAACGAGAGCTGATATGAATTTCACAACACAGCAACCCGGCCCAACTGACCCACCCAGTGCACTCTGAGGATGACTCTGGCCAAATGCGTTTTATGTGCTTTCAACTGTTTATGTGACAGAGTGTAATATTCATTAAATCTGAAAGGACAGATAATCGACTTTCATAAATATCCCATTAACTGTGAGACACATTTCATTTTGAGATGGTTCATAAATTAGGTCTGTCATCTCAAGTCACACGTCATTTGAAACATGATAACGTGCGCTAAGTATGTTGCATGGAAAATGTGCGGGCGGGGTGTGTGTAGGGGTTGGACTTATGAGGAGTAATCAGTGCACTTGCACATTGTTAAAGTAGACATGATAGAAGTGAGCAGCTACTCATCGTCACCAAATGTGTGACTTTTCCAAATCACAGAGCAATATTACACCAAAAAAAAAGCAATTAAATCGAGTGACTATTTGTGAAGTTATCAGTAACTTTTCGAGTCCATGAGACTCACCAAATAAGATTTTCCCCACTCCCCGATGGCTGGATGGATGGATGGATGGATGAGCCAACTATTTGCATACAAACATTTCCCCTTTCCATCCTCCCAAGAGCCTCCAACATAGCTCCATCAGAGCTGTGACAAATTCAATAATTACCCTTTTGACACAAAACCCAGCAAAAAGATATTTCTGCAACTTGGTGTGCTTTCACACATTGATGCGGCATCCCGCAGTCAGATAATTTACATGCACGATGACATCAGTATCAGCGTCCGGTGTGAAACTTAGTGTCAGCCTGCGACTATACTCGCAGCACAACGGTTTAAAAGAAGCGGGAAACGCCACACCAATCCTGGCATGACGTTATTCCAGTCTGCACGCTGTCCGGTCTCTGTTAAAGCTCTGATACAACCTGCTGAAGTGAAATTTCGGTACGATGACTTTATCCTCCCCATTTGATTTCAGTTCGGTTTAATCCGAAAACAGCAACGGAAAAAGGTGGATGGGTCTCGACTTTAGCAGGCTGTGGAAAAGAGACTTTTTCTTGCCTCTGTGCTTGTGTGTTTTTAATGTTTATTTACGGAGGTGGGAGGCTCATTAGTCATTCACAGAGGCAATGCTAATATGTACACAAGATGTTTGCTCTTTGCCAAGAAGGTTGCTCATTGACAAACTTTAAAAGGGTGAGGACATTATCTACACTCAACAAAAAATGTCCCAGATCTCCTCTTGTCAGGTCAAAGATTCCTTGGACTTGACATTTAGCAGATCGAGGTCAAGTCTTTTGGACAGTGTTGTATTTTCATAGCATAAGCACCCGCAATTGAAATAACATCTTGAAGAACACTTTCTTCACAAGAGGCTTTATTCCACAATTCGGGGAGGCAACTCAAAGGGTTTTTCATGTGAAAATCTCCTCACTCTTTAGTCGTAATTTGTTCCCATAAGAACCAAGGCTCATCTGCTTTGCTTTGCTTTTGAGGCAGATTAAATGTGTTAACTGCCAAAAGGCCATTCCAGTCTTTGGCAGCATATTCATTTGCAATTCCCAATACTAAATAGATGATGAAGCGTCTTGAATTATGTGTGTTGAAAACAGCTAAAGCATGTTTTGGAACATGCTTTAGTGTTCGTCTCTTCCTTGATTCTTCTTTTGGAGGAAGTATATATTATCGTGAATCAACGACCCCGCATCATTGGTAACCCCCCCAGCTCCAGTGAGTAGGAAGGTTACTCCAAAAATGCGATGTTCTTCTTGGCCAGGGACTGTCAGATACCCCATGGTGAAGCAGCCACAACTTGTCCTGCCACAACTCTTGTCTCTTCTCACAAATTGAACAAAGCAAATGCCACAGGATCTCTGGCCCACAGTGAAGGAGAAAACTCATACAGTAGTTTGTAATACTCTAAAGACAACTTGTTGCTGTTGTGATTTAGTTAATATGCATCATATTTTTTTTTATGAGTAATGTTTTGATCACAGTAGCTTACTAGTAGACATTACAATTAAGCAATTTTATTAAAACCAGAACTCAATGCAGGTCAAACAAGATGAAAATGCTCAATACAGGGCAGTATTTCAACACTTTGAATCTGCCATTCAATCAATGAAATGCAGCAGCAGTACTACAGAATGCTTTTATTTGGGTTTTGAATGTCACGTGAGGAGCGGAATTAGGTCCCAGAAGCAGACATGACACGGAAGTTGAAAAGTAAAAGTTACACTAGGAAAATACAAAGCAACTACAGAGAGCAGGGCGTGGATGGAGAAGACATAGTAGAGAGCTGGCACTCTGACTGGGAAAATGCTCAACGTATTGACAGTTCACTGAGTAATCCAAGTTTATATACTGTGAGACATCAAGCCGTTACGACAGAATAAAAGATGCAAGTCATAAACGAGCCATGGCTACTGCACAGTAACTGAATCATTGAGGAACAAACAGTCACAACATTAAATCTAATACATGATGCAGTATGTGCTCCTTTGTGTTGAACATGACTCAATAAGTCGATGTAAATTCAATGTTGTGAAAAACAGCCAACATACTTGACCCCAAATCACAATATTATCCATTCTATTATTTCTTGAATAATTGTTTTATTAGCAGTGCGTATATTATTGACACACTGCCAATGCATCAACACTTGATTTGATTTTTTTAAATGTATGTATATATGTTATCAGGCTGTATTGAAATTGTTGTTAAGACGTGTCAGGTTAAGTGATTTGTCCGCCCATCTTAATTCTGGATATGCAGTCGATTCAAACTGTAGTTCCCCACAATCGCCATAGGAGGGCAGTATTGTAATAAGGCCAAACATTTCATGGAAGAGAGTTCATTAAATATCTCATATGCTCTCAAATTAATCACTGAGTTTATGGACCAGCTCCTATCTTTCTAATGTCACTTTTTAACCCGAACCACTCTCTCCCTGCTTCACCAGCTTTTTTGTATTTTTCATTATTGCACTAGATAAACTCTACTGCAGTGCATTTTAGATTTGGAAGATAAAAAGCCTTTGGTTTCACAGCAGTGGGAGGATGGACGGACAGATTTTGCTTTGAGATGTTCACAGAGGTGTGGGTGTCCAACAAGGAGGACTTCTTCCTTCCTACTTTCTTCCTGTACTCTTACTGCAGATCCATCTTGTACCTATGAACAATATTTCACGAAATCATTGCAAAGTATTTGGTTTTATCTTCTTAGCATTGCGGATAAATTACATTTGAGCTCTGTGATGGCCCTGCCACAGTTGTGACGCTCAGTTTGTGACACACTGGAGCAACATCCATGAAACAATTTGGTGCCTTGCTCGGAGGCAGGACATAAATGCATGGGGAAATTATCCATTTCATTATAAAATTTTTGGGAAATTCACAGTGTGTTAGTGATGGACTGATTATCGGTCGGGCAGATTATTGTGGACTATTTTTGGCATTTTTTTTGTGCATATGGGCATCAGTCATTAACATCTAATAGTTGATCAGCGATTAATAAAAAAAAAATGTTAATTTTGAGATTACTGGTGAGCAACTGGCCAGTTGAGGATGCACTTTTTTGTTTTTCAATTTAAAAATAATGATAAATATGAGTGATAAGTGAAAGATTATAATTTCAATTATTGATTTTTACAAAAACTTTATTTACTATACAAATGTATAGAGAGCCATTTTTTGTTGACATTTTCATTTCACGTTACTTTGTAGGCTGCGAACTCCCTGCGCTTTTTGTTAGATATTCTAAACAATGGTGTCTTTTTTCTAAGATGGGGGCGCTTTGAAAAAACATTGAGGTCCATCCAATGTCACAGAAGACATCAACATATTTTTGTCATGCATACAGTACATCTCGGCTTCAGTGAGCATCTGGATGAAGAGAAAACGTATGCCTACCAGCGATCTATAAATAGAACACAATATAGACAATCGGTTTGCATGTCTCTGTCCTGGCTGTTCTGTACACATTTCTATAGCTTAAGCGGCGATCACGTGACATCAATATTAAAGTTGAACTGAACACACCAAAACATGGAGCAAGCACATCTGCCTCACATTCGAGTAGTCCATCGTTTGAATCCCTCCTATTACAATCTTGTGAGGAGTCTGCATGTTCTCTAGCTTCCTCCCACATTCCAAAAACATCAATGTGAGGTTAGTGGACGACTCCAAATAGCCCGATAGGTGTAAAAACTGTGAGTGTGGATCTTTGGTTCTGGGTGTAACCCTAATAAGAACAAGTAGGGTAGAAAACAGATACATGGATGATTTCTTGTCTGGAATGCAAACAGTGTGGATCATTGATTGTAGAAATGGGCTCCCCCAGTGGTATACTGTATTGCCTTTGTAACCCCCTGCCCAAATCCTGTATGCTGCAATTTATCAAAGGGCAGTAACCTTGAAATTCATAACCGAACGTGCAGCTTGTTTACATGGGGTAATAGCATCTCTCTTCTTTATCATTAAAAAGATGGATTTGCCTGCTGGGAGTAGGCGTGCTAAACCGCAAGCGAACATGATTCGATGACAAGAAAAGAATTGTTTTTCTTTTTCTCAGCGGACAGGAACGATGTAGCTGGACCTCCAAAAACAGCAGTGGGCGACATAAGAGCAGACACTCCCTGGAAAACGGACCTAATGTGGCTTTGTGCTCCAATGAAGCATGAAAATAGAGAGCCTAATTTTGGCCGGCCAAGCTAGGCTCCACTATCGGGCCCCGACGCTTTTCATGCGTCCTCTGTGTCATAATATGTCAAACTTGATGGAAATGTGGAATCTACTGTCGAGGCGGATGTCACAACAAAAGATAGAAGAACGTGCCACGCTCCCTCTGTGGCTCCCACACTGGCTTGAGTTACTCACTGGCCGGCTCGGAAAGCTGCCCTCAATTTGTCAGCTGCGCATTCCTCGATCAGCGCTGAGCGCTTGTTGTAGCATGGCATTGATTGCCCCAGTTTCAAATATGGATTAACTGGAACAACATATCAAATCATGATGTTCAAAAACACTGTCATGGCACTTCAGGCTAAATGTGAATTTATTGTCTTCAAAATGCAATGTTAACCAAGTTCACAAACTTTTCATTTCATTGGATATGCTGCCAAGGAGAAATAAATGACTGCAGTGTGGGTTAGTCCTAAGTGGTTCTGCATAACGGCTATTGAGCAGTTTAACTGACGGGTTTGATGTCGCTGAATGAGTATGAGCCCTACACTCGAATACACTCAGGGGAAAAACATTTAGGAGAACACTTTGTTTCTTCAATTTCTTCTTCATTTGAAGTTATATTGGCTGGCTCCATTAGTCCTATTTGACTTGTATTCCGAGTGATTTTGGTTAGTATTGTGCAAACCACAGAAAATGGCAAGATACCAACTCTTAATGAACCTATTATGAGCTATTTCTTGATGTCCTTTTGTCGAAGCAAGTCTTAAAAATCAACAAGGGTGGTCTAATAATTTTTCCGTGACAGTTCATTTGAATGTAACACTGACTTCTGAAAGCCAAACTGCTCGTAACTGTTCTTTGGTGTCATGCAAACATTCCACCGGTCAGTCACATTTTCAAGGCGGTTTATTTTGATATCTGCTGTTTCCTGACACATGACAATTTTCTGCCACTGAAAATGTTTAGGCATCGTAATGAAAAGACACATGTAGGTGGCCCAGTGTTCCAGTGGTTTGCGCGGCGACCTCACAGTGCAGAGGTCGTGGGTTCGATCCTGACTCCAGCCTTCTTAAGTGGAGTTTGCATGTTCTTCCTTGGCCTGCGTGGGGTTTCTACGGGTACTTCAGTTTCCTCCCACATTTCAAAAACATGCATGGCAGGCTGATTGAATACTCGAAATTGTCCCGAGGTGTGAGTGTGAGCGCGGCTGGTTGTTCGTCTCTGTGTGCCCTGCGATTGGCTGGCCGGTTCATGGTGTCCTCGCCTACTGCCCGAAGACGGCTGGGATCGGCTCCAGCACCCTCCGCGACCCTTGTGAGGGTAAAGCGGATCAGAAAATAGATGGATGAAAATGTTTGAAGCTCAAACATGATTTCCATTGTAAAGTCCTCTTGGTTATTACGTCTTCTGATGTAGTTTCCTCTCATTTTCACACGCTTCCGTGGTCACAAGGTTAGCCTAGCATAACGTGATGTGTGTCCCCACTCGTGGTTGACCCATTTCTGACGGTCATCTTTTTGTCAGTTGAGTCAATGTGCGCAAAGGTGGCCTGCCATGACACTCACTAACAAGGCCTGGGGTCTCGACGAACTAGAGCTTAACGGAGATCTCTCTGTTGCTTTTTTTTTTTTTTTTTGTGAAGCGTTTGCTTCTTTTTCTTCAGCGACGTTTATGTTTTGCTCTTTCATTAACCACATTGTGCCTGTGTCTTAGCTTTTGTTAAAAAAATGCAGCTAATAGATGGATCGGTGGCGTCATTCACAAGGGGAAATGTGTGTTTGTTTAAAGCTGCGGTTGATGGAATCGTGGCGTGCTCCTCGATTGAGGCCGCGCAAGCGTTTCATGCCATTACTGACACACACACACACACACACACACACACACACACACACACACACACACACACACACACACACACACACACACACTATAAAGACAGTTTCCATGACATTATGTGTTTCTGAGAAGTAGGCCAAAGCCAGACCCGGGTCCTCTGGCAGGCCAACTGAGCACAATCATCCCTGCCAAAGGCAAGTAGTGGATCAAAATGTCACTCTCCTTTCTCCACTATGAGTTCACTACAGCGGTATTTTTATTTTATTTTTTTATTATATAATTACAAGTGTCTTTTCCTTGAGGAAAAAAATGCTTAGTTCATAAAATATTTTGCAAGTAAGTAAATAGTATCCTGCAGCGGTCTCAAAAGCTTTTTTTCTTTGCACCACTGGTTTCACACAAAACAATTTTACCCAGGCTGAACCGTCCAACGCCAGCGCTGGGTTTGTTTTCTATTTGGCAAAGTAGTTTTGTGGGTCATTTTTTGATACCACATAATGAGCAACCAGCATTTGAATCACAAGATGTGATAAAGATGGAATTTAAGTAGGAGGCTTGACTTGATTGAAATGTTCTTTTTAACTCATTATAGCAGGATAAAGTTTATTGACCACAATTTTATCTTGCACGTAATGTGTCTGATACATGTGAGAAGAATGTACTTCAAGAAGTAATGAAGAGATGAGGGAGAAACCTTTTTGGGGGTGCGGGGGGGCATGCATCCTGTGTACAGTATTACGTTCTGTTATTTCTCTTGCACATGTCATGGTCAAAAATTGTGTTTACTGCAACATAAGTCAAGGGAAGCCTTCAGTCTATATGTCTATTTGCATTGCAGTGCGGTTGCTGTGCCTTTCTTGCATCTCTTCTATTTTTATAGCAGCGTTTGGGAATTCAAATAAAGAAATTTTCATCTCTCCTTCGTGGGTACGTTCTTCTCTTGATTCTCACTCTCTCGTCTTTCTCAGTCTCACCCATGCACAAACATCTAAAAAATGCCACCAATTCTGCAGCTCTCCCCTTCCCTGACCTTTGTTACGCGGGTCACATTTAAGCAAATATGTGCACCTGCTGAAGCCATTCCTGAGTTCTGGCCGTCTGACTCTCAGGCATTCTTTAGGTTGCCAATCCAAACGTGTTTTAGTGAGGGACGTTTGTAAGTTTAGACAGTGAAGTGTTCAGCTGAACACATTTCAGAAACTTGGTAATTGAGGAAGTAGTACTGCAAGGTTGTGGGCGTCGTACAAAGGAAATCTGAAAAGATTTTTGCAGAAAGATCACTGTTAGGAGAGAAGAAAGTTGAACTTGGCTTCTTTGGAAAGAGATTACGGAATTTGATTCCTTCGCTTCATAATCAGACCGAATTGAACAAATGAATGCCCAGAGGCTTATAGCGGACGGTGTTTTGTTCACCACAGTTATGCGCCTCCATTGCTGCCGACAATCTTCATTTTTATAGCCGCGCCATGCAGGGTTCACGGCTGGCTTTCCCCTTATCACATAATCTACACCGAACTCATTACAGACGGAAACAAGATTTGATGAGTCACTGGGCACAAAGAGCATCTGATCCCGCGTCATATGTCAAATTTGAAAATGACTGAGGTCTGGCTTGTGAGCGCCCTTTAACAAGAGGAAGTGTATTGATATGTAGGTGGATGTGAAAGTTTGGCGAATAGTTCATACGAATGAGTAGTTCCCAACGTAGTAACAAATACACCCCGTGTGTTTCTCACAGTTTCAACTCAAAATAACCTGGGCGTGCATTCCACATCGCCTTCCCCTATCGTTATTATGACGCATTGAAGGAAATTGCGTCGTCTGAAATTTCCGACCTCTGGCCAGGAAAAAAGTACAGTGGAAATCTCTGACAAGGTACCATAATACACTGTGACTCATCTTGAAGTACACCCTGGACTGGTTGCCGGTCAGAAACCATTTTCACTCACATACACAACATAACAGAAACGCAGTTGAAGCACTTTATTTGGGATTAACCCAAAACAAAAAGTTACTCCAAAGTAACTGCAGTTTCACTGAAAATAAAGCAGTGTAAATCTTATATAAAATTGAAATTAAGTGAATGGTGCATTGATGCTCGGGAAAACAAAAATTCTATATAAAACGAGCAGATATACGAAAACTGGAACCAAATTTCGACCCAAAAAGTTGGCAAAAACCTACTCGTACTAAAACTATGGCTTATGAGAACCGAGTCTAGAATGCATGTTTTTGTAGTGTTGCAAGAAGTTGGAGGAGCTGTAGGAAGTCATACAAACTGTAAACAGAAAGGTCTTGGCTGAGATTTGAACCCTGCACCAATCTGCCCTATTCGGTAAAATGTATTTTCAAACATGCTGCCAAGGAGATGATGTTGGTTGTACGGATTGCTCACATAATGGGCGTTTCGCACACAGAGCAAATGTTATCTGATCACAGTTGTCAGCTGTATATTTTTTTTGTTTACGTTTCACTGCGGCACTTTGAGGTGGTAAAATCGCTTCGGAGGATGTTTGTCACTTTCTAGCAGTGTCAAATGCAGACTAAAACTTAGGAGGAAAATTTTTTTATCAAGTTCTGTCTCCAACTCTGACTTTTTTTTTTTAAGTTGTGGCTGCGCTTAATGGAACCCAACCCACATTTGAATTCAATCTCTGGCTCAGTTCACGCCAGGATGAACAATTACTGACTTGAGTTACATGTACCACAATGTGTTTGAAAAAGCTGATATTTACTTGAAAATTGTTCTGGAGGCCTATAGCTACATTTATAAAGAAATCTTAGTTTGAGTCACAGACTTAGGCTCTGTTTATGTTGTGGTTTCACAATGAAATATATTTGATATGTGGAAAATACACTTATTTATTTCCTTGTTTTGTTTTTCTTTAACCCTATTGGGTACCCCAGCCTTGTAAACATTCCACCGACAGCCGCATGCTTTCATCCTTTTTCATGTGTTTAGCGCAAATGTTGGCTTTGGAGCCCTTGTAGCCTTTGCAACTTTAACGGGGAAAGATGAAAGCAAGGCTGATCAGCAAACGGACAAGGGTTGGCTAAGATGAGTTAGCTTGTGGTTCAGGGGGCTGCGAGGGTAAAGCCTGATGCAAAAGTGAATCTGTGGGGGCGTTTGGCATGCAAAATTTGGAATTTGGAACAGTGAGTGAAGCCCAGGCTTAAAAACCAGGCTCGGCTATAAAGTGAGGCTGTCTGACATGTCCTCTTGATGACCTCTGGTGATGTCACTCACTTGGATGAGTGTGTTTGAAAACAACTCAATGATCAGTAATCTGCTGCTCCTGTCTGTGTCTGTTCACGCTTGGCTCTGTTGGGACTAAAGTACCTTTTGTTCAACTACGCGACTCCACATTTCCTATGCTTCCAGCTTGTTTTTCTGCTCTCGTATCATGCCTCGTGTGATACAAATCCTCAATACCGGCCATTGATTTTCAATGAGTCATGAACACAGGGATTTTTCGCCGGCGCGTGTAATTATTGTCAGCGGGGTGTTGAGCTAGCCCAAATGTCCGAGCAGCCGGGGTCCTGCTCGACTCTGACTCCCCCATTGATTGGTCCAATTAATTGGCTTGTGAAAAAAAATAGCTACATTCCTTTTCATCTTCTAATTAGCTTGTCAGCGGACATCTTTTCCTAGCGTTATATCCTCTCAAAAAAACAGATGGATGCAACTCTAATGGTGTATGGGCGGCTTTCCAAGTTAGAGGCACCGCAACAAAAATGGAAAGTGCAGTTGTTCATGCTGACTATTTGACAACTTTATAGGCCGGCAGCTGCTGGAAGTAGAACATAACTGTTTGCGTTTCTATGGAAAGGGGTAACATAGTTCTCATGGAATGGGCAAAGTTTGTTTTGTACTCTCATGAGCATCATCGAATAATTGATTACCCCAAATTTGGCCAATTGCTCATCAATATATTCTCTTGAGGCGAAATACAATGAACTACTGCATATCAGCAGAGGCACTGACGCTTCATCCACAAATGGTTTGTGTTCCAAATAGCATATTTGACATGAGTTGAAAATAATCTTCTGACAACTTAATGGCAAAGACATAATTTCTCGCGGTGTCCTCCATGACTTCTAGTGTGCGCTGATCGGGAAACTCTTTTGGTGTCAATCCAGGATTGTGCAGTCCGTTTCCACCATGACTAAAAAGTGTAGCAACTAATCTGGAAAGATTGCTTGATTCTCGACTGTTACTCTGATCAGCATGATTCCGAGTCATTCTTTTCGGGCATCATTGCATGCATTGTGTGTTCAACAGAGACAATAAGAGAAAGCAACACTGCCTTTCATTTCTCTGGTTGATCATAATGTAGAATGTAGCTTTCTGTCCTCGTTTAAAACAGAGGTGCACATTTTCATCCCTGCAGTTTTTGCATGATATGAAAATGAACTGTATCTCCATCGAAGACACTTGAAACAACTCTGGGGGCACTTTGCTTCATGAAATGGTTACTCCCTCCAACATGAAATGTATTCTTGGAAAATATGGAATGATCCAGTTGAGTTACAATTAGTTTGAAAGCTTATGGTTCATGGTGACCCTTGTGATTTAATTATGAAGGCGCTGTCTTAAATCTATGTTGTTGGTTTTTTCCCCAGTGATTTTAAGCCCCACGACCCCAACTAGATGTGACAGATGACACCACAAACCTATAATTACAGGAGCAATTATTTGCCTCCAACCAACACACCCAGAGAGTGGTCACATCAGTCCATCTTGTCGCTGGCTTCCTGAATACAAGCTAATCATGGGATAATTGTAGCGTTCTGTATTCGTTAGCCATCACTCGGTAGGACCGGAGGCCCCAACATAACGCTGGCCGATGCTAATTCGGATGAATTCATGCTGTCCGTTTCATGGTGACGCTTCTGCTGCAGCCACAGTGTCTGCGGCTGTTCTTCACCCTCAGCAGGTATAACAACCTGCTCCCTACTTGCAAAGAAAGAGCACATGGGAGTGTATGTAGGTGGATGAGGTAAGAGCCGGCGTCCCGAACAAGCGAGTAGGTAGAAAGGGTCCGCTGAGAGTAGATAAACATGAGAACACTTAGGCAGTACCTTTTTATGACTGTGTGTGGGTAGTTAATGAGTCTGAAAGCTTCTCCGGTGCATCTGTCACTGATAACCGGATGAAGGCTCTATTGCAGCTGAAACGGAACATGCCATTGCTCATTGATAATTGCCTCAGAGAAGAGCTCCTCTTCTGCCACATATCCAGTCTGCTTTTTGCATAATGCTTGTAAGCGTTGAATATCGCCCCGTGATAACTACATCCACTGTCGGACAAGTTTGACTTCATAAAATATGAGATTCTATGTGTTCGTGTGCATGAACTGTTAAAATGAGGTACACGTGGCGCTAAAGCTTTGCTTTTTTTTATCGGACGGGGCTTTAGCCTCGCTAAGGGGGAGCTTTTCCCGTCACTTCGACATCATTCCTTGGAATCTTATGCTTTTTCGGGAAGAGCACAAAAACAGCAAGTACTGTCTGTGAGACTTTCAACAAAGATTGGTTTCCAAAATTGGATTGGATTAGGTGAAAATCAAGCTCTTAGCAGTTATCTGTTCATCATCGGAAGCAGATTCTGTTTGCCCTCTTTCTGACCCTGACATTTCCGTCGTCGGCTGAAACTTTTCAAAACATCAAGTGTACACACAAAGCAAACGGTGATGGCAGTGAAAATATTGATTTGTGCTCATGCCGCTTTTTGTCAAAGAATAGTTGTCGTGTTTTTGTTCAGTCTTTGGCTGTCGATCAATCAGCTGTGTCTTGGGTCTCGAAAAACAAAATCAAAAAGAAGCCACTTGCAGTTCTCCACATGAATTAAACCCACTGCATTTATGGCACACAATTTTTTAATGTGTTTTTTATCATCATTCCCCCCCCAAAAAATTTGATTGGTTCTGTGCTATTACACAGTCCGTACACAAATATGCTTTTTCTTCAGTAAACTCGTCTTTTTGTCACAGTCACAAATTAAAAAGATGCAAGATGAAATACTGGATGACATCCATTGTTGTGAATGTTAAACGTGTTGTGTTCCTCTCATTTGTTGAATTCTTAGATTTCACTGTAGCTGGTATAACATTTTACACCATTTATGTAACTGATGCAGCGAACCCACCTACACGCCCTGTGGTCAAAACACAAACCCGATCATTGCGTTTGTGCCTATTTCGAGAAATGACTTCATCATTACCATTGTTTCAGACTGAAATATGATGCCGAGATGTTGCTTTTGTCCTTCCTTTACACACACTTTTTTTTCCCCCTGGCTTGAGGCAGGTGGAGTCTTGGAGCCGAACCACTTTGCACTGATACCATCAACTAGCATGGCCATCATGAAGCCCAATGGCGCATAGCCACAAAATACAGAAGTAGTTAAGTTTAAGTTGAAGATGAGAAAGACCGAGTTTGTTACAGGCAAAACCTTTCTGAAAATATCTGTGGAGCAGTATTCACACTGATGACTCAATAAGCACCATCTTGGAAGGGTGTTTCCATATACTCCCATGTTTCTAAGTCAGCTAAGGCACGCAGTTGTATGCTTTTCATGCTTTTCTCATGCCAGATACGGACTCTTGTGGAGCAACCCCAAAATATGTGCGTTACCTGTCAAACCTGGCTCACAATTTTCCATATTATATTTTCATATTTAAAGTGGGTTATATTTTGCTCATGGATTTCAATGACATTCACAAGTCTCGGGAAAACACCCCGCTTCTTGATTTATGGCCAGCCTAAAAATTCAATAACTACGCTTTTTTGCACTTTGGTGTTTGGGTACTCATTCTCAGGCTAGCGGGGATGTATCTGAAGTCTGGAGGTGAAAATGCGCGCAGATTAAAATATGCGCAAGCGCAGCTACGTTAAAAAAGACTGCAACCAGATAGGGCTGAACGATTTTAGAATCAGATTGAATACCAATATTCGGATTTTGATTTAATTAACAACTTTCTTCAAATCAAGCTTCAGGGCAGTATTCACTACGTACAGTAACATTTACAACCATGACAGAAAATGACCAGAAAATACCATCAAAATCTTAAGGGGGAAGTCAAGTTAAAAAAAAAAAAAAATCTTTACAATATGTTCTATGTGCCCCCACTAATCTAAACGTGGTATTCTGATTAATATTGCATTTGTGGAATCTGAATTCAGCAGCAAACTACACCTGATTTATCTATCTCAGGAGGCGACCATGTTTTGTCGCTTGCTCTGACCTGAAAATGACATCACAGTTGCTCAGGGATCAGGTAGCGACCAATCACGGCTTACCTGAGTTTAGTCATTTGATGTTTGCAAGCTGAGCAAACTCTTCCTCTACTTCATGCCAAAATACTGTCAGTATTGGACACTCCCAGAAGACTTGTGTGAGATGACCAATCTTTCCACAATTCCTTCAACGAGTCTTTTCAGCATGTTGAAATTACCAAAGGGGTCAGAAAAAAAAAAAAAGATTTGTTTTTTTCTACTCAAATTATTTCCATCAGTTACTAGTGATACCTGACTGGCAATTCAAACACATCTTCACATTTTCTGTTCTGTCGAAAAAGGAGGCATTGGTTTGGGTGCTATTGTGAACAGTCTGTAACTTGGAGAATAATTGATCAATTGTTCTCGAACCCTTGCAATCCCACCCTGGCACCTCTTATTCAAGATTCAAGAATCATCCATGTTTGGAGAATAAATGGACTGGAAGACAATGACTGTCATCTTTTTACCTGTAGCGTCCTTGGTGAGATTTTATAGCAACACAAAGGGCTTGTTTAAAATAAATAAATAAATGGTCGACTGTTGGTTGATTTGAGCAATGATAGCAACCAAGGATTTTGCTGTCCTTGATCGAAAGATCTTTTCTTTCGAGACAAGACAAGTACTTCAACAGATGGCCGAACAGCTTGCTTTGACTTTCCCCTCTGACGCCTTTTTCCTGTGCGCGGTGGAACACAAGGTCCCTTTGCCACGGATGCTTCTTTGATGGAGTCCGTCACAGAATATCATACCATATATCAGGGGTGGCCAACCAGTCAGAGACGAAGAGCCAATTTTTTTACTGTGTTACTCCAAAGAGCCACATCATACCCTTCCTCGCGCGTGCACACACACACACACACACACACACGCACACACACACACACGCGCATGTACACTTTTTTTTTTGCCCAAAGATCGACTTTTGAAGCGACAACTTCCCACGATCGACCCGATCGCGCACGTGCAAGCACGCACACACGCTCACACGCACGCTCATACGTGGGTGCCCACCCCTGCACTCGCGCACATATGCACGCACGCCACGATGAGCAACAGTCGGAACGGGCGGAACGGGACGAAAATGAATGAAAGCTAAAGACACAAACAAATCTTTTTTTCCCACCCATTTCCCCCTCCAACCCCTTGCGGTCGACAGTCATCTGATTGGTTGCCCTCTATGTCAATCAACTAACGGGATTGATGATAGGCTGACGTAGTACTTTGTGTGTATTAAGCGCCTTAGTTTGAATGACATCGCCACTGCCGAGGCGTTTTCAACGCTTGTCATGTGAAAGCCCGGGAGCCGCATTGAACTAGCCAAAGAGCCACATGCGGCTCGCGAACCGCGGGTTGGCCACCCGTGCCATATATCCTCCAGATAAGGGGTCCATTCTGTGTCCCAAATGGTAGCTCAATCCCATGTCTCCTATTCCTCCCTGGAGAAGCAATGAAAGCTGAAGGACCGACTTTGTAATGGATATCTGGTGCATTATTGATGTCGTGAAGCTGGTCGAGGTGGCTCACGTGTTGCTGATGGCGTTAATGGCGTCATACGTAAGTCACTCTTTTGCCGTTTATGTTGAAAGGGTAAAAGCAGGTAAGCGTGGGAGGAAAGCAGCCTCGAAGAGTGCCTTCACTGGCTGGAGATGTCTTTGTGCTGCATTGACGCAAATAGCAGGTTGATGAGTGGAAGAGCTACTTTGACGACCGGGCAGGGGAAGAGGTCATTGTCTGAGCTTTCATCTCTTCAATGGCTGCAGGCTTCTTCTATGAACTTATTGAACATGGATTTCCATTTCCCACTTGTCAGTTAATGTCTCTGCAGTATTTATAAAGGAGACTGCACGGCACTACATTTGGTACGCTCACACAATTTAATGAGATGTGGTATAAGAGCAGTCAAAGCAGTCAAGTTCAACACGCTCCAGTGAAAACAAAAACTAACCATCATATCTTTGTTAAAGCAAAGTTTAATTTTGCATCTCTCTCTCTCTCTCTCTCTGTCTCATATTCCAGGAGTTGATGCAGCTACACAATTCCGTGAACCGCGTGCAAAGCTTTCACAACAATTTGATCGGAGGGGAGTCAAATAGTTTTGAGATGCGCATTAACAGTGCAGTGCAGCCACATTTGTTTTCTCAACAGGCCACGTTTGTCAGGGCTTGCTGAAGAATTAGCCAACAGACGTGCTGCTACACTTTTGATCCTAAATGTCTGGAATAGCACACGCTGCTGGGGAAAGAAAGTCTGGCTTAGTGTATGTATACTGTAACTTTGCAATTGTACGAAGGAACCTTTTTAATGGATACATACAGAGAGGTGTGCTCTTTTAAATTGGTTGGTGGCCACGTTGACATTAAACTTAAATCGTTTAATTTCTCTTTAGGATATGAAGGATGCAGACAAGTGCAACTGTAAACAGTTCTGTGTGAAATATGCTCTAAAAAACATGATGACATTTGTTGGATCGCTTTGGCTACATCTGAAAAGGGCCGATGCTGTTTAACTGCCACCAGCAGTTGCAATGATTGTATAACATTGACGTTTGCATGATGCACTTTCAGTTGAGCTAACGACGTTCTGCCAAGTGCATGTCATAAGCCCAATGATGTCTGTTAGTCAGACGCTGAGCTGCACTGTATTTGTTGATGGATGTGTGTGGCTACCTCTTAAGGCAGTTTCAACTTCTCGTTCCTTACCTATTATGTTCAGTGTGCAAGCCCTAAAAATCCTCTACATTGTATTACATGACTGGCCCAGATTTTGATGATCACGTTTCTAATGAATAATTATTGAATAGAAGTCAAGGAAACATTGAGGCAAGCTATCATGAATTTGACAGATGTGGCCTTGAGCATTGTAATCCATTACAGTATACACTTTTGTGTCCAACAGTGATTGCAGTGACTATGAACATTTTTGGATGTCGACGTTTTTGTCAAAATAAAAAAAGTCCTAAAAAATATTATAATGCCTTGGTATGTGGTTGAAGGATGACACAGTTCCTGATGCTCTTCAATCACTTTATTTCAATACACATTCATTCAAGAGCTGTTATCAGCCACAGCTCACACCCAGTCATTGCACACACTGACTGCCTCACTTCAGCCAACTATCGAGTTCACTGTTGCACTCCTAATCTTGCACCTGGAATGTTCCTTTGATCCTTTGCCTTCCATCTCCACAGACATCACCTAAACACTTATTTGTTTTCTCATAAGAGCAACTTTTAACCTAATACAACTACACACAAGCATGCTAGGAATTGCGTAGCTTCACCATCACTACAATAAGAGCAAATATCAGTCCAATGCGTTTTAAATGTCATGAAAGAAGTTGAAAGAGTCTAACGTTTATCTGACATCATTAGTTTCCATTCATGTGTACAAACTTCCGGGTTTAGTGAACGCTGGCGGCTGCCGCTGCTCAACCCGTATTGTTTTGTGTCTTTTTTATTGTAAAGTGTCCTTGGGTGTCTTGAAAGGCGCTTATAAATAAAATGTATTATTATTATTATTAAAAACAAAACGACAGTATTACGACTTGTCATGCTGTCAGTGTGTCTCCTATCCAGCCCCATGCGTGCCTACCGTGAAATGATACTGCACCTTGCTACACATCCGGCCTGTGACGTCACCGCTCCTCGGGTTTCACTACTGTGTTCTTTGCGTGCGCGCCCTCGTGTGTACGTGTGTGTGTGCGCGCGCGGGAGTGCGTCCGTCCCTACTGTCCTGGCGCGCGCTGCTCCTCAGTCGGCACGAGGAGGACGTCTGGATAGGACATCTGTGAAGCGAACAAGCATCGCCGCGTCTAATTCGGAGCAAGAAACCAACTACCGATCTTGTTTTTTTTTCCCACCGGATAAAAGAAGTCCACGTTTGTCTACTTTTTTTAAACCTTCCTGTTACCTACGCAGACGTTACGGGGGCTAATGTATGTAAGTAAAACAAATGAACACACAAAAAAACGCCATTGAAAACTCGAAGCAGTTCGTGATGAGAATTGTGTTGTAAAGGTGATGGCTCATTGCATGTGCTGGCAAATGTTCAAGACGCTTGTTCCAGTCTTCTTTGAAGTTAACGACCGTGCTTTCAAAGTCAGATGGGGTCGGCTTCAGCTCACAGGATAGCCTCTATTGATGAAGTTTCAACTGTCTTCCCCCTCAAATTTGAGCTTGCCATGCTAATTATGTACTACTGTACAGTACATCCTATTTGTGGTTCTTTGTTCTTTTTTGTTTGTTTTTTTTTCAACTCCAAGCAGTCAGTTATAAGCCATAGTTGTCACACAGGAGACTTACATGCGATGGTAGTTATTTCTGGTTATGTCTTATCTTTTGGAGCTTTGGTCGGTTAATTACAGTTTGATTTAGTCTAGAATTAAACCACTCTTTCTACAACACACAATCCGCATCAACACGGCATCACTATGTTATCAAGTGTTGTAAGTGAGACACTCCCCACAGTGTTTTCTTTGTTGGATAGTGTGAGCAGTTTTGCATGATTTTATTGGAACCATGCCAGTGTTTACATACTTGATATTACCAGCTTGTTACCAAGCTGATCAGCATACAGTATAAACCCGTGTCCACGCAGTATAATGTGGCTACACATCACATTTTGCCTGGATCCAATGTGTTGTGTTTGCATGTGAAAACAGATGTCTGTCTTGTCCCTGAAGGTGCCCTCAGAATTTCTCACTCCCTATGCATTGACCCAAATGTATTTAAAAAACAGTCAATAAATGAGGTAAAAGTTAAAAAAAAAAAAAGTAATTTGAGTTCACTGTACTGTCAACGTTGGAAACATTGATGGTGGTCTGTGTGGAGCTTGGGGGCGGGGCACTTTGTCATTGAAGATTGGGTCACAACATCAGCCAATGTGTCCATTGAGGAAATTGAGCTGTTTAGATGGAGTACTCAAATGAATAAAATTATTTGTGGCTGTGGCCTCATTAACCAGCGGATTAGCAGCCATGCAGATGTACAGGCGGGTTGCGCTGCTAATTGCTTGGCCAGCTTTCCGGACCGAACACATCAATCGCAGCGGAGGGGACGTCTGATTTGATTTTAGGCTTTGAGTCATGCGAGGATAAACAGCGACAGCTCCATTTCATCCAATCATCTCTTTGTCAAGTAGAAGTCCTCCTATGACCTTATTTACCACACTGCTCCGGTCAAGTTTCAGTTTGAAGCAAGAATGTTGTTTTCTTTTCTTGTTGCTCACATTACAGTAATGCACTTCTAAATGACACTGTGGTATCCCAGGCCTCAGTCTTCATCTATTTCTTTAAGGAGTTGACCTTGATTAGATAGTTCTGAATACTCTATCACAAGACGATACATATTTTATTTTGTCTATTTTCTTTCAGATACATTTTCTTTCAGAAGGCGACTTGTCACCATGGTGCTCAAATCTCCTGTTCAGCTGTGTCACCTTGACATCGTTTTAACACAGTCACTACTGCCTCGGGAGAGTGACTAATTGAATTATTTGGACATTTAAAAAACATCTGATTTGTAGCCTGAATGAACAGCTGTTTTCTATGGTTAAGTGGAAAGGTTGAAAGGTGAAAGTCAAAGCTTAAATAGCCGGTGGTAACGTACAGTGGGGGTTTCCCACGTTTTCAAGATACTCAGAAATATCATCTGTACATGGCGTTGCAGTTTCATGGCAGCATTTTAGGTGGCCGCTCCTGAAGGGCTGCAGAGCTGTTTTGTCTTTTTGGCCTTTTCTTCTGTTGCCCCCCACATGCCCTCATCCAAACCGCCTATTCTGCTTATTCAGCCCAGCTTTTGTGAGGAAGGCTATTCATACCTCTTGTCAATGTCCATGCGGTATTGAGGAGTTTCTCTGCAGTTAAACTCTTTTCATTGGTAGTTCAGGGCAGTCACCTGGTGGCATGGGACTATCTTATGTCCCCTCATGTTTAATAGGGTTAGATTTATGGGCTTTTACAAGTAAATGTGTTACCACTGAAAGACCATGAACCAGCTGAGACCTTCCACCTGTCAATGAACGTGGCTAGTCGTCGGCTATATGGCGGAGCCTCTAAAGTTGAATGCTCATGAGGTTATTTATCATGTATCAAGAGATGTCAGAATATCATGAAAGACCTCACAAAATCTCAGGAGACCTCTAATGTGCAAGCGCCAAACAATTTGCAATGGTTTGAAGTCAATGTCACTGATTTGTACATCCATTATTTCCTATGGGATGTTTGGTTTTTTAAAATTGCCTCCGTCTCCACCCCCTGAAAATAGTGGTCGTAAAAGCATTTTGAAACACATTGTGTTCAAACTTAGAGGTTCCATAGTAACACTTATTAATGATAATGTGTCACCTTCATTTAGATTCACACAAGCAGTGTGATTCGGGTGATTAGGCAATAAATGCCTCCCAGCCGACGTGAATGGAGAGCTGAGTGTGGCTTGTTCTGATAGGAAAAAAGGTTATGGTGTGAGCTGCCCGGCTTGTCTATCGTGTGGACTTAATTTAATAAGGTCATAAAATTTGACCAGCGCAGTGCGCTGCCAGAAGATGCGATCCTACCGGGCACTGTGAGAACTGGTAATTAAAGTAACCAATCCAGGTACCGGTAGTTGCTGTCCTGAGAGGATGTCCTAAGCAAGGCAGGCAGGATGCCCTGACTGGCACCGAGAATCAGCAGTTGTCTTGAAGCAGCTCTCATCTCAATATACTTTTGTTTTATTCAACTATACTATAAAACTTCAAATAGGATCAGGTGATCAGTTAAAAATGTCCAAGTGGTGGGTGATCATGTTTTTCCATTTTAGCTCTAGCATTCGGAATTCCCCCCTCATTGCCCAGAAGGCATTTCAAGCAACAATTCCGGTTTTGGCTTGATTTTCAATTTAAATAATTCCACAAAGAATCTGCCAGTAGAGCCCCCACACTCTGTTGAAAAAACAAAAACATGATATGCTGTTAGGGCACTTCCAAGTGTGGTCAGTGTTTAGTTGTTAGTGCTTGACATAGAAGAGGGAGAGAAGTTACGGATCAAAGAGCCAGCCAGAACAATAAAACCAAATCCTGTGAGGTGCTGACCCCTAGACCTCAAGATCCCCATTACTGCAGTTCACTGCTCATTATTATGGACAAGACGGTCCGGAACCCAAGAGGCTGCCCCGCCCTCCCCACTGTCAGGCAGTCAGCTCGTCATGCTTGGCCAAGTTCTCCACCTCTTTTACATCTGATGCCAAGAGGTGTCTTTCGGCCAGCTCCATAGCCAACTTCTTCCTCTTGAAAAACAACAATAAATAACAAAAAGTGAAGATCATGTTGTGTTTTTGCTCTTTGTGAAGTGCAAAAATGTTACCATATGTTGCCTTTGGTGGGCACGCGCATGAAGTAACTTCCCAACCTAATGCTGACTGTGGGGACCACAGACCACATCCCTCATCACATGTGCGACCATTTTAAATGACGTTGTTGCTAAGTTTAGTCACGAGATGTGATTTGGAAAAAATATATATTTTACCAATCTACCTTAAGGCATGAATTTTACTATCCTCTGTCAATTTTTTGTAATTGTAACTTTTGTCACAAGTGGTCTAATATTAGCAATGTGTCCCTCGGCCACTTGTGTTGTGTACGTACTATCAACTTACATGTTTGCATGTTTATTGTTTGTCGGACTGGTGGATGCTAGGCTAAGACAGATGAGCAATTATTTACCACATCGCTGCTGAGTCAGAGTGCAGATTGACATATGCACTTATTTGCTAAAATATCTCATTCTTTATTTTCTGGCCCCCACACGACATCATGCTTACAGTATAAGCTTTATAATATTTGCCACAGAGGCTTAGCACCCATCATTGTTCGGAATGTTGTGGACCTCCTCAAAAAGCTTCGTTCTATGTGAATATTGACTTTGTGCTGCTACACGGCTCCTCGTAAAAACACTCACCCTTCCATGCATGTCTGTATACACATTTGCCAGCCTTTCCTTATTTATTTAATGGAACGTTATTGGTAAAATGACATGCTGGTTGCAACTCGTGGGCGAGGTTAGTCCGAAGTTGAAAGCTCACAGAAAATGAGACATTTTCAAAAGGCGATCTTTCCTACATATTTTTCTTTTCATTTACCCGTAAAGGTAAGAAGCAAGGGGTGAGTTGTGGTTGAGATGCTATGTGATTAAACATAACAAATAGACTTAAAATGTTCCACTGTTCTCTAAAGTGCATAATCTGGCAATGAGAAACCCACAGACTTGGCAAACTCATTTACATCAAGGTCATTGCAATTTTCGTCCAATCCCGCAACGCTATATCAAGTTCAAGTATTTGTCGTAACTATAGAGACGAAGCAATGTGGTCACACAGTTCAAGCCTGGAACGGAGGAAGAAAATGCCCTTTGTCGGCTTGCTATTGCTGCGTTTTGTTCTGCTTTTCAGATAAAGTTCTTATCAATCTGGTTTTTCACGAGCTAAACAATGGACAATTGGCGCATGTTCTCAAACGCCATTTGTGGCCCTTTGGTCTCAAGCAAAAGGTCTGATAAACCATGAGCAAAGTTTAAAGTAGCCGCAAATGCCCAAGAAAGACATTTGAAGTGGCCAATATACATTTTGACAGAAATTAACTGGACTCATCGCCATATTCTGTTTGTCTTCTGCTAGATGCACGATTCATGCTAAATGTTTAAATGCTCTGTATTCGGGTTAGCCAATTTAAAATCTTGCTTTTGTGCTTCTAAAACTGTCTATCAATATATTCTTTCAAGAGCCAGTTAACCTATGAGCCATACGGCACGCATGAAGGGCTACTAGTGAATAATGGTGCCATTTGTCTGTCCCCAGACTGCACATGGAGCTCTGCAGCCAACAGTGCCTCCTGTAATTATGGACCCGAACTGTGGAGACTATTACTCTCCATGCTAAACTGAAACCAAACCCTCTATTTCACTCTTGGTATTTGCTCTTTTCAGCACACGAGAAGCATGTGTTTAAAGGCTGTGTTATTTTTGGGCTGCAGCTTGACTCCCTTCTGTTGATGGTGCAGCATGAGTGAGTTGAAATGTAAAAGCACATGGAGGAGGCCACAGGCTCATAGACGGTTGTTGACATTGCTTCTCTTCACTTATGTGGTGTGAATTCTTGTTTAATTACTCCGGCACCCGCTCACTTCGGGCTTGACTTTATATTGACAACCTTCTTAAGTTACTAAACTACCATGACCGAAATGCAAAGCAGTGACACTTAATGCTTGAGTGTGTATGCGCTATGTTGAGCCGAGGCTCTGTATTAAATCAGTTATGCATACTTGTCACAATTCCAAATTTGACCGTTAAGAACCTGATTTATGAGTGACAGTGGAGTGTGGTGATGCTAGTTGTTCCTCCCTGAGCATTCACATTGCGCACAGCCACTTTACAGGAAACGCTGCGACCAACGAGTGAGAATGTGTGGCTGGTGTCCTGGAATTCTAATCTTGTTGTGATAGAAATAACTTGGCTGGTATTGTCACACTTGAGTATGGATGTGGGAAAGCACACAGGGCAGCAAAATAGTTTGCCTCAATTTATACTATAGGTTGTGGTGCTTTTAGTCATTTTTAAAGGAATGGCATCATTTTGCCGAATTCTACTTTGTCTAAATCATTCAGCAATGCCCATGGGAAAATGAACGTATGTCTTTCTCGATCTCACACACTCTTCTTCAAACAACTTTGGCAAGGAAATCGTTAAATTTATTTATTTTTTTTAATGGGGACCTTTTAATATTTTATGAATAAATCCCCCCCCCCTCTTAAAGACTGCTCGGAACAGTTTTCACCTGTTCGATTTAGATTCTGTTCTTGAAATGCAAACTGCAGAGCTGAGCTGTACATATTTATTTCACCTGAACGAAATCTACTCATTCATCATAACTATTATCAGGTGCAGTAAAAATAGGCCACAACTGATCTCGATTTTTGTTTAATAAGCCCACGCCGATTCCGATATTTGGCAGAATTAAATTCTGATTAATCTAATTAATATACAAAAAATGTATAATAAATTAAAATAACTTTTTTGGTCCCTCAATGCAGAATGCTCACACCAATAAAGATCTGATTTGGAGGCAGAATATGTGACTGTTTTGCAATACTTTGTCCCTGAGTATTGAACTTCCCAATGTTTTTTATGACCCCTGGAAGGCACCGGAGCTTATAACTTTACAAGCCATAGAAAATGTCCACGCTGCTGTCCAATATAGATGACACTTTCTCACCTTTTCTATCTCCTTTCCACTCTGTTTCACAGCCATAATGAGCGAAAGGTGACCTGCAAGCATCCCGTCTCAGGCTCGCCCTCTCAAGACAACTGCATCTTTGTCATCAACGAACAGTAAGTCTTTTATTTGTATTTTTTTCTGTGCCCAGAATGTCACTGGGTTGCATTTCCAGCACCGCTTACATTCTGTTGAAAGTTCCGATGCCGTTCCACCCCTGCCTCTAATTGCAACTTGCCCTCATCAGTCAAAGGTTGTTCTTTCCAGCGCTAAGCACGCGTGCCAATTATTTATAAGATAAGGGATGAAACTAAAACGGCCTTTGTATTGCGTACACATCACTCAGTCGGAATGTGATCGTTCACATGCAGTCCCTCTCGACCCTGGACAAGTTGGTGACCTCTGCTGAAGTCATACAGTACGTGTCCCCTTCCAATGTTCCGTTCGTGTGATTAGACTAGTTCAGCAAAACGGCTGATTACTGCTGCTCCCTCGCGGGATGGAATTGCGTAGCCCACTAGCCTGTTTTAAGTTACGCTCACAAGTGATAAGATTTTTGATTTCCTCGGAAATTGAAGTGATCTTATGAAAATGTAAACTTGTTGGAATAAAGTGTTCCTGCGTATTGACAGTTTTCTATTTCCCAATTATTGTGACAAACTATGATCTGCGTCTTCACATAAATTAATTGTAAGAGTTAATCATAACATTATTGAAGGTAATTTGAGTACATTTCTTATTTCAGAAGTGAGTATTAAACTGGTATCCTTTTGGATTAATCAGTCCCCAACAAGTAGCTCTCAGTGTTATAAATCTTCAGTGTAAGTCTGTAGTACTGTATTTCAGGAATCTATTTGGTGTCACCACATTCCCCAGAGTCATTTAGTTGAGCAGAAATGGATTGAATGCTCGCTTGTGAGGCTTCTCGTACGACAAGAAGCCTGCACTCTCTCGTCACATTTCTCCCCTCGCTGTGTTACTCTCACTTCTCTGCTGCTTTTGACATAAATAGGCACAACATGCTGGTGCAAAATGTCATCTCAATTGGAAACAAGCCTCCCTCACCACCCCCACCCCCCAACATCAAGTACAAACCTTAAATTTCACACTTAGAAAAAAGAAAAAAAACAACAAAATGGAAAACATTCATTATTTAGCTTTCACTCTTAGAAAAAAAATTGGAAAACATCCAGTATTTAGCCATCTTTTAGGGAAAGTAGTAAAAAGGGAAACTAGCCCCTGAACAATAAAAAAGAGATTTGATCTACCACGAGGACAAAGAGGCCATGTGGGAAATTGCTGTGACTGCATTCAAATGTGGCATTGTAATGTTTAACGACAACCAGCGAACAAACGTGAAAAATGCACACTGTATACCCTCAGTTTTATCACAGCATTCAAGAAACAGTCGGACATATCAGAAATGATCAAAACAACTGAACACCAAATCCGACTCTCGGACGCCATCAGAAACTATTTTGATCAAGTAAAAAAGAGGCCCACTATCACAAGTGACCTGACATCAGAAGTGCTTTATCATTTGTTATTCTCAAAGTTTCTTCAAGGGTTCAGAGCAGGCTGTTCTCCTGATTAACTTCCTTGTCACTGCGGTTGCTAATATGTCTTGTGTGTCAGCTCTTGACGCGATGCCACTTTCTGTTCCTAATGTTGCTTCTGAGTGTTAAGACAGCTTTCTGTCATAAACATCTTTCACTTCTTATTTGCGCTTCCTGCTTTGCTGCTCGTGCCGAGGTCTCCAACGGACTTGACCCACCGCAAACAAAGACGTTCTCAGCATTCTGTCTTCACTGTACATGTTTCAACCTGTTTTTAGTCATCCACATGATCATGTGCATGCTTACAGCAAATATTTGGACAGCTCTCTCACTGTCATTTGGTTTTTATCTTTTACTAATGAGTAGCTAAATTGTTTCACAGTTCATGCTAGCAATTTACTTAAAAGTTCAGTCACAGACAATTTTTCTTCTTTGAGGTTCCACTATACAGTACCTTGTTCATGCGAAAATCACCAAACTCCCAATAACTGACTTAAAGGACAGAGATTCAACACACTTTTCTTTCCTCTGTTTTGTAGCGTGTATTATGGAAAAATGTTTCATCCAGCGCGTAGCAGGTAAAACACCGTTGGCTGCTAGCACACCATGAACATGTGTGTTTATGTAAAGCACTTGAGCGTGTTGGTGTGATGAGACGCCTTGTTGATGCACACTAACACTCAGTGAGTGATTTGAATGCCGCCTTGCCTGATAACCTGTTCTGCATTTACATTACAAAGTCAAGTCTTTTGTGTTCATCTAAGTCTTCACTAACAGCTAGCAGAACGTAAGGAGCTGAAAAATGTCTAAGGACACAGGCAGTATTAGCTTTTTGAAGAAAAAAATCAAACAAATAAATGAATAATAAAGCTGCTAGATAAATCTTTCTTATCACTACCATATAATCCATAGTGTTGACTGTACACTGATTTCCACGGGAACACCAAATCCAGTCCTGCTCTGACTCTGCAAAGGTTGCTTGATAACATACCAGTTGGATTACACATTGTGGTTCTGTGCCGAAGAAGCGTGTTGCTATAAGCGTAAGTTCACCTTGTTGCTTACTTGGACAGAACAGAGACACAGTCATGCGCTCAGGCTTGTTGAGCTCTCCAAATATCTGGAAATTGTGCTTCACCGCTTAGTTCGACAGCGTGTTCTGATCCGAGGGTCTTTTGTTCACCTAAAAGAAAAAAAAAGGTCTGATCCAATACCAAACAAAGGTGGTCGTTCCTTCTTTAGAAACGCTGTGTGGACATTTTAAAATGCACCCTCAGCCAGTCTCAGTCCAGTCCCCCGACTAGCGCCCACACATCACTGTACGCAGGGCACCAAGGCTCACTGGCACTGTTATCTTTCCTGACCCTAATAGACACACGGGCGCACACGCACACTGATACAGTGACCAGTGATCTAAAGGAACGAGCCTCGTGGGCATAAGTGATAGTTTGCTTTGTTAATGACAGGCCACACAGCAGCAGAGCAGTTTAAAGCACACGGTTTCAATAGCGCAATCTGCTTTTCATCATATTCTAATTTGGCTTTCACTCTTTCCAGTTAGAGGACTTTCAGAAAGATTTAAAGTCCCGGTGCTTCTAATGCTGCTTGTTTCATTTATTTTGGGAAAATGATAAGATTATTTTTTTATTATTATTTTTTGTCATTTGGGGCTTGTTGTTGAAAGAGATGCAAAGTTGACCTACGCCTTACTTAACCTAGTAAGGTTTGGAGTTTTTCTGGAAGAAGTAGCGGAAAGCTTAGTGCGGGGACGCAAAGAAAGTCCTGGAAAACGTAGTCAGTGAGCTTGTTCCATCCTTTAATCAGAGCATTTGTCATATTCATGAATTACACTGTAACACTAACCTGTGTAGGAGTGAGACATCTTGAAGGAAATGCTGGGGAATGATGTTACGGGGGCCTCAAAGTATTGTCGAAAACAACGCTGCGTCCACGATAATTCTGACAACCAAATACAATGTAGCCAATGTCTTTGGCTTTAGAGTGGACACTTATAAGGTTGAAGAAAATCCATTCTGTGATGCTAGTTGAACAGTCATTTGACAATCTTTATTGTAACCTTCTAAATGTCAATGGAAGTCAAGTGCTCTCTAGTTGTAAAACAATTTTAATGGCCATATACCGACACAGTGGCAAAAACAAGGAAGATGACTTTACATGTTAGTGCTGCTATACTCTCTTGTGTATAGTCAGTTCTGTTATTCTCTAAAATTTACATTCGATGTTCCCATTCTATGAAGGCACCACAAATAAAAGCAAAAAATAAAAAATAAACAACTCTCTTTTGTTAATTTTGGGAGTCCCACTGCACTTTAATGCTTTCGGTTGTACTCAGTCCACTGTAATAAAAATATGTATAGTTCCTGTGAGGGATGTTAAAAAATCGTTTCCTCGCCTTTTACTAGCAATCATACAAGACCAGAACGTTTCTATTTCACTGCATTGTGATTGATTATCGTGGCCTAAAGTAGACACAAGAAGCTGATGGGAAATAAGCATCAAATACCCCTTTTCCACCAAAACAAACTTGGTGCTCGTTCGGCGCCGGGCCAATGCTGTGTTTAGTTGGTGCTTAACAAGTTCTTACGAAGAATGTGTTTCCACCAACAAAGAGCCAAGTAGGAGCTACGTAATCACGTCAGCGTAAACCATCCAAACGTCACTGCTTATGTCGACATTTACCCACGAGTGCCTGCGCTATTAATAATAATAATAATAATAATAATACTAATAATAATACTAATAATAATGCGCTATTAGCATCTGCTCGGCAATGTAGCGTAGCATCGTTTATACTTGTATGTAATATATAATAGTCAGGGACATGTAATCAGCAAACACTGATATCCTTCCTAATCGTTGTAGATGATCACAAGGGTGGCTGCGAGTCAGAGATCGCATGCTATCTGGGCACATCCGCGATCGCTCTTTTGATGGGAAACAATCGTACCGGGGTTCACCGCTCAACAGTGAATCTAAAACTTCCGTGTGTCCAAGGGAGTCATTCCTCTACATCTGCGATCGTCATGATAAGCCCGCCCACTGCCCCTTGACGTACAGTCTGGCCTAACAAATAATTGGGGCCATCTTAAGCACCAGTTTCAAGCACCAGAGCTAAGAGCTAGAGCCAATTTCGGTGGTGGAAAAAAAAGAACTTTTGCTAACCTGGGCACTGGCTCGGAACTAGCGCTAGCACGAGTGCGGTGGAAAAGAGCCAAAAGAGAGCAACATCATTATCGGCATGCCACATTCTAAAGATTTAAAAAGCAAACATCTAAAGTTCTTAACGATAGGAGAAAAACTTAATCATCTACATAAGTCTTTTCCCCTTTTGTTCTTTTTAAATACATGAATAAAATACATTTCACAGTGCCTCTTCCCTTGATGGCCCTTCCGCTGTGTTTTTATGGTCAGTTGACACATCATTGATTGTGGGTCATTTTTCACTGCTAGTGCAGCAAATCCTCGGAGCTCATTAACCCGAGGAGGCAAACCTCAGTGGCCACTCATCACTTTTCACAGGAAATTATTTTCGGGTTGGAAATTGTGTCCACTGTGATTCAAAGGAGCATTAGTCAGCTGTTTTGTCCATCACAGGACTTCAACTCTGAATAGAACTCAATTTATTATTAATTCCCCTAACACAGCAATCTTTTGATAATAAAGGGTAATCTAAATGAGTGGTCATGAAGTGGTTATGTCATCTTTTTAATGAAAAAAAAATTAAAAACTGCATCTTGTGACGAACAAAGCCAAACAGTAACTTCTACTCAAAATACAGGTAAGCAAATATCAGCTGATCATTTTGAATCTGTACTTGTCAGTTGTTAAACATGTTGCTGTGCTGCATGAGATTAAGTATCGTGTGGGTGGTGCCTGCATTTATTTCTTTATTTTAAATTAATTTAATTTTTTTAACCGAGACAATGTCATTCCATCTTATAGTCTCTCCTGTGTGTGCACCTTGACAATGACAGCATGGAATCCGAGTGTCTTTGCCCCTGTAATAGTCTCGGACTCCCGTGTAAACTCAGAAATCAGCGATGGGATGAATGGAAAAGTATTCCTCGGCTCCTTTTCATGCATGATGCCATGTGATCGGATGACTTTGGGGTCACCAGCATCAAATGAGCAAGTTTGTCTTGTGAAACGGAGTTAGCAGCGTACAAGGTCGCTGACCCAAACCGCTGTCAGCGTTGCAGTGCTTCTGCTGCACTGTGGTGTCATGTTTCCACGAGATTACAACGTTGTTCCCCACCTAAAGAATGTAGGACATCCCCATGGGCCAGACACAACTTGATTTACATGGCGTTCAACCTGATGACAGGCTTTCTGAAAGTGCGATGAGATTCATATAACAAACATTCTGGTGTGATTTACCTCAACTACGGCTGGATTTCGGTACGTCAGCATTCTCAAACCACTGGAATTTTTTTTTCCCTCAAGTGACCGTTGGTGGAATTGGCTTTATTCTTTGTTCTAAGCTGAGATCTGAGAAAAGTTTGTACTATAGTGGGCTGATGGGTCATTAGACAATCGAGGCCGCCCTGCTTCGATTCTCTACCTTTTTACTGGGGTTGCAAAGTGGGTCCTCACGTGCTCTTGCTTGGCTTGTGTGCACGTTTAGATCTGCCGGCAAAGTGCCAGTGCATGAAAAGAAGGAACAGCCAAGAAGCACCATGAGCGAGGTCTCCAACAACACGGGCGGCTCGGACTGTGCCGCAAACCAATCCGGCGCAGCAGCAAGGGTGAGTAACATACATGATGGGGCAACTCTGACCAGAAAATAGAACTAGGTGAAATTTTGATGTCTTTTAACACGGTCTTTTTGGAAAATAACAGCTGACATATACATTGCATTTGTAGGCATCAAGACCGCCTAAAAAACTTCATAATTTTGGAAAGAGATCAAATTCTATCAGGAGGAATCCCAGCGCTCCCGTTATAAAGAGGGACTGGCTCTATAAGCAGGTAAACAAATTGCTTTTGTTTGTGCGAGTTATTTTCTGTGCACTGATTCTGATGGTGTTCATTTAGAAGTAACATTTTCATGGTCTTTTGCAAAAACTGCACCATAACGGCCTTGGGGCTTTGTTTTTATTGCTCGATATAAAAATGTTGGAAAAGTCATTAAAAATTCAGCAGAGTATTACTTTTCAGATTTACATTGGTGATAGAAAGACACACCACAGTTCAAAGTTTTTGTTGCATGAAAACATCATTTAAATAGTGGCGGGCGTGTGCTGACACCCATTAAACACGTGTTTGAATGCGATTGCAAAATTCTGAGCACAGCCACATCCCTAGTTATAACATGTTCACACCTCTGCAACGACATTGTCAGTTAATTTTTTTACTTTCCCTCTCAAAGGTTTGTTTTTTGCATTTTTCAGTTGGCTAGGTTATAGATCACGTGAATAGTTTTGAAATCATTTTTCCACCAAAACATGGAATTTGAATGAGGGGGGTGTAGACTTTTTATATGCATGATAAATTATCAGGTATAAGATATGTATTTGATGCCATAGAAGATTGGATTTATTAATCTACTTTTGCTGCTCAGGCTACATAAGCACTGTTTAAATAGCGGTCCTTCATCAGGGCTCCTGCTTGCAGCAGCTGGGGTGAAAAGGGGATGCTCGAGGCGCTCATTTGCCAGTAAGGACTCTCAGGCATCAGTGGCAGACTCATTTAGCTTTGATTGCAGCCTCCCGGCCGCGTCCTTTCAATGCACGAAGGCTTCCTTTGGTTGTGCTGCCAGCTGCTGTTTCTTTAGGAGCTCAATCAGGGTGATGGAGATCAAGCACAAGCTCAACAACTCAGCGACGCTGAATAAAAGCTGGATCTTCGCGTATTTTCCTGCCTCTGTGAAACTGAGAAGCAATTGAAGTCCTTTTAAGTCCGTTGAAGGAAACATCTAAACCCTTCAGCGAATTCATTGGTGACATATAAGTACCGTAATTTCCGCACTATAGAGCGCACCTGATTATAAGCCGCACCCACTACATTTTAGAGGAAAACCAATTTTGTACATACACAAGCCGCACCTGTATATAAGCCGCATATGCCCACATTAAAACATGTAAACATATTTACAAAGAAAGACGGTACACAGAGAGAGTTTTCAAAGTTTTAATAATATAAGTTAATAATAATAATAATATAACTTTCTTCCCAAATGGTGCCTGTGACGCGGCAGTAAAACGGTAGCAACATGGTAACAACACGCTAACAACAGAATAGCAACAGAGTATAACAGGTCTGGTAAAAGAACATACCGGTACTTGTAAAAATCACGGTGAGCCGTCGTTTATACCAAGTTTACGTGCAGCAGCTCTGTTTCCTTCTTTATCGGACAGCTCGATTGCTTTTAGTTTGAAAGCTGCGTCATATGCCTTTCTTTTTGCATTTTCCATGATGAGGGGATGTTCACGCTAATTTAATTTATGCACAAGACAAGAAGTTGTAGTCTTCCTCGACGCATATATTCCACCGGTCTTAATCTTACCTTTTCTACTTGAGCGCCCCTGGCGGCCGTTAGAAAAATTACATAAATTGGGCGCATCACTGAATAAGCCGCAGGGTTGAAAGTTTGGGAAAAATTAGCGGCTTATAGTCCGGAATTTACGGTAAGTGTCCCTTTGAGGGGGCAGTGAATTACTTATTTTTGAATTCAGTCCAGTGAAGGCACTGGTGTCAAAGTCAAGGCCCGGGGGTCAGATCCGTCCCGCTGTGTCATTTTATTTGGCCCGCTGGAGCAAATCATCTGCGTCAACTTTCATGATCCTTGCTCAAATCTGAACCGAAATGTCAAATTGTCATGGGCAAGAAATAACGTTCCCTCCGAGGGAAGCCGTAACCCTGAAATGGCCCGCGACAAAAAATGAGTTTGACACCCCTCAGTTAAGGTCTGAACGTTGTCTCAAGCTTCTGCTGGAACATTTTAAGAACAGCTTGGCGGAGCACATTGTTCAATATCTTGTCGAGACTTTGACTAATTTCTTTTGAAAAGTATTTCATTATTATACTGAAAGACTTATCTTTAATTTCACCTACCAACCTAAACCACTGCTATGGCAACCATCCAGGCAGTGTTCTTCTGCTCAACATCTATTGTGTTGAAACAGGAGTTCAGGCCATTCGGTGAAAAATTCTCTCTCTTAAAAACAAAACAATGTTTTAAAAACCATTCATTTTCCACTTTATCAAATGCTGAGTCATATCCCATCATAATTAAGTGAGAACCTTAAATGCTCTCTCCAATTGAATGAATATTTTTTTTTTGTTGGTAGCTAACTATGTATCTGACTCTTCTGGTGTCTTTGCAGGACAGCACCGGGATGAAGCTGTGGAAAAAGAGGTGGTTTGTGCTGTCAGACTTGTGTCTCTTCTATTACAGAGGTGAGTCATTCCAACTAAACGCATCTTTCAATGCTACTGCTTGCAGCAAATGTGCCCTGCAGTCGCTCCTTAAGCCATGCCCCGGGCCACTTCTGTTTAGCTGGACTCAATCCCTGTGCTTGTACAAGATCCAAAGAGACCGTTGGAATGGCTATGTAAGGAACATGACTTGGATTATGTCTTCCAAACATGGTTTTGACAAAAAGAGCTAAGCTGGAAAATGGCTTTCACACCGATTTAGAGTTGTGAAACGAGTTTCCAGGAATCAGGCAGGCTCCTCTCAGATTGCGGTTCCTTTGTCATGAATCCTTAAATTTTCCCGACGACATTTACAGACTCCCTTGTAATCCCTACAAGCGACCAAAAGCGTGCACCCTATCTCTGCCAATATTAGATTGTGATCAGATTTTTTTTGTTCCTTTGTTAGCAGCATTACTATCTAACCAATGGATTTAGATCCAGATTGATGGTTCTCATCGTGACTATTTCTGCTCCCAAGGCGTCAGTGGGAAAGATGTTGAGGCTGATAATGAGTCGCCATTACACAGATTTGGAATGTCTGAAATATTGACACTTTTGGAACGAGTGATTGTATCGTGTCTTGTTAAGTTCAGTGCTTAAGTGTAGTCCACATGAAAGTTAATAACTCCAAGGAGATAAGTAAACAGTTTTTCAAATTTATTAATAGTTCCTTTGGCTTTATTTTAGCATAAGCCTCACCTTTCATACAAAAATATTAATTTTTTGATGTAGATACATTTTTATTTATGACTTTTTTAGTCTGGATTAGTTGTTCTCTCAAATCACTTTTTCCCCAGCTCGTATGTTGCAGGATTGCTGTTAGGCAGCAGATTCACAGAATCTCCTATTCCGGTGTTGCTGATTCTGCTTGCTCAATTAATGCAGACCCGGTCATTCCGCTAATCAGGATGACATCGAGTCTGTGTTGTTTCTGCTGTCTGACAGTGCCATTGCCTTCTTTCCGCCCACTGACTGACAAAAGCCATAGACAGAAGCACCGGCCCCAAAGGATTTACACAGATGGGCATGTTGCGAAATTGTATCCATCAGCAGAGAGTGGGTAGGAAGTGTGGTCATGATCTCTCCTATCATCAAACCAAAACCAACAGCTCTTGATCGTGTTTATCAGCCAATTAATCTTGACTTTCGATCCTGTGCAGTATCAGCTTATGGCCGGTAATTGTATGCCCTCATGTGTTGAAAAGAAATTTGATTTGCTACTGTTGTCGAATACGCTCTGAATGTTTGTACATGACCAGAAACCAACCGTAGATCAATTCATCATTCACAATTTCAGATGGTATTTTTTTCCCCCTTTCTTGGAAAGAAAAAACACTGCTCGACAAATACATTTCCCAGGTCACTTAAGGGGATTTATGAAACAGGCCAAGTAAATGACATCTCGGAGGTGCTGATGTTTTACTTTCCTGCTCGCTTTCTGCTGTTTGCAGAGGTATTGCAGGTATCAAGATGGGAGTTTAGGTTCTTGCTTAAAACGCACAACTCAATGTTAAGCCCCGCTATGGAGAGCGCTCTATCGTCAATATGGAGCCACCTCTGCAAACTTAATGAGCAGTGTGGAACTTTGAATCAATGCTCATCTTTTCCACAAAGTGCAGAATGTAACTGCAATGTGACCCCTGGGTAAATTTGTGGCCCCCATAAGTTGATCCAAATCGCCATTCTTCCACCTTGTTTAAAAGCGCCATTTTTTTTTGCCTTGCAGATGAAAAAGAAGAAGGGATACTTGGCAGCATCCTGCTTCCAAGCTTTCATATATCCATGCTGTCTGTTGATGATCACATCACCAGAAAGTACGCCTTCAAGGTCAGTGCTTTCAACCATCAAACAATTAATGAGGGTTTGAGGCAAACAAACACATTTCTGAGGAGAAGCAAAACATGAACAAAGGGCCCCCAAAATATACTTTGCTGTGATTGCTGTTATCCAGAAAGTGGCAACAAGTCCTTTCTTTGTCATTGACATTTGAAGAGCAATAATGCAATGTCCATCGCAAGCCGAAACATGAAGAGATACGGGAAATGCGCATTGCTGCAGGGCAGTGGTCACATGAAGTGGGTTTACAGTAGTGTGTACGGTTATGATTTTGGGTCTTTCCTCAACCCTGAAAGTCAACAAATACTCCTGCCAAGCACAACTAAGACACAGACAGCAAGGAGTCAGCCCAGTTCTTATCCAACCTGGTCACATGCGTTAAGAGAGGCAGTTGAGGTAACGAGGGGCAAGAGCAGGACATGACCAGCTGCCGTTTCTTTGCTCTAAATCTTCCGCATCGTGTTTTGGGTAATTAGGGTATTTTATCAGAAACTGGCAAACAGGGTTTTGGGGGTTGTCCGATAAGCATTCTATTTCTCTGTCACACTTGAATGTTTTGCTTTGCTGGCTGGGAGGCATCATTGGACGCATGCAGCGACATGTCTGCAATAAGATTCACAACCTGGTAAGTATAATTTTAGCAAATCTGATGCACTAATCTTGTAAGTGCGGCGTTTTCAAATTCTCAGTTGTCTCTTTCAGAAACCTTGTCACGCAGGCAACACATCCCAACATGCGAACATACTACTTTTGCACGGACGCAGCCAAAGACATGGAGTCCTGGATGAAAGTGATGACGGATGCCGCGCTTGTGCATTCCGACCCTGTCAAAAGGTTTGTAACTCATCGGTGATTGCGCTACACATTCAAAACTGCCCATTTTTGTCCCTTTGGAGTATTCCTTCATTTTCGTGTCACGCACGTGTGCTGAAATCTGAATGTAAGATGCTTGGCAATGGTTCACCACCGACATTTGGATTTTCTATTTTCTGTGTTTGGGAAAGAAGCTTTGACCTTGAAGGTCACTTAACCATATGGGCGATGTCATTTAGCGTACAAAAAGATGTTTGCTTTAGGCCTATGAACACAGTGAGCAGGACATCTAACACTGGGCACAGCTTTCATCAGCAGCGATGATAGTCTTTGCCATTTTGTGTTGAATGCCATTTTGTGTTAAATGTTATTCAGCTGCCTGTCCGCGTAATGCCCTTTAAGCATGGCTGAGCAGAGGCGTAATGATGAAGTGCTTTGTAGCCATGCGGTGCTGCTGAGCCTAAAATCCACCAAATGGCGCTGAGAAAAGTGTAATGCTGCTAAAAGGCAGTCAAGTATAGCGACACTACTGTGTAGTAACTGCAGAAGTGCATGATTACTGCACTTTTTTTATGGGCTCCATGTGATTTCAGGTAGGTCGGTTAAGGCTTTAGAACAGATGAGGCGACTGTGGTAGCTCTTTAAATGGGTTCAAGCGCAATCTCGGAAGGAAAGGCCCCTCCAAACGCTTTTGTTGCTGACTCACTAAACCGGTCTGATAAGAGGAATTTGCTCATCGTTGAAGCGATGACCTTGGGTCCATCTAAGGCCAAGAAGCGGCGGTGTCAATTACCTCCAGAGACCTCCCAATGAAGTAGAGATTTGTGGTGAACTGCAAATGGATTTCTAGCTGCTGAGCACCACCTTTCAGACATGCCCTGGCAGAGGCTTTTTTTTCTCTCCCTGGAGATATCACATTTCAGTTTACGTACCTGGTGTCCTCTGGCAGCTGGAATATTGTGCATTGTGCAGCTCATCTTCATGCTTTCTCGTTGTTTCAAAGCAATAGCAGAGTGCCTTGTGAATAAATTAAGACGAGCGCATAATACTTTTAGTACTTAATATTTTTTGTGACATTTTTATATGGTGGTGTGCTGTGAGATTTTTCGTATGTAAGATGGGTGCCTTGGATCAATAAAAATGGAGTAACACTGGAAATGCAGATGTCTTATCAATGTCACGTGTTAGTGTGGACAAGTTCATTTGTATTTGTTCCTTTGTCATTATCAGGTTGGACAAACTAAAAGTGGAACAGTGTGGCCCTCAGGAGGTCAATCACGTGGCCAATCACAGGCCACCGTTAACACAACCCGAAATTGAGAACAACGAGCGCAACCGCGAGGCGGACCGCGAGCATATGCTGGAAGAGGACAGGAAGCAGCGAGATGCCGAGCGCTATGGCTTCCAGAAAGATGGCGCCGACCCCAATCGCCCCCTCACCAAGATCAACAGTATCAAAATGCAGCCAGCCCAAGCACCGCCGATCACGGTCAAGCTCGCAATGCCACGCAGCCCGACAGAAATCGATGGCTTACACCAGAGCCCCCAAGTCAACGGAGCTGGTGAACCCAGGCCAGCTGACTACACTGGAGTTCCCCATCAGCGAAGTCCAAACTACGAGCCGGAACGGACTTTGAGTAGGACGAGCTCGATGCAGCAACTGGAGCAGTGGGTTCGCACGCAAAGAGGACGCGCCCCGGATGATGACACCAGGAGGTTTGTGTCATTTACTTGTATTAATACCGTGCTGACTGGGTGTATGCAGTTCAATAAAATGTTCACCGAATGCACCCGGTCGAACATTTCCAAATGTTTTTCACCATACGTCTTCCCACTGTCTATGGATATCAGTGCTTTTTGCCATATTTGAAAATCAGTTCAGATAATTGATGGTCTTTAAAAAGCACGCCCTCTGGAACGTTGAATCGTTTCTAAGCCGCCCATGCCTTCTTTAATCTCATTAAGTGTTACAGACCAGAATGCACAAATGCCAAGTTTTGACAGGACGCTTGAATGAAAACTCTCTTCTTGCCAGCTGTACTCTCTTTGAACCCACGTTAAGCAATGTTTTTGTTGTCTCTGGAAAAGTGTAGCATGTCCAGTGGTGTTCTTAACCTGAGATGGTTATGTCCAAAAGGAAGAGATATGTCATCTACAGTTTATTTGGTTGTCCATAGTAATCGCCAACAGACCCGCGAACAAGACGAATCAGTGAAGATTGTAGCTATCTGCAGATAGGCAGCAGCCAAACAGCTCTCTCAGTTCATTACAGAGAAGTGATCGACGTCAGATGGAAAATATGCACTCGTCGGTTTACTTTCTGTCATGGATTTCTCTGTGGTTATTCACTATATTTATTTATTTTTGCTTTGAAGAAGATGACGACACTCTGAATCGGCGCATCCTAATTCACTACATTGCTCAGTGACCGAGTCACACCTTATCTATTATATTGCAATGATTACTCTTCTAATATTCTGGGAGGCCATTTGGCTGTGATGAGTGTAGCTGGCTTTCTTTTCCAAGAGATCAAGGGTGTGGGTTTTTTTCTTTCTTTTTTTTTGTATTAGGGCCCTCCCACTTAACTATGCACTTACTATAAAACAAAGTATGGTTTTAATCTCAATCTTAAATTGACTTCAGATACCATAAAACCCAAGTGATGCATTTCGTGTTTTTATTTTAGGATCCTGATTATTTGTGTCTATGAACAAAAACAGCTCGATTTGTTTTGGTTTATTGCTATGACTAAAAGAAAAAAAAGTACGTTTTATAATTGAATCAACGCAACATGTTAGTTCAGGATTTGATCACTTATTTTCCTTCCGCAGCGTCGCATCGTACCAGACACTCCCTAGAAAAATGCCAAATCATCGGATGCCCCATGTGCCTCATTATGGCGACGGTTACCGCAGCATGCCCAGAAATAGCATGGCACAGCGGGACAGCATCTGCAGCATGTCGCCGTCGTTGTACGACCAAAACTTGGGGCCGGTGATGGCTGACAAGGGCCGCTCCGTGCGCTCAGACACCATGTGGCAGCTATACGAGTGGCAGCAACGACAGGCCTACACCAGACCGCCGGGGATGTATGGCCACATGGCCAGCCCCAAAACCATGATCAACCTTTCAGAGCATGCCGCGCCGACCTACTCCATCCCACCTTCGCCATCCCACGGTTCACTGTCAATGTATGGCGGTTACTCTCAACCGCGATCGTACAACATGAGCAGTGCCCGGTCTGAGATCGCTTCCCCCATCTACCAAAGGGAGATGAGTATGGACAGGCGGCACAGGCACCAGATCCCGAAGGTTAGTCAAGAACTGAATGAGGTGTTGATATGTGTAGCAAAACTTTTAATTACCGTTTATTCTCTCCACAAGGGTTGTTTCCGCACCATGAGTTGATTCTTCTTATTATTGTTTTTGCAGTGAACAGTTTCTGATATATACTACCCTGTTTGTAGTAGATCTTCTTCCAAGCGTGCTCACAGTTAATTTGATGTCACAGAAAGTGTCACAATTTCAAGTGATCACTGTGTTCGAAAACTCTCTCTCTCTCTCTCTCTCTCTCTCTCTCTCTCTCTCTCTCTCTCTCTCTCTCTCTCTACATGAACGAACACAGTGTATAGTCAATAATGAGATGTCGAACGTGTGGGATTGTTTGATCATATCATCATGAAAAACAATATTCTTATTTTTCCTCCCATTAAATTGTCTAGGAAATGTCATGGTTAGATGTTCATACCTCTTCTAAATTTCATCCAATGAGACTTCCTGTAATGTTCACAAGAAATGGGGGGGGGGGGGTTGTGCATTTTTTTTGCACCTTTGTTATACAGAAGACATTCTGGATCTAAATTTACTTGATTTCACTGGAATCCCCCCCCCCACAGTGAAAATAATTGTGAAAATGAATGTGTTGCCCATCTCTTTCAGTATGCCTATCCACCTGATAGGAGGTCAATGCCCGTAGGAATTCCAGTCCAGACGATCACTGCTCAGTCTCTCCAAGGCAAAAGTGTAAGTCTTACTGTGGATTTAATTGGTCTGTTAGCTCTGCGTGAGTAAGTTGTCAAAATGCATTACGATGCCATATTCTCAAATGTGCTGGGTTGTCGAAACAATTATACCCTTCCTTGACTGACTGTCTGTGACTTGTGTCCATGATGACCTTGTGACAAAACAAAGATGGAGTCAAAATCAGTTTTCCTTTCTGCAAGTGATCGGATTAAGTCTCTGCCGACTTTAGACGCTCTTCAGAGTCACTTCGCGCCAGCATTGATTTAAAAACGCTGTCAGTCTCAATTCTCTAAGCCAGCTCAGGAATGTATGTCAAAGTCACTGTTGCTAGTGTGTGAGCTGCTTTCCGTTATCGATGCAAAACGGCTCCTCTCTCTCGGGTGCAAGTTGGGAGTTTGCATGCTGCCAACACCTTGGCTAATCTCATTGTTGTGATCTGCATGAAAACTCGCTAGCTGGGAGCATTGATGCATCTCCTATCCTGGTGTGTTCTCTCCTTTTTTCCTCCTCCCCCTACGGTGTCCCTGCTTGATAATGGCTGTACGCGTCCCACAACCTCACCTCCTTTGCAGCCTGAGGAACTGACTTTGCTTCTGATAAAGCTGCGTCGGCAGCAGGCAGAGCTAAACAGTGTCCGGGAGCACACTCTCGCACAGCTTACGCAACTTAACATGGATGGCGACAACCCAAAGGTCAGCCCCCCCGACCCCACCCTTTCCTCCGCCCCAAAGATATTCCTCTGGAGGCATGTTAGTTATTGTGTGGTGTGTATGCCATCCATCCCCCACCTCAGCTATCTATCCTGATGTACAACAAGGTCTGTTTTTACTAACGGGGGACATCAGCTACTCTGCTTCAAAATCTAATCAAACATTAGATTCATTTTAGTGGCTTAGCAGTAGATGATTGTTCTCTAAAGAGTCCAGACAGATGTTTGCAGTGAACGAAACTTAAAACCATTGGCAAGCTTCAAGTGGTTTGGGTGACTGCCACGTGTAATACAGTTAAATCAGGATTCCCTCTTTTAAGATGTCCGAGTAGAGATTTGGATATTTTAGGTCAGCAGGGTGTGGGATGAGGGTCTGCCATCACTTCAGAACTAAATGTTCCAGCCAGTTTAAACTGCTGGGACACGAGCTCAGCCCAGCTGTCGTGTGTCAATTTCTTCTGTAGCGTATACCCTGTCTCAACTTTCTTCTACCTTTGTGTACATGATGACATCCTTGAAAATGTGAGCAAATTGAATACAGAATGCCCCTCATTTGGTCTCCTTATTCTTCTTCTTCATCTTCTTCTTCTTCTTGCTGCTGCTGCTCACACTAGAACGATGCTCTGTCCCATCATCTCCAAAGGACTCTAATGTATTTGGACAATCAGGTGGGGTAATGCATGGTTGCGCCTGGCCCTTGCTTTTTACATGTTTTTAATAATAATAATAATAATAATATATATATATATATATATATATATATATATATATATATATATATATATATATATAATATTGGTCATAAACCTGCTATGGTTATTTTGATAACACTATCATGTCTATAATAATGGAGTTTACTCAGCTATATGTGGTGCTCAGTTAATTTATTGTCAGACAAATATGACACTGTTTACTTCAATACAATACATAAATTTCCTTTAGAAACATAGTGTTATAAACAGAGCATAAAAAAGCAGAGTTTATTGGTTATTTGATCATATACCTACAGTATAATCGGACATGCGTGAAAATGTTAAATGTAAAAAAATTAAAGTTAACCCTATGTTGCATGGCTTCTGCAGGAGTTATTCAATTGTGGTTTGTTTTTAAATTTAGGGTAGATTATGGCCAAATATCATAATAAATTCACAATTTTGGGAAAACCAAAGTGCAGGTACTTACCATAATAACTTAATCACTACACAATTACCTTGCCAAAAAGCATGGCGGTACTGATAGGTAACACATAGAAACTGTTATTTATTGTGTTCTATATGTTCTATATACTCTTCTGCACAAGTACAATAGGGTATTTGGACCTTTTCATCTCACGGATAGAAATTATTCAACATTTTGTGGACCCTCTTTGGACCCTTTTCCTCATGGAGGCTGCCATGTTGCTTTTGCTGTAGCGCACGCTAGAGACATCTCGCGGTGGATTTAAAAACTAAAACTGGTAAATTGAATGTGGTTACTGAAGTAACCCGTATGCAACATAGGGTTAAAAACCTCAAAAACCTGCAAAGTGGAGAGAGAGAATTTCCAGACGGCAATGCTACACATAAAACATTTCAAATGATGCATTCAAGCCTGTCGTGACGTAGATGTGTAGCTTTTTACTATCGCTCATTGTCGGCTTCACTTCTGCATTGGAGGAACGTCTTCCTGTTGGTAAGCTTCATTTTGTAGCGCTGTGTCCATCTCTGGATGAACATGTCTATGCCAATGCGTAAAATGATGGTATAGAGCAATCAAGAGCTTTGTAAGTGTTGTGTTTGAAGTGCAGCACTGCTGTAAACTGACTCCACTGCTCCTCTTCATGTTGGACTAGATGAAGGAAAATGACCCTTTAATCGTCATGACTCACACTTTGATTGAGAACTCGGCCCCGAGGCCTCAACTTTACCAGCAAGTAAGGCCAACTTAAAGGCTTTGCTCTGCTTCATCCTCTCACGTTGGCTGTTTTTGATTGTTTTCTTTTGTTTGTTTGTTTAGTCTTTCGCAACACTCCGCCTTAAGTGTCTAAGACTTCATGACATATGAAGACTGGTCTCTCTGTATTATGTTGTACTGCCAGTGCCAACCCATTCGTTGCTTTGACTGTTGTCATTTTGAGAAGTCATGGCAATAAGAACATGGCTTGGAAAGGAGAAGTATAATGTGGTCTTCCCCATAGTCGGAATCATGTGTGGGCCGTTTCCTGTTAAATTTAGAATTCCCTGTTATGGAGAGGGGAGGGTGGGGTGGGGGGCAATCATCGGTCTCGCTATGTGGGCGTGTCCGAAGAGATTGGGAGGGCTGTGACACCGCAGATACACAGTGCCCCGACACCCTGTCTCTCACCCAGTTTACATTCATTCGTATATTGGCCTAGCCAACAGCTGCATTGTCACCCGTTCAGCTGCGAGCAATTTGTCACACTTGTCACCCTGCAACCCGCCACTTCATGTGACAGTATGCATGTTCTGTGAGGTATATTCTCACATCCTGGTTTATCTGCCGCACGTGATCCAACCAAGTTGAGAACTGTGAATTTCTCGAGTGGAAATATTAGCGTGGAATTAATTTGAAATGCAGTACTGTGGGTATTTTGGAGTTTGAACTCCCTCAGCCACCACAGTGGATTAATTGGAACGCTCTTGGAATTTGACATGACAAATTTATGATCCTATCAATGTCTGCAAGAGTTTAAATGGGCTCATGATAGTTGGAACTAAATGTAAATAGAAAATTGGCTATTGTTTATATAGTGCATGAATGATACCATGCAAAAGCTCTATTGAACTCTCCTCAGGATGTATTTCTGACCAGCCAGAATATCACGCCTGTTTGTCAGAATAATACCATATAAGCACTAAGCAAAGAACACAAATGTATTGCTTGGATCAACGCTGTCTTAGCGGTTTAATCATTAGGATTGTCAATATGCCATCACCGTGTGATTCTAATAAACCACTGCTGTCTTGTGCTGAGGGAGACAAATGGCTGTTATTCAATGGGTAACGTCTGATTCACCAAAATTCTGAGTTCCAACTCTAAAAATATATGGCCCAATGAGATGACTAATAATGCTGCATTGGTATTTTAGACAGTATTGCCTACTACATGATAAGACTGTGACTAATGTTCCGTTTTACTTCACAGCTAAGTCCAGAAGACCCTAAAGAACACACCTACATGCCAGAAGAGGGGGACATTGATGTATGCTCAATTTTACCCCCGAATGATGTGCCGTGTTCGGCGACGCATGAAGGGTCACGACCTTTGTATCATTTTCTCCTCAGACCAAACTTAGCCGATTGTGTGAGCAGGATAAAGTGGTGAGGACACACGAGGACAACCTGCAGCAGCTGTACAGAGAAAAGGTGACTCACCGCCGAATGACTCGATATGGCTTTTTTTTTTCACCTGGTGAAAGAAAGAGAAGGTTATGTCGATTTTTTATATTTTTATATTTAAGGCACACCATCAAGGCAAATAGAGAGCAGTGGAATTATTTCAATGCGATGCTTTCAATTGAACATATTGGGGAATGAAAAAAAAAAATTCCAAACGTGAATTTATGCAAAGCCCTTGACATTTGGGCCCGTATGTTCTATTTGGTCTGTGTGGGGTGGAAGAGATGAAAAGACATGACTCCAGAGGACAAACACATCCAAGTTAAAATTAATGTCAGCAAACCTTTCACTTGTGATCAGTGAATGAATGACATGTAAAAAGGTTTAACGTGTAAAATAAACAATGTCATACTGTTGCATATTCATCCCATTGAAATGCACTTGTGAGCTGTGTCTCCTTGTTGAATAGCAAATGTACATTGTTCTAAACATGCATTGAACTAAATATGTCAACACACTGCTTATATTGTAACGTACATGTAAATGTACGAGAACGACCGCAAATAAGATTTGCTCTGTTACCGTCCAACTTTTCCAAATATAGCTCATCAACACGGCAGATCTTGTCATTGATGACTTGTGTTTTTCTTGCAGCATACTTTGGAGACAGCGCTGCTGTCGGCCAGCCAGGAGATAGAATTGGGCTCAGACGACCCGGCTGCCATGCAGAGTGTCATCCAACAGAGAGACTTACTGCAGAGCGGCTTGCTCAGCACCTGCAGAGAGCTCACCCGGGTCACAACTGTGAGGCCAGCAATGCTATCCTAAATTCCTTTCTAATATGTTTTTCTGAGTGGGGGGGCGGTAAACATTGTCTGTCTTTTCCAAACCAGGAGTTGGAGCGGTCATGGCGCGAGTATGACCACTTAGAAGGAGCTGTCATTCTTGCAAAAAGCAACCTGCTGGAGCAGCTCGAAGCACTGGGAAGCCCACAGGTAGGATTCTTCTGACTGAAGCGTCACTACTTTATTCTCCAAAATAAATATATCTGTTCCACCACCATCACTGTTAGATGTAACTCGGACAGGAAAGATTGATGGGTGGTGTGACGCTGGAGTCTTTTGTCTTCCCACATTTATTCTTGGCTCAACCTGACTCAGTTCATTTGCTAATTAGGAAGTGAGGGCCAAGAGGGAGCATCAACAGCTCCTTATCGAGCACCGTGTCACACAATATGTCCCGCTGGCAGACAGTAAAAGTAGAACTTCCTGAACTTATTTCTTCAGTCAATAACCTTGCTCCCAATTTGACGCATCTGCTGGGCCCAATTCTGGCCTAATATTTTCTCACTTTTTTCACAGACTGAACCTCCCAGCCAGCAGCACGTGCGCATCCAGAAAGAGCTGTGGCGGATCCAAGATGTAATGGAGGTCCTCAATAAACATAAAGAGCAGAGGAACACTGATGGCTCCATGACCTTGTATGGGCCCAACCTCGGCATGCAGAAAACAGAGGTGAGCCATTATGAAAACAACACATTAAAGCAAGTGGTGCTCAACAGTTCATATTTCTGCTAAATGGAATGCAATATGCAAATGGTCCTCGGTTTACGATGGTACCAACATGACATTTGACATTTTAATACATAATAATTCACAGTTGCATAACTCAGTGAACTCAAAGGAGACAAAAACAAACAACAAATATTTTAAAATAGCAGAGGGGAAAAATCCACCAATATAAAGGTCTGCGTGTGTGGTGACTTTGAGTATTCAGAGTCAACTCTACTGTAATCCCAAAAGACAACAGTACGAATCAAAGTTTTGACTGTTACTGTGATTTGTTGAGTACTAATAAATTCAGATTTAAACAAGCTTTGAAAACCCAAATAAAAAATATAATTGTGAAAAGACGTGTGCAAATAAAGGCAGTCTCAAATGAGCACCTGGGTACGTAGGACGGTGTCGCTCATGCGACAAGAGAATGCGGCGTTCTCGTCAGTTAATGAAAGAGGAGCCTGGACCGGATGGAGGGTCACCCAGCCCGTGCATGGCGGCGTCCAGTGTCACCTTGCTGCCTGTCATGCCTTGTATAATCCCCAGGAGGACTCTGTACCCCCACGGCCACCTTTGCCCCAGTCATATGAGCCCAACCCCCCCGCAATTCCCCCTCATGCCGGAGTTCGCTCAGCATCCCTCCACAGGCCAGAAGACAGGAAGACCAATCAGAAGAATGGCACACACAGCGTAAGCTTGTTGACCCGCTGACTGCCTGCAGCTGTGTCACTGCCTGCTGTGTAGATGTTTTTTTTTCTCTTTTATTTTGAGTTGATCCTTATTTTTTGTTGGATAACATCCTCTTTTGATTTCGCAATTCCATTTTTTGAGAGGAGATCTAGTTTAAGGAAGCCTCATTTCTCATTGTGTTGCAGCTTTCTTTTTTCCATAACATTGACAGCTTTTCTTGTCATCTCTTTGGTTGCAAGCCACCCTTGAATGTGTCCACAAGATCTTGTATAACATTGTGTCCGTCTGTTAGAACATGGAATTGTTTCCTGTAAATTCTATAAAAGACTGCTTATAGGTCAAAAGTGAAGTAAACTTGGCCAACCATCTTTTGAGTAATACTGAGAGCTAAAATGATTTCAAAGGCAATTTACAGCACGGCACAGCATCGAATCCCCCTCAGATAAGTTTCAAATGTCCTTTCCAAGTAGATTTCTGACTGACTTTGTACACTTTCCATCGAGAACCCTGCTATTCTTGTCTGAGTGATGTCACACTTTTGGTTTTGTCGCTCGGCAGGATCACACTTTGGTAAAACGTCAGATATAAGAAAAAAAAATTCCTGCTTTATTTAATGTATTTTGTTGAATTATATGTGGCATAAAATATTTCATTTGTGATTTTATCAAATTACTTCACAGTTGACCTTTAACTGACTGTGTCGCAGAGCAGCATCAAGGATCTTAATTGTCCCCATCTTGGACGCCATTCCATGGACGAAAATCACCATTTTTCCTTTGCTTTGGAACTTGTCGTGACTTATATAAAGCCTTTGCATTCTCAATTGGTATTGATGCAGCCATTTATAAATCATTGACAGGGGCCAGACTACCGACTGTACAAGAGTGAACCAGAGCTCACCACGGTGGCTGAAGTGGATGAGAGCAATGGAGAGGACAGGACTGAACACCCACCTGACCATCCCGCAAACAAAGGTACGGCGCTGTATCACGCCACACTTAAGGCCAAAGACAGCGACCACTTGATATCATAATTAGATGACATTTGGCCTAAAAACACAAAAAAACAAGTCCATCTCACTGGCACTTTTTACGGTCATCTTTGGTTTTACATAAGTAGCACTTGACAGTGAAGATTAAAAAAAAAGAAGTCAGGCCTTCTCATGACAAGCTGAGTCGGCAACATTTGAGATGTGCTCCGATGTGTCCTGTTGGATTTTGTACATTGGACTGAATATACAATATAGAAACCAAATAGTATTGAAATATTTGCAATGTTGTCATTATTGAACTGTTTACCAGCTGTATGTTGCCCCACATTTTCTGTGTTCAGACAGTTTATACACGTTTACTGCATGATTGAAGCTTGTATGTTTGTACTTTGGCCACACATTTATTCTTCTCGTCTTCTGCTCTTCAGGGCTGTCCTACCCAGTAGGCATTGTTCCACCTAGAACCAAATCCCCAGTGCCTGAATCATCCTCCATCGCCTCATATGTTACTCTAAGGAAGAGTAAGAAGCCTGACTCCAAAATGGTAAGTCTAAAAACGTTTAAACTGTTACCGAGTAACTGTCCATTTCCTGCATATTTCTTGTATGCAAAAAACAAGTAATAGAAAATATTATTGAATCATTTTGGCTCTGATCATGTCCCCCCTCCCCCCCCCTGTGAGCCTCTGTGCCCCTTGATGATTTACAATAGCCTCTTAACTGCCTGCTGTGGTCATCAAGCTGAAGGTTGAAAGCTTGTGCGTGGCAAGTAGGGCACTCAACACATGGCCTGGGTGTGACCAGCCCACTCCAAAGCAGCCTCTTGTAAAATGAATGAGAAGCCCGGTTTATATAGTTTCCACCCACTATCAAATATACCAACTGTGTTATTTAGTGTGCCACATGGCAGGGTGTGTCGTCCTTTCGTGCCTACTGTGTTTCTACATATCTGTTTGGAAAAATGAAGACTGGCTTTTAATAGAAATGTAAAACAGATCGTCTTTGTAAATTGTCTGCTGCCCACTGTCTAGGCTTTGTTCTAGTTAAAAATATAGCCTGCAGTGGTAAGAGAGTTCCTCGCAGAGTTCAACTCAGGCCCTTGGGTACCAGCCCCTCGGACAGTAGCTGTGGCATCCTGGAGCGCTGGATGGAATCCAGATTTAGCAGCTCCCTCTAGCGTGGCGCGGAGCACAGAGTGAACAACTCCACATTGTCAGCCTCTCATGCTCGGGCTTTAAATGGCCCTTCGGGTTCCATGAGTGCACACCCTTGTGCCAGTAGAAGCGTGCCAGTGCATAGCAGCCATTCATTCAGGTTGCTTCCAAAGCACTCATTCCCTTCTGCATGAGTGGACATTGAAGACCCATTAGCCACCATTACTGTTGATATTTTTTTTTGTTACCTGAACTACATGCTCAGGAAATAGATGATGCAAGCAAATGTATTGAGACACAACTCAATTAACTGCTTTGTCATCCAAATTTCAGTGCTTTGAAAAAGTAAGCAACCCCACATCATGATGTTGGCACCGCCCCGTTTCACAGTGGGGACGGGGTGTTGAGGGTGATGAGCGATGTTAGTTTTCCATCACGCCGAAATTGCCCTTTGCATTTAGGCCATGAACTTTGGTCTCGTTTGGCCAAAGCAACTTCTTCCAAGTTTGCGGTGTCCCCGACATGACTTGTGGCAAACTGCAATCATAAATATGCATAAATGAATGATTAAATCCACACTACATCAGCACCAGGTTGTTTACTTCTTCCTACTCCTTTGAGCATACAACTGTGATGATGAGTGTTTTTTTTCTTTTACATACTTTTAAATCTTCCTTCATAAATTTTTGCCTACCTTTTGGCAATCTGTTACTGTGTGTAATATATATGCTCAATAAACAATAACCACCAGTATCTGTGAGATAACTGACTATGCTACAGCTCTGATACGACCTCCCCTATCCAAAATATTGATGGAATTAGCAGAGAGTGAAAAGGGGGCTACCAATGCATCGTGTGATGACGCTCTATCTGAAGAGTTTTGTTCATGACTATTATGCTTTATAACTATAAACTGTTTTTACACCCTCAACAATGTGCATCCATGCTCATGGTTGTATTTTGCGGTGAACAGGAGCGTCCTCACAGCGCCATGGAGCATCAGCTGGGTGCGCTGGAGAGCGGTCGGCCCAGGATGAGCGTGGAGGAGCAGCTGGAGAGGATTCGCCGCCACCAGCAGGGTGCCCTCAGGGAGAAGAAAAAGGGCGTTCGCATTCGCGGTAGCAGCGAGGAGAACGTGCTGTCCCGCAGCAATTCGTTTACTAAGGACAACCATTCACGCAATGTGCAGGTACGATATAGAAACGAGTACAGGGATCAATGCTTGGTTCATTTTTATTCCTTTTTTTTTGTGATGTGTTCTTTTCTGAATATTTTGCAGTCTCAAATGAGACGTAGAGAAGATGTGATGAGCACAGACATCCTGGAGCTCGAGGCCTCACTCAGGCAGCAAGAGGTGGTGAGGGAGCAGGAGACGCCCGCCGAGGAAATCGCACGTCTCAAAGAGGCCTCAAATTCAGACCGCTTTAATGTGGTTCGGGAAGTAAGGCTGAATCACTCTGGCGCTTTATAACCTCCACAGCAAAATGCTTGGAAATCGCTGACAGGCGCATCACACGTGCGCGTCTTTCTCTCGCTGCTTGCTGCAGTTGTCTGTGCCTGACAAAGTGCTGATACCTGAACGCTATGTGGAGTCGGACCCGGAGGAGGCGCTTAGCCCGGAGCAGGAGGCTGACAAGCAGAGGAAAGTTGACCGCATCAAAGCTCTCATAGCCAAAAACAGGTAAATATAAAATTCCTCACTGTGGAGAGTTCTGCTTGAACTTTTTCACATTCGATTCAGTTCCTCTGTTCAATTTTCCTGTGATTCCTGTATGTAGAAGTTAGCCTATCATTTCCGTCACAATCTGTTTTCATGTTATTGTTGTACATTTAACACATACTGTAACATGTTCTCTAGCATGCAAAGCACGATGCCTGCCGTAGCGTTAAGCCCAGTGGAGATTGAGGAGGAGATTACCATCCAAGAGAAAGAGAAGATGATCAATATCTCTTACGAGCTTGCAGCAGAGGCCTCCAAACGTAGCAAGCTGGTGGCAGGTAGGCTGCAAACAGAAGACGACATGAGGAGGGCGTCGAATCATTAGTGGATATTAGTTGTCTCATTACCATCCTCATTGTTCACATTTCTCATCCCTAAATCTGGCTGGTCGCTGAAAAGCATGTTACATTTATGGGGATATTCCTTAAGTAGACTAATGAATGTAGTTTTGGATGATTTCTGGATAGAAACGACTTTTCTATTTCAATATACCGTACATGCTGTCTTGACTTGGAATGACCACTTCAGCCCAGCACGACCGCGGCGACACAGCTGCCCACTTGAAAGCATCAATGGCTATAAGCGGGATTCCATCACTCATGTTTTTCCAGGCCGCGGTCCGACCCGTGGCTGTGATTAGTGCTGGAAGCAGTAGATGATAAATACGTAAACGGGATCTCGGAGATGGATGAGGGATGTAGACGCGAAATAAATGTGGAGTCAGCTACAAATACATTGAGAGCTTGAACACTCAGACACACGTTCTTTTTCACGTGTGCTTTGGCCCAATAATTGCCAATGCACATCTGTGTAACTGGTAAAAACAGCCCATTCTGTGTGGCTGAAGTGTTCATGGAAAAGTCGCCACTAGGAGCTGTAGATTGTCTGCTATCATCGACTGCACGACAGATAAATTGACAAAAGTATCGGCACACCTGGGACCAACCCATAGTGAAGGTGAAGACGGAAGCAAATGTGAAGTTGGAGTCATTTATGATTTGAGCACTTGTTACTGGAAATTTTCCCCCCTTTGTGAATTCAAGTACCACTGAAGGTGTTGCCACAAAGTTGGAAGCAAAGTCCTGTCATCCAGGCCTTTGCTGACATTGGTCAGAGGACAGGAAACATGCTGAAATTGGGCTAGATTCACCATATTTGCAACCGACTTTAGGAAACCACCCAACACCTAATGTGTGTGTCAATGCTTTTGTCATTTTTGTTCATAAGAAATATTTCGTCACTTGCTCATTTGAATTAACTAAAATTCTACACTATGCAGTGACTGAAAATGTAGTGGAATTATTTTGTTGTTGATGTGATGTGCATGTGGTTTGACTGTTTAGTCTCAAGCTTTCATAGCATGTTCTGTCCTTTTTTTTTGTGGGGTGGGTGGGGTGTGTTGTGGTGTTGAACATATTGCTGTGTTTTGTTGCAGTGAAAAGCCCGTCGCCATCTTCCCCAATCCTCCCGCCATCTCCTAACACCCCACCTCAGCTCGCTGACGGTTCTCACTTCATGTGTGTGTAGTAGCACCAGTAAGGGCCTTCATCACCTGTTGTTTTTTGTCCACACTCATTACACTCGAGTGTCCTCAGTGTTGTTTTCAGCGTTAGCCACGTCATGTTGTTTGTCTTTTTGGAGTAACTAGGAGGCTGACATTTAGAAATTCTGCATCCATGTCGAGTTTGACATAACCTTTTCTTTCTCTCCACAGCACAAGCTCTGGCATCAGTCAAAACATACACATGAAGGAAATAACGGTGGACACGTTCCCACGGCCACGCGAAATCTTAAACTGATGTGTGTGTGTGTGTGTGTGTGTGCGTGCGTGCGTGCGTGCGTGCGTGCATGCGTGCGTGCGTGTGTGTGCGTGTGTGCGATGATTGTGACATCTGAAGCACCACGATGACATTTCAATTCTTTGGTACTCACACTTTGCTTTGTTGTTCTGAACCTTGGAAAGTTTTTACCCTTTTGTAAAATTATTTATAGAGTTTAACAGGCATTCGTCACTCTTTTGGTTGATCTGTTATTATTTAAGCATTTACAGGGGAAACGTTTTTTGTTGTTTTTTTTTCAAGGGGAGCGTATAAAAAATGAAGGGAAAGCCCCACTTTGGTACTTCTGACTAATGAGATTCATTTTTCTCACAAGTTGTAATTATTTAAAATGACAGCCTGCAGTCCGTGTTAAAATACTGACAACTTCTCTGAATGTTATGGTCTAAGTCTCTCAAGACTTTTCTTGTTTCTTTGTAATTGCTGAGAGTTATATTTAAAGAGAGATTTTTCAAAAATCTACGTTTGATTCTATTTTATAACGTAGGTTTTTGTGGGCCTACAACTAAAAGAAGATATTAACACGTTAAAAAGCAATAATTAACCCAAACGTTTGTGGATAATGGTTTAATATTTCTCAGTTGTACAAAGTGTAATTAAGAGGCTGAATATGTATATAATGTTCTTGGTACAGCAGGATGGGAGCATGTATCCAACACGTGATTACAGACTAGATTTAATTTTCAAATGTTCATATCCCATCTGTTTTATATCATAAAATAAATGTTTTTCTTCTTTAAAAATGGTTTCTGTTCTGTTTTTTTTTCACTTACTACTTGATGGATGAGCTTGACCCCAAGCTGCAGCTCTGGAGTCAATATTTTCAGGGACTGCATGATGGCAGACATGGTATTTTCTATAGCACTTATCCTCAGTCAGTTGTTGTGAACCCAAGCCTATTCCTGCTGAATTTGGGCTATATGTGGGCTATGCCCTGGATTGGTTGCCAGTTCATCGCAACCATTCACACTCACACACACACACACATATACATATATATATATATATATATATATGTATATATGTGTATATATATATATATATATATATATATATATATATATATATATGAGAGAGAGAGAGCAATTTACTTTTCAATCAACCTGACTTTTTGGAAACGTAGGAGGAAACTGGGGACCCATGAAAGCACAGGGAGAACATCGAAACACAGTAAGGCATGAGTAAAAGTGTTAATCATTAATCAGGTAGTTATCATTAAGTTATTTTCTTTAATATATTACAAGTGGACTGTAATATCTTAATAGTATAGAATAAACCAATTCACAAATTCCATTGCGCCACTTAATAAACCGATCAACAGCTGCAACTTCCAGTTTGAAAAATTGTGAAATGTCGCCCTCGTGTGGTCACAGAAACTTCACAAGATTAGTTCAAACCAAGGTGTAATATGTGCGACTAAAATTGCTCTGAATCCGTCCATCCATTTTCTAATCGGCTTATCCTCGCAAGGGTCGTGGGCGTGCTGGAGCCTTATCCCAGCTGTCTTCGGCCAGCAGGCGGGGTAGACCCTGAACTGGTTGCCAGCCAACCGCTGGGCACCCATCCATTTTCCAAACCACTTGTCGTTGGATTAAACAAAAAATGCTGTTGATCTACCCCCTGCCACTTGACACCAAATACCCTCATTGGTCGTAATGTCCGAAAGACCACTTAGCAATCAATGAATTTCCATTTAGAGACCTGTATTTAAATATCCAGCCATCCATCTAATTTTCATAATGCACAATTTCAATTTACTCCATTCAACTGAACTTAGCCGCGAAATGAGGTATGACAAAAATTTATTCTGATTTACGATAGGTGAAAAACAGTGATAGGCTGTGCATTTTGTACCTGTGGCTTCGGTGTGGTGGACCAAATCCACTTAATAATACCACTCTCATGTCACTGTGAAATAAAGCATCAACAATAATAACATATAACATAACAGCACACAACTGTACCATGTACACAATCAATTTATCTAATATACCACTTTAAAACATAATACTCATTAGAGTTGCTAATTTTACATATACTGTGTGCAGCTCACTACAGATGTGTTTTGCTGGTTGAACCTGGCTTGCTGACCAACCAGAGGACGGAAAAATAATGATATTATTGTGGGCCAGCTGGTTGGCCCTCAGAGAATTTGAAAGCTAACTAGTGAAGAGAAACGGTCCCCTTGCAAATGCATCAAATGCTTTTGCCATTGCAGCGCATTGGCTGAAAAACATTAGATTCATGGAACAAATAATATAATTTGGGTTGTAAATGTAGATGAGTGCTTGTGCACCGCTCCATAGGAATACAGTAAAACCACTTCGGTATTTTTGAAAAATGACACATGGAGCGTTTAAATGCCACATAAATGTGGCTGCGCTGTCCAATCACATAGCGGCTTGCGTTATGCCCCGCCCCCTTCCACCGACGGTCCAATTTTGACACGGTGGGAGAGTGCTTCGCACGTTATGGCTGCCACAGACATGGCGGCTCCTACCTCCGAGGTAACTCCTCCGGTGACTGTCGATAATTGCGCTCCCGTCTTGGATGAAACTCATACAGAAGACGACGGCAACACCGCAGCGGAAACAGTGGAACCACCCGGCTCAGGGGAGCCGAAATGGGTTGAGCTGAAGGCGGAGGCCGGCGAGGCGGCGGAGCAGGCCCAGAGCGAGGCGCCGCCGCTTGACGTTCCAGAAGCGGTCAACCTGGAGGCGACACCCAGTCCCCGAGATACGGAGCTGCCTTCCGAGGAGCTGCCGCCGGAGCCGCAACGGAACTTTGCAGATGACAACGGCGAGCACGTCGGCTGTGCCACGGAGAACGGTCTTAAAGAGGAGCCTGGTGAGGAGAGCCGGTGTTCGGGTATGGAGGAGTGCGACAAAAAAACGACTTGCGTAGACAGCGACAAACTGAGCGGCGGACACGCGGCGCTGGGGGACAAGAGGCGGCTGAGCGTGGAGATGTCCTCCTCCGACGGTGAACCGCTGAGTCGCATGGACTCCGAAGACAGGTGAGAAAGTTTACCTAGCCGCTGTCACTCGGGCAAAGGGGCAACATACGGAATGAACTGGACCCGCGTACTCGCGTTTTTTTTCACCCTTGGATTCACCTATTCGCGGACATTTAAAAAAAGGGGCGGATGTTGTGGCAACCCCCGTTCTTTCTTGAAAAACGCTTATTAGAGGTCTATTTGATTCGATTAAAAAAACTGTCATAATTCATATTTCCTAAATGCAATAATCATCAGACCAGTGGGGGCGCATAGCACATGTAAATGTTTTTTTTATTTGTTTACTTGACTTCCCCATGTAAAGAAATTAAATAAACAAAATTACGGGACACGTGCTGATAGATACTTTTTGTATTCCAAATGCGGCAGCATGTACTGTATAATGGTGAACCCCAAAAAAAAAAAAATTGCATTGATGAAAACTTATGACCCATCCATCATTTAGGTTACACATCCCTGCTGGAAATTTACCGCAAACTACTTTCATCCATCCATCCATTTTCCGAACCGCTTGATCCTCACTAGGGTCGCGGGGGGTGCTGGAGCCTATCCCAGCTGTCTTCGGGCAGTAGGCGGGGGACACCCTGAATCGGTTGTCAGCCAATCGCAGGGCACACAGAGGCGAACAACCAGCCACGCCCACAGTCACACCTAGGGACAATTTAGAGTGTTCAATCAGCCTGCCATGCATGTTTTTGGAATGTGGGAGGAAACCGGAGTGCCCGGAGAAAACCCACGCAGGCCCGGGGAGAACATGCAAACTCCACACAGGGAGGCCGGAGCTGGAATTGAACCCGGCACCTCTGCACTGTGAAGTCGACGTGCTAACCACTGGACTACCGGGCCGCCCACAAACTACTTTGTAGAATACCAAAAATAAGTACTGTAAATAAGATGTTTTTCAAATGACCTTTTGACCCATCCCCTCCTGCTCTCTCCTTAGTATAAGCAGCACCTTGATGGAGATGGAGAGCACCGTGTCAAGTGGGCGCTCCACCCCGGCGATGATGAATGGACAGAGCAGTGCCAGCTCCTCTGCTGTTAAGACTGTGGCCTACTCCTGTTGCTGGGATCTTTGCCTTCAGTACTTCAACTCGAGCCCTGATCTTGCTGAGCATATTCGGGGCATCCATGTGGATGGACAAAGAGGAGGGGTCAGTACATTTGAACGCCGACACATTCTTTATTGGGCTCTTTCTTTTGCGAATTCCAACTGGTCAAACTTCCAAATGGTGGATATTTCAAAGTGATTGGGTCAGCTGTCATTAGACAGTTAAAGGAGAAGTCAAGTCAAACTAAATTATGAGACAAATCGGCTGATATACTTTTTGTATTCTAAATGCGTGTCTGCTTGGGCCCAATACTGGTACGCTTTAACCCAATATGGGTACGCTTCTGTGCGGACATAAAAAAGAGGGCAAAATGTTTTTGAAATTGTATATTCTACTGATATTCACATAGTTTTTGGAGTAATCAATTAAAAACAATTATTTTGTATTAATAAATAATAGCACATAAATATAATGTGCACGTTCAGCAAAGGTTATTATTTTTGTGCACTTGAGGTCACCATCCACAGTATCTGTCTTTGTGAGTGTGTGCATCTTGAAAAGGCTCGGGGCTGGTCTTGTGAGTGATGTGTGTGTCGGCGAGTCAGTGTCGCTGGCTGTTGTTAGCTCATGAAAAAATGATCTTTGCACAGCCGCAAGGCAGAGATTTTGCTTGCATTTGTTTTGTGTCATTTCTTTACACCCCCTTTCTGCATCTTGCGGCTTCAGGTGTTTGTGTGTCTGTGGAAGGGTTGCAAGGTGTACAACACCCCATCCACCAGTCAGAGTTGGCTCCAGAGACACATGCTGACCCACAGTGGTGATAAGCCCTTCAAGGTAAAAACCGTCAGCATCATCCAAATAGAATAAACGATTGGCTTCAACACACACACACACACACACTCAAACAAACATACTGTGTGTGTGTGTGTGTGTGTGTGTGTGTGTGTGTGTGTATATATATATATATATATATATATATATATATATATGATCCAGCATGCGTTCAATGTGTGTCTTATTTCACTTGTCCCATGCTCTGCTTCAGTGTGTCGTTGGTGGCTGCACCGCAAGTTTTGCCTCCCAGGGGGGGCTGGCTCGCCACGTTCCCACCCACTTCAGTCAGCAAAGCTCTTCCAAAATATCCAGCCAAGCTAAACTCAAGGAGGAGTCACCTTCCAAGGCTGGCCTCAATAAGAGGAAGAAGCTCAAGAACAAACGCAGGTGCTCCCTACGTACGTAAACTAAAAGGCACACTAACATTACACAGCATACTCGCAAACACATCTGTCTGTGCCATTTTCTCCTGATTATATCTCACCTATGTACCCTTAGACAACGGGGCACACATTTTTGATCGATGGTACATTTCCCTCCAAATGTGAAGCCAATTCTTTTTTCCCCTGCTCCGCATTGAAAATAAAATTGAATCTCAGAGAGGAGATTAACAATTCCATTTCCAGGCATTCATATTTGGATCTGATACACTTGGAAGAATATGTATACGTGCATAACGTGTAATTCTTAGCTGAGGAAAAAATACCGGAAGAGATAAACTTCACATCAATGAAATTAAATAACTGCAACAAGACCGTTGAAATCCTCAAACGTTTGCATTGTTCTTTTGTGAGGCTCATACCAACTTTCACCACAACCACTTTCTGTTGTTTTTGGGTGGGGGGTTCCTCTCCTCAGTCTCATCTTCCGAAGGTAAAATGGAGGCTCTATCAGAGTTCAAATCTGTAAATTAATTTGATCAGTCGAGGATGTTCCAGTTCTTGCCCAATAAACTCCTCATTGTTTTGGTAGTTTGTTGTAATTATCTTTCTCCATGATGAAATATCTCCTAGTTTGTTGCATTTTTCCAAAAAATGGCTGACAGAATGTTTCCGTAGCCTTCTGCGTGTAGTTTGCTGCTATCATCATCTTGTTCCGTATCAATCCGGAAGATGATCGCATGCGTAGTGCTTGTCTCCCGCCATGCGTTATAGGTTGAAATAATGTTGCTTTAAATCACTGAGCTCCTTTTCATTTTTTGGGGGGTGGGGGGAGGCAGGTAGGGGGAGACCATCTGACTTTGTATGTTAATCCGTTTTTGTTTGTTTTTGTTTGTTTGTCCACTCTAACAGCGAGGCCCCATGACTTCTTTGACGCTCAAACCATGGATGCCATCCGGCACCGAGCCATCTGTCTCAACCTCTCCACTCATATTGAAAGCGTTGGCAATGGCCACAGTGTGGTCTTCAGCAGCACGGTGAGTCTGTCTCCTTGACCGCTATTATTTAGACAGCCTTGAGCGTCCATCTCAAGAAGAATTCAAGTGTGAGCAGCACGCTTTTCCCACGTATGCAAACGGCATAATATACGTATTCCTACACCGCTGCACAAACAAGTTCATTGCGAGCTGACTCGAAACTGTGGATGCTGAAACCGTCGTAAAACTGAGGACTCCCTGTTTGTGAATCTCACTCTTTGAAGGGGGTCAATTATTCATTTTGTCAATTGCTCAAGTGCAATACTGTAAATGTTTTCTGATGACAATAAAAATATACTGTATACAAGAGTAGACAACTAGATAAATCGTTCAGTAGATATGTTTTATAGACAAGTTTATTTTTCTGCGTTCAAGAAATCAGGCCAGCCTGTCGAATGAGTTTTTGTTGTGAATGTTGCCGCGCTTGAGTCTTATATTTGTGTTTTATTTTTGGTCAGCAGGGGGCGAGGTAGTTTCACTTATGTAGACCATGCTGTTATTTATTTTTTTTCCCTCTGTGCACTTGAGCTGAACCTCTTTTTGCCTCAAGGCTTGATGGTGTTTTTGTTTGAATCAGACTTCACAGGAAAGACAATGGAATTGTGTTTGTATATATGGTGCTCGTCATTCTAAATCTGACTGTGATGTAATATTAATCAGCTGTTCAAAGGCTCATATAGAAACCACATCAGTCCACTTAAAATCTTTTTCCAAAAAGACAATATTTCTTACAAATGTAACTTTTTAACCAGAGTTTTGATGGGTAGCTTTTACCATGCAGTTCCACTAGAGAGCACCCAATCCTTTGCTGCCTGCAGACTATGAAATGCAACGTTTTTGTAGTGTGCAGTGACATTCATACACCCCATTTCATCAACATCTAGTCAGAATCGTCTTTATTGGCTGAGTATGCGAAGCACACTTTGAATTAGATGCCAGTAATTACTGTCACAAGAAAGACTCTCCAAAATATAGAGGCCCACATATGTTATTTTCTTCTCCTTTTACAGCAATAACTAATTCAGGGCAGGTTTGAAAGTAGCCACGAATGAATACTGTTGGTGTAAGTGAACATGTATCACTGTACAATCACATTTTAATTGTGCTGTGAGACAATAGCGTGCTACTCGTGGCTAACTATGTAGAAATAATTAGTGCGTTCATACGATGTAAAAAGCATGTATACCCTCAGAGGAGAATTGCAACAACCGCCTGAGGTGCTTTTGATCTCACACTCGACTAATGCATCTTGTGCAGATCAAAATATGAAGTCGAAAAACTGCTGGTGATAAGAGAAGATTCTGTTTCTTGTCCTCGTTCATTTCTTGGTCACGTGTGGCAAATAGACCAATTTGCATGCATGAAGCAGCCTTTTTTACTGCAATATGCCTGCATGTGATTATTAGCATGAAGAACATTAGGTGGACCAAAAAAATCACGATCATATGCGCTAATTGAACTAAATAAAATTATACTCACTTGCATCTAAATAGGTCAGATATGCTGGGACCAAGAAGTTCAAACAATGAATGTGCACAACAAGGGTTTATATAGTTCCACTTTTCAGGACGTATCAGCAATGATGCAGAGATGTACTGTGGTCATTTTGCAGGCTGACTCCTTCTGATGGTTGCCTTTTAGTCGTCCTCTGTGGTGTTCTCTTTTCTTGCTTTACTTTGAGTACTGACTGCAAGCTGAGGAATGAAAAATGCAAGGGAAAATCTCCAGATGGGATTTGAGAAGAGCTTAAAGAGAAGTCACATCATTTTTGTTGACAAGGTTGTAAGGAGGAAACCTGTCCGCTGGGAGAGTGATGGAAGCTTGATGAAAAGAGGGTGAGGAAAGGGATTTTGGTGAACGTCCGGGTCATGGAATCGCAAGGAGATCGTGCCGATTGAGTGTGTGTTCTCCTTCCCTCCAGCCCTGGAGATTTGTGGGCTAGAAGGACTGTGGCGCTGCATCAGACCACAGCCCCCGGCGGACTCTTCCAGGCCAGGGACAAAGCAGAGCCGCGGGGGTCCTGTGTAGTTTGGCCAGTGAGCCTGCTGACACGCCAGAGCAAGTCAGCCAAGTTTATGATCGGATATTTTTGTTTTTGCGCCCATCTGCGTCATCCAGTGCTTGACCCGCTGACATGAGACAGGCACCCAGTTAGAACCGGCCTGCCCTCCCCCGCCTTTGGTTCTCCCTTTTTCACTGCCTGTTTTGGAACTGCTATGATGTTCACTTCTCACCGCTCATCCTCCCTTTTTCAAAACCTCCTCTCTCTCTCTCTTAGTGCTTCATTTGACAGATGTGGTATCATTAAAGCAGGCACCTCACAATTCACTTCACGCGGCTCCAAAACAGGCCAGCGTATTCATCTTCAGCCTTTACATACTTTACATATCATTCCGTTAAACCTTTAGTCTATGATCATGAACCACTTCTGTTTTTTCTGACATTAAAGCAGTTGTTACATTCAATTTAGCAGGCCCTTTGTTTAACCTCGGAAATGTCTCATCGCTTGTGAGGATTTCATTATTTTCAAGGAGCCAGAGAAAAGTTTCTCTGAGATAGCTGAAGAACAAAATGCTTCATGGCAAATTTAACGAGGAAAAGAGGAAGGTCAAAGGGGATTCATCTTCAGTGAAATAATTTGCTTGGATGTTTTTTGTCAAATAAAATCACAATAGCGATGCGATCTGTTCTAGAACACTGGTTGTCCTTCATTTTGTTTGGGTTGAAATATTTGTGCTGTCATCATCACAAAACTAACTGTGACAGACAATAACGTTTCCAAAGTGCAGGCTACTCGGTTTTTATTCTTTTTCACGCTGCCACCTTATTCCACCTGCGGTGAGTTCACAAACCCAAATTAAATTCCTACTTGTGCGTCAATTCTTTCCCCAGCTCAATATTTGTGTGAAATGCACACCTCAACACCGCAACTGTATGTATGAAAAGTACCCTGTCAAAACCGATTACCAAACTAAACACAATATATTCTGGGGCGAAAGCTGGCAAGATGTGAGAATATCTTTTAGAGGAGGTCTTGGTCTTTTTTAGTTGGTGTCGTGTCCTCCATCCTCTCCTCAAACTAGTTTCCATCCCTGTCACAGTCAGTCTCAGGGGTAACAAAAATAATTTCAGATACTCGTGTGCGTAAGAGAATTTTTTTTTTCAATGTGAGCTCATTCGCAATCCTAAAAATAGACATTCCTAACTTAAAAGAGCCGATTGATGCAAGAGGTTATATCTGCGACTATTTTTGACGCTGCTGGTTATTTTTCCCGGTCTCTCTTTTCCTATCGACAATATTTATGTGAATTCCAGGCGAGTTTTACTGTAAACTGACACAGCAGGACAGACGGAATGTTATGCAGTAAGTAAAGGCCAATGGGACTGAAAATTCAGGGGTTTTTTTCATCTGTATTTTCAAAAGTTAAAGGTTAGGAATCATGGATGCTGCGATTTGTTTGGTGGATGAGTTAAAGCAAGTAAAGTGGACTTAACTGGCCGTTCACCTGTCTGAACAGAATGCATGACTCTCACTCATTAAGCCATCGTAAGTGTACTCGCGTTTGCCGATTATCAAGAGTTTTTAGTTATTTTCCGATACAACAGAGGGCTGAGAATTGTATGTAGTTGAAATTGTAGCATCAGTTGTGTGGTTGCAGAGTCTTGAAACAATCGCGGCTTGGTTGGTTTACCCACCTGTCCAATTTAGTTTAACATGCAAAAAAAGAAAAGTGAAAAATGTGAACCAAAATATATGGCGGCACAATGATCGACTGGTTAGCACGTCCCCCTCACAGCGTGGAGGTGCAGGGTTCAATTCCGGCTATGGCCTTCCTGTGTGGAGTTTGTATGTTCTCCCCGTGCCTGCGTGGGTTTTCTCCCACATTCTAAAAACATGCAAGGCAGGTTAATGGAACAACTATAAATTGTCCCTAGGCGTGTTTGTGAGTACACATGGTTGTTTGTCTGTGTCTGCCCTGCGATTGGCTGGCAACCAATTCAGGGTGTCTCCCGCCTACTGCTCCAAGACAGCTGGGATAGGCACCAGCATGCCCACGATCCTTGTGAAGATAAGCGCATTTAGAGAAAGGATGGAGGGAAGCAAAATATGTCACAACAGATGTGACAATAGTCTTATATTCGCTGTATCCAGTCCCTTTTCTGCTTTCAGCACCATTTCTTTGATGGAAACAAAGCATTTCATATATGGCTGCCATGTATATTTGATCTAAAAATATGACAACGAATCAATAATTGCTCGTCCATTGTTCCGATCAGGAGAATAGCGTCAAATGTTCGTCTGGTGATGCGCAACAGAGGACGGGTTCCATTGAAAATAGAAGTAAAACTTCATTCCGGCATGCATTATTAAGAGCCCTTACATTGCTGCTTGTAGTTAATGATCAGCCACTGCATCACTCAGTGAGATGTTTGAATTATGAAGCCTCATAACTCCTGGGAGGAGGGTTTGTCTTTGAAGCCACTTCTCTACGCACAAGGGAAACTGGTTCCATCATGCTTGTTGGATCACAGCTTGCTTTGAATTTTTACATTAACTGGATGCAATCTGTTGGTTCAACTTCTCTATGTATGCCGTTTGTTTTTCTAAGCATTTCTCATTGGCGGTGCAGATAACGATGATCGTAATTCATTGTACAAAGAACAAAAATCATTTTACTGGGCATACTTTAATGTTTGGTTTTTTTTTGCCTCTATTTGTTGCCGTGCAGGTGCTGGCCAAAAGGAAGGAGGGCTCAGGAAAAGTGAACGTTCTCCTACACTGGATACCCGAGGACATGTGAGTACATCTTCTTCTATTTTGCAATATTTGGAAAACTGAAAAACAAAAGTATCATTACCGGAATACACATTAGGTTCAGGGGTCCTTAAGACCTTCTATGACTCTGTGGTGGCTTCGGCCATCCATTATGGCATTGTCTGCTGGTAAGCCAGTATCTCAGCCTGGGTCAGAGAGAGACTAGAGCGACTGGTCGGGAGGGCCAGTTCTGTCCTGGGCTGCTTCCTCGACACTCTGGAGGAGGTGGGCAACAGGAGGATGCTAGCTAAACTAAAAGCTATGATGGACAGTCCCTCCCACCCCTCCAGCCCACCCTAACAGCACTGGGTAGCTCCTTCAACCAGAGACTGTTACACCTGCGCTGCAAGAAGGAGAGATACCGCCGCTCGTTCCTACCGACTGCTGTCAGGCTGCTAAATAAACACACGTGAAAACCTGGACTCACCCCCATCCATACATTGTAAATAGCACAGCCACCTTATGCAGCATACATGCAGTTGCATATATGCGTATATCTATAATTTATATTTTATATTGCATTCTGTACTGTGTACAGTTATTTTGTGCATGCAGTACTTAGTTTTTCTTTTCTTATCTTATTACTAGCATCGGGCAGAATCCTCTGACGTCAGTGTGCTTGTGGTTCGCACTTCTGTCACACACTTTTGAGGTTCTGTGTTTGAATCCTGTCTCAGGCCTTCCTTTGTGGATGTTGCATTTTCTCCTTGAACTTAAATGGGTTTACGCTGGATACTTTCTCCCATATTCCCAAAACATGGCCATTACTGCAACCATAGCTGAGTGGAGGGGAACCTTGGTGCGAGCTCGTGGAGCAATTGAAAAGGCCATGCGGGGTCAGCACTGCGCCTATGAACGGGGCTCGTCTCATTGTTAGTGAGCTTCACAGAAATACTCTGATGTCTATGTATGTTGTTGCTTGAGGGGAGCGCCCACTACTGCAGTCTCATTAAAGGCTTTGACTGCACAGCATCTGAAGATGATCATAGAGCAAAAGGGGCGTCGGCTAAAGGAAAAGTGTACAATTGAGCAGAAAAGTTATAAAGGGAGATGAATGGAAGAAAGGCTAGAAAGGTAAGGAGAGGCTTTTTTTTTTTTGCAAGCAGAAATTTTAAAGGGGAAGAAATTGATGACTTTTGGTCATTTAAAAATATCTCAACTGAAATCAAGACCTAAATATATGTTTTAGGAAGAAAATTATTTGACCCAGAATGGAGTAGTGGAAGTTACATACAAGATGGAAAAGAGAGCTTACGACATGGTTTCGAAAGTAGCTGCGAGCTACAAGGTTCCTGAATCCCAACTCGCTTGAGGTAACGTGTCAGTGGTGTCTCAACTTTGGGGAATCATAAGGAAAAGTACAATTCAATTGGTTCAACATTCGTCAGTAAGAGTAGTATTAATGGCACTATTAACATGGAAGTGACACCCAAATGAAATACTTCATAGTGCATGTGCCTTTTGTTGACACTGCAGCAAATATTCGCCATGTGGAAGTCACATTATTAATGTTGGTGTTCGCCATTTCACGTTGTGGTTGCCTGGCACTTAACTCCATTCTGAGCACTTGCAATTTATTGAATATGAGGGGAAATGTGATTCCAGTAAACACTCATTTAAAAAGTTTACTGTAAGGTCAACCTGAAAGGAATCCGAGACAGTTTTACAAATGGTCTTCTATTCCGTTTTTTAATGAGTACAGTAGGCTATCTTTCTGACTTGGATCTGAAGTTCTAAGCAGTCAATGACTGGCTGACCTTGAGATGTTTTGCCAAGATTTTCATGCATGCCAGTGAAGAATATCCAATTTCTTTGCATTCAGCAGCACATTGTTTGCTTTGGCTGCAGGTATTGCCTCTGGATAATATCATTCTATAGCACAAGCCACCATTAAACACTTGCGCAGCATTTTAGTTCAGTTCCAACACTTTAAAAATGTATACGTTTTTGATTGTCACTTTTATTTGACAACATTTTGATATTTTTTGCTCATGCAACTCGTGCAATCGGACGCTTGCTATACCATGAGAACATCACAAACAGATGTCTCCCAACTTCACATTTATTGTATCCCAAAAAGAGTCGCCTTGGTAATACTGGCAAGCAGATTTAACATTTGAAGTCGAAGTTTGATGATTGGAAATTGAGGTGTCTGCAACCTCGTTTAGCTATTGGCTGTGGCTTGTGACCAACAGTGCAGTCAATATCAAACAAATATTACTGATGCATGATTGTTTCATGTGAAATAAATGTATTTTTATTTGGCCGCGGTGAAACGCACACCCGCTGAAGTGCCTCAATAACGCCTCTATTTAGGCCTGCCCCTCTCTCCTTTGCACAGAGATGTCTTTTAAAATGACATTTGAATCCTGCAGTCATTCTGCTGAGTCCCAAAGAAAGCCTTTTAATATGCCAGCAATTTAATATACGGTGCTGCTTTGTGTTCAACTTATTGCTCCTGTCATCTCGGCGACCATCGAGATTTGGCAGGAGCCATCAATCCACATTGCAAGTATGGGCTTCTCCCGAGCAGGCAAATCCCCCTCGGTAGCTCTCCCAAAAGAGGCCTCGCTTGCAAAACACATTTCTGCCCCTTCAATAATCAAGACAAATAGCATTCTCCTCTGGAAAGCAAACCAGATACATTTTCGAAAAATCTTGTTTGGTTGACCAAATGAGTGAAGTCTCCCTGTGAGTTTACGTGCGCATAGATGTGTGCATGTGTACAGCACGTTTGGATGACTTGTGCCACAGCAGAGTCACTATGACATGTTATGGGTGACGCTGGAGTTGAGCAAACGCATGCGAGCGTGACACTTGGAATACAATTGGATGTTTAATGAGCATTTAAAACCCAGCAAGTAGCTGTTTGTTGTTTGGAGGTTTGCTTTGTCCGTGGAACGCTAACTTGAGACCAAGCCAAACGTTAATGATGCGTCAACAGGGGTGGGCGGTGGGGGACTTCTTCTTTTCATTTGTAACTAGAAATGCCCTACTCTATGTTGGTACTGTTTTACATGGACACTTCTTTGTACACACATTTTGGACGATGATAACACGATTTGTTTAATTTTTAACAGTTTTACCACAAAAGAGCCTCTGGAATTCAAATTGAAATATGGCGCTTTTCGAAAAGTTTGGGAATTCTATTTTCAAAGTCACTTTAAAACCTGAAACAAAATGATCCAGGCATGATGAAAGTTTCAACTTTGACTTCATTTTTATTCAGAGAAAAAATACCCCACTACATTTAATGTTCAAAAATCTTTGGACCTAGTGAGAGACATATCTGAACATATGTTTTAATACTATGTAAAAAATAATTTGATAATAGCCATGGTCTGTTGACTTTAGCCAGCCATTGGCTGCAAATTATTTTTCATCCAACTAATAAATGTTTTTAATTTTTGTTACGTGTCACGGAAATGTATCATGTGTATTGGAATGGAAGGAAATACTTTTGAAACCCTTACTTAAGAGTTCAAAGTCTAACCTTCAATCATCTTGATTAATTTCAGATCTGTTGTTCTTTTTTGAGGCAAATCCATAAATAACTTATCTAAAATACTCCTCAACCTCATTGTACATACATTGTACACGTTGTAAATCTTTTTTTTTTCCATCATGTCAGTGGACACATGCCCAGAGACCAGCATTGTGCTTTTATGATCAAATGTTGGCCTATTTTACAGTACAGTATTATTTTTTTCGCTGACCTTGCCTTATGAATTAATTCAGCACGACAATAGCAGCTGAAGTGTATCATGTTAGCCCTCTGCTTCAAGGGGAAGCACAGGTTAAGCTTAAATAATTCTTACGGTTAGTTGTTATTATTCATCTAATTTGCATCGTTGCACTTGTTTGACCTGTAGGATTGTGAAGATAGCAAGCAAATAATTACTGACACTCAAATACAGGAAATGCAAATGAAATAACTTAACGTATACATTTCCTATGTCCCTTCCCTGACCTTTTGTAAAACACTTCCTACATTTTATGATGATTATTCTTATTTTTTTTCTACACTCCTCCAGTGGCCTAAATGCACTGCATGTGAACTACCTTCACGCTAAACAGACTGATTAAAGCATGTGAATAAGCGATTTGGCTGTGTGTGTGTGTGTGTGTGTGTGTGTGTGTGTGTGTGTGTGTGTGTGTGTGTGTGTGTGTGTGTGTGTGTGTGTGTCTGTGTGTGCGTGCGTGCGCGTGCGTGTGCGTGTGTCTCAGGGGGCTCCAGTGATGACGCACATAGTGACGAGGGGAATGCTGAGGGTGGAGAAGAGGGTGGGCTGAGAGGGATGGGGTGGGGGCACAGTCGACTCGCTTAGCTCTTTGTTTCCGTCTTCTGCAAGCGCCCTTGCCACGCCAAAACTCGCACACTCCCTCCTTTCAAGGGGACCGTGCTGACGTGGGTACAGTAAGGTGCAGCTGAGCACTGCTAGCCAACCTGTGCATGTGCGTGAGCTTGTCATCCCCCTTCACCTTCGTCTCAAAGATAGTATTGCTCAGTGCTCTTGATAGTTTCATGTGCACTTGGGTCACATGCAGATTTAAATTGGTATGATGTTTGTCGCTTCTTGTTTCCAAATCAGCTCCTGTATTTATGTGTGTGTCTGGGCAAAGGCGCGTACCCTCATGCAGAGAAAGGTGTTAACGTTCCCGCGACTGAAGGGCCTCTTTGTCCATTTCACTCACGCTGGCCCATTCATCATGACTGCCACTCCATCCCTTCTTTTCTTGACCTCGCTGAACTACATGTTCCCTGGATGTGTTTCCTTCCAGTCTGCCTGACGTGTGGGTGAATGAAACGGAGCGGTCTCAGCTGAAGACCAAAGTGGTGCACTTGTCCCAGTTGCCGCAGGAAACCGCCATGCTGCTGGACCCCAACATATACAGGTGAAAATCTGTGTGATGCCACTGAAGTAACACAGAATGTTTGACTTGATTCAGCTTTCAGAGCCACCAGGGGGCATCGGTTTCCTACTGCCAGCCCCTCCTATCGTTTGTCAGCCTTTGTCAGTCGCTCAACTTTCTGAAGGCTGCCACAACCTGTCCAATTATGTATGCAGTAATTGTAATATAATCAAATGTTTTTTTAAACATAGTAGAGACATCTTACAAAGACTTCATGATTACAGGATTATGTTTATCTGCAGTTCTGCAAGACCCTTTAACAGGGTGAGAAATGGGTATAGAAACGACAACATAGCTAAAAGTGATTTCTCAAAGAGGAACAATCCACCGAAAATATCAATAAGAATTAAAGCATATATACAATGCAAACAAAAAGGCTGATAGATCCTAACTGCACCCGAATATGCATTGGTGTCAGTCACTTCTAGTGGACTCTGGTTTCACAGTTCAGTATCCAGGTAATTGTCACACCTCAGCGGGTTTATTTCCAGGTTGTTTCACTACATTAAATCTAGAAACAAATGAGATTGTCTCTGAAAAAAAATGTGTCAGTGAGATGATCAGTGCCTACATGGAAGTTAATATTCAGATTCAGATTCAGAAAACTTTATTTATCCCCTTGGGACAATTAGACAAGAAGAGTTGCAGCAGCTTAGATTTCATTTTGACCATAAATCTTTGCGGGGGTGGCATTAGAGGCCCAATGTTGCATAATTGTCAATTGTCAAGATGAGATTAAACACTTGTTTTCACACTCTGACCTTGGGTAATGTTTAGTTATGAAGTAAGTAAATGGCTTGAGACAATGCAAACACTTTGTCGAAAGTGATTATTACAGAATCCCATTCACCTTGTGTACTTTCGATTTCAAGACAATTCTTTCCATGTCTTTCCAGAGCACTTCCACAGAAGCGACTAAAGCAGAGGTAAGTTTCTTCCACTTCAGACAGTCATCATGGTGGTATGTACAGAAAATGTTTAACAAATGATACTACTCGATCATTTTAAAATGTATTTTAAAATCAATTAAGCATAAATATATCACCTGAACATACATGCATTACAATACTGTACTTTTGCTGTTTAAAAAAAAATATTTAATAGAGGGTAGGTGGAGAAAAAGCATGTTGAAAATGTATCAATGTCTCATGAAGAATTTTCGAGGTTTAAAAAAAAAATGTAAAAAAACTACTGCACTCATTTCAATGGGTGTCAATGAATACACAGATTCGCAGGGCCGGCCTATACCGTACTACCGGGTTGGTCTACTCCTTGACTCACTCGACTATTAGTGGTCATTAGAAAAAGTATTTCTGAAAACTAAGCTAATAATACAGGGTGCCCCATAGGAAAAATAACCGTCTCTTGACAGACACCATTTTTATTTATATTATGTGCTCTGTATGGATGATTTCAATTTGTTGCTCTTCATTCAAATGCATTCCCTGGGTTATCTTATTCATAAATAAATACATGTTTGAACCGTATGTATGAAATGCATTATTTGTGTGAGGAGACTTATGGGACACCCTATTCATTTTATATTGACTAAAATACTTCAGCACTAAATGCGTGAAATAAAATAAAGATTGTCAGAGCATGTGTAGTTCATCAAACAATCGGCCAACATCGCTCATGTTTTTAATTGTAATCGGTCATTCTTCACTAAAAACATCTCTCGCTCTCTCACATTTCACTCAGCCTATAAGGAGACGTCTCTGGACTGAATTTTTATTCCTTGGTTTTAGAAGATAATTAGGATCGGACACGCACCATCGTCGTTCTCTGGAATGGCACATGGAACATTATGAACAACTTGCCTTCATCAGGAACTCTGGACATGTTTTTTTTTTTTTAAAGAAAATTTTAAGTATTATATCTCCTCATACCCAATGTTCTCACAACTGTTTAGTGGAACAAACATTTTCAGTGTTTTTGTAAAAAAGGACGGATGCAAATTTGTAACTTATTTTTATAACTTAAACGAATTGGTCATGGTTGTGTATTTGTGTGAGCAATGGCACCGTATTTACTGTGATAAGCTATTTTAATTGTCAGTAGTGAAGACACTTGAAGTGTTTAGATGGTCTTAAGCAGTATTAAATTTATACTGTCGTATTGGAGTGATATTGACTGGCTGCGTTAACCCATGGGAACTATATACATCTGACAGAAGCAATAACTGCTGATGATGCTTTGCGATAACTAACTTTATCAAAAAGAGGCTTGATAAGCACCGGCATACCAAATTGCACCTCACCTCTTTCATTTCCCCGGTTTCCAATATGCATATATTGTGTATGTCTTACTCCTTACCAATCGACTCTTTCAGCACTCTGACTTCCTTTTAAACTTGTCGTGTTTTCTACTATCTGTTGTCCTGTTTCAGTGGGGTATTGTGTTTCTAATAAAACAAGGGCCATGACGAGAGTTGACAAATAGAAGTCGTTTTTTAATGACGAGGGTGCGAGGTGTGGAAGTGCCAGAAAGAAGCAATACTTCCATTGTGTTTACATAGGAGGGATTGGTTGCCTTATTTGGCATCCTCGAGCCAAAACGCTTTGGGAACGTGCTGTGAACAAGCTAATGATTCGGCCAGCAGGCAGAACCCCCGTCGGCCTCAGCTGAAAACTGAGTTCAGGCGGAGGTCTGCTCTGCTGCTCTTTATTAGCTTGTCCATTTGTCTCTTCCCGCATATGGGCTTCATTCAACTTGAGCTCTAATGGAGTTGATGATGGCACGTTCATGTATTCAATTTGCAGTAAAGAAGGTGGGTGGAATGAACGTTTGAATGTAGAGCATGCGAGTGTTAGTAATGCAGAATACAGTATACCGCATGGGTACTGAAATACAAGGCTATTAAAGTTTTTTTTAAATAAAGGCCCACACATATTTTTTTAAATGAGTCCATGTTCCATTTAAGGCCGGTCAGTCCGCATACCGGAATACTGTTCAAAACGAAAATCCGAACTAAAATAAAATGTAATTTCCATGTTCACAACTTAGAATAAATAGTTGAGCAAAACAAAACATAGCCCCTGTCATTAATCCAAAGCTAAAACAACAAGAAAGAAGGAAATATGTCTTGCTGTTCTATTATTCAGTGGCTTTACACTTTGTGTGTGCCAACATGTGCTTCTGTTTTCAAAGACAAAAAAATAAAAAATACAGAGGAGTAATAAGTGAACCCAACCGTAGGATTATTAACGAAGATGACATTAAATTAACTCACACTCACAAATGACATCTACTAAGAGCACTTATGTACACAGATAACGTACTTTGTCGTATCTTCTGTTTGTTGCTCCTTTTTTTTCTGAAAGACAAAGTGCCACACTTGGGTTGTGAATTTAATGGCTTATGCTCAGTAACTGTCACTACGTAACTTCACATAAAACACAATCTGAATCGCACCCAGACTACTTCTGCAGCCACGATGTGATGTCACTCCCATGCATTCACGTAGCGTGCCGCTTGAACTCAACCACTCCAAGAATAAACGTACCAATGAACGCAAAAGTAATAAATGCTTAAGGCCCCTAAATTCTAAAGATGAACCTATTTCCCCACCAACAATGAAGGACTCTCGCTCACATGCTACACATCATTTACAGGTATTATTTGCAGGTTTGTATAGCTGTCAGTGGTACTTGTAGCGGGATGGGGTGGGGGCAAGATCATGTTCTCGGTTGATTAATGACCATCTGTGTGTGACAAAGTAGTATTCTTATCTGCATAAAGGCTCGTTATGCTTACTTGATCATGATCATGCATATTGTCACAGCTAATAAATCTTATTTGGTGCTCTGCCCCTCCATTGTGAAGTATTATTCCGCATCTATGCTGAGAATGTTTTTTTTTCCCTCCAGCAGCCCTTAAAAGGTTCAGTCTACTGTGTGCGTGCGTGCGTGGCGCCGATATGAACTTGAGTCAACCAAATGACTCTCTTTTGGAGTTGAAATTACTCTGACTTGCAATGAACTGGCAAACAAATGTATTCTTGTTATTTTTCAAAGGATCTGGGCACTCAGCCCACATTCTATTCACACAAGTACGGACAATTCCATGATATCATTCCCTAACATTTTACATGTATTGACCATGACCTAGAACTTTTCTGTGCATTTTATTGCATTTAATGAATTGATTTATTTGAAAGGAGTCTACTTAGTCAAGATCCAAGATAATTATTTAAAGGATATTGCAATTGAAACAAAAGCACATTGTTTCTGAGTCTTTTCCATACTTAATCTTGAGTGAACGGAATGATGAGTTGGAAGGCCAGTGTTGTTTTGAGGCGATCAACTATCACACTGATGCCAAATCCTGATCATCATGATTGATGGGCACACTCCTTCCTTGAAAGGGGAACACTTGATTGATGAACACTTTCACTCGTGGACTCCCTCTTAAAGCCTCCAGAGGATACATTGAACTACCACAAGACCAAAGGCTGAATGGAATTTGCAGAATGAGGTATCCGTTGCTTCTCTTGTTCAGTGATTAAAACTTGAAAACCATCGCAGCTTGGTTCACGTTTGCTCCGGAATGATCCATTGGTGGGCCTCACTGCGCAACACGCGTGGTGGCAGTTTATACCATTTCCCTACGCAGTATATGACTAGGTGAAAAGCTGCATTGAATCAATAACAATTGCATACAATAAACAATATTAACCTGTGGACTTCATGGGTCTTTGTTAAAACATTTGAATAATGTGAAATTGATCATTCAATTGTGTCATGCTTTTTTTTTTTTTTGGTTTCACACTGCTGCATTTTATAGTTTGCATCTTGTAAACATAAAACATGTACAACAGTATAGCGTTGCATGACTACAGTGGTGCAAGTGAAGTGTTGTGATCTGCTTGGTTGTGTTGAACATCATTATTTCTCACAAATCGAAGCTGTAAAAGATGGTTCCCCATTACAATCGGTCCGATCAACTGTACACTGACATGGAATTATAAACACTCGAGCCCTGAGAGACTGAGGTTGTGGAGACTATGTAAGCGGTCGTAACAGTTGACCTGCAAGCAATGGTATGGCCTCTATTAATTAGTTAATGTCGAGCTCTGCTATTGTGTTTGCCCATTTCTCATTTCAGCTGGCAGATTCTGTGCCACTGTGCTGGATGGCCCCTTTGGCCATTTTGCCAGCATACTTTCCCTTTTGCTGCTTTTACATCAGACGGCGCAGCTGAGCCATTGCAGTCGCTTTTATTTATAGGCAATATTTCGTCATATCCACATTGTGTCATCAGCGCTTTGTGGAAGAAAGAAAATGCAACTGTAACATTAAATGCGCTTGTGTCTTTGCTTTTGTTGTTCAAACTCATAATTCCGTTCTATGTTGAGAGATTGTGCAGAAATACATGTATTTATCATGCCTCGTTTATCCTCTGCTTCATGTGCTATTAAGAGCTTGACCATTCAATGTAGATTCAATGTTGATGATCATATGAAAAAAAAAATCAAATCCAAACTTTTGTCCTGCTTTCTTGTATGTTGATTAATTCCTTGTTGTCCATGATGACAAATTGACATGTTAACATTCTTAGACTGTTTGGGGCAGGAACGGCGAACAGGTTGATTGCAGCACACTGTGCAGTGATGACAAATGCAAAAATAGTTAGCCTGAGCTGTTTTGTGTGTGTGTGTGTTTTTTTTTCTTCTTTTTTCCTCCCATGAGTGTCCGTTGTGAACTCAGGCCCTCGGGAGCACCAATTAGTGAAGGCATATTAGCATCGGCTTCTCCACTCCCTTCCGTGAAACAGTGCAGATGCATTGTGCCCCCAACACTTTCCTCTGAAGGACGGATGTAGCCATATGGGGGATAATGTCGTGCTCGCTTCTGTTTCACCACTTCTGCAGCCTCGGGGAAACTTAAATGTTCTTGAGTGTGTTAACAATTGTAATGTGCAACACGTACTGTAAGTCCTGCCGCACATGCAGTGACGTGGCCAAAAGTGAACGTGGAAAGTGGAGCATGGCCAAAAAAAAAGAAAAACAAATTCTGTTTGCCACACACCAAGCGATTGAGCACCGCACATCAACTGACGTGCTGCAATGAAAAACCTCTATCGGTTTTTGATGCTCTATATACAGTATACTATATTAATGTTTATTGAACCACAAAAACATGGCCTGATTGTCAAGGAAGCAGTGAACACTATTTTAACAAAGAAAGGAAACGTGTAAGAATAAAGGTGTGTGTGGCCCCTTTTACGAATTGCACCGTGTATTTCAGTGGCAGGCATTCTTTGCATTTAGCTTTATCTTCACGGGTACATATGAAACTATAATGTTTTTATGGTAAAACACATCATCATCTGCGTCGTGACGAAGTTCACATTATGAATCGCAGCAAAACCACTTGGCGACTGTCCAAAATTGCTCGCCGAACCCCGCACAACGCGGGACAGGTCAGTCTGTGTTTGGAGCGTGTCACTCGGCATGTGGAGGGTTGAAAGAGATGGAGGGAGCGACACTAAGCATAGATTTGTAGGGTTTCACAAATGTGATTGCTCGCTAACAGGCGCACTTCACGGTGACAGAGGCATCAGCTGAGCAATTGAAGCGATCTAATTGCTATCTGAAGTGAAGCTCCTCCCTCCCTCATTCTTTATCCGATGATTAAATACATGTCCTTGAAATAGGATTGGCTTGGTGTACTTTGCTCATGCCCCCTTTTTTACTACACTTGAGCGATTTCTGAGAATTGCTACATGTTCTCTCTTCTCTGTGACGTCTTCTCCCATTCTCTTGTCATTATTGCCTTAGAATGGACGCATTGTTTCTCCAATGCCATTTCACAATAAGCGATATCAAATAATGATGTCCATCACCACAAAGGAGATTTGTTTGGCGTTTATGTCTGTAATTGTCTCTTCATGTTCATTGTTTGCACAGCATTGTGTTTACATCATGGGTGGTTTTGTCGCTGTCCACAAAACTCAATCATTCAGATTTATTCTTGCAGAGACGTGTATCTTCTTTCACAAAATTACGTTCGTCACAGGGATTTAAAAAATAAAAAAATCAGAGTAGTTGTCAAATCAGTTCTCCCCCTCTTTGACAGAACTGGGAATGATCTTCGTATCCTGCATGTATACCTAATGCTAGGCTAGTGAACTCATTGATGTGGTTGGTTAGATGAATGAGATGAACAAAGTACACGATCGAATATTGTCAGGCTGCTTGTCGCAGTCGAATATCGTGCAAATGAAATATTGGCCTGAGCTTGTTGGGTCCAGCTGACTCACCAGGTTTGTGTTTGGCTGCCTGCTCAGGTCAGATTACCCTAAAGTAGTGGTTGTTGTCTGTCCAGTTCTAAACACGCGCGCACACACATGGCCATGTCACGCTAGCTCTGGCATGGAGGCTTCCTCCTTCCTCCATGTCTTTGAACGGGCTCTCCCAAAGCCAGCTGCATTTCCAGATATGGAAAAGGCTTGTGTTCCCGATCAGTCATGAATGGACGGACAGCAGCTGTGCTTGTCATGAATTAGCATCATAAAGTGTCAGGGAATCATGGCTTCACTTTGTCACGAGTGGTATGCACGAGTTGTATGCTGCAAGCATTACTGTCCTTCACTCAACTCAAATAAAGCGGGTCTTGTCAATTTCACGTCTCATCGTGTTGCACTGTTACAATTCGCGGGACGCACGTCCGTCGGTCAAGTGTCTGCGTGCAATTTGTTTCAGGAGTAAGCAACCAATGAGATTACATCATGCATTTACGTAAAACGTGGCATGTTTTGACTATAACCAGTCCCCAGATGTCGGCTGTTCCAAAATCGTGTCGTTGCTGGCCAGGTTATGTAACCTTCACCTCACCATGAAATGCTGTGCGCATATCTGCGTTGGCTAAAGGCAGGATGACAAGCTGCCTCCTGCTCTCCGAGGGAGCACAGGAGAGCGCTGACGACGAGGGCTGTGCAAAGAGTGCCGCGATGTGCTGCAGTAGGGGCGGGGCTGCGCGCAGAGGGCCCTTTTGTAGCCTCCTGCCTCTCAGGGCTCCTTTGGCCTGTGTATAATTGATGAGTAGAGTGAATAAGAGATGCATTTGTGACTGTCAGCCAGCCTGATGGGGACAGACACGGCTCAAGTCGGGCTCTCCTTATCTGGCTGATGATGACAATGATGAGGATGAGGTCCGTGTTTCTTCCCTGTACTCTTTAACGACACTGTCGTTGCTGCTCTACCTCTTCACGATGGCAACGGTGGGGGGAATGGGGTGCTGCAAATGAAGAGGTGAAAGGAGAGTCAGGACGAAAGCCAGGGTCAGTGCATTAGATCACGTACAAATCCTTCACCTTTGATTGACGTGAAAAATTCGGAGTCACACATATTCTGCTGGGGCACCCTCGGTTTCGTTCTAGTTTCGAAAAATACATTTTTTTTCTGATGCACTTAAGGCATCAGAAAAAAAAAACGTGCATTTGCATTTTTGTAACTGTAGGCTATTTTTGCAAAACTCTTCACGCACACAAGAAAACCTTTCACCAAACTGGCAAATCATTGTGGTTCTCTTGCAACAGCAAATACCTGCAAGTCTTGCTTAACTCTTCAAACCTTTGGGATTTTTAAAATCAATCAATAAACACAAACCATCATATTAGTAAGCACAAAATTCACCAACTACACACTGATGGGAAGAATAAAAAACATCTGGCTTTTGCTTTCTCTGTGCACAATGTGGGCAATGTCAGTTTGAGGTCATACTTTAGTCGTAGTTCTATAAACACTCGGGGATCCAAATTCCAGTTTTTTTAAACTCAAGGTGTTTACTACCGTAAACATAAAACCAACACAATACTGTGTTTTTCCATGTCAACCTGACCAAAGCAGTAATTTCACTAAGAAAGAGAGAGAAATAAACCTCTTGGCGTCCATCTGGGTCATTCCATGGTTGATTTACATGGTCCACTATTGTAGCTCTGATGTCATCAGTAATTCTGTTTCTTCCTCTCCATCCTCCTCCATCTTCTTGTCCTCCTCCTCTCACTCTTGCTTCCTCGTCTCCACGTCTTCTTCCTCAGCCTCCTCTAAGTCTTACTCTTCTCACACTTTCTGCTCCCTCCATTGTATTCCACACCGTCTCTTATTTACAGTGCTCAGTGATAGGTTGATTATTTTAGTTATCATACATTCGCTTATTATTAATGTTACATTAATATTGATTGATTGATTATGCTTGCAAAGAAGAACGCTTATGCCTGCAATCATTAATTGAAGAACGCTTATGCTTTTAATAAAGATATAATGTTTGATTATAAATGTGAATGATTAACATTTACATTTATAATCCTTTTATTCATTATATGCTCACCTATATACTTATGAATGCTTAGTGCACTGTGTGAAAGGTTATGGAGACCACCTTTCCGAGGACGTGGTTGGGATGAGATAAGTTTTAAGACTAAACAGGAGCAAGGTTCGACAGTGGATGGAGCCATCAACACCAGCTGCAACGTGATGTTTTTGTAACAATGGCACACATGTACGTAATTTACACTCACATACACACACATAGTCAAACAAGTTCAGTGTGTCTCCAACAGCCCCCACCCTTTAGGTTGGACACACCTATGTAGTAGATTTCCCAATAAATAAGGTGGTGAAGGAGGAGATCGTTAGGGGTGACGTGCGGAGAACTGAAACCTAACGCTTCTCCTCGTTCCCTCCTGGTACCAGAATTGAGTCTCCTGTCTCCTCCTTGTGTTTTATTCCTGAGTGTCAAATTGGATAAACCTGACATTTTTGGGGGCTCGTCCGGGATCGCAATATACCTGACGCCTCCAGACGCTGAGTCGACGGCCAGGAAGACCGTGGCCACGGCAAAAACACCCTTTCCGGGACTGGGTTTCGACTCCTCGTCTGGGGGCTGAGGGTTGACGCGAATCCCGAGGAGAGAGGACGACTCTTGGTGAGTAGGGCGGCGGTGTCCTGTACGTACTTAAACTCCGCATTGACACTCTTTCAAGGGTTGACTGAGTGTTGCGCGCCGGGTTTTTAGAAGACAGAGGTCAGGGTGGTCTTTGAACCTGTTTCTAGTTGGAACTCTCTCAGGGCCGGTGTTGAGCCTGAGAGGGGGTCCTTTGGGAAGGAACTCTTTCAAGCGTTGATTGGGGGTCCTTTGGGAAGGAACTCTTTCAAGCGTTGATTGAGTGTTTGCGCGCCGGCAAAAGACGTGGTCTTTAACGCCGTTTAAAGCCCTGAGCCATACTAGTCCCTATCAGGCATATAGACAGAGTATAGTCTTTAAAACTGTTAGGGCGACGGTGTCCTGCGCGTGCTTAAACTCCGTGTTGTAAATATTGTCTTTAGAACTGTGAGGGCGACGGTGTCCTGTGCGTGGCGACTGTGTCCTGTACATGCTTAAACTCCGTGTGTAAATAGTGTGTGTGTAGAACGGAGTGGAGGTTTGCTACCTCATTCGAACAGGCCATTTGGTGTGACAACTGTCTGAGGAAGCAGATGCAAGAATTTCCCGCCACTTTGGTATACTTTGGTACACTTTGGTACACTTTGGTGGTAGAAGGTTGGAAATTACCTCAGTCGGAGAAATTGTCACCCTGTTCAAGGGAAAAGTCAGCATAGTTACCCTAGGTAAACCGCTGACTCTCAAATTTGCAAAATGGGGATACTAAATAGTAAGACCGCAGATGAAAATAATCCTAAAATGAAGTTAACATGTACGGACTGGAAATTGTAGAGAGCCAATGTCCTTCAAAGATAAAACATCTAAATTTGTGGATTAAAAAATATAATTTTGCTGGCCAGCTGAACACGCAAACATTAATGCACCTGCAGGATAATATTAGAACTATGTGCGAAAATGACGGAGAGAAAATGGATATGGATGGGCTCAAGACATTGAGTTCTGGATGTTCTTGGCTGAAAAGAGGCAGAGAGTGAAAGTGGAAAAGGGACTAGAGAAAGTGGAGAGAGAGAATGAGCTTGAGATGACATCCACAAATTCTGTTACACCATCATTGTATTCATCCCTTCCAACTTCGACATCTCCTTTTCCACCATCCCCTCCACCCTCGTTTCGGGAGGCCATCCAATGACCTCTAGGGAAGGGGAGATTTGGGAGTGGAATTTACTCTCACATACACACGCACAGTCAACAATTCGCACAGAAATAGGGGCAGAGGAATGCCAAGAAAGAGACGTGGGACTGATCCAGGGGAGATTATTTGTTGGTGTTGTGGGGCGAAAGGCCACGTTTCCCGTGGCTGTCCCAAGAGTAAATTTGTAAGTGCATGATGAGACATTCCTGCTTCTCAGAAAGAGATAGCAACTTTCCTTGTTGGCTTCATGATGGAAGGAAGTTTCATTTTGAAGCAACACGGAAAGTGACAGAGTGAAAGGCAAGTGAAAGTGTTGATGGTGAGACGTAAGGTGAAAATGGAAGTTGAGTATGTTGAATAATAAAAGGAACAGGCATGTGAGGTTTGACACAGTGATGCTACGACAGAGGAGGTCATCATGTGTTTAGGTTGAAAAGGACCGGAAGGTCACGAGATGCTAAGAAAGTTGTTTGTAAGTCATAGACACAATTTTTGTTCGTGTTAAGTGGTCGTGAGTGGAAGTATGCAGGACGTTGTTAACTTTCTGGGAGGAGGTAAAATGTGTAAGTCTACAGTGAAGGCCTTGATTTGGATGATGTGTAACTGTTACATGTCTGTGGGTTTTAATTATCTTATTATTTGTTTTATGACTGCTTCTGTTACGCTGCTATTTGCCAGGATGCTCCGATTATATTACATTGTTTTGTACATTATGATCACAAGATGCACATTTCTCTTGAAGCATGAGAAGAGCCATCAGGGCTCCTCATGTAGGAGAAATGATGGTCTTGTGTCATGAAATTAAGTAAATTCAGTTACAACTTTGCTATCCTTGGATAGTGTTGTGCTTTCCCTCGTTATGAAATTTAAATTTAATGACTAATTGAAGAGTTGAAGCTATGAACTACCAATCATAACGTCGAACATACAAATTCATGTTGGTTTGAGTCATAAAAAAAAAAAATGTAAGATTTTAAGCCATGTCTCATTTGTGCATACACGGGCTGGATTTCTAATTTTGTTTGTCACAAGAGCAAAATCTTCCAGCTTTAGGCAATGTTTCGAATTGGCTTCGTTAACTTAGAATGACTGCACGTTTTAAGGCCAGCGGTGGCATTTTTGAAAAACACACACTAGGTGGTGTTTACCAAAGACAGTTGCGGCGTAGATAAGCCACTTGGCAGCCTTGAACAGTGTATGGTGCGAACTCTGCATGCTGGAAGAGTGCAAGAAAAAAAAAAAGGCCCCAAAAAGAAACAAGTGGATGAGCTGCTGTACACTAACATGTAGTTTTTTGCCTGCTAGGCTTTTGTTATGCACGGCCATGTTGTAATGTCAATCCCATTTAACACTGAAAAAATGCACGGTACTTGACCCTACTGCCTTATTACTGCTCCCTGATGAGTGTTTGTTTGTTTGTTTGTTTGTTTGTTGGGCATATAAACTGGCAATAGTGATTTGAGAGGTTGTAGGAGGTAGTACAACAAACTTTTCTAGTCCTGCCCCTCGTTCTTTGTGTGTTTTAGTTTGTTTGATATTGATATTGCAATAACATGCATGGCAGGCTGATTGGACACTCTAAATCGTCCCTAGGTGTGAGCATGGGCTTGAATGGTTGTACGTGTCTGTGTGTGCCCTGTAATTGGTTGGCAACCAGTTCAGGGTGTCCCCCACCTACTGCCCGAAGATGGCTGGGATAGGCTCCAGCAAAACCCCCGTGACCCTTGTGAGGATGAAGCGAATCGGAAAATGAATGATTGAATGAATTAATTAATATAGTGATGGGTCATTTATTGTGTATATCTCACTTTGACGGGCGAAGGAAGAAATCTAGATATAAACAAACGCATTTCCCCTTGTGCAGGCTATACTTACGTAGGTCTATACAACTTTCGGTTTGTACACATACTGTTTGAGCACACGCGCTAGCATATTTGTACGTCACTTTTCTCTCTGACTCAAAGTTGGTGCTCCATTACATTACGACATCGCATCAGTTTATTGGCTTAAAACTGATTTATCTAGTTACTTTGCGGTTTGCTTTTGAACCTGTTTTTGAACACAGCAGGTTGGTCACACATTTTCAGGTCAACATGATGGCCAACATGATTGTTAGGATTAGGCTTAAGAGTAACATAAAAAAAATACATACGGTATATCTATGTAGATATGGTATTTCAACAACGAAGAGTGTGAGGGAAAAGTGGTTAGGATGTCCGTGTTTTATGTTATGTGTTTATTGTTTTACTTTATATTGACTATTTTGTGGGGCGCTTTGTTAAGGCTGCGGCTGTTGTGAAAGCGCCTTACAAATTGGGGTATATTGTATTGTGCGTGATGTATTGCGTGGCACACGCGCCGGCGGAGCAGCGAAAGGTGCTTCTGCTTTGTTTATTTCTTTATTTTTATTTTTGAGAGGGGGACTTGCTGACTATCAGCAACTTGATGATGTTTTAAGTTAAGTAACAATTATGCAACAAATTCAAATCGTTTAACAAAGAGTGTGGCGAAAAAACAACAGAGCAAGATGTTGGGGTTTATGCAAGATGGGGTTTATGTCAGCACTGACAGTGAAACCATTTTGCCCAAAATTCTTTTTTGCGTCATGAATTATCACGCGTTGGCAGGGGGAATAGTGTCTCTGGTTCAGAAACATTATACAACCAATGGGTTTAACCAATGTTTTAATACACAAGGTAATTTGTATCTAGAATGGGGTCAGTTTCTACATTTCCAGATAATGCACATGGGTTTCGCTGAATTAAAAGGGATGCCATATTGCCTGGGTTTGGTTGAGGCTTTTCCAAAACGGGTCGGAAATTTATGGCAATGGAACACATTTTGTGAACAGGTTAATTGATCAAACAGAACGCATGTTTCACATTTTTATTCGAGACACTATTGCTCCCGCCATCCAGTCTGCGGGATTGGTAGCAAGTATGAAATTATATGGTTAAAATTCAATTAAAGAATTTGAATTGAAATGGAATTGATTTATGTTATATTACTATTACGAAAATTGTGTCTCTTTCTTTGTTTGAAATATTGTTTGGGAGACCATGTAAATTATTGATATTTTCTACAAAATTGTGTACTTGTGTAAGCTAATTCGGTTGAAAATATGCGAGAGTTTAGAAAAACAATGAATTGAGATTGCCGTAGGACGATTGTGCTTTTTCACAGCAGGACAAAATGATGGTTCCAGCAGACCTGGCTCTGATTCGAAAACATGAAAAAGAAACATTGTACTTCTTTGAAGGGTTGCTGACCACACCGATTGACGGACATTGTAAAAGGTCATCTCGATAGAAACATCCACCGAGAAAGGTGAGCGAAGTCCGTGACGCGATGGGCACAGTATTTTAGTTACTGGGAACATCAAACGGCCGGCGGAAGAGGTTTCAAGACACCTTTGCACTCATTTAGGGAGTGTTTCTGTCGACATGCTGAGTATCAGTGGTAGCATGTCATTCCTGTTATATGATCACACTAACATATAAAAAACTGTTCTCCTTTCTTTTATGGTATTTGTGCTCTCCTTTAGCACATGTGAGTGGGGATGTATTTTTTAATAATAACCTACATTTTGCTAATAGATCTAGACCAGGGGTGTCAAACTCATTTTTTGTCACGGGACGCTTTGGGGTTACACATTCCTTCGGTGGGCCGGTACGATGGTGAAAAAAAGATGAAAAGGTTATATGTTATTAATTGCACAACTCAACTCAACTGTGTTTATAGAGCAACTTAAATCAACCATCGCTGTATACAAAGTGATGTACATGGAGTGAATATCAGAAATAATACAATGCTGAAATTATTGATTAATGACATCATATGAATGAATTGCCAATTCTGAAACCAGTCATATTTTGTTCAATTATTGTCTGAGTGAGTGTTAGCAGGTAACAAAATTATCACAAAATCTCGACATTTGTCGTATATAAAAATTTGACATTTCGGTACAAATTTTAGCAGGGTTCATGGAAGTTGATGCGCGTGAATTGTTTTCGCGGGCCACATAAATGTATGTGGGGTTTCGACTTTGACACCAGTGATCTAGATGATCTTGGGAAAAGAAAAGAAAAAAAAACACATTTTGGCACAAATTGTTGGATACATTTTGTTCTGGAGGCAAAAGTGTTTTATTTATAATCAATCTAAACGATCTCATTATGAAAAAAAAATTATATATATGTTCTGTGCAAAGGGCAAACGCACCAAGGGTAATAAAAAAGAGCATAACTTGTTTTATTCGGTTTTGTTTTGGAGGTTGAAGTGATTATGTATTGTGCTCCTTGGTTGATGTTGCTGGAATGAATTTGAATGTATTACTGTTTATTGATTTATTTCTAGTTCAAATGGTGTATTAATTTGATCATAACGGTTCAAATAGGGATTTTAAATACATTTTTTGGGTAATTTTATGCGTTGAGGATCTTTTCTTTTATGGTAAAAGGAAAATAGATAACAACACGACATTAATATAGTTATTCTTTGCTGAAAGTTGGACTATATTTCTTTCTGTTGTTCTTTATTTTATGTTAATGTGGATACGATGAAATGTAGTAATGTACGTCGAACAAATTTTATTGGCCAATGATGATTATTGAGGCGGAGGGTTTTACTTTTTCTTTGCGAAAAATCATGAAAGAGCTCTGCTTTAAGGGTTGTCACAGGTGTTTGCGCATTGGTGTCACTGCTTTACCAATGACTATGTTTCCGTCCACAGGAGAGGATATTTGAGATTCCACCTACGTTGGTGTAATTGGAGTTCCTCGTGGCGTACCAGATGAGTATAAATTGGTTAACCAGGTTGCTGCACGGTGAGAGTCCACTTTTATAAACGTGCTGACGGGTTCTGCTACCTCCACTACATTGTCCAGAAGCTTGCAAATTGTACTGAGGAAGCCTTTTGGCAATTGGAAGTAAAACAATTGACAGTCACCTCTCTGATGGTGCTCGGGACCGCATAGCGGTCAATGTGCTCTTGGTTGAGGCCAATCGAGCGTGTGCGGCATGTGGTGAGCGGTGCTGTTCAACCACGCCCTGAGGGCCCCGCACACTGAACCGATCGCCCGGCGTGACCACGCCTTGTCATCAGAGTTATGGAGTGAGACCTTTGTCACGTAAAATACTGGTGTGTTATGTTTTAATCTCTGAAATTATTTTTCCTCAGCTATCTCGACATTGTGTGGATGTTGCTGAGGTCCCTGTATCAAAAGCTCTGCTTGTCCAATTTATCACTACGGTTATGGTACCCACGACGTCTAAAGTGAATGGAATTTACCCTCTGCTGTTACTTTTGGATGGCAGTGATTATGATGTGGAAAACAACTCGGGTTGTTGTGACTTGTTTTCATTTAGATATCAGGATGTTGTGGACGATGTTTACCGTCTTTTCCTGGGTTCTTTTCGGATTGGTTTTTGATCTGGTTGTTACCTCTATCTTTCGACCCCTGGGTCTACCTATGTTTGCATGTGCATGTTTCCACTGAATAAAGTCCGTCAGGTAGGTTCTGTGCGATGATATGAGCAAATGTAGGATATACAGGGGGGAATGATAGGTTGATTATTTTAGTTATCATACATTCGCTTATTATTAATGTTACATTAATATTGATTGATTGATTATGCTTGCAAAGAAGAACGCTTATGCCTGCAATCATTAATTGAAGAACGCTTATGCTTTTAATAAAGATATAATGTTTGATTATAAATGTGAATGATTAACATTTACATTTATAATCCTTTTATTCATTATATGCTCACCTATATACTTATGAATGCTTAGTGCACTGTGTGAAAGGTTATGGAGACCACCTTTCCGAGGACGTGGTTGGGATGAGATAAGTTTTAAGACTAAACAGGAGCAAGGTTCGACAGTGGATGGAGCCATCAACACCAGCTGCAACGTGATGTTTTTGTAACAATGGCACACATGTACGTAATTTACACTCACATACACACACATAGTCAAACAAGTTCAGTGTGTCTCCAACAGCCCCCACCCTTTAGGTTGGACACACCTATGTAGTAGATTTCCCAATAAATAAGGTGGTGAAGGAGGAGATCGTTAGGGGTGACGTGCGGAGAACTGAAACCTAACGCTTCTCCTCGTTCCCTCCTGGTACCAGAATTGAGTCTCCTGTCTCCTCCTTGTGTTTTATTCCTGAGTGTCAAATTGGATAAACCTGACACTCAGGCTGATTGCAAAGTCAACTAATTATCGAAAACGTTCTTTCCTCTGATAGTGTGGCCAAGGAGTGTGTTGTGTGTTTGGAAATTAAGCGTATCACAATGAGTTGTGTTTACAGTTTTGCAAAAAGCGACCTGGCAGTGGGTGATCCTAATTCTTTGGCAAAGTGTTTGTTACAAATGTCCAAACTCACTGCGAAGTGGTGTTTGTGCTTTTAGTTTTGTTAACTCCGTGACTGGCCATGGAGTTGATATTAATAGTTTTGGAAAACCCAAAACCCACACGGGTGTGATTTAATCATTATCTACTTGCTTGGGCTTGTGTTTTTGTGATGTATGATGTCATTCATGATGGCCAAAGTTTCATGTGAATTCAGGTGCATATATTTTCTGGAGTTGAGGTCAGGATTCTAAAATCTTAGACGTGTCACTTGATGGTTCCTCTGCAGTGCCTGTTGTGCCTTGTGCATACTTCTTAGGTTTTAGGAATTACTACAGCGATGCTGTTTGTGATTGCCTAAGTGATGTTACCTTCTCATTTATTTTATTTTTTCTCTTGGACTAAATGGCGCATAGAATGTCTAAAGTTATGCCATCTGTTTTAAATACGCAAGTGTGGACAACTAGATTCACCAAGATTAGATTTGTACTAAAACAAAAGGCCGGGGGGCACGGTTATGGCACTTGGGAGATGAGCAGCTTTCTGCCTGTACTCATTATTGTCATTCAATCGTAAAACCATATGCCTAGATCTGACATCGATCTGAACATACGGGGCGGGGGATCATGTAACGTAACTACCTGCTGGCAGATTTGCAGCTTGCAATAATGCTGTAAATAGATGAGAGTGGTCTCCATTGCATTGTGAAAGGAGCTCGAATGTGGGCTATGTTTCCATAATTTATGTGGATGTGCAAATGGGATGTTGAAAATACGATCCGTCTTTTATTTTGAAATGTTTGCGACCCAGTTTGTGTAAATTTGTGTACCTGCCATGCTTAAATGGCTCTTCACCGCTTGGTCTACGTCAAATAAACACATGCAGTATTTATTGACCAGCCATAACATTCTGTCCACTGTCTGTGTTACAGCGTGATTGACGTAGTCATCGTTAAAATGCGCAATAAGGCTTTGGAAAATGAATCCTAAAGTGTGACAAAGACTAGATTGCAAATGAGGTCATGCGTTATCTTTTAATTTTAGCAGCAGTATTAATATTTTCCGGGCTTGGTTTCAAACTCCTGTTACTTTTTAGTCACCATTCTTCCACCGAGAGACAGCAATTTGCACATCAATGTGTTTCCTCAGAGAGGCATTACAAACAGAAATTGGACATGCTACAGCTTTGATGTAAAGTGGCATTCTGCAAATGGCCCGTGAAGAAAAAAACATTTTCTGCCCCTGACATGAATACTGATGTCAGGCTGGTTGTAAACATGTCAGAAAGGGTCAGGACACTACTTGTATGTTAAGAAATGTGATTTACATTGAACATGTATAAGTGCACATTCACACTGAAGCATTCCAGGAACCTAAAAGGAAATTTAGCTCTTTATGATCCGTAAGCCTCACTGCAATGAACAACATGACTATTGATAATCATATTGTTTTCTTGTTATCATGTCATCATTGACCGACGGTCTGTCTGATTATTGAGTCATTCAGTCAGCTTTAGCCGGAAAACACAAGCATTTTGTAATTTTCCAACGTCATTTGTCTTTTGTAATTATATTTTTCTCCTGACCCCGAACCTTTGGAACATTGACTTTCCTCACAAAGCTACAAAAGCCTTCGCAAGTAAACACTGCGGAGCTGTTTCAAATCAGGCTTCAAAACACATCAAGTTCACCCATGGGTGTCCATCTGCCCGTTTTAACAATGAAATGGAGACGAGTTATGGGAACTCATGTGCTGGGTGGATAGCGGTCAGTGCTCCCATTGAGAAAGAAACTCTGCCCTTTACACAACCACTGGGACTCAGTGACTGACATTTCCGCTAATGCATCACATGAGCCGTGCCATTTTCGTGAAGACATGGACGACTGCCACCATGTGCTCCCACCACTGCAACCACACAGGAAACCGGATGTCTGTTTGTGTTTTCCAAAGCAAGCCTGCAGAGGTAGAGGAGTCGTGCATGAACATCTTTGGAGGTAGACTGCCACCTAAAATTCCTCTTCTTGTGTGCCCCTAGTTGCTGGTGCCGGTGCATGCAAGGATATTGCTTTTGTCGCTTCATATGAGCTTCGCTACTGCTAAGTTGTAGTTGATGGCTGACATTTAGACTGTGTTCAACTGAGACCAAATTGCTTCCTAATCGTGTAGCGCAGATGGGCCATAGTTACGCTACATAAATAGTTTTATATCATCCCAGAGAGATGTGTAAGCTAACGATAAATTCAATGAGGAAGAAGATTATGACACGCTTAAGTGGGTGTGCGCTGCCACTATTCGTAAACTACAAATCGAAACTGCTTTTCATCATCTCCACATCAAGGTCCCCTATTTTGGTTTCGATTAATTCTTAAATGGCCTTTTCATATTTTTATGTTGACCAAGCAAAGAACCGTAGGGTGTTTTGCTCCACCTTATCACTTTCCCAAATTGTACCACTGCACAGCCATAGTGGAGCTTTAATATGGAATACAAAAAATGGGAAGGCATCAACCTGCTAAGTAGGTTACAAACATTGAGGGGAGCTACAGTACTCTCACTTACTAATTGTGCATATTTAAATTCTTCTTTTAATCCGATGTGTCTGATCGCTCAAAAACCTGTACAAGCGTATTTTCCGCACTAAAAGGCGCACCTAAAGCCTTCCATTTTCTTAAAAGCTAAGAAATATGATTTACATTGAACATGTATAAGTGCACATTCACACTGAAGCATTCCAGGAACCTAAAGGGAAAGTTAGCTCTTTATGATCCGTAAGCCTCACTGCAATGAACAACATGACTATTGATAATCATATTGTTTTCTTTCTATCATGTCATCATTGACCGACGGTCTGTCTGATTATTGAGTCATTCAGTCAGCTTTAGCCGGAAAACACAAGCATTTTGTAATTTAAATACAAAATTTAAATACAAAAAATGGGAAGGCATCAACCTGCTAAGTAGGTTACAAACATTGAGGGGAGCTACAGTACTCTCACTTACTAATTGTGCATATTTAAATTCTTCTTTTAATCCGATGTGTCTGATCGCTCAAAAACCTGTACAAGCGTATTTTCCGCACTAAAAGGCGCACCTAAAGCCTTCCATTTTCTTAAAAGCTAAGAAATATGATTTACATTGAACATAATACATTGAACAATATCACAGCACGCCTTAAAATCCTATGCGACGTGTGTATAGTCATATAGTCATTATGGTAATATTTCGACCCCAAAATGACTCCTTGCTCGAGACATGCTGACAACGTTTGACTTCCGGGTTGAGTGAACGCTGGCGCGTTTGGCTGCCGCTGCTCAACCCGTATTGTTTTGTATTGTTTTGTGTTTTTTGTTATTGTAAAGTGTCCTTGGGTGTCTTGAAAGGCGCTTATAAATAAAATGTATTATTATTATTATTAAAGTTTAAACTTAAGGCGATCGGTGACGCGGCTGAACACGGAAATAGAGCAGCGGCAAGAGAGTTCAATGTTTACGAGTCAATGTTATAACTTGCTGTTGGTTAAGTGAACTGTGTCACTGCTTTATTAAATACGTTTTACTGACATCTGATCGTTCTGTTGGTGTTTCCTTCAGCGTAGCTCCATCTAGTGGATTCATTGTAGATTGCGTCTTATAAAGCGGTGCACCCAATGTATGAAAACAATTACAACATAGGCCATTCATTGAAGGTGCGCCTCATAATCCAGTGTGCTTTTTAGTGTGGAAAATACGGTAGGTGGATGTCTCCAGTGATGCTTAGTGACTGTTCGTTTTTTTGTGTAGTCTGCACAAGGCAGTAGTCTGACATGTGTGTAAAAGGAGTTGTAGCCGTCCTCCTCCTCTTTGTGTCTTTGGGGGAAAGGTGCGAACTGGACATGCAGCAGCTCAACAACCAGGAGATCTTCCAGCTGAGTCCAGCGTTACCCCCCCTCTCTGATGGCTCCCAGATGTTCTCAAAAGCAGACACACACACTCGCCTGTCTTTCGTTTTCCCCTTTTCTGGCACTCCATACGAACGCCTTTCCAATTTTCCCTCTCCTCACAATGTCCACTTCACCTTGTCTGGTCGTAATCACCCATCCTGGAATCAACAGCCATTTTTCACATGTGCTCCTCCTTCCTTTACGCCTCTTGCTTATGTCTTGTCTCAACTCCTTTTTTCTGGCGCTGAATCACTCGCCGTCCGCTGGGGATGATTCTTCAGCTGTGTTCTGATCACACAGCCAACGGTCCCGCGCAACCAATAATCCGCCCATGCAACATTCATGTGTTTCTATTGCGCTCCACTGAGTCTTTGCTACACAGTGTGCAGTAGTTTCACCCATTGTGCCGAAGCGCTAAAACGCCCTTTTCAGGTGTAAAAATAGCCACAGCGGTCCTCATGCATGAATTAGTTTGTAAGAAAATGCAAAGAAAGAGATACGGAGATGAATTTTTCATGGGAATAGGGACATAACAACTCCCCTTAACTTCTCTGAATGAGAACGCCCTTAATGGAGTGTCAGAATCCATTCAACATGCACCGCTGTACAGCGTCTTAAAGGCATACACCACTTTTTTACCTTTTTGTCAATGACCCATTAATAATTTTCCATTCATATAGTAGTGCTTTTTGATTTTGATGTTCATTAGTAATTTATATTTGGAAATGACTTCAGTGCACTCTTTTTGCTGCAATATATTGACTTGTTACAGTGTCCCTTTTATTGCTCCCTTTGTGTATTCACAGTTTTGATGTGTTTTTTGGTTTGGAGCACCACAATGTACATCATTACAAAGGTGCCCCCCCATGGAACACTAAAATAGCACTCCGTAATTGCATAATGCTAAAAGGTGGCCTGGCTCTAGCTTGTGCTATAAAGTTAATGATGCGTCCCTCAACTCACAATTACTGATATCTCCGAGGGGAATAACCTCTTAACTTTTTGAATTGTCGATACATCACACTTAACATGTCTGAAAACTGAGTGGCGGATTTGTGTAGCAGACCTTTCAGGATCGCTTAATGGCGTGGATGCATGTCCTCACTTCTTTCTGAAACGATAGATTTTCTGCTCAGTGGCAGATGGCAACATTTGCTCAGTAATTCAGGGTTTGTGAATGTGAACTTTAATGATATTCCCAAAGTGCTGCAGCGGCACATTTCGCAGGCAGCCCCTGCAAACTGTGCGACTTTAGGTTTTCTCTCCATGCAGGTTTCACATGCGTATTCACTGATGCTCAAGTTGACTGTCAACACGCTGAGCTGTTGTGATGACGCACAGCCCCGTGCAAGCTCGCTGACTCAAAAAGGCAACTAATGGCGGCAGCCTCCTCACCGGCAAACTTGTTCCTGGGACTTTGATCTGAGGAACTCTAGACTTGCATACATGGATGATGTACAAAGTACAAGCTAGCAGTTATATCAAATAGTAAATACCTAAAATGCCAAGTGCTTACGTTGTAAAATGAAGCTTCCTATTCATGAAAAATCATGTGGGTCTCTCTGCTTCCAAACGCTCTGAGTGTGTCTGCTGAATCCATGGAAACCACACCCCAGCTCTCAAACTGCAACCTGGAAAAATGGATGATACTTGTCTAGGGTATTTCTTGTGCCTCCACATAACTGCATGTTGGCATCGTGGAAAAAAAATTGTCTTCTTAAAATCTGTGGTGAATGGACTATATACAGTTGGTCATTTGCACCAACAAGGCAAATCCTCAAATATTTTCAATATTTCATCCATTAGTGCATATAAAATTGTAAATATGGTTTTGAGAGTAAAGGAGACTTCCCCAGCCTCCAATGGCTGATTGTATGTGTACAACCTATGATGTTTTTCAGTCACCCAAACTTGAAATGAAGGCACTTGTGCGCCCAAATTGGGCACAGTCTAGAGCAATGGTTCTATTGAACCCCAGGTGTTCAGTGAATCGGTCTCAGGGGTTCGACGGAGCCTCTGCTATGGAGGTTAAGACACACCCGACTCAAGATGGCAATTCGTTATGACACTCCCGCTTGGCCATCGCTGGCTGCAGATGATCACATTACATTGCATGTCCAATCAGTGCTGCGGGAAATTTAGTTCACTCAGTAGTCACAGTGTGACTGTCGTGATAGTATGTCATACAATTTTTAACCCTATGTTGCATACGGGTTACTTACAGTAACCACAACTTTAACTCATATTGGTTATTCAAGTTACCAGTTTTAGTTTTTAAATCCACCGCGAGATGTCACTAGCGTGCGCAACAGCGGGAGGAAAAGGTGAAAGAGGGTCCACAAAATGTTGAATAATTTCTATCCGTGAGATGAAAAGGTCCAAATACCCTATTGTACTTGTGCAGAAGAGTATATAGAACATATAGAACACAATAAATAACAGTTTCTATGTGTTAGCTATCAGTACTGCCATGCTTTTTGGCAAGGTAATTGTAGTGACCATTATGCACACAAGTACCCCCCTATTATGTATTTTTTTTCCCAAAATTGTGAATTTATTATGATATTTGGCCATAATCTACCCTAAATTTAAAAACAAACCACAATTGAATAACTCCTACAGAAGCCATGCAACATAGGGTTAAAAAAACAATAATTATGCCATGTAATTTTATTTACTTTTTACGGTTTTTAATGTGGTTTTTTTTTAATGTCTTGAATTTGTAAACAATCATATTTTTACTGTTCACTAATGAAGGGTTCGATGAACGTGCATATGAACCGGTTAGATTTGGTGCCTCGAACAAGGTTAAGAACCACTGGTCTAGAGCCTTGCTCAGAGTAACTGCTTTGCAATAGAAAGTACAACTGTGCCGATCCAACCACTGACCACAAATCACTTCACTTTAGTTCTTTGAAAAAGGAGGACCTGTATCAAACATTGGCTCACGTGTTGTTTGCAATGTTTATCCTAGCTAAAATGGCCAAGCAAATCAAATTTATGTCATGATATCCATGTTTTGTTCTCGTATACTGTACATTTGTTGGACTGGCTTCCTGAGCTTGCGTCACTGTTGATGTTGGTGTCAGGCTAAGCTTTTACTCCTTGTTCAGCCTTTGTAAGTCCTTAGATGGACATGGAAATTGCCCAATTCTCTCCATCTGTCCTTTGCCTTTCTGCACCATGCAGGTCCAAGTGATCCATTTTTAATTTATTTTTTTTGTCCAATACATTTTCTGTCTCCTGTCTGTTTCCTTTCCGAGTTTTTGGAGTACACACCATTTGTTGTCCAGTGATTAACAGTCCAGGTCTTTTTTGCCTCTTAAAACCATTCAATGTCTTTTCCTACTTACTGTATCCTGCAGCAAAAAAAAAACTGACTCATTCTTGCATTGGTGTATTTTCAGTCTGCATTTTTCTATCACGTGTCAGCCTTTAACATGCATCTCTTGTAGAAATGACTGTGGTTGCTTTTAGGATTGCTGCTTCAACACTTAATAATTATGGTGCATGCTTGGCTGCTGACTCTGAAGACTTTTTTTTCTCCTTTGGTTAATTTTGACTTGACTAATTTGGAGATGTTGAGCTTTTGTGGTTCAAGAGCTCTGCCGTCTACCTGCATTATATTTCGCATAAGAGCATGTTCGACTCTTTCGAGTCCAACTGAGTCTTCTCTTTTTGGGTCAAGTTTGTGCAGCGGTTTTACCCTCATCCCGCGATGACATCACACATATTTGAGTTGAACAAACACTGACATTTCTGCGGAAATGATATGTCACCGATATAATGAGTAATTGCCAGTTTTTCTTTCACGGGACTCCGATTTCACAGATTTTTTCCCTATTTGTCTTAGCCGCACTCTCACAGCCTGCTTTCCCTCTCGGTAATGAAAAGCATGTTTGTGGTTGTCTGCTGATTTGGAGCAACATCGAGGGGAAGAAGTCCTTTGGGATGAGATGTGTTCTTCAAAAGAGATGGGACTGAATGTAATTATCGCACAACAATGCCTATAATTAGAGGAGGTGCGCTTGAGTGTAGTGACAATCCTTGCCCCAAATTCTTTGAATCACATTTTCTTGCATCATTATACGGTGAACTGTGAATGTACCTCTTCCTGCACTCATCTCTGTTTATCTTCCTTCTTCATATACCGTGCATTTATTTGCATCATCATTCCTTTCACGTAATTCAATTTTCCATATCGGAGAAGAAAGTTCACCCGCATTCTATTTCATTCTCCTCCATGCCTTCTCCTCCCTTTTCTGATTCAAAACCCCTCCCACTTCACCCTGGCGCAGGTCCCACTCGCCTCCACGAAATAATCCGCGGCATCCTGCAGGAGCATTGACTCCCGTCCTGTCCCGCTTCCCTCCCCGAGCTCCTTCTTCCCCCTCCCTCGACTTGCAGCGTGTCGGAAGTGACGCACGACCATGCTGTCAGAGAGAGATAACAAACCCGACTCAAGCTGTGACGTCGCCAAGTTATCTCCAAGCCGTCCCACTGCAGAGTGCAGATCCGCCTCCCACGGGCCCACTGGTACAACCTTCTACAGGAAGACGAATATGTGCCCTTGCAATGCAGCTGTAACTCCCCAAAAGCTCAGACTAATGAATGGTACACACAAACAAAATCCAATACACCTGTACATTTCATATCAAGGAGCTTCACCATCCTCTATGAAGTGCACTTATTCTGTTGTTGATTCAGCCTCACCTCACTCAGTATGCTGTCTAAAAACAAACAACTTTGACTACATTACTTCCCTAATGAGCCACACAGACCTCCTCTTTATTACCACGACTCCACACATTATCTACAGAATGCAGCATCCATCTTCTCTGGTACTTATTGTCATGATGGTCACAGCTGAGCTAAATTCTGTCACCGATGTTCCTGCGCAAGATGTTAGGGTACACCCTGGAATCATTAGCAGTCACGTATATAATGTACTTTTACAATAGGGATCCGGGATATGCTTGTACAACTGTTTGTCAAACAGGATTGTTCATCGTTTCTCGTGCAAAAGTTACTAAATCATAAATAGTTCAAGCTTGCCATGCAGTCCCTTATGGCCTGTCCAGTTTGAAGCCTGTTTAACGTGCCTCCTATAATACTGAGGATAATGCCCCCCAAAGGGGCTGTCAAAAGTACACCAATTCCACAGAGAACTCCCAGTAAGAGAGAGAACAAACATCCTCTCTCACCAAATTGGTTGTGACTGTAAAACATGATGCAAACCAAGAAGAAATAGATGCGGGGACATGTCAGTAATTCTTTGACGTGGCAAATCTGGCAATGAATTAAAGTGAGTTTGGTTGGGGATCATATGAATTAGATGTCCCGCTTTTTCCATTACACTGAATTCAGATCAGGACGTGGCGCCAGCTCTGAGATGCGTCCCAGAATCTGGCATGGCTGACTGGGGCAGCAGCAGACTTCTCGATCCAACAGCTCAACCAAAGCTAAGGAACACCACCACCCACCATGTTCCTGGATTTTCATCCTGCCGCTCCCTGTTTTGACATATGAATGTTTACAACAGTTACTCCAGCTTATCTTCCACTTTTAAAACTGTTTATTGGAATCTCAACAGTTTTAATTTATCTGCAATCACTCGGGGTTTCTTGTGATGCATGTTGCTAATTTAGACAGCCGAATGTGTCCATGGTTAAATCAGAATTAGGCCAGTTGTATTCCGTATGTGTCCTGGGACATAGAGCGAGCAAAGTAATGACATTAGTCAAGAGGGCAGTACCGCAGTGAGCTGAAATGGACGGAGCCTTTTCTTTTTGTGCTGCCCGGCTGACATCAGCCACTCATGATGCAACACGCACTCCATAAATTGCAGTGGTGCGGCAGAACACGTTGACGCATCAACTCTGTGCGAGGGTATTATGTGATATTTACAAGCGCGCTGGGGCCGCGGTATTCTTTTTCTGTAGGGACACTGAGCCAATGTGGCGTACGCACTGGAACCAGACATAAAACCGTGTGCACGCAATCAAATGTCAAAGGCTGTTGCAAATTAACATCCACATTTGATCTGTAAATTGAATTACCTCTGTTTACACAAAAGTGACATGTAATTTTTCGATGGTTGTTGAGCAAGAATACAGTGGAACCTCTACTTACGAAATTAATTAGTTCTGGAAGACATTTTTTAACTTGAACATTTTGAGACGTGTTTTCCATGTAAATGCCCTAATTCGTTCCAAGCTCCCCCAAAATTCTGACATAAATGTTTCCTAAAGCATAAAAATGCATCAAAATATGTAGCAAATACATGTTAGTATTATAAATAATGTGAGTTGTGCATCATGTAAAAATTAAGAATAAAGAATAAAAATGGTCATTTAACTTTTAACTGCGTCGTCATCGTTTTTCACCCTCTTTAGTTCATGTTTTCTCTCAGAAGTGTTTTTTGCCTGGTGTTTTGTAAGGAACTGATACAAGGATATTTGCCTTTGTCGGCTTTTAACAATCCTTCGAAAATGTAAACATCAGCATAGTGAGCGGTAGCCTGACTAGTGAACACTTTTTCTGGTTTATTCACATTTACGTAAAACGATCGGAACACCTTATCACCCGAGGGGCAAACGACGAGGACGCTGCAGAGACACATATCTATCTATCTACACACACAGACGCATACGGTAGAGGTCCCTCTTAGCCAATGGGATGCCAGAATGATGCTCGGTAATAGCCAATGGCAGAGCAGCTGTAAGTATGTTGCGTTCAGGCAACTTAGAGCTGCGAATAGCAGTCCACACTGTATTTTTACCTTTCGTATCTTGAAATTTCTTTTGTAACAAGAGGCAATATTTTCCTGTTGAAACATTTCGTAATTTGAATATTCCGTACGGAGAGACATTCGTAAGTAGAGGTACCACGGTAGACATAAATTTCACACTTGGTTTCATGCTGGGGTGGGACTCAACAATATTCAGCAGTGTTCATAAATTTTCTTCTCACTGTTTGAAGTATTCCTCCTGCCACAGAATGCCAAGGTCCGCCCAGCTAATCTTCACGCTTGATGTCGTTATCTACAATTTAGCATGCAAAGTAATGTTGATGGATGGAAACACAAAAATGACTCTACATATTTAACACATTGGTCTGTATGTGATGTAGCTCTGACTCAAATAGAAATCTTCCATCCATTCATTCTTCGTCTTATCCTGGTCACTGGGGAAACGGTCTAAGCTTGGATACACACATTTCCCCGGCGTTCCCTGGGCAGCTGTGAGGGCTGCCAAAGTTCTTTTTGTTTTCACAATGTCTCGATTTTTAGCCCAACATTGTCCAACATTTGACATGTCGAAGGGTATTTTACACAAACCCGCATTAGCCTAATCAAAAACATAAATGTAGTGATCGTGAGAAAGGAAAGTGGCTCAACCATCCCCGGTTTCCCCTATCGGTGGTTTTGTGTTTTAAATTTATACTGTATGTATACATTATTCCATGTTTCCATTTGCTGTTGCTATATTAAACTTCTTGGCATAAGACTTGTGAAAAATACTGTGTTGGACTGTTTCCCTAACAAGTAAAGCAACTGAACGAGGTTGTAGCTTCATAAATTACCGTAATTGGCAGATATGAGGACAGTCCTGGTCCTCTCGCCTACCTAATGTTGATCTGAGGTTTAGCTGATGAAATTATATTCTTCTTCAGCGGCTTATTCTCAGTATCAAATGTACTCTTGAACTTTGTGCTTGTGCCTTTACAAAGCTATCGTAAGATCTGTTTCCTTTCAACGTATTCACCCCTCTAATCTACCTTTTAAAACTAACAGTGGTGGCAGGGGTGCAGGGTTATGTGCGTTTATCAGGTGTAACATGTCAACATTTCATAACATACGACACAATCATTTGGCCTTCTGCATTTCGACTGTTTAAAACGGTGAGACAGACTGACTTTTAAATATTTGCTTTTCATTTAGCTGTTAATCCAACCACGCATGTGCAATCCTGAGACAGTCCACTTTAACCTGATGCGCCAGATGGTTTATTTCACAAAAGCATCTCATAAATGAGTATGAGAACTGTTTGGAAAAGCCAGAGAGCGAATAGGAAAACTGGATTGTAATTGGACAAATATGGTCGAGCCTATCAAATCAATAAAGACACTTGACAAGCAGCCAATGTCTATGTTTGAAGCCAGTCGCTGTTTTTAGTGCCATCACTTTACTTGAAGTAGATCAGACATCAACAAAATCTGCCAAACATGTGGGGAAATGAATGTCTTTGGGTCTGACGAAACCAAGATTGAGCTTTTTGACCACGATTCCAAAAGATATGTTGGTGTAAAAACAATCATAGTAAATCACCGTAAGAAAAGCCTACCAAAACATTGAAAATGCATTTGTGGGTAATCAGTGGCACTTAAAATGGGGGCATGCATTTGTTGACTCCCATTTAACATGTGTGTGAATGTATTTGTTTTAGATATATGTGAGGTCACATTAATGGTGTGTAAAGTTTCAATGTTATTTACTGTATTTTGGTGGTGGTGGTTTTTTACATCACAAAAACTAGGTGAAAGGAGACATTTAAAAAAATGATTTTACGAGCTCACTGTCAGTCACCTTAAATTACATTTCAGTATTTTGATCATAATCTATTCATTAAATTAAAAGAAACCAAAACAGTGACACTGGAAATAGATTTGTGGACCACGATGTAATGGATGCTCGTTCCTCGTTTTCAACAATTCACCTTCGGATTCAAACCACATGTGGGACAGTTCTATCTGGATGGATTCGAGAATTTCCACAGAATTAGGTGCCAATCGTAATAATAATTGGAATTGAAAGTGCCCCGGTCTAATCCGGAGCTAAATGGTCATTTTAAGACTTTATGGCATCCAATTGTGCTGTCACATTCGATTAGGTGCAACATAGCAGGCCTTTATTGAAAAATGATGTGGCTGTGAAGCGTGATGTACATTTAAATTACTGTTGCGCTTTCACACACGCTGTCATGCCTTTGACTGAATGAATCAAAACATTGAATGGATGAGTAATGGAATCCAGGTTTGTATTTTTAGGCCTCCACCTTCAGAGCACACGCGGGGGGGAATGACCCCTGATGACACTCGTTTTATTTGGGTGGCAAGGATGTCCACCGACAGACTGTAGCAGTGTCATTTATTCTCAAAGGAGCGCAAGGCTGCACCCTCCAATGGCCATTTTTTCCTAGGCTGCTCTGGTTGCGATAAGTAGAAGTAGAGTAATGGGCAACAAAAAGTTTGTCTCGTTTCTCTTCAGCTCTGTGCACGGAGGCGTCGCTGGAGATGCAGACAGTGCCCGAGCATGGAAACAATGTCTTCCTTCCCTCAGCATCAAAAGAATGTTCTGTCTGAGAATGTAACAGGGAAGGAGATTAGCGGGGAAGTTGAAATGGGAGACAGATAATGGTGTCCTCAGTTTGCTTTGGACAGTTGAGGTATTCCCTGCGCCAGTGCAATCAAACAGGTCGTCACTATCGAGACTGCTACTCGACTCCTCCAAAACTCGGAGTAAATGTTGCCCACTCATGGGAATTCTTATCAAGTGGACTATCGCTTGACCTCTCACTCGTTAATACTGACTTGTTTTTCTTAATGATGGATAAGCAAAGTGCAAAGCATGTCCAAGTTCCACGATTCTACAACAGTGACTTCCATTCCATGTCTTTGTGCTTCCACTTGATTTCACTGCAACATTTAATGAATTTCACACCAAGCCACCAAACTGAATTTCTTACAGCAACGCATATCTTGTCAGGCCACCACACCCTGAAACGGAAAATTTCCAAACCCTAATGTGGATCATTTCTGTGCTGAGGCTTTTATCGCGTCCTGAGCTCTCAGGTAGATCATCTCATGACAGATGAAGGCCATTTCTCTAGATCGCTGCAGTGATCACATTTGCTCCACACTGTTTATCAAGCCTTTTCTTCTTTACTGCCAGCCTCTGTCAGGCCCTGCGTAGTTAAACAGTGAAGATAAAGCCATATAGTGCGAGGTCCCATATAAAAGTGGCCTCTCAGCTGATTTATGAGGTTGACTTACTGCGAAGATCCTTCATTCTCAGGGCCGGAGTACAATGATGAACCCCACACAGACAGTGGCGTGCGTTGTACCTCTCTGACAGCTTGATCCTCGGTGCCTCCTGATGCGCTTTGTCTCCATTAGAATGGCTCCATTTTGTCCATCTCGTGTTGGTGAAGCATGTAGCAGTTTGGGACGCAATGTTCTGGAGGCGGCTGTCCTACAGACCGTGGTGACCCCTCTGCTGCTTTAGTTCTTGTGCCACCTTTGCATTCTCAAAATCCTGACCACTGTATTTTTTTTTTAAATCACTGTTCTAAATTATAGAATGCGGGCAGACAGTTGCAAGATGATTTATTGTGTATACATACCCACGCACACACACAATTTTTAGTCCTTCAGGACGCACTTTTCAGAAAACATAGGAAAGCTAAACAAAGCAAAGAAATAAACATCCAAAATAACATATTTTCTTCACTATCAGGTGCTTCAGATAATTAGGCGCACCATCAATGGATGGCCTATTTCAAAACTGTTTTCATATATTGGCGCACTACATTATAAGGCGCCTCAAATAGAAGCTACGATAATGGCTGTGATTGCGCTATGCAGCCACTAGATAAAGTTTTGTTAAAGGAAATACAGGCAAGTATTCTCTAGTAAGGAATCATATTTGCGTTGTCCAATCTTTCCTTATAACATAATTTCCTGATTTCCGACTATGTTGCATGTCCTTTATGAACATGCACATGTTAACAAAATACATGTGTAACAACACAAGCAATAAAATACAAAAATATATGGTCCAGAAACTGTTTATAACACAAAAACTGCAGGATACAGTACATGTAGATGAACAAATACAGTATAACAAGACGCGTCACAAAAATTCAGACTATTTGCTTCAAAATGAGACTAGTAACAGACCTGGTGGCTTTTCTTTCCACCCTTCTCACTTTACCTCCCCTCGATCACCACACAAGACAGCATTGATCAGCTGATGTCGTGCAACGAACTTTTGAAGCCAGCCACGGAATGCTTCGAAGTCCTCGATGCTCATAGGTAACGCTATGGAGCACGCCTTCTCTCTTATTAGTGATCCAGTCTTTAGCACGATAACAGTCAAACCATTGCAGGAAACGTTCATTTACTCACCTGTCCGTAGAGCCGCAAGCAATTTATTCAGCTAATCGGATGCATTCACACTCTCTCTTACACAGTCATTACTTTCCTACGTTCCTCTTCATTTGGATGCCACGATATACAGGACGTTAATGTCAATGCATGAAAGAGAAAATTGTTTGCCATTCCAGTAAAACTCATGCCAATAGAGTCATTTACATGTCGCCATTTTGGATCCAATGAGAGTAACGCGGACACAGTTATTTCGTAGTATCGAGCGGGACTTGCTTGAGTTCGCGCTACTGGGGGCTTCCGTATGGCTTCCGGCTTCCCGGTACTGGAACTTCCTTTGTTACGAATCAATCATTAATGTAATACCGTAGTCAATGATTGTCAACCCCTCTGGTGGCCCAAGATGTTTACAGATGTAAAATGTCGTGTAATACCGAACCCTGAACATCCATTAGCATCTGACAAATAATTTTTGAATAACAAACGTTATATAATTACTTTTCACATTTGGAATTGTCATAATATGTAAGTGGAAAATGAGGTGTTCTTTTGAAAAAAAGTCCAATGTTTAAACGGATAATCTGTGAAAGTAGACTTAAGAAAGCCCACTTTATTTATGGATGTCAAAGAGGAAGTGTGCAGTCAGGCTCCAGATAACGTATTGTTGATATGGAGTCTGGGAAAAAGTGTGCTGTGGGCTTGCTTGAGAGTTTTATGGCTCTGTTGTCTGCTGTTATCCAATTTTCGCTCCTATTTGTTTCTCTAACTTGTTTCACCTTTATGACTGTCAGGCTTCTTCTCAGTCGTAAGCTTGTGTGATCGGTGCCATATAGGGCTGGGCGATATGATGTAAAATTCTTATCGGTGTATAAATTGAATCCCTACACAGCAACGGTATATATTGCGATATAAACGTCTGTGTAAACATGATAATGGAAGTATGTCTGAATGAGTTATGTAGTTCCTTAGCAAAGCTAAGTTGATTAAAAAAAAACAAAATATTTCATGCAACCTTCAGAAGATTTATTGTGCAGATATCAAAAGTTTAAATTAGAAAGTGGGGAACACGAGTCAAGTCAGCCGCCATGCCACCACGCACTGCCACAAACAACGTCAATTAAAAAAAAAAACAACAACAACAACATAGGTCTATGGCTGTATTTCGCCAGATTTTATTTGGGAGTTGGCCTTCTCACCACAATGGCTGTGTGTTACTGTTATGTAGAGCGTTGCTACGGCTGGCTTGACTGTCTCCGACCAGACCCGCCAAATAAACGGGTATCCAAGGCTGCAAAAAAAAATTATAACAATCTTCACGCTTTAGTTTTAATTGATATACTCAAATTACTCAAGGACTCAAATCCCCAACACACACACACACTTTATATTAATATACCGTAATTTCCGCACTATAGAGCGCACCTGATTATAAGCCGCACCCACTACATTTTTAGAGGAAAACCAATTTTGTACATACACAAGCCGCACCTGTATATAAGCCGCCTGTGCCCACATTAAAACATGTAAACATATTTACAAAGAAAGACGTTACACAGAGAGAGTTTTCAAAGTTTTAATAATATAACTTAACAATAATAATAATATAACTTTCTTCCCAAACGGTGCCTGTGACGCGGCAGTAAAACGGTAGCAACATGGTAACAACACGCTAGCAACAGAATAGCAACACAGTATAACAGGTCTGGTAAAAGAACATACCGGTACTTGTAAAAATCACGGTGAGCCGTCGTTTATACCAAGTTTACGTGCAGCAGCTCTGTTTCCTTCTTTATCGGACAGCTCGATTGCTTTTAGTTTGAAAGCTGCGTCATATGCCTTTCTTTTTGCATTTTCCATGATGACGGGATGTTCACGCTAATTGAATTTATGCACAAGACAAGAAGTTGCAGTCTTCCTCGACGCATATATTCCACCGGTCTTAATTTGACCTTTTCTACTCGAGCGCCCCTGGCGGCCGTTAGAAAAATTACACAAATTGGCCGCATCACTGTATAAGCCGCAGGGTTGAAAGTTTGGGAAAAAAGTAGCGGCTTATAGTCCGGAATTTACGGTACTTAAAAAAACATTCAAATTTATTCATGGCAGAGCACTTATTATTTTCCGGTTTTCAGATGCGTATACTGTGCTCATTGTGTAGCTGTGGTATGATATTCTCTCCAAATATTTAATATGTATTCATTTTCCTGATACTTTTCTGTTCATAGTCGATTATCCTCCGCTGTAACACGTGCCAGCCAGACTGCTGTTCAAAGCGTCCAGTACCACCTGCCGAAGCTCATATTACTCTGATGTTTCTGTACTTTCCTTTTCACATCAGCTTCGAGGCAAGCATGGCTTTCTCCTGTCAGTGTCTCCTCAGCCTCCTTCAGTGTTAACGATACTTGTCAGAGGTGTAGCTTGTTCGCTGCTACAGAGGTGAATAATGGTGATTTGGCAATGCTAGCTTACCAGCCGCAGCTCCAAGTTGGTTGGTGCAGACATTAAATTAGCACCCAGCATTCTGAAGGAAGCAGACAGTAAAGCAGAAATGATGCGTGACTGTTTCACGTGGATCCACATATTTATGTTTATTTATTTATTTAACTAGGTCAAAGCTAGTTACAAAAAAAATAGATAAGACATTGCTTCCAGCTGCCTTGTCAGATTTGCTTGAAGCCATTTTTACACAGAGGCAGATAGGATGATGTCATCAACAAACGATATCGTGAATGGTCGGCAGAGTCCAAATGTATTCCGTTCTTTATTGTCGTAGTACCATTCGCATTGTAGCAGCCCGAGGGATCATTGTTCCACATCAACTTCTCACTGAACTGTAGTACGAGTAATGGAATGTAAATCAACTGACAAATTGACGTATTGTATTCCGTCGTCATTTTCTTGGGGGATTTTTGTGCCTATAAAGCCAATTTCTATATGATAGATGACTATTATTATTGCAGAGTGGAAGTGCATCATTTATCATTCAAACATATCACAGTGTGGTTTCTGAGCATTTTTTTTTTTTACCTCTATTGCAAGATGTGGACCCGTGCATGATGACAGTCCTTGTTCTTTTTTTTTTATTTTGTATGAGGGAAACTGTGCCAATACTTTATAGAAAGGCGGTCTGGTTTGAGTCTTGGCCAACATGGCCACACGGTGAGTTAAACAAAGCAGCACCCACTGTGCGGAGAAAACAAAAGGCAAAAAAAGAGGCATCATGATGCTTAATGTGCATGTTCTCTCCATACATGAATCTCCAAGAGATTCCACAGCATGTGCATACATTCACTTAGGCTCATGTCGTCATACTTTATTCTAGCCTTGACATGAGCTCAGGAGGAACAGTTAAAGTGAGGTGCATACCTTTGAACGGAATTGTTATGTAATTTACTTCACTTTTTTTTTCTTTTTGCACAAATGTAACATTCATGATTTCATTTGCAGTAAATGGCTTGAGAGTTGGTATGTGTTCCGAATGGTTCAGCCTCGCCACAACCGCCGCATGCCGTCACCGCCGCTTGCCACGGTTCTTTTAAACAGCGCATCACCTCCAAGTCGCATCTTATGTAACCATTAACCAACTGCAGACATCTCTTTGTCGAGAGTCACGGAACCACAAGCGTGCCTGGGGGTCCACATGCAGATGACGGTCTGTCAGTTTGCGGACCCATGGTTAGGCCCTCATGATGACAGTAACGCTCCAAGAATGTCTGGAGAACTCGACCATCTTTCCAGCCTCAGCCCCAGCAATGTAGGCGAATTCTTCCCGGTCAAATGTGGATCGCTTTTACCCTGTGAAGGTTCTTCTTTTTCATGTATGCAATTTTTCTACAAACTTGAAAGACTTCAATTTAATATGCTGCATAAAGCCCAGAGGTTAATGTTTCTGCCGATAGAATTTAATGTTTTGTGACCAACTTATATCCATAAATCATCACAAAAAAAAACGGCATCCGACAGTCAACGTTTTATTGGGATCGCAACATTAGAAAATATCATACTGCCTTTTCCGTTTTTTTCTGTTGCGGTACTCTGATATTAAAACAGCTGAAATCGTCATCGTGTTAGGATATTTTCCTGCAGCACTTCTCCGTCAATTTTTTTATTTTCGACCGTTTCAGTCGCTCACTAGCCAGTAGGAACACATGACACTGAAATGACTGCCCAAACCTGTTTCTTTTTCACTGTTGTTTTTATGTAGAAAAACATGATAATGTGTTGTTGTTTTTTTTGCTTTGTTTTTTCCAATATGTTGAGTTTTTACACAGCACACATGTCAAAGTCAAGACCCGGGGGCCAGATGTGGCCCGCCACACTATTGTATGTGGCCCGCAAAAGCAAACAAACATGGCTCCCATGATGCTTGCTCATATATACCAAAATTTCTAATTCTCATATGGAATAAATAAGAGAGATAATGTAAGCATTTTCTTGTTGCCAAAGACCTCATTTCAGTAACTTAAACAATAGTTGAATAAACCGTTTTTCTTGACTTCTTTATATGATTTCAGTCATAATGGCCCTCCAAGGGAAATAGTAACTAAAATGTGGCCCGCGACGAAAATGGGTTTGACACCCCTTGTTATACCGTATCTTTCCCTTTTTTTTTTTTTTTTTTTTTTCGTTTCATCAACATCCCCACAACATCTTGATAATTATTGCATGGTGAGGTTCATATCATGATAATAAATTGTGACCCTTGGACATCGGTACATCCCAAATGTTGCTGTTTGTTGTTGTTATTGGTAGGATTTGAACAGATGTTAATGGAAACTGATGGTTTTACTCAACATCTTTTGCGGTATAAGCACAGCCATCAACAATTGGAACATTCCTGGTAATATCCATGACATTTCTGGATTTAGCTTTCAACCCCGTGTGCATGTATAAACAACTGAAAATTTCACATACATATCAGAGATTCTAAGATTGGATTGGTTTTCATCTTAGTCCAAAGTATTTTTTTGATCAACTCAAAGAATGAGATTTGGCGTCAGCCCAAAAGACTGATTGTAATTCGCAGTAGAAAATATACCAGAATCAGAATCATCTTTATTGGCCAAGTATGTAGAAACCACAAGGAATTTGTCTCCGGTATAACACGCTGCATTAGTATCATCATAAACAAGAACATGACAAATAGGTATGGAAGGACATTTCGTAATGTAAGTGAACCGTAGTTTCAAGCAGAACTAAAGTGATCAGTGGTAGAATACAATAATCATTAAACCATTTTAGAGTGACCAGTAACAATATTTGTTGTACAAGAAGAGTGACTACGTCAGTGACTGTTTAGGGAGTTAATGGCTAGAGGGAAGAAGCTGTTTAAGTGTCTGCTGGATTTGGTGCGCATGGATCTGTAGCGCCTGCCTGAGGGGAGTAGCTGGAAAAGGTGGTGGGCAGGGTGCGGGGGATCCAGGAGGATTTTAGGGCACATGTTACATCTTTCTTGTCCACATATATAACAACATATGATGCAGTGGCAACAGCTCCCAGCCCGTGTGGAGCAAGCGGTGGCGTGTGGCAGAGTGTAAGTGATGAAAGGACATTTTTTATGCATCGCACAAGTCCTCTTGGCTTTACTCACGGCATGCACGAGAGCTTCAAATGCTTACGGTGGGCCCTTCTGACTCCATCCAGCATCTCATCCTCATTCGCACTGACCCGTTTTGTGATCGCCACCCCGCTAAGAGAGAGAGGCTCTGGGCAAGAAATATATAGACGGATCACAAGCTTGAGCCTTTGCTTTGAAAGATACGTTGTTGCTGCTGACAGAAGCTAGTGGAGCGCCTAATTAGGCTATGGAGACTGCACCTCTGTGAGGGGCTGCTCTCTGACGCAATTTGGAAAAAGACTGAGCCACCCCCTATCCCCCACCCCTCACCGACCCCTGCAGTGCTAGATAAGAGTGTGTCATGCCCGGCGTAGACTTACACGTAGAATCTAATTGACAACAAACTGCTCAGAGAACTTATTCAGGAGTTTTCACTCTAATCATATGTGTATATTTTAGCAGACTATGATGCTCCTGACATTTCCCCTCCTGTCTGATGTAAGGTCTGAACATACGCTTCTGCTCCGAGCTGTATCCGGATTGAAAACAAACACGTTCAGGCGGGAAAATTCCCTTGGCTTCCTGGAAGGAACTGCTACCGTGCGGGGCTTGTATGAGTTAAACATTGATGTGGGCCATGATCGATGATGGCGTCTCAACAGACAAACAGGCTCGCCGGAAAGGAATTGTGACCAACAGAATCCGTCATCTGTGTCAGCTTCTTGAAACACCATCAAATCAGCTTTAGCGTTAAGTCAGAAATGGCATTTATTGTTGAAACAATGACAATCTATAAACGGTGATACTTTGCAGTAGGATGTGCCTTGTATTATTTCCTATTGTAGAATTTTGCTTTTGTATAGTAATCATGAACTTGCAGAGACTCAATGTGTTTATCTTAGATTCCTAGTATCATGGAAAGGGTCATTTCTCCTTCATTATTGGTGAAAATCTGGGTAAAAGTGTGAATCTAGTCATTTTTGTTTGTTCTACTAGTGCACAAGATGTGAGATTTGTTAACTCATCCGTTTCCGGCCTGTTTCAAAACAGTTTGCTAGCCATTTTGGAGCATTTCGACTGTTCTTCTTTCACCCCAAAAGGTTTGTTTCAAGCTTTCTCGGTTCTTTAGTACCGGTTATCAGCAGTAGAACATGGGGTGGTTTCACCAAAATGTTGCTTTCCAACCAAACGTAGTGAAAATTAGCTTTTTGTGAAATGAAATGTATCAAGACGAACACTGACTTCCACGCTAATATTATTTGCTTTTGTCACACAAACTGCACAGGAAGACAGCGAAAGGACTTTTGATGGCAAAATAGTTATTTACGACTAGACAAAGAGGGAACGTGCCGTGGGCAACAAGGCGCTTAGCTTTTTTACAAGCCATTTGCCATTCTTTCTTTCAACCGCATCTTCTTTTCCCACAATCGCGACGCACACTTTCTACAATTCACCACGACGCATCCTCTGTTTATACCATACGCTGTTGATACCATACGCTGAGTGTCAGGCGCCTAAACCTGTCCTACTTCAACTTCTTGACATTTTTCACCCTCATAATTGGCATGACAGGCCGGAATTCTCGCACTAATCTTTTTTTTTATTCAAAAACGGCGCGGACCTCAAATCCAAAGCTATGCAATGCCGGCGTTTGTCGGAATTTGTCCTGTCCGAGTAATTCATAAAACTGAATTGACAGACAAGCTGGCCATGACGCATACTTGACATTTTTTTCCCTTTAGTGGCAATATAAACTTTGGATTCCAGTTGATAAACATCCATGGCAGTGCATGAGTTAATTACCAAATCCCTGCAAATGCAGGACCTGGATGTTACTGGAGTGCACGATAGATGCTGATCCAAATTAGGAATTATCAACCTTTCAGGTCTTGACTCCACTGAGTGTTGTTCTGGTCTTTGTGTTTTATTCGTTTAGATAGCCTGCCAGTTGACAGTGATTTAAGCCACTTCGTTCAACTCGTATTTACCTTTCCTTTTACACAGTGTCCCCGTTTGTTTGGGAATGAAGGTTGTAATTGGTACGGTGGTCTTTGGAAAATTGGCGAGTCCTTTTCATCGTTTGACTTAATCCTCTCCAATTACATTAGGCTTCTCTCCAGCAATAAAGCCAGACTCAAACCAGCTCATTGTACATCGCTAACCAAACAGATTCCTGTCTTGATTACTGCAAAGTCACACAGACCGGCTGGAAAGTTTTCCTCTTCTTTTTAGCCCTCGAGGAAGAACGGGCCGACTACTTGATGGTGGACTACCATCTTCCCGAACAGTAGAGAAAATATCAAACCAACACGCATAATTGCATGCTACAAGTAGCGCAGACAGATATTGAATTATTTTAAGTGACCACTGATCCAACGTCTGTGCTATTCTTTCCCCGATGTTCCTTTCCTGGTAAACTAACTCTGTTGACACATTTTCCCGGTAGTTTAACTGTGTTGGCATGACCGTATCTCCTACATTCTTCCTTGTCACACGAGCTGTCATCTGGTGTGGTCTGGGAGGTAAACAGAACCCACGGGGGTCTGGGAGTTTCAGTCTGTGTTCACTCCTCGGCGTCAGAGTCAAGTGTCTCCTGTCAGAGTCCCTGCAGCCTGAAACCACCTGCATGCACAGGCCTTGTACGTGGAGGTCAACGCGCCACAGTGCTTGCCACTCGCCCTGTCGCTGCACTCAATACTCTGCTGTCACTGTGATTTATACACCTAGTACACATGGATAAGCGCAGCCATGATTAATTAAGCCTCAATCCTTGAAGAGCTCTATTAGCTGCGACCTCTGAATTGAAAACGACTCGGCATCAAAATGCATGCCATCGTTTAAAGTTTGAAGTTATTATTGACTGTCCAATATACCTGTAAACATGTTCATTCTTAGGGTATTTTCCGGATTATAAATTGCTCCGGGGTATAAATCGCACCTGCCATAAAATGCATAATAGGGGAAATGTATTTGTTAAAATCCAACACCAAGAACAGACATGTCATCTTGAAAGGCAATTTAAAATAAAAATAAAGTAGAGATCAGCAGCCTGATTAAGTGTACGACATGCTAACGTTACATGACGTTGACGTAACTTTTTTAGAGTTATTCTGCCGTGCTTGCTACTGGCCCAAGTCGTGCTCATTCATGCTGGAGAGAGACTCTTCTAACTCACCAGCAGCTGTTTTGTGAGCTTGGAAATATAGTAGGAAATCAGCTGATGTATGTTTAAAAGGTTACGAGCTTCCATTGTTAAGGATCATTCTTCGAATGCTTCCACTGAAGCCGACAAAAACAAAAGTTTGGAAGACTAGACCAAAACGAAAGCGACAGTGAGCGATCGACACACATGCACGGCCTACCGTTCAATATGAAAGAAGTGATTTTTGGTGCTGTTTCGAGGAATTTACAGCTTTGAACACAAAGCAGAGTGCCAAACATCTGCATGCAGATCACTTCTCTTTACTGGAACCAGTTAAATATGGACCAGTTGTCCAAAAATGTGATATAAGATGGTCATTTCCTAACGGGGGTTTTTGCATATAAACAGTGTGGTTATGACAACTCCCCATCAGGAAAGACCAAGCGACCTCATCATTTACTGCCGCGGTGAGTCTTGTAATTATTTCCATTAACAAGGCTCAGAGCAGATTGCTAAACCCAATCCTATTTCCTAAATGTGGGATGGAAAATCGGGTAGAATGTGGAGTTTTGTCAAGATGTCTTCGAGCAACCAATAACCACAGTGACTCATCCAATGTAACCAGAATGGAATGAGCGCTTTTCTGACGTGACACGTTCAGCATCAGCATCGTAAATGCACAAAAAAACAAACAAACAAATCCACCGCAATCAACACAGGGTGATTTTAGGACACAGAGGGAAGATGTCGATTTCACATGATAATAATTTTTGTACACGGTTGTCTTGTGGTAAGCGTGTCTGGCTCAGACTCTCAGGGTCAGGGGTTCAAATCTTAGCTCAGGACTTACTCTTTGTAATTTGGCTTGCTGCGTGCTTGTTTTTGTTTGCAAGTTTCTTATAGTTGGGTTTTCTTTGGGTTTGGGGGATTTTTTCGAGGCCCAATCTGATTTTTGGTCGAATGTCATTGTCTTTGTCTGATGTCGTAATATGTCAGTGTTGAAAAACAAAACATAAATCAGCCGACCGATTCATCTGTCAGGCCTTACTGTCTCTGCACCCAGCGACTTGCTTGCAACTCGTCAAGGTTGTGCCACCTCAACCATGACCCTAATGATGACATGCAGGATGGACAATAGATTATTACAAAAACTTTTTTACCTTATACAGGTCAACAATTTCTCACACTTTTTTAAAATCAGAGAATCGCTGATCAAAATTTGCTATTGACCAGTCTCATTTTCAATCGCAAAATAAGACGGCATGCCAAACATTCCTGCGTGTAATGTCTGACAAAGATGGCCACCTAGATATTGCAGGAAGGCCCGTTTGAACACAAAACTCACTGCAGGAAGGAAGCATACATCCCAACCGAAGTAGGGCAATTCTGAATTATTTTTAAAAAGTCATAGTTTTTTTCTTGAAGGTCCCAGAAAAGGATATGCACACATGGGATTGTGAGTGTGTGTTTTGAGCACACCTGCTCCTGAATTGGGCCTTCCTCACCTGTGACTCGTTATCCCCGTTGTCCTCATGTATTCAATCTCGTGTCTCATTCCGTCTCATTGCCAGTTCGTTGTCGTCACGTTTCATGTTCTCGCCACTGCCACTCTGCTGAATTTTAAACCTATTATGTTTGTCTTAGCATTTGCGTCCTATTCCTTGTCCTGTCCATGACTACAACGCAGTAAGTCTTCCCCGATGGATCCTTGAAAGCAGCTCATAGAATGTCTATCTTCCCTAAATTGTGTGTAGTATAACTAACAGCAACCTCCATTTTGACATGCACGCTCAGCCTTGGTTATATGCACTCACACACTTTATCTCCGGATTCCTGAGCGGTCAGTCTGCAGGCTTATCAGGCTGATGAGGACAAAATTAGAGTGCATGTGTTGGAGGAAGGAGCTCTTTCCTAGCACACCCTAGTAATAACAATCCCTGGTGGACATTTCTTTGCCCAGCACAGATTAAATCAGGGCCTTGGTCTGATGGTTTGGCCTGTGTGAGAGCTTTTTGAGAGAGCCTTTAGCTTTTACCACTTGCTCTGGACGGAGGCCCTTCCCTCCTTTGGGAGCGTGCCGCCGAGCGCGGGGCTGCGGGGAAAGTCGGGCTCCAACCGTACACTTGTCTGAAACACCAGGATGTGCAGACAGGAAATGACTTAAACCTTTGGAAGTCATTAGACCCGCCATCTGATAGCGCATGGGGTACACTTCAGCGGATCCCGTCGCCATAATGGACACTTTATGAAGTCTTTCCAGTCCGTGTGTTTTTGCCCGTTCATACTTAGACTGGTTTAAATGATTTCCCATTGTGGCTAACATAAACGACGGTATTAACCTTTCTACTTGTTGCTGTTTACTGCTTATGCTATTCTGGGTCAGAGGAATCGGTGGGATGTCCGTCAGCGGAGTGAGAGGCGAGGGATACCGTGGACGCCCCACCTGTCAGCCACGCAGATGTTTGCAGTAGTATTTTCACAATGTTTAGATTTTGAGAATAGAGGCGACGGTGGCCTTGTCACCTCTACCATGGATATTCTGTTTTCATTGCCACCAACACAAAAAAACGGCTCCCTGTTAGGCATACCCCTGACGAGCAGAGGTAGAATAGGAAATGGATGGATGTTTGTTTTGTTTCACTCTCAAATGACACGAGCATTGTAGTGAGATGAACAGCGCAAAGGTCCAGAAAAAGGGCTATGGTTCAATTTTTAAACAGTCACCATTTTAGCACTTTAATTATTGAATACTCCCAGCGAGGCGTAAATAACTTGGTCATAATGCAGTCGAAGAGAAATGTGTCTACATCGTACAGAGGCTGGATGCTGTCTTAAGGTAAATAAAAAATAAAACGAGACTTTTGTTGCATGACAGCACTCAACTAGGCAAAGATGTTACAGTGCAAGAACAAATTAATCCAGACAATGACCTCAACGTGAAGCTTACTGATTTATTCACTGGGGCTTCGAGTGGCATGAATCCCATTGATAAAAGAGCATGTCGGTGCAGATTAGAGAGCCCAGGTGGTCCAGATGTCCTTCTCTTCACCTTCGACCTTCTGATTCCTACAAAAAGACTTACTGGTGATGACGTAATGTATTTTATACCAACTGTACATGAAGAACGTTTTTTTTTTTTTTTAACATTGAAACATTACTGTAGTTCAGGTTTGATTTTCTCAAAACATGGCCATCCCTTGGCTTTCAATCATGATTTCAACAAGAACATTTGTCGCCGTGCCGCTTTGCCTTTAAAGGCTAACACAGATGTGCTGGTACAGAGTGTGTCTGTGCATGTACCAGGCTCTTATAAACACCGCTGACAATACTGGTAATGTTCAGTTTTAAGCGGCTGCCTCACACCACTGTAAATTGAAGCACCTAAGAGCTCCTCAACTCTAAACACAAGAGCTGGCAGATAAACGATTACCGGACTTGAAACAGGAGGAAGAAAAATGCAGTTTATGGTACATTCTGTTTAAATGTTATTATGCATAATATAGTGAGTAATGCAACCCTTTATTGGTAAATATAGCTGAGCACAAGCATTCAGAGAGGGATCCTTACCAGAAAACGCTGCATTTATAGGCAAATCCAGTGGCTGCAGCCTCTTTAAATATTGATAACAATTTCCATGAAAAGTTAACATATAGAATAAACAGAGGGGAGCTGGGGGCTGTTTTAGTCATACTCCAATAGCCCTGAAACATACGTTTGAAGAAAGAAAACATTGTCAGACGGAATCGTCGCATCGGCAAAATAACTTATAACAAAACTTGAGGTACCCAACACTGCGTCACATATTATAACTTATAAGGCAATTACCGCAATATTTGCGATATATTTCATACACTGCATGGCATCAGCAAAACCCCAACATCACGCTCCATCGTTAATTCAAGATACTAAGAATCGCTACTAGCCCTCTACCATTTTCACTTGTGATTGTCTTTAAAAAAAAAAACATTTTTAAAAATCCAGACTTTCAATCTTGAGGTGACCTAATGCTGCATGGCTCCTGCGGAAGAGGCGACGTTTTACACACTTCTCAGACAGCTCAAGCAATAATCAATTTATTTTCACTTTGTTTTCAACACTTGAAATTGTTTTACTAGATGACTTCAAGACAGACCAGTCGTACTGATTTGTGAAAAAATATGAAACTGACCATATTTGGACGTAGAGAGTTTCCACTCAACAGCGATGAAATCTAAAAAGGAAAATGTGATGAATAGAAACTGTTTAACCACTCTTTTAATTACAAGTGAATATACAGTACTGTTGTTGTCCCCCAACCATCATTTTAAATTGGTTAATTTGAGATCCATATTATAAATCTCAGCATAAACGGAAAATTATTTTCCTTTCTTTGTGTAGTTCAATTCATCAGGATTGTAAGAGGGTGTCAAGAAAAATTCATATAGTAAAAATTGGTGGGGGGGAGGATGTTTTTTTTTGTTTGTTTGTTTTGTTTTCCTGCTTGGTGCGTTGCCAGAGCTTCAGCTGAAGCGCTTATTGTGTTTTGGCGTGCTCGGTGAACAGCAGGGAAGGCGCACATTTTTTCCTTGTTTACAATGTTCCGGCTTAACCAAATGACAACTGTAAACTGTTTGAGAGGTTTCTCATTTTTGTCTGTTTACTTAAGAGAACCTTTCCACCATTAAATGACGTCAAAGAATCACTGCCAAAGACTAAATAGGGGTTTTCAAGTCTGTTGCCCTCTGCGTTTAAAAAAAAAAAAAAAAAAAAAAAAGAATACATTTAAGAGAAAAGACTTTGCCTTAAAGGGTCTGTGTTTGGGGTACAGTGCAGCTAGGTGTTTCCCAACAAATGCTATGTTGTGAGTGTGGGTTTGTGCATGGATGGCTTTTTGTTTTTTTTCCTTCAGGGCCCTTGCACTATAGGGATTTCACTTCTTTCTTTTTTTTCTAATCCGACAACAGCCTTGACATGTGTCGGCGCCATGCTCTGCGATGGCGATGCGGATAAGCGTCCCAAACATCAGAAGACACATAGCAGCTTAAAAGCCGCTCCCCCCACATTGGTTTTTACAAGGAAACAGACAAGGAGAAAAGTTGAATGCCTGTTGTATGAGATGCTAACTGATTGGACTCTTGGGACCTGACTCAGTCTGCTGCAGTTCTTTCTCAAGGACAGGAAGTCTCTTGGTTATGCTTCAGTGACCCTGCCTTCTCTTTTTTAATGTGCGGTGACATTAAGCTACAATTAATCTTCACATTTTCATAACATGTTGAACAGATGATTTCGAACACCGTTGGATAACTCAAAGGTTTTGGAAGACTTGGCCTCAAGACAGGAAACTTAATTTCCTATTAGCACCCCTCATGATTCAAATCTTTTCATCTTCAATGATTGTTTGGGTCTGGCGTGTAAGAGACCAAAAGTATGCACCTCCGACTTGCCTGCCTATAAAGTCCTCCCGACACAGCAAACGCATTCTCGAATAGCATATTTACACCCCTGCAGGAGGAAGTCTGGCAAAGTCAATACATGATTCTGCTACAGTACATAGAGTACTGTGTGCAAGTCTTAAGCACTGTTTACTTCATTGTCTTTGCAAAGCAATGTTAACAAACTTAGTTTACATGCAATGAACCGCAGACCACTCCAGGGTATGTTGCGCTTCTCGCCCGTAGTCGCTAAGGATGAGCTCCTTGCTGAAGAAGATGGATGGATGGATAGTGGTTCACATAATTTGCTTCTTTGTAACTGGCACAGGATGGATTCCCACTCAGTGTGGTCTTCACAATTGCCCTGTGGTTGAATGGCAACCGTGATATACGCCAGCTCCCACTGTGTCCCCAATTGGATAAGTGCAATGAAAAATAGATGCTATTCAGTAGATCACGGACCTCCTCTGAGGCTGTACAAAGTCTAAACAGAACTTTTTTTCCTTGTGTTTCTGTTTACAGAGCTTTGTATTTGTGTATCCATCTCTTTGTTAATTTGTTAGCAGGCTGGCTGGTAGCATTGTGATTCGAGGAGGCTGGATGGTTTCAGTGATGCAACACTGACTTGACCTGAGTAACATCCTTATTCCAAGAAGATATTTTTTATTCCAATAATTCACTGAAAAATAGTCTCCTTTTTAAAAGGGCAAGTCAACTTATTTTTATCCAACCCCACTAGTCTCACCACGGTCTCCTGATTAATATTGGATTGTGGAATCTGAATTAAGCAGCAAAATCCACTGGATTTTATATTCAGGGGGTGGCCATTTTGTCACTTGCTGTTGACCGAATAGGACATTCCAGTTGGTCGGGCTCAGGTAAAGACCAATACCGGCTCAGCTTCCGAACGTCACATGACGGCACTAAAAAAAAAAAAAAAAAAAAAAAAACAAAACATAGGTGAGCTGTGATTGGCCGTTACCTGTTCCCTGAGGAACTGTCATGTCATTTTCAGTCGATAGCAGCAAGTGACAAAATGGCCGCCTTCCTGAGGAGGATTAAAAAGGAGTGGATTTTGCTACTTAATTCATATTCCACAAATGTTGATCAGAATGCCATATTTAGACTAGTGGCCACTTAGGCAGTAAACTAATCGGGCCAAATTGATGGATTGTGCCTCTGGCCTCAGTGGAATCCATTTCACTTACTGTATTGCTTCAAGACCGACATTACAACACATTTCCCAGTTGATGCAAATGTATCCCAATCCAATTTGACATGACCTACAAAATGATCATTGCTAACCAATCAATCAGGCCCATCCCTATTTACACAGAAGGAACTTTTAGTTTAAAAACTCATTTTTAACGCGTGCGAGGGGTCTGTGTCCCACCTTGTAATGCAATACGGGGGTAAAATGATCTTAATTGAAATGTAGTCAGAATGGTGTTATATTTGAGGTCACCCAAATATTGTGGAATTAATTTGTCTTCACAGATTAAATATTGTATACCGTATTTTCCTCGCTAAAAGGTGCACCTAAAAGCCTTCCATTTTCTTAAAAGCTCGCAGCGTGCCTCAAAATCCGATGCGCCTTTTGTATGGTCATCACAGTAATATTTCGACCCCAAAATGGCTCCTAGCCCGAGACGTGCTGACAACGCAGAGTTCAAACTTAAGGAGATCGGTTACGCAGTTGAACACAAAAATAGAGCAGCAGCAAGAGAGTTCAACGTCAATGCTATAACTCGCTGTTGGTTAAGTTAACTGCGTCGCTGCTTTATTAAATAAGTTTTACTAACATCTGATTGTTCTGTTGGCATTTCCTTGAGCGTAGCTCCATCTATTGGATGCATTGTAGATTGCATCTTATAACGTGGTGCGCCCAGTGTATGGAAAAAATGACAAAATAGGCCATTCATTGAATATGCCTCATAATCCAGTGCGCCTTTTAGTGTGGAAAATACGGTGTGCCAATTTGATATAACGTCCCTGATATTTTTTTGCCCAATTCATCGATTAATCGAAATATCAAATATAAAAGTGATTGTTAGTCGCGGCGCTAATTCATTTCCAATAGAACTCAATGTTTCTCTCCATTTTGCAACAAATTGTGGTACAGCGATGAAGGCGCTCACCTCTGAATGTCTGTATACTGTACAAACCCTTTGAAAAAAATATTGTGCAAAACAGCTACGCAGCAATGAAACAATGAACCGCGATCTAATGTAGCGTCTACTGTCATCAGTAACACCATGTCCAGTGATTGTAAGACGACCAACAGAAAAGCTGCACAGCCTTGTATGTGGGTTGTTTTTTGGTTTTTAAACTTGCTGGAAAGTTGCTATGAAGCACTTTGCCCATGAGCCTGTCTTTCCTGACAAGTGAATGGAGCCTAAGATTGTGTTTCTGCCCCCCCCCCCCCCCTCCCTCCCTATGGCATCCCTCATGTTTACAACAACATATAAATTGATGTCGAAAACAGCTTGAAGTGGGTCGCCGGCTCTCATGGCCATTCACGGCTGGCCCAGATGCCCCGTATGAAAGCTGACTTTTGTGCGCCGGCCAAGCGGCGGACACGGCAGACGCCGGTGTTTTTCCTGGCATTCGCGCTTGTCCAAACACTGACCCATTAGGACGTGCTGCCTGCTGTGTCAAACACTGAGCCGCAATTTGGTTTTACATTATTCAGGACGGAGCGGCAAGTATGTCTGCTCCTCCCCCGTAGGATGCACGTGCACGCTCCTGACTATTAGCGCGTTCGTCTCGAGCAGATATTTGTTGTCTACCATCATCACCTAACTCCTCTGTGATCTGAGTGCGCTCCTTTGAAAACTTTTATGTGAAATATTTAAAAACTCCTCTACAACTTTCTTGACTCCTGGATATATAAGCAATAAATCAGTGGCTCCCTTCTCCCTTCCACAAAGCACAGAATTACATTATTCATCTGAGGGAGTGTTTCAACATTCCCTCTTTCTGCGCCCGCAGCCCTGCCACCCACACCAGTGAATGAAGTTCTAATTTCATTTCAATATTCCACCCCATCATTCTGCAGGAATGGAGAAGCGCTTGTGTTCTCTCCGTATTTGCATGCGGAAAACAGAATAATTTTTTACCTTCATACACTGAGACATAATGGGTTGAAAGGAAGAATATATTCGTATCATATTCTCATGTGCTATTGTTAGTGATGTGCTGTGAGTTTTGCTTTGTTTTGTATGTGAATGCTGAGATTTTTAATGTTCAGTGCACCGGATCACAGCAGAGACAAGTACCACTAGGGAGCGGTATTATCATTGTATCTGGGGATTGCTATGGTTTGCCGTGATTTATTAACCAGCACAAAAGGTCTTGCCATCAACATGAAACATCAGTTCCCTAAATTCCTTGAGAATGAACAGATTATATCTGCATGTGTTGTGTTTTTTTTTGTGGCTTTTTGCCATTTCTTTTAGGATACTTATTTTCATCACCGAAAAACAAAAATATATATAGCTGGTGACTCACACTTGGACTTTAAGCGATAGAGCACCAAACATCTTCCCAGGCACTGCGACGGAAAAACCGTGACCCCATTGAGTTTTCAGGTTGCAAACACAACATGTATTGTTAGGGCTGTATTATTATTATTATTATTATTATTATTATTTTCAAGGATAAAGAGAGGGAGTGACAATATTTTGAGCAAACTTCTCAAGCACATTTTTGAATGGCTGTTTTGTTTTTGACAGTGCGCCATAGTTCAGTCCGGTTTGGCCGCGCCACTTAGTTCCTTCAGAGTGGTGTTTTTTTGTTGTTGTTGTTTTTAAATGTTTATATTTACAAAACATCTATGCTAACTTCAGTTAGCCGTCTATTATGTTTTGCGTTATATATTAGCATTAAGCTAGCAACCTGTCAATGGTTTAATTGAACATTCGTGTGTCAGCTGGAAGTGGCAAATAAAGTGTTTGAAGCAAACACGCTGGCTCTTATTTGGGGAACTGTGCGAGTAAGAAAAGGAATGCTTTCCGCCGGCAATGAGCTTTGCTGCAATTCGAAGATTGAATCACCGATGAATGGCGTCACAATGTCGTAGATGTGACGGCCAATCAGAAATGCCTTTTCCTTTCTAATTAGCTTTTATAATGGCAATTACATTTCCAGGTAAAATAGGTACCTTGGCTCAACACAACTTGTTTTCCTAACGAGCTAATCAATACTGACCTAAATAAGAGCCCACAAATATAAATCTTTTATGATAGAAATGGACTCATACGTTTGTATTAACGTATAGCGATTTCAAGCGAGCGGTAAGATCCCTCACTGAACCAGCATTGGAGAGAAACAGACTCATTACGCTGGTTTCGCTGTCTCTTCTGGCACTTGAAACCGGTATCCCGTGCCAGTCATCAATTTGGCTAAGTTCCTGGTGGGCGTAATGAATGCTCGCAGAACAAATTGAAAGCAAGCAATGAAATAAAACGAAAGGGCACAATAGTTGTCTGTGAGCCAATGCGCGCGGTCGCGTTGGCTAGCATTGATGCTACAAGGCTATTATGAGCTATACACTGCTGTGGCTCATTAATAAATGAGAAAAGAAGTTCTCTGTGACTATGAACCGGTGGGACACTCACATGCGAACCAAACCATTTAAAGGGTTTTCAAAACCCCTTCCACACTTAGTGTTTATATGTGTGCGCGTGTGTGTGAGTGAGTGCCAACTCGCACAGGAGCGAGCAGGCTGACTGATAGAAGAGGTGGCAAGGCAGCGCGAGGGAATGTAGATGTCGCATGTAAACAAACACGCATGGAAATTACCAATTATCGAGTCACTATCATGTCCATTTTTTCTCATGGAGTGATAAGTCGATATTGTACTTCTTGTGACGAGCCTAACTGGAAATACAGTTCTGTTTTTACCTAATTATATTACAAGTTCAACCTATGGCTAAAAAGTGAAGCATGGAGAGTCTCTGTTGCTGAATGTGTCATCACTGAATTGGCCTTTCCAATATCCACGCTCTTACCCGTATTTCTCTCTCTCTCTCTATTATCTTTCTATAGTCTACCTGTAGTGACAGCAGCTATATCTCATATGTGGCACCTCAAAGTGTTGTTTCACCATAAAAAACAGCAGGTACAAATTGGTCGATGGTCGAAGGTCAATCTCTAGGCTTGCGGGGTTGAGTTGCAACCTAATCGGGTCGCAATTGTCAAGTTCGGTTGTGTTCGACCGCATCGTTTGGCATGCGGCAGCTAAAGAGATGAGATGCTTGTTGGTTCATCCTCAGCATGTGAGCAAATTCTCCTGTGGCTGCTACTGCCAGTGAGTGTGTCCACGCGTGCTTTTGTGCAGATAGATGCTGTGCGCGCATGTGTGGATGGATGTTCGCATCATCTTACTGCATGGAAACTTGGCCTCAAGCCGGCCGTGTGCCCAATCTGGGCTAATAAACATTCTGGATGGATGTCACTTCCTGCCCAGAAGTGTCAAACACAATATGAACTCATTTCCATGACTTCCTTTTCACTTGTAAGAACAGGCAAACTCCACATAGGAAGGCCAAAGCCAGAATCAAACCCTCCGACTCTGTACTGTGAGGCGGACGTGCTAACCGGTTGTCCACAATACATTTTCACTCATGGAAGCAGTAGCCACAGTTTATATGTGCTACAGGGGCATCCCTCAACACAAATACCCGCCCTCCGACTTCCATCTGCATCGACATTACAGCTCAGCTTACCTTTTGCCTTTGACATGATAGCAGGGCTGGCGCATCTTGGTAGGTCGCACGTATTTCTCCATGGTAGTACCTTTCTCTGACTCACTTGTCAGCCATATTGTGAATGGTGAGCTGTTATGAGGTAATTTTTTCTTCAGCGAAATGAGTGCCTTGCCTCAATAAAACACACACATCCAAACTTTCAGCATTGTTATGATAAATCTTCCTCTGCAAGGGTCCAAACATCATCAAGTGAATACAGTATTCTGGTTCTACGCACATACTCTTTTCTCAAACGTGATCTTAGTTTCTGGGTCTTATCTTGGCTTTGTTTCTCTTTCGGTCATCATGAGATTCGCCAGTAGGAAGATTTGTTTTCGACTCCCGTTTATTCTCCCCCCCCCCCTAAAAAGCAGAAGTTAAGAAAGATGCGCTCGCATGTGGAGCCAGCAGCTGTCCACTGCGTTGAGGAGGCTGCGTGGCATTGAGTTGACGGACAGGATCAAGACCTCCAGTTCGCACCTCTTCCCCTCCCCTGCTTCTGACTAATTATAACAGACGTGAAATATACAGAACTCCCGTTTTGCGGAGCATCTGCCTCGGAAGTGACATTAAAAAAATTATTATCGCAGCACAGGGTTTGTCCTCCAATTATGTCTTGCGTGTTGAATTGATTTTCTTTTGCGCTTCAAGAGGTGAGAGGTACCCCACGGACTGGTGGAAAAACTTCACATTCCCCGACAACGTACCTGAATTCGCAATGAATGACATTGTCATATTCTATCAAATATCTATCAAAACAGGAAGTGCGTGGCACATTAATGTATGTGAACAAGGTGCCACTGATGCATTATGGGAGCGTAAGTTCCGATGCATGTGCACCGCGTGAACGAACACACTGTGCACCCGTGAGACCCGCGAGCTGAAACACTGATGGAAAGCAGCCGCCGTGACAAAACGCATCATGGGTGCCACTTAAATTGAGATGAATATTTCAATGACCCAGAGGAGTGGAGGGCATTAAGTCAAGCTCAGGGGGTGGCGGCAGATTGCGCATTCCACTTTGCATGCCAGATCAGGGCGCTCAGGACGTCACGTCCCAATTTCACTTAGGCGTGAATCTCCTCACATGAAAGCATAAGATCTGTTTTCATGCCACATGTAACGTTCACGTGAAGTTAGTGACACACTGGAGCACTCTGTCACGCTCCTGAAGTGTTCCATTTGGAGACACTGGGGTCACATTCTTTTTTTGCCCTTCTGCCAAGGTCATCTCCAAACTCATCTGTATGTGTCCTTTGAGAAATGCTTGCAACACACTCTTATGTCATGGGACCATTGGTCAACTTAAGTCACCTGGGGTATTCCTCCACATGCAGGGGTGCAGATGTGGGATTTTGGACCCGGGGTGGATGGGGACCTAGCTCATAATCAAAATAATACCCCCCCAAAAAATGTCTAGCTGATCACCATTAGTTATACATGATGAAACTGACCACCTCTCTCTCCAAAACGTATTTTAACATGTTTGTGCATTAACTGAAATATACACATTTTCATCCATAAAATTAGCGCTGTAAAATGTACATGAAATTCACATTTTGAACAAGAGCAAAAAGTATTATTTGGATCTTCCTGTCACGCATACAGCACGTATGTTTACTTTTACCGTGACTCAGGTTAAGAGTAAATGTCATTAATTATTCATGTCTGTGTATATTCTCCAACATTTATTATTAGGACGCGCTACTCCTCAACATGACCGAACAATTAACTGCCACATCTTGTCAACAGTCATAGGCTATGATAGTCTACTTAAGTAGCTACCTTTTGCTTGGGACTTCGCCCTGGCTGCAAACCCGCCATTGTATTTAAAAAAAAAAATAGAAAAAGTAGCAATTTTCAAAGATATTTTTAAGTACAGTGATACCTCAGCTCACAAACATAATTGGTTCCCAGAAAGTGTGTGTAAGGTGAAAAGTTCGTCTTCCGAACATTTATTTCCCATAAGAAACCATTAAAATAAGAATAATCCGTTCCCAGGTCCCCATAAAACATAATTTTCTACTAAATAAGCCTTAAAACTACACAAAAATATACCTTATTTTATGTATAATAAATGTGCTATTGTATTGTAATTAAAGAAATAAACTATACTGAAAAATAAAGTCATTTTATTTACCTTTGTGATGGTAGTTAATGGCTTGATGGAATGGAGTGGGAGGAGGAGGGAGGGAGGGAGTTACTGTTTGGAAGGAGAGTCACCTTCCATAAGGACCGTAGGTAACTCAACCTCCGGTGTGGCTTCTCTTCTTTGCTTCTTAGAAGGAGACTCTTTATCCTTTTTGCTGACTAAAAACCTCTTGACACCTGTTGCTTTCTGAGTTGTAAGGTCTGGGACGCTAAGTCACACAAACGCACACCTCGTTCGTGTTTTTCAATTATCTCCTTCTTCTGCTCGATCGTCATTTTCTTTAATGTCTTCTTAGCCTGTGGTGGGGTCTTTTTCGGTCCCATAATAGCAAAAGTACACTCAATATGGTCCAAAATGTCTATCAAACACAAACCACGTCTGCACTCAAAGAAAGGGGGTGACGAACTGGGACGCCGTGAGCGTGCGTCAGCTTCTCGTGGCCGCCACCGTGGCGCTGTTCGACCGCATGGTTTGGTTCGTCCGCCGAAAACCAGTTCGTCAGCAGAGACTATATGCTCGCGAATTTAATGTTCTTGAGGTGAAAAGTTCGTGAGCTTAAGCGTTCGTCAGCGGAGGTTTTACTGTATATTTCAGTGAAGCTAATGTTGAGTACATGCCACAACACATAGTTTCAAAAAGCCCCTGTTCAGCCTGTTTTTTTTGTTTGTTGTTTTTTTTTGTCTATCCCTGCTATAACACACTTGATTGAAATGATCAGCTCATGTAAATACAGTACGGCGGTCTGCACGACTTTACACCTGTAGCTGCAATCCTGGTAGATCATACACGGCACTTCCCATCTGTTTTCCTGAACATACAGTTTAACACACATTGTTTGGGATGGTAAATCAGGTCAAAATCGGATTTGGTTGAACTCTGAAGAAATAATCCGGGAAGAAAAAATAAAAGTAATCTGTTCAAAAAGTAAGACGGGAATTAACTGGGAAGCAGCCCAAGGTGCACCGACCCTTGTGCTCAAAGTTAACTGTGGATGTGGAATGTTTAAAATTGTTCCCATCATAAAAAAAAAAAATAAATCATTCTTATTATATACCTATACAAACTATGTTTCACAATAGCAGTGGTCATGGAAAGTGCAAGTCTTCACATTAAAGCAGTATTTGCCATTTCCCCGACGTTATTTCTATTTTCAATTGCTTATTTCACAATGCCACCTCACCAACTGCAGCGCGACTCATGACAATATCTCATAAATGATGTCTTATTATTCGTGTTATTCTCACTTCAGTCATATTGTCCTGAGCAACCTAAACATTTTTGGTTGGCCATTTAAACACATCTTGCAATAAGTTCCGTTTGTGGTCATCATTGTACTTTTGTGGCGCAAAAATGAAAAAAAAAATACACTTGTGGAGTTCACCCAGTAGAGTCCCATGAGCTGCACTGTCGTGAGATTACGTTTTACGAAATGGCATGGGCACGGTTTAACCTTTGTGTTTTTGCACAACCTTTAGACGTGTTACAAAAACCAGATGGTCTTTGGTCTTTTGGTGATTATTACGCAGGGACAGTGGGTGTTTTGCTTTGTTATCCAGTTCAGATCAATACAGACGGGGCTGACTGAGACTGGTGGAGGATTTGGGGAGACCTCGACGGAACTCGCGGGTGTGAAATGAGCTCAGGACTTGCTTGGCGAGAGGCTGACAAGCGGACTTCGTGAACCTCGACACGACTTGGCAGACACGCTCACGCACGTGACACTATTATTTGCATCCTGGGAAACGGGTGACGCGTGGATCCACTTGAAGGAAAAAAACAACATTGTCACACAGAGTATGTGTCTGACACGCGGACGTATAGAGCGGGTCTTTTATGGTGTAACGTTTGCGCAGCAATGACACAAGGGAGCCTATTTTGTGCCACAAAGGAGGACAGACTTCGGATCCACGCGTTGGATCTCCACACCATCTGACGCACACCACCGCGTGGAAGAAACTAAGAGAGAATGGGGCGTCCCGTGCCGGCGGGTGCCAGTGCGTAACGACCTTTTTCGCCCTCCTCGCTCCTGCAATAAATCGTGTTTGTTCATCGGCGTCCCTGCGAGCACGGCGCCGTAGATGCACTACAGGCTCGCCCCCATTTCCTGTGGCCATGCCTGCACATTTGGAGCGGACGCGCGCGGCAGAAAAAGGCTCCGCCGGCGTACCGAGCCGCAACGGTTACGCGCAAGCACGTGTCGTCCCACTGAGCCGCGACGCACAGCGCGCGTCGTCGTGGGTGAGGCTGGCGTGGACCCGCGCGTGGACTTGCATCGGAGTGGGCTGCGCGGCGTGTGCGCTCGTGCTGGCCGCGCTGCTGAGGTGCGCACAGTGTGCGCAGTGCGCACAGTGGAACTGTGAGCTGTGCGCACTCCCGCAGCCGCAGTCGTGCAGTCACTCGCTCGCGGGCTGCCTCGCCGAACTGCTGCTCGCTTGCTGGGCTGCCCTCTCGCCCTTCCTAAGCCTCCTGTGTGCCTTCTTCTGGCTCGGCGTCTACCTGATTCGCTGCGGCGTGCCGCTGCCAACCGCCCTCTCGCTCCTCACCGTGTTCCACCTGGCGGAAGCGGCGGCGTGGAGCCTCCTGGACGGCCCGCATGAAGTAGCCGCTGCGCTGGTGCTCGCGTGCGCGGCCGGCGGCGCACTGATGCTAGCGCGCCTGGACCGGGGCACGTCCGTGGTCGTGGTCGTCAGCGTCGTGCGCGCCGTCTCCCTCTTGTCGCTGCACAAGCTTCGTCCCGCTTGGAGGCCGTACGTGGCGTACCTGCTGGGGGTCGTGGGCATCCTCCTGGCGAGGTATGCTGACAGGCTCCTCGCCGGCCAAGGGACACTCGAGGAGGGCTGCACCCCCGTGACTGGAGCCAAGGGAGACGTCCCCGCATTTAAAAGGCGCAGGAGGTCCAGTTCGGTGATATCCACAGACATGGCACATAGTCAGTCCAACAGCAAGTCACATCGCAGGACCTCTCTGCCATGCATCCAAAGGGACCAGGTAGGACCCCACCCCAACACTCAACCGTGACCCAAGTACTGTACACACTTTAACCGTTGAGTCCTGATTTTGCAAATATTTTATTAACAATGATGCAGACTTAATTGTTTTCTCAATTGTATTAGTATTTTAATGTGATCGTTTGCAATATTCACCGCCTATTTTCTACTACTTGATCTATTTTTGGACCATTACTTGGTGACGTTTTTAAACATGAGTAGCTTGTCGTGAGACAACATTTTTTTCCTCTCATCAGGTTCACTTTAGAGAGTTGGATTTGTTTGCATTCAAGACCTGAATATTGTCCATTAACTTGATCAATCAATTTGGCACATTGAACATGATTGAGTATGTATGTGTATTAAATGCTCACCAAAATAAAGGGAATACTTGGAGTGACATTGTGCTGTTTCAGTGTTCCCTTTATTTTTTTGATCAGTGTGTGTTTATATATATATATATATATAAATACACATGCGCACATGGATAGTCAAACGTTGAGACAGTTTCTCACTCAATCGTAATTCGAAGTGTTCTAACTTGTGACTGGAAATTTATATATTGCTGCATGTACTATATGTATACATTTCATACTTGAAGTACCTTAATTTATACCATATGAATTCAGAGAATATGTAAACAAAGCTGTAGTAGAAGTGTTGTGTCCAATGGCTCCCAAATCCTTATTTTGAAGCAGTGCTTGCCAGTGGTGACAAAAAAAGAAAAGCTGAAGGTGATTCCCAATAACTAATTAGTCCATTAAAAGGACACATGTATTTATAACTTTCTTGCTCACTTTACGGAGGCTTTGTGTCCTCAAAATAGAAGAATGGTTGCGATCCGCATGCTGCCTCGTGCACACTCCTATCAGCTCCTGTGGATGGAACATCAGTGACTGTGCTGAGTGTTCGAAAGGAGGAGTTTTTTTGGTGTGATCAAAGCTGAGTGTGTGTGTGTGTGTGTGTGTGTGTGTGTGTGTGTGTGTGTGTGTGTGTGTGTGTGTGTGTGTGTGTGTGTGTGTGTGTGTGTGTGTGTGTGTGTGTGTGTGTGTGCTGCAGGGCTGTCGGTCGGCCCACTTAGAGGTGCTCTAACTACGCTAGTTAGCACTTTAGTGGTCCTGTTTGTTTTTCTTTGTGGTCACACACACCCACCAAAACTCATAGTTGATATTTTTGCAACAATTATTCATTTTTAACCGCATTATTTCGATCCAACTGCTGCAGTTTGACGTTTTGAGGTTTCACTCGACTTTGGTTGTACTGATGTCATATTTCTAAGCAGGTGTACACCTGGCTGATTTTTCCACATGCAGATGTTTTTTTTGAAAAGCGGTTATACTAGGCCATACTCTTCTGCCATACATTTATTTATTGACAGTGCACAAACACGTGGTCTCTTCCCACACCTACATAACTTAAACCCAACAAAAGAATCTCGAATTATTTCTGTCAATGCTTTTAAGACACAATACGTTAGTATATTTGATTATTGCAGCAGTCAAAACAGTCAACGTTTAGACATTCCTTTAATGTAGTGAGTGCAAGTTAAGCATTTTACTCCCAAAGAGACGTTGCAAAGCTAATCCGGAGCGTTATGGAACAAGCGGCGTCATCTGCACAGCAATCACACGCCACATTTTGACTCACAATCTAGTTAAGATAATGAATCCGTTTCCCTCCCAACCAGCCCTGTTGGGTGAAGCGACCCCGCACACCCGGAGGCCTCTCATCTCAGTCGGCGGTTGACCAGTCACGACCTGCCTGTAATTGAGACACACATGGTCGACACATGCCGTCGTGAGCGTCTCTTGTCTGTGTGGTCTGCAATGTGTAAACAAGCCCAGAGTGACCCACGCTAGTCATCGCCTCGCTCACGCAGGGGCTCAGACGCACATCGGGGGGCTACAATGAGACTAGCACATGGTGAGAGGTGGCGTGAACTGTCAAACCTGAGTGTGTGTGTGTGTGTGCACGCATGCTTTTCCTCTGTAGGAAAAAAAAAAAGAGGTGTTTTATCAAGTCAGGATGTTTAAATGTAGCAGTAGGATATCTGCACTTTGTTGGCCTGATGGTATTTACATTATTGCCGAATACTTTTGTTTCCTTCTTTCGCAGACCTTTTCATAAGAGCACATCGGATTAATCGTTTCTGTCTCAAAACAGTTTACTTCAAAAATAAATAAAGCAATGAGGAATTTCCAAGTGCTTTCTTCCTCCCAAGCCTGCCATGGTAGCCTCAGCTAGATGCTTGTTGTGTTGCTATACACTTGACTGAAAACACATAAAATTGTGTCGTTTGCGGTTTATGTTCCACTCACTTGTTCATTGGCAAACCCAGATAATTCTTGGTACTGTTGTAATACACAATTTCTTGCACTTTTCACTTTTTGAAGAGCCATACTGGAGGAAAAAAAAGATTTGTGTTGGTATGTTAAATCCATGACGTACTGAGTGTGTGTGAGAGAATTCACAACTGAACTTTTCAAGTTTCGAGACTTTTTTTATTTTTGGTATGGTATTCGTAAAGTTAAAAATAGTCTGTTTATCTGGCCACTCACCCGCATGTTTATTAGAAGCAATTAAAACGTTTTTTTGTGCTTATCCATTGTGTGACTGTTCAATAAGGCACCTCAAGCCCCCAAAAAAGAACCAAGTGATTGGATTTACATGTTTTCTTATGGAGTATAGAGCTGAAGCTTTCATGTGACTCAATTTTAGTTTAGACTTTTTGGAATGCATTCATGAAAACCAAGGTTCCACTGTAGTGTTGAGTTTTTTTAATACGAAGTGACATCATCACCTACTTGCCTGGCATGCATAGTTTTTCTGCCAAGTCATTTCTTTGACTAAACTTTTCCTAATTGCTTTCGAGTTTGCTTTACAGTAGTAGGCACATTCCCCAACATTGGGCTCCTTCCAGAAAGTCGGGACTATCTTGGCTGATAGCAGCTACCATGATGGACAAAGCTTCTTGTTGGTTTCACCAAATAAATTGAATTCCTTCAGCATAACCGGACACATTTTCATACAAATCTAAGTGTATACGTTAGAACCAAAGTGTTTCTGAATGGTTATATGGTGAATTCATTAAAAAGAAACTATATAAAGAGAGAGAGAGAGAGAGAGAGAGAGACCCTGACCAGAGCTAAATTTATTAAAATAAATAAAGGGGCGGCCTGGCGGTCCAGTGGTTAGCGCGTCAGCCTCACAGTGCAGAGGTCGTGGGTTCGATCCCAGCTTTGGCCTTCCTGTGTGGAGTTTGCATGTTCTCCCCGGGCCTGTGTGGGTTTTCTCCGGGTACTCCGGTTTCCTCCCACATTCCAAAAACATGCATGGCAGGCTGATTGAAGTAGGTGTGAGCGCAGATGCTTGTTCGTCTCTGTGTGCCCTGCGATTGGCTCGCAACCAGTGTCCCCTGCCTACTGCCCAAAGACAGCTGGGATAGGCTCCAGCACACCCTCTGACCCTTGTGAGGATAAAGCCGTTCAGAAGATGGATGGATGGATGGATGGAGAAATAAATAAAGGGCCTACTTGGAGTTACAATGTATTGTTAAGTGTTTGCGGGCGGGTTATTGGAGCATATCCCAGCTGACTTCAGTCAACATTTAGGGACGAACAACCATTCAGACCCACATCCACATTGTCACCGAGGGTAATCCCATGCTGCCTGCACAGTGAGGCTAGTGTACCACTTTCACTAGCTGTGACGACTGTGTGTGTGTGTGTGTGTGTGTGTGTGTGTGTGTGTGTGTGTGTGTGTGTGTGTGTGTGTGTGCGTGTGTGTGTGTGTGTGTGTGTGTGTGTGTGTGTGTGTGCGTGCGTGTAACTTTGAGAGTGTATCTTGTGCCGATCTCAAAACTGTGCAAAATGGTGGAAATGATCACAAACAACATTGCTGACATAAATGATGAGTACAGTATACCGTATTAACGTATATTTGATCCTCCTGCTTCTAGCTGACGTACATGGGAACGTAATGATTCATTTTTGGTTTGTGGATGTGTTTTCTGTAGCTACATTGCAGCTGTTTAACATTTTCTCTCGAGACACTGACTTACCTGCTAATTTTTGTGTTCAGAGATGGTATCTCTCTGCTCCAGACAGACTGCTGTGAAAAGTGTACTGTACTCCCCAAGCATTTATACTGCTGTTTTGTGACTACATTTCTCACTAGCTTAGACTAGATTATCATGACTTCTCTATCTGTTGATTACTTCTCGTGCTCCTTTTGTGCGGTCAATACCTTTCAGCTGTTACATATACGTATGCCGCCACTGAGCCGAGGATCAGTGACTCAGAAGAGCGGCTCTTCAGTGCGGGGCAGTGTTTAGCTGTGCTAGCTAACCAACCACAGCTGGTAGCTAGCTGGTGCGGCATAAGATATCATAGCACAGAGAATTCTCCCGGAAGTTCAAGAGCAGCAGGGAAAGCTAGTCGGATGGGTGACATGTTGCCCCACCAAAGTGGGACAAAAAGCAACAGAAAGTGAACAAGCAGGAGGCGAGTGAACTTGAGAACGCTGCGTTTTCATTGTTAATGCAGCGTCCCTTTCCCGTTTTGATGACGGGCTCTGCTCTCTGTCCGACTCCTGACACCAACACAAATATTATCATAGCCCGGAGGAGGAAATTCTTTCATAACTTGGATGATCAAGATATTCTTGAAATCACTCTTAATGACTTCCTGTGGAATGGGATCCAAACACAATTGCTGCTGCTGTAGTAAATGTTTCCTGTTTCACTAGTTTTGCTGCCCAGCTCCATAATTGAATTGTGTTTCGGATGAGGGCGGGGGGGGGGGGGGGGCTGCTGACGGTCTAAGGGGCAGCTATTTAACACTCGCTCGACCAGAAACGCAGAAACGCATCCTTATACTTGGGGACTTTGGGATGTCAACTTTGGACTTTTAACATTGTTTCATTTTTAAAGAGCTTTACTTCTGAGTGTGAGATAAACAGAAGCTGATGCTAACATGCGATGCTGTGTCTTGTGATTGGAGGATATCATCGCCGCTCCCGGTGCTTGCACACGCAGTCCCAGTCTATTAGCTGTGCATGTGCAAGGAGGCGAGTGGTGGAGGAGTTGGGGTAGAATGAAAGTAGGTCATTAGAGGTTTTGTTTAGTAGCCAGGCAAAACAGCAGGCGTGCTCTTACTCCCCCAAACTGTGGAAGAGTGGTGCGTGATAGTCTGTCAAAGCTTTTATCATGACTCTGCTTCCGTTGTGATTTGTGTACGTTACCTTCTCCATGTTGGGCGCGTACGATAAAGGCACAAAACAAGACAGCGGTGTAAATGAGCAATTCAACACACTTTTTGGCGCTCCGAAACAACTCTTCACTGTTCATTTGATCATTCAGTTGCACTTATTGCGTCACATCTGTCACTGAGGTGTAGATATATATTTAAATCAAACTCCAGTCAAGAGTCAACCTCGCATTTTTTAAAACGTTTTACTCACTGCGAAATCTCTGATTAGTGCCACAAAATGGAATTAACATTTGGCTGCTCTGTTTCTCCCATTCATTTTATTTAGTTTATCTATCAAGTTGGTCATCGTTCCCGGTAGTTTTAATAAACTGACACAAGTCAACCAACTCCTTCTGACTGATGTATTCCGCTCGGAAATTAGCCGTTCAAGTAAATATTGTGACAATTTAAATGTATTGATGTCATCATGAGCATTGTGTATACTGCAGATGTCGTTTATCATCATTTGGCGCTGCAAGCCGAGATAGGAAGCTTGTGATTTAAAGATGCACCCCCCCCACACACACACACACAAAAACACCCACAAAACTGAAAATTATTTTAGTTTTCCATTTTAGTTATCCAGCTTGTGCTTTACATTGATCTTCCTGTTATATCCAAAAAAATGTCAATGATTCCATCAATAAATTAATAAAATAGCTTCATTTATGCATTTCCTGTGGAACTACACGGGCGAGAAAGCAAAAGCAGCATTGCACTTTAAATGACTCCAGCAGCTATGCACACATGAAATTCAGATGCTGGTAGTTGGTGGAAGCCCTCACACACGAGATTTCGCTTTTTTGCCTTTATATCGCCAATATACATGTTTTTTTTACTGCAGATGTTGACATTCAAAAAATTGTAATATATTATGTGAGTTTGTGTGAAGTTTTTTTTTTTTTTTGGCCAGAAAAACGACTTCAAAGTGCCTAGTGGAGGCCAGAAAAACACGGCAACCATTTTATTATTGGGGCTTTAATTACATATTAAACTTGGAGGTAAGACAAAATGATTTTTTTATATTAAAAAAAAATAACATTTATTAAATGTTCTTTTGTTTGTTTGTTTTTTTTGCTATCACATTGTTAGTGAGTATTGGATTGAAGCATTGAATACAAATGTTTCAGTTAAGGTCCAAAATGAAACCAAAAAAAAAAAAACGGCTAATCTTCTATTTTGGGTTCAGATTTTTATATCCGACCGACTCCAGAGCAATCATTGCCATACCAATGGTCATGAACCTCACCACACGTCAGTGATAAGAGGAACGATTGGTTTGCTCCCGCATCCACCAACTCCCGGTCGCACATAATCTGCAGTGACTGTGATCCTGCCCAGTTGAAACTGGATTCCCCAATGTCAGAGCTTCCAACTTGCTTTATAATGTATTTTTCCGAGTTGCTTTGAAATATGACGCTTTGAGTTATCAAATCAAGGCGCACAGAGTTGAAACAAGCCTGTTGCTTTGTTCTGAGCATTCATTCGCATCGAGTCTCGAGAAGGTGGTAGTGCCTCCAGCTCTGTGAATTGTGTTGAAAATACACACCACGACTTCGAAATGATTTCAGAGAAACGGCAACGACTTGGATGTACAGTATGATCAGTCAAAGGGATTGGATGCAACTCTTCAAAGTGCAAGTACTTGACTCTTTTCACATATTAATGCCCATGTTTACGCAGCCACTTGTCATTGGGTGTTCTGAAGTCTCTTAAAGCGCTTCATCATCTCTCTCATTCAACGTCGACATGGCCGCGTATCGTAAGACTTATCGGTTTCTTTTGACAGAAATCTATGTACAGTGTCGCCTTATTTATTGTATCCTGACGGTGACCGTAGTGGAGCACAAATGTCTGACATTCTCTTATTTGCAGTCTTTCCAATGGCTTCACTTTCAGGAGCTCATGTCCCTTTTCATCATGACATATTGCAGCTCCAGCAACAAGTTGTGGCCTCTTCCCCACAACTCATGACAATGAACCTCATCTGACTCCCTACCGTTTACTATGGAAATTACAGAAGTGGTGACTGTGTGTGTGTGTGTGTGTGTGTGTGTGTGTGTGTGTGTGTGTGTTGCCAGCAGCTTGATGGCTGCCATCTGCTGCAGGCCGCGAGGTTGAATTCGCCCCCCGACAACCACGTTGGGCCTCAAACCACAGACTCAACCCCAACGCAGCTGGAAGTGCTAAGACGTGCCTCCTGTCTTGACGGGCGTTTTAACACCTCAGGAGCTTATGAAATACTGAGCGCTAGAACACTATCAGGAGCGGAATTTGTGATTCTTCTCGATGCGATCCGGTTACATGCAGTGGTTTCTTCTGCTTTCTGCTCGAGACAAAAACAATTATTATCAGTTAGCATTAGAGAATTGAGTTGAGGTGAACAGAATGTTCCTGGAAGCAGTGTGTATGTGCGCAGTGCCTGCGTGCGTGCGTGCGTGTGTGTGTGTGTGACACAAAAAGAAAGCATTTGTGTGTCCTTGTGAAGTACTGAATGCATTTGCATATGCGCCTGTAACTTCATAGAATATTTTACTATGTACCGTATTTTCTGGACTATAAGTCGTAGTTTGGACAGGGGTTGATTTATACTCTGGAGCGATTTGTGTGTGAAATTATTAAGACATTATTCTATCATTTCACATGTTAATGGACGCTACAGCTTCTTGTTGCTTTCAAACTTAGCTTGTAGCAGACGTGTGCACATTTTCAGTATGACGTCTTTGTTCCACTGGTCAAAAGGACATTTTGATTCACTCCTCTTTCATCTATAAGTGCTTCTAACAACAAAGTGTATGCAGGAAAAGTGTTTAAGATTGCACGACTGTGTCTTATGTGGTGTTGTATTTGTCCTCTTATGTGAACTGTGATTTTGATGGCGGCGCGGGCACCCGCAGCGGCTCCTCTTGTTGTATCGTCTGGTTGAGGGGGAAGACATTTCATCCGTGCCGTATGTTGCACATACAGCGCATTTGACAATAAAGTTGTACTTGACTTGTTGACATGAAAACGCAAGAGGGCCCTCTAGCCCCATGTTGAGAAATCAACGATGAGTCTGACGTAAGCGACATACAAGAGGGAAGCGCCACATCTTCTACCTCTGGAGTTGAAGATTTCATTGGATTTTGTGATTTGGAGTGGCACAAATGGTTTTGGAAAACTTGTTAGCATGTTCTTTTTGCTTATGCTATAGTTAAACTGAATAACTCTTAATATTTTACGTGAACATACCAGGCACCGTTCTCAGTTTGTTGATTATGCGTCATGTAACGTTAGCATATCGTACACTTGTTCAGCGTGTTCTCTATTTTATTTTAATTTTAAATTGCCTTTCAAGATGACATGTCTGTTCTTTGAGTTGGATTTTATCATGTGACTAATACTGTAGTGCGACTTATGTTTTTCCTTCTTTATTATACATTTTATGGCTGGTGCGATTTATACTCCGGAGCGATTTATAATCCGGAAAATCCGGTAACAGCCATCCGCTCTAGTCCAGAAGGTTTGTCTCCCCCCGCCCCCCACCTTCTTGTTGTAGAAGCCAATTGGGGGTATCATTCTTTGCAAACCACAAACAGCCCTGACCAACGTTACCTCTTTTAAACAACAAGAGTTGCTTGAAAGGAGTCATCCAAGGGACACGAGGTAGGCAGATGCTTCGTAACGCACACAATCTGGGGGGGATGGAAGTCTTCCACAAGGTAATAGTCAAAATAGATTAGACTTCTACATCATGATTAGCATTGGTGATTTAATTTAACAAGTGATTTTCAAAAGTATTTAAATACATTTTTTTAATAGTTAAAATATTCACAAGAACATTTTCAGTCCATGGTATTTCTCCATGGTATTTTTTTTGTGTTCCTTTTGCCCGATGTTGCTATCACTCGGGAATACTAAATCACGACTGCTGTCTTCTGATGTTTATCCACCACCACTCTGTCAGGCTGGTTGGCTATCAACAGTTTATCAGTCTCAATCTTGAAGTCCCACAGGATCTAGGCCTGGTTGTTCTCAACCACCTTCGTTGGCGTCTGCCATCTTAAGTCTGCGGCCTCTAGTCCATATTCGGTATGTTACAGCTCACAATTCCTTTTACCTGGTTATGCCGCTCTTACGCCCCGTTACGATGCTGGAGATTCTTTGCGCCGCATGCACCTGGGATCCTGTCTGGTGTGGTAGACCCCAGCGTCTATTGATCTTGTGTTTAAGGCTTTGTTTTGTGCTGCCATGATAAATGCGTCAGTGTAGTCTTTGAGTCTAGCTGTTTTCCGCCACTGGGATGTTTTCTCAATGTCAGCCACTTCTATTTGTTGGTGATACATGCCATATAGAAGCTTGTCTTTTGACGACAGTCCATCTGGCTCCTTCTGCTTCCTGAGCTTCTGTTGCTTCAGGCATTCACGAAACATGTTGACCCTGGCGGCCATCTCCTTGTTTTTTCTTTAGAGGCCTGTTTGTTGTCCACGGCGCCTCTGACACTTGCCGGTCCATGGTCAACTTTGTGTACAGCCTCAGAATGCTAGACAAAATTTTAACGGCGCCCAATTCACCTGTGCATTTTGCGAAGGAAAGGCTGATTATTTCTTTTGTCTCCATGCTTCTCCAGCAACATCACGTAATTGTTGGCCGTTCGCCATTCTGAGTTAATGTTCAATATACAATTGTTAATTTGTACCAGTTTTCAACTAAATATCTTTTTACAAAAGTAGTGAAGCTGTTCAAAATGTTAACAGCTTATTTGTTTTTAACTGACACAGTGGAGTAGACCACAGCATTCAATAACCTGAACTATAGTTTTTCAGATCATATAGAAGGAAGGTTTGATAAAAGGCATATATCATTTTATTTTGGTTCTGAACAAGATTATTTTTCGGCCCTCGTCAAACCACACCTCCAGAGAATGACCCATATGGTTTTGCATTTACGTACCTGTAGGTAGGTATGTGTGTATGCACATACATATATGTTTTTGTATATAGAGTATGTATTACAGTTCTGTGCGCAATCCCGCTGAAATGCTCTTGACATAAATTTTAAAATATGGAAATTCTGGTTCATTTTTGTGGAAATGAATTTGAACAGGTTTTCTTGTCTGTCGATAGTGTTCTTTACTGCACTACCACACAAAGGTACCAAGAATGTACTCCCTGTTGTGCACACGAAACAAGCATGCGTGTGTTCAGCGCCTTAGAAATGTATGCACCCCTTAAAGGACGGAAGGTTAACGGTTGCCAGTTGGTATCTGGGAGAGCAGGACACCACTTAGGTGAAATGAAGGCAACACGAGGGGCCTTTCACGTGCATGCGCCGGTGAAGGACCTTTTCTGTCACATAAGGAGGCCAGCTCTCAAATACTGACCCCTACATGAGGGACATTCCTTAGCTGGCTACTGTGATAAATCAACTGCAATGCGCAGTTTTAGCGCACCCTGAAGGGCCAACCTGTGAGCCAACGTCACCCCATCTCCCCCTCGCCCTCCCCCAGGCACGCTGGCTCCTGCCAACAACAGCATCCAAGGATGTCAGCAGGTGTGCAGCGGCCCTCCGCTCAATCAATGGACACTCACACGATGCCCCAGCAAAGCTCGCGCTTCGCTGGAAGGAGTCATGACATCTTAGATGTAACAGGCTGCAATCGCTGGATCGTGCACGAAGCAAATTCCTTCTCCCACAGTGTGAAGTATCACAACTGGGGCAACGGTGTCTCCAAAATTGATCAAATTGCTGTTTTATTGGTGAAGTTAAAGAAAGTGCAGGCAATCCCTCTTGTTGGTATTGCTGCTACGGTCACGTACATTCAACTGACTTTTCAACTGCAGTTGTTTTTTTTTTCTATTCTGTAGTATGTTGATCACTCTTTTGAAGAAGGAAGATTTTTTTTAATTGTAAATATTGAACACGTTTCATTTTTGAGATTGTCGGCTCTGACCCGTTTCGGACCCTATAGCACAAATCCACTCTTGACACCTCAGATAGGATGATAATCTTCTCGATACAAGACAGTCAAGCATTTGACGTCCTGGTTGGAAAAGTGCAACTGCGCTCAAATTAGCAGCTATAGGTTTAACCCCACTCAATGCAGAGATACGCCATGGACCGTAAAAGATTTACACCAGTCACCAAACTACAACTGCCTCTGTTGCATTAGCACTAGCATTTGTGCTAATGTTACATTTTTTTATAGATGTGGGCAAGGAAAGGCATTTCATACAGAAGGCAACCCCACGTGCCTCATACAAGCACAACACTTAAATTCATTGGAAAACAGAACAGCTTATGACAATTTAACAATGTTTGGAGAACCGTTGGGGTTCGATATTTCAAGATGTGATGTTTGAAAAATGACCACGACCCACTCTGCATCGAGATTTAAACTCTGTTTGCGTTGGCATCTTGCGTTTTGTGCAGCGCTTGTGCAAACATGGTCATGCCAAAATCAAGCAATGCTTATCTTAAAATATTTTTACTAGGTGAAAACTTGGTCGCAAGTAATGCCCATTACTCCTTTCTGTCGCTTTAGTGTGGTGAAACTAGTAAGATATTTTGCAGACCTGCATTTAATTCACCCGGTCCTTGTGTGCATATATCAGCTAGCGTGCGTGTGTCTCCCGCTGGCATGATGCAAGCAAATGTGTTATTGTAACCTCTGCCTGCCGCTGCCTCACTGGCTGGCCATGCGTCTTGTCTGGCCCTGCAGCCAACAAGGCTTCTGCTGTTCCCCGCTCTGCTCAATGCCCCATGTTTGACTCACTTAAGTCAGAAATGTCCCATCTGTCATATTTCTTCTTTCAACTCTTGCAGAGGCTGCATTTTTTTGGGTGGGTTAGGGACACTTATATATGTTCGTGCACTCGGGCGGTTGATATTGACAAGAATGTGCGCCACTTTACTGCAGTGACACACCCTGCATGTACGTAAATTAATGAACATGGAATCAGGCATATAGTATGCATCCACTCAAATTAAATCAAAAGAAAATAGTATGCCCAGAAAATGGACCATGTGGGGTGGGAAATGAAAGACTAGTCAGATGGTTTCTTGCATATTTTATTTACCCGCTGCAGTTTTCGTGCAGAGGATAGCAGCAGTTACAAAACGTCTCTTTGACTTTTTGTTGTTGTTGTTGTTGTTGTTGTTATGCAATGAAAGTCTCTACAATGACAGGCCTGATGTGCTTCTTTGTGTAAAGTGACATTGGCTTACCCTAAGCCACAATGAATGGCTAAAACAGAAGGTAGATGCGTGTCTTTTCCTGTCCTTTGTCATTGTGATAGTGGCTTGTAGCTTCCAAGTTTTTCTTCATGCACCAAACCTCGGAGTTTATTAGTTACTTGAGTGAATGAGCAAAAACATGATTATTATTTAAATTTTTTTACATCCCCTTCGCATAGAGTACACATGACCAAGAAAAGCAGACAATTATAGATCTGGCCCTCATGTTCTTGACGTTATAGTGAATAATGGACGCTTTGTGAATAATGGACGCCCTTCTATTTTTAAAAAAAAATTATTTATTTGCATACAGTTCGAAAGGATGCTTGTCTATAATTGGGAAATTAGTAATAGTGCTGGACTTGAAAAGGAGGGTCTGCACTTAAAAAAAAAAAGCCTGATGATTTACTCTTGTTTTCTGGTGGCTTTTAGCCGCTTTGAAAACATCAATTTTTCACTTGAGAAACCTGAGAACCTATTGACGTCAGTGTGGGAGTGTGGCGAGCCGATTGCTATTGTTTTCGTAGTTGTTAGGTGGTATTTAACCCCTGAAAGTTGATTAACAAAAACAAATGGGAGGGACCAAGCAGTGATCTGTAATTTGCTGAGATGTTTTCAGTAATTCAGACTTGGAAGATGACGTTTTGGTCATAAAATGGCTTCTTATAAACAAGGATGGCGGTCCCCCTTCGCAAAGGCAGATGATAATTTGACCCCCCCCCCCCCCCCCCTCCGAAAAAAAAAGACAAAAGACATGTTACTTATTTATTTGACTCCATAATGTATACTCTTATTTTTCTGTCTTTAATTCAGGCGCTTTGTATAAGTACCTCACAGCTACTAGCTTATCAGATGCTACCTTCCCCCACAGCAAAATGTTATCCCGACCTGTCTCTGCATCTTGAGAAGTTTACCTCCCTGCTTTCTGCAGCGTCAGTCTCACAAGAAGCTTCATCTGCCTGTTGGACCTCAACTGGAATCTTCTATCAGACTGCCGGTGGCTGTCAAACTAGCTTGCTATCGTCTTGTGCTAGCTATTTTTTTGCTAACACGGTGCCTTAGGAAATCAGGTTGTTTGGGCAGCATCTTGTAGTGTTAGAAAAAAAGGATGAGGATCAGCTTGAACAGGGAAGTTTTTCAGCAAATAGTTTGTTAAAGTGAATTGAAACTGTTGGAATGAATAATTTTTAAATAGTTCTGTGCCTGGAGGCTTCCTAAAGTTACCCCCACCCCCAACCCCCTCCCCAAAAATCAAGTTGGAAAGCTTTAGTCGTCTTTGTTTATTTGTACTTTGTTATTCTTGACATTAGACATTGACAAGTTTGGCAGTGTTAAATTGTCAGCTGCTCACACATTACTTTGTCAATACCTCCCCTTCATCCCCATGACATTTTAGACTTTTTGTTGGCCCTTTGGAGCTAATGTACCTTAGCGTTTTGTCTGCTTGCACTTAAGTGTTGAAATGAAGACGAGCGAGTGCTTTGAGAGCTGATCAGTCAGAGCTCAACAGACAGTTCAGCCAGTGTGAGGATGTGGATTGACGTGCGGTGGTTTTGGCCAAGTTCCATCATGTGGAGATGAAGCGAGCTCTTTTGACGTCACTGAGAAACGTGACACACTTCTCAAGTAGCGAGGAGCCTTGGGCTGCTCAAGCAGATGTCGCGCAGATGAGCCCACATGTGTGAACACACTCTCACATGTGTACGCGCAACTTTACACACTGGCACCTAGTCAGCCTTTGTTTTTCATTTAAAAAGAGAAGAAAAAATGGAAAATGAATGTTGGAACATTCGCTGGATCTCTTTGGGGTTTTTGGTTGCGTACAGCCGTAAACTGACGTGGTCTTCACCTGGAGTGTTGACAGAGGAGGTGAAAAAAAGGGTCTTGTTCAGTTGAGTGTTTTTTTTTTCCTGGACCAGTCCCCAAAGTGTCGATTAAAGCTTGAAGCAGCGCCTACAAAATGTCTTTCGGCTACAGCGCTCCTGTCATGTCATGCAAACCTATTTGGAAAGGCTGACCCCCAGGAGATTCTTCGCAACCCAGACATCACACTGAGCTCTTCTATCCTTTTGTGTCCGCGCCTGCTTTCACACTCGGATCCTTAAGTCTGTTTTAATCAAACCCAAGCTTGTCTTTCCCTTTGGTGTAATTTGTTTTGTTTGGTATTAACCATGTAATCCAACATGAGAGCAGAGCAAATCAACTCAAGCACCCTCTAAAAGTTAGTGTTCGAAAATACCTCTGGAAGTAACAGAACCTTGATCCATTTCGACTGACAAAACAAACAGGTTTGACCTTGAAGGGCATAATGGCCACCGAATACAAGTACGTAGTTCCTGAACGGATACGGCTGCAAAATTATCCAGCGCCTCTTCACATTATCTTGTCTGTGTAGTTACTTCACCAAATAAAGCGGGGATCATTTACTCATAATTAGTAAACTCTTAAGATTGGTCTCCATTAAAGGGAGTCCATCTGTATGGCCATTCTTCCAGTTTACGCCCTTTTAACCTACAGGAGACATTGATCTTACGTTTAGTTCTAATTTTCTACTATGTGAATAGAAACTGGTGGCCCGGTGATCGACTGGTTAGCACGTCGGCCTCGCAGTGCAGAGGTGCGGGGTTCAATTCCGGCTCTGGTGTTCCCTTATGGAGTTTGCAAGTTCTCCCAGTACCTGTGTGGGTTTTCTCCGGGTACTCCGGTCCCCCCCCCCCCGCCCCCCCACATTCCAAAAACATGCATGGAGGTTCGTGGAACACTCCCAAATTGTCCCTTGATGTGAGTGTGAGCACGGATGGTTGTTCGTCTATGTGTGCCCTGCGATTGTCTGGCAACAAGTTCAGGGTGGGACGGCTGGGATAGGCTCCAGCATGCCCCGCGGCACTTGTGAGGATAAGCGAATCAGAAAATGGAAATGGATGAATAGAAACTGAAACCGATGGAAAATAGACCAGGTTTACAAACCCGTCAGCTCATTCGGGCCAGAGAAAGCAAACTGGAAGTGTGACAGCATCCCCGCTCACATCTGTAATGCTGAAAGGGTCCCGGACGGCATCTTTTATAGGAAACAGTCCTCACGCTCCTTCCCAAAGACACCCTTCATCCTCTCTGCCTTTTATTTGACTTTACTTTTCCATAAAATAAATGAATGGACCACCCGCCACCACCCAGCCCTTTTGTTGTCCTTTTATTGGAGGTTGGCGGTTCAGCCAGCGATCTGAACGTTCTTGTGGTTTGCATACGAGCATCACGGGCTTGACTAATTCCCAATGTAAACACTCCTTCTGAGTTACACTTTTTTGCTAACTTGCTTTGCTATTATTTGGGCCTTTCCTTGTTTCGTATCCTTGCAACATATGGATGGGTGTTTTCCTTACGTTTGCTTTCTGCCAAAATTTTGGGGTTGACTTCTGCATTGATCCGTCCCTACGTTTGTCTTCGCCCCCAGGGATGCAATTATAGTTTCCTACTTTTGTGTACTGTACCTCAGGTGTAAAGTTTGTGTTTGTTTGTCTAAAGTTTGCTTTGTGTCAAACTTGATGTATATATATATATTTTTTTGTTTTGTTTTGGAGTCAATTATTTATGGTGTGCTCCGTAGAGGTGACTGTGATGTGTGCCCTGCGTTTGCCCTGCATTTGCGGTAATACTGCCCCTTCGGCGTCGTATCGGATTGTCCAATCTATTGTCAGAAGCGTTCGGTAATGACCAAAGGTTTACAAACAAACAAGTGACGTAAATCTCTGCAAGGTGTGTGGATAAGGTCACCCTTCTCCAGGGCATTGCTGGGTATTTTGAACATAGTATGTTCAACTTCGGGCAATCCTAGGACATGTTGGGTAGGGGCTAGGTTTCACAGATGGCCTTGGAATATCTCAGTGGTCTCTTGGAACATCTCAGCGGTCTGGGCCAGGGTTCTTCCTACCGTTTCCCCTGTGACCTGCATAAGTGGTGGAAAATGAATGGATCGGATCTTAGCAACTCAAAAGCCAGTCGTTTGATGAAGAGAGACAAATATCAGGTGACAGGTTGCAGGTAGTGGAGGTTTTTTTTTTTTTTAGACTGTCACTGTATGATGAGTTGATTATTTTTGAAATGTCAGCGGTAATGAAGATTGGTGTCCTTGAAAGAAACAACTTAAATTTACTGTGACTGAAGTCTTTTTACTCTTCGTCACGCCTTGCCCGGTTCAGCACGATCCTCTCTCGATGTTGAGGGTCGGTGACTTGACAACATTACATGCCTGTAAAAGGTTACTGCTAATGCATATTTAGCTCTCTGATGGCTGCAGTGCATCTTGGAGGTCACCGGACGTGCAGACAAAGCCAAAAGGAAATGATTGGGATCAAATGGTTTGCGACGTTGCCGCGCATGTAAGAAGCGCTCATTCATGTCGGCGCAGGGCTGAATGTTAAGACCCTTTCAAGGGCCAGTTCGATGAAAAGGCTCGTTTTGAGTGTAGGATTTCAGTCGACTCTACTAACCAGCCCCAAACTACACAAACAAAACCTCTTAGCCCCTTGACAGGCTCGATTGTGCCATCAAAAAGTCAAAAATCTGTCCACACTCTTCTCACCATCCTTACAAATGAGCTCTGTTGCCTTTCCTCCTTCCTCTTTTTGCTTACCCTTAACAAGGATCGTCCAAACAGCGGCATAACTTTCCTGCTATGGTTTCCACATTCTTCTTATGCCAATTTCCACATTTTTTTGTCTCTCTCTCTCTCCCCACACCCATCTCATCTTGCCTTGCCGTGCACCTTTTTTATTGTTTGCAGACAGCAGTGAAACATATTGAGAGAGACGTGTAGGACTGTTTGCACACACATGCTCCGCCGAAGAGAAGAAGAATCCTTCCAGGAAAGCGGCATCTGCGCAGTCCATTAGACAGACTCGGACACTGTTGCGGGCCTTTGACATGTGTCGCTGAGCTGCAGAGAGGATGTGAAAGCAGGGGATTGAAAGGAATTCATCGGAGGAGGTGATGCGCCGCAGGCCGAACAACGCTCACACTCGGCAGGCGCACAAGTGCAAGGTGGAGCCGCGGATAAGCTTCCGCTTTCACCCCCAAAACACAAACTCTTCGTGAGTCGTAGGGGCAGGAGACCTCAAGGGTGGTGCAAGACTGGAACTCTTTGAGAAGTAGCGGCCGCTCAGTTATGAAGAGGAAAACTCCACACGACTGTAATGTTTGGAGAAATGTTTCTCTTGTGGGCAGGTCTCACTTACTGTATGTTAGTGAGAAGGGGAGACGAAAGGAGCAGAGTGTAAAAGCACGAAGGGGAAGATTGTGCCCGGGTTTTAAGTACGGAAAGTAAAGAGGAAGGCCGTCCGTTTGGGCCCCGCAGCTGCAATTCATTAGTGTATTTGTGTTTCTGGGTCTGAGTGGACTGGACCGAGTATGGAGCCGGGCCAGACCAGACCAGGATGTGTTCTACTGGGCAAACACGCTTCAGCTCTTGTATTTTATTTGACTTTTAAGGCCACCGCAAAACAACATTCCTCTCACATGTGTAATGGATGGAACACGACTGCCTCACAATGTATTTATTAGCGGGTCGTAATCATCGCTTCTGATTTTCCGAAGGTGGGGGGGGGGCATGTGTGCTAAGCCGCATTATCTGCATTGGACACTGAGCGACTGATCTGCGGATTAATTAACCTCTCATTATTGTCGCTGAACTGCTGCTACATGATCTTCCATTTCTGTTTATTTAAGCTCACTCAGTCTTCTGAGCAGGAAACCTCACTTACACAGTTGGTATTCTTAAGTTGATTTATCTCGATTATAAATGATTGGGGTTTTTCTTTTCTTCTATTCTGTCATCGAAGTTGAACATTTTGCACGGTTTAATATATTTTGAGTTAAGTCGGATGTAACGGGGCCCAGCGATGACATCATTAGCCTTGAGGTCTTGTTTTGGTAATTTTGCCTGTGTGTGGGGGGGCGGGATCTTGTGGACAAGCTGATGTTACGCCGGTTGAGGCTTCACAGTTTTCCGTCACGGTTTAATCGTGGCTGGTCAAGCCAATCACAATAAATTTCCTGTAAGTTGTAATTTGTGTGAGTCAACTGACATAGCGGCGTACCTCAACCTGCTCCGAGCTTGGTGACGCAATTAGCTATATGGAACTAAAGTGGTTCAATGATGATGATTTTTGTCAAAGGAATTCCACTTTTAAGCGGATAATAACTTAACTGACAAGACAGCGGGAGAGAATACACTATGATGACATTATTGTATTGGGAGTCATGTCATAGCACCTGGACAGATCCTACATCGTGGATGTTGCCTTGCAGGAGGCTCATGTATTCACACTCGAGTTCACTGCCTTGTTAGGTGGACCGCGCGCGCGCGCACACACACTGGTGTAAGGTGTCCCGCTGAAAGCCGTTCACGGTACAGATGGCGGGATGGTGAACTGTTGGGGACGGTAAGCCTTTAATGAGATCAGCTCAGATGCGCTATCATTGTAACCAAATTAACCATGATGCAGTGTGCGCGAGATTAAGTTTGGCCGGCGCTCAGTCACATTTGTGGCAGAGAAGTGACACGGAACACTTGTCCCAAATGTAATAAACTGGACTCGCTTCATGCACATTAAGCACAATCTTTGCCGCAGATACTGCGGTGGAATAGATGCTGGATGACGCCGGTGCAATGTGACGCACTGCACAAACGCAAAGTGAGGCCACGGCCTCCTTGGCTTGGATATAACGGGAGTCGCTCGGTGTGTTTAGGTCACCATCATCCGTCACTGTCAACAGAAGCTTGAGTTAAAAATAGTAGATGGCAGTGTTTCAACATCGGGTATGGAATGGTTGATTTGGTTCAGAATGACGAGTTGCGCGTTAAGACAGCATGTCAGGAAAGATGCAGAGATTGAGGAAATTGTCGAAAAGGTCATAGATGGCGGAAAAATCCACTTGGGCTCAGGATTTGAATTTGATGCTCAAACATCACATCGAGCTTATGTAGAAGTCATTTTGACAGCGTTTGACTGAAATATAGAAAATGAATACATCCGAATCTGAAAATGAATACAATGGGAGCTTGAAGTTTCCCATCGCTTGTTTTGCAAAGCATTAGTGGCTCTAATTCCTCTTTAATTGTCCCATACAAAGCACAACAAGTCACTTGCTTTTTTTGTGTCAGTCGTAGTCAAATTGGATGGACGGGTGATGGATGGATTTTGATTAAATAGACAGACAGACAGACAGACAGACAAATGGATGGATAGAGGAATGGCAAGCCGCAACAAACATGTAAAAGGTTGTTTCAGTTCGTTTTTTCCCAGTGTTTTCATTTTTTTCCTTCATTTTTGTAAACTGTTTTTGTAAAATGTTCAATTTGGATTGTGATCCAACTTTCTGCTATGATTTCACTTTTTGGTGTTTGTACTGTTTTTCTGAAAAAAAAAAAAAGCAAGGCAGGTTCTTGATATTTTTCAAATTCAAATTGCGGAAAATACCGCAGGCGCTTTTCTTTGGACGGCGACATTTCTTAAAGGAGTGATCTATTGCTGAATAATAGCGGTTTCTGAAAAAGCACAAACAATATGGAAACTGCTGGAGCTCGCGTTCATTCATTTTTGGACTGTGACACTTTGCCCTACGTATAGACTAATGATCGTTGGGGTGGGAACATACAATGCATCGGTAATGGAGTCTGCATCGCATGTTTGTCTGGGCGTCCTCTTCTCTGATTGGCCACTCGCTCTGAATTACCAGACGGACTGTTTATCCTCACTGTTTGCCAGGATCCTTATCAGCCCTAACAGTGTTTTAACTCCCAGTGGAGAATGCGTGGGAGATGCGAAGAGGAAGTCAGCGGAATGTGTATGTGTGTGTGCGCGCCACACAATAGTGGACGTCTCGCCGTACGTGTTTGATGCACATTGTCAAACATGGGCGCCCCGGGTATGTTTATGGGACAATACTGTTGTTAGGTTTTACTCTTCAGCGTTTCATCAGTTCAAAAGTTAATAGCTTACCTTTTCACTTCCTTAAATGATGTCCCACCATTATATGTCGTTATTTAGCTTCAGTGGTAAGTGATTTAATTTAACTGAATTCTCCTTCAGCATTGTCGTTTTTTAAAAATACTTGTTTTGACCGTTGTAAGAATGTTTAAAAAAAAAAAGTTAATTGATCATCTGTGATAATAAATGGACGGCTTTATTATTTTCTGCTGAAATTATTTTTTCAAAATTCCTTTCCGATTTAACTATGTGTGGCTTTGTGACCACTAGATTTTTTTTAAAGCAGCTCATCCATCCCATTTTGATTCATGCTTCAAAAATGACTGAGTGCGTCCATGAGTGTATCCATATTCCCGTTTTTCGAGTGTGTGTGTGTGTGTGTGTGTGTGTGTGTGTGTGTGTGTGTGTGTGTGTGTGTGTGTGTGTGTGCGTGCGCACGTGTCCGCACGTGCATATTGGAGCTTGTGTGTAACCTAAGCTCTGGCCATCTCCCCGTGTGTGAGTAATGGCCCCTGTTTTATTGGTCTGCTCCTCAACAGACTATGAGTAATCACATAATGCCTGGTCTGACGTCAGAGCCATTTCCATGGCAACACAGTGCTTCTCAATCCGGAGAGGTGTGTTCATACCCACCCCCCCACACACCCTCCCTGCACATCTTGTCATGTGTGCTCCGGATGGACACAGAATGACTTGAATTAAACCCCCAGCCGCTCCCCAAAGTGCCAATCCGTAGTTTCTCAATGCGCTCTCATAATTACGTGTAATCCCACACTTTGTACTCTTCATCCCCATCCGCTCTCCCTGTGATCCACTCGTTCCATCCTCCTGAATTTGGTCATCCTCCTGCCTTCCACTTCTCTTATGATGAGACCCACATTCTGACGCTCACTTCGGCACCTTTTGCCTTTCCAAACTCTGCAAATCCCGTTCTTCAGGCTCCACACCAGACGTGTCCTTTCTCTCTGTCTGTCTGTCTGACCTGTCATATGCACCAACCCTTACCTATGGTCACGAGCTAATGGGTCGTGAACGAAAGAACGAGATCCCGGATACAAGCGGCCGGAATGAGTTTTCTCCGCAGGGTGTCCGGGCTCTCCCTAAGAGACAAGGTGAGAAGCTCGGTCATTCGGGAGGGGCTCAGAGTCAAGCCTCTTCTCCTTTACGTCGAGAGGAGCCAGATGAGGTGGCTCGGGCATCTGATTAGGATCCTGGACGCTTCCCTGGTGAGGTGTTCCAGGCCTGTCCCACCGGCAGGAGGCCCTGAGGATGACCCAGGATACGCTGGAGAGAATATGTCTCCCAGTTGGCCCGGGAACGCCTCGGGATTTCCCGCGAAGAGCTGGAAGAAGTGGCTGGGGAGAAGGAAGTCTGAGCTTCCCTGCTAAAGCTGCTGCCCCCGCGACCCGACCCCAGATAAGCGGTAGAAAATGGATGGATGGATGGATAGTCTTTTTTTTCCCCTAATTTTGTTCATTAACAAGCGGTGATGGTTTAGATAATCAGGCTAGCCATGACAAATGCCTCAGACACACAATGACATAATGACGGACGGACATTATCCCTCTGTGTTATGTCTGCTGTCATTGCTTTAAGAGGAACCACCCATTTCCTCCCTTTCATTAAAAGTTTTCAGTCATTGTTAAAATGGAAAGGGTTCATACTGGCTCAATGTCGCTCTTCTCGTTGGAGGGGCGGAGCTAACGGAGTGAACTTCTGTGCTCATCAACACAGTCTAATCAATTAGAGCGTGTGTGTGTGTGTGTGTGTGTGTGTAAATGCACAAATGGTGATTGTGACTGTTGTTTTCTGACTAGTTGTCAGTTGTTGAAGGCCTTAGAAAAATATTTTCACGTAGAAATATAATTTTAGGCACTTACTGTCCTTTAAGACGTGTGAGTGATTTGAAAACCTTCCCAGTTTACCTTGGGTTAGAGTCGGCATACACCAAGGTGTGATCACCAGCCAATCACAAGGGGCACATGTGACAAATGGCTATTCTCTCATCCATGCATTGATTGTCTCAAATAACCACTGATAACCACTAAGTACACCATACCAAAAAAACCATGCATCCTTGGATCACAGCATGGCTTCTCGCTGGCGAGGCCTTCCTTTGCTCCACACGCACGCGCTCCGTTGTACATTAGTGTGCTGCTCCACGTGACTTGAGTTTTGACACTGGCAGCTGTATGGAGCTCTAATCTAATGAGGTGCATTTGAGGACTCGATTGCCAGAGGCAGGCTGTGCTCTGCCAACACAGGCACTCTCGAATGCCCCCCCTCCCAAACACACACATACACACAGTTTTGAGTCAAAGTGCCATCTCGGCAGTTAGATCCAACCTGGCAAAGGACAAAGTCGTTGGATGTGGCCCCGACAATGCAAAGAGGACAATATGCAACCACTAAGGTTCACATATTTGGCGATGCGCTCACTGTTGGCCGCTTCTTTCCTGCTTCTTCTTCTTAACGTCGGTTGGTAATGGATGAAATGAACTGTTACGTGAAAAATGCCTTGTTGGACCAAACCCGTCCAGTTTTGTGTTTTTTTTTCTACCATAACAATGTCCCGTGTGACAGCTCAAAGGGATGATTTGTGTTACATTGTGGGCAGTGAGAGAAAGTTGACTGACACATATGAAGGTTGCGCATGCGTTCGTTTCGTGCCCCCTTCCACTTTGCATGCACGCAGTACACACAGTATGCAAATGCACATACGGCTCTGCATTCCGTACTGTATGTCCCACACGACTCAGCGCCGTCAAGCTGTTTACGACTCCTTTTTATGGTAGCCCTCTTGTAATTAATGACAGTACTTCCCATTATGTTGGATAACCATTCCACCGGGCCCGTTTAGTTTAGCTTTTCTTTTTTCATTTTTTTTAAACACAATTGTGAAAACAATCCTAGCTGATGAGCGTCATTTATCCAGAGTTGCAGCAGATGTTATTTGTTTCCGCTTGCTTTACGTAAAGTGCAATTAGAGCCATTCTAGATGATAAGTCGCTCCCGCTTCAGGCTGCAGACCTCCTTTTTTGGACAAGTGATTCTCGGCTGGACGCGAGCTCGCAACCGTGTTTGATTAATTTCCCCCCCGCCATCATAACTAAGTGGCTAATTAAGCGGACAACAAATTGCGAATGGGGCAGAGCGGCGTTCGCTGAAATGTGCGTAGTGTTCCCCCCTGTTGAAATGGTCGCACGATGAGTATGTTGTTGTTTGCTGTCTTTGGGGCCCCACGCTGAGAGCGTGATGTCATAAGGCTTCTGTTTCCACAGCTGTGTTCGCAATTGAAGCCATTTTGACGTCTTTTAATATGTTTTTGTTTGAGCAGTTCCAGCTTTAGATTCATGCCGTTTGGACATCAGAGACTTTTATTTCTTAGGCGCAAGATAATCTATGTCACACTTCACCGTTTATTATTATTTTTTTTTTTCAGTTCAGTGGTGACACACTTCATGCATTAAACTAAGATCTGGCAATTTTATGACTTTCTTTTTTTCACCCAACCAAAATAACTCATCGTTGTATATAAAACCCACTTTTGGCCGATGTGGAATTTTCATGTTGTGAGCGCCAGCATCTCCTTACTAAGTACGCGCAGATTTCCACTTCTACTAGTTCCACAAATCACTTTCACAACTGACTCATTCAGTTAAATTCATTGTAGGGTTTTGGGTTTTTTCATCCTTCGGTGCCCTGAAGATGGATTGTATTCCGATAAATAATGCTTTTAGTAATCATCAGTTGCAAAAACTAATTTGTCTATTCTGTGAACTCACCACAACATTAGATCCATTGAATGAGATCCAGTTGCCTTTATTTAAAGCTAGTGATGCTCAGTTTGGAAGTATTGTTTTCATTTCAGCATGTATTGTTGTAGTTGGACAACGGATTAGTTCTGTCGCATGTCTTGGCAGCATTAGCGTGAACATGAGTGTGATGGGTTGTCAGTCTATACTTGCACATGCACTGTGATTGGGTGTTTATCATTTTCTCTCATGTCAGTTTTAAGATAAAATTAGTGAGTTAAGTGGGGGGAAATCATCCATCATAGAAAATAAAAGAGAATTAAATGAAAGAGCGTTATTAGGGATAAATATTAGCAATGCAAACAACTTTTACTGTGAGACATAATGTCTGTAACCTCCATCAACAATTGACATCTTTTTACAATGTGCATACATACACGATTGCAAAAATAAAAAGCAAAGGTTGTTTTCATGTGATTATTATGCTTTTTCTTTCTTTTTTTTCAAACTTGCTGGCCTTCATCTTGACATGAGCTGTGCTATTACATGTATTTATACAAGTTGCGTACGTTAACACACCGAGTGCCTTGCAGTTGTGCTCTTTGGTTTCCTGAGCTTGCAGCTGGCCAATCCAAAACAGCGCGTTTGTTTATTTGATTGGGAGAAGTTCAACACGGCAAACGCGGGCCCGGCGAATGCGCGATCTCCCCTCCCACCCCGCTGCCGCTTCCGACACGCTATCAGTGAGAACCGAAGCCTGACGAATGCGTGGAATGCACGCTGACGTCACCGCATGTACTGCATTGACAGTCACATGGCTAGGTAAACACTCCTAGCGGGGTTTTTTTTTGTATCCATGCGTGTGTGCGGTAGCACTCGTGTCTGTGACCAAATTTATTTAGGCGTCCCATGTTGTGAAAAGAATAACAAGTGTTTTGTGTATTTGTGTAAGGATTCCTTCCATGTTTAAACATTACTCTGAAAAACTGGACAAACCAATGCTTGCTTGCGGTCGGACTGAACGCATGCGTACGCGCGTTACTTTATTTTGTGAGCCGCGTGGACTACATGCATGCATGCACGCGCACTCGTGTAACACGCCTTGGCAGCCAGCACTTGCAAGTCAAGTCGTGAATGCAAAATGTGTTTATTTCTACTGTGCCTTTCCCGACTGAACACAAGTCGCTCAAGGGACACAACATTAGGTACGCCAGCCATCTGCTCACATTTAACCAAAATATCAACAACTGCCTGTCCTACAACACAGCAAACTAATACCACAATATTGTTATGTTGTACTATTTTTCACTTTTGCACCCCCCACTATACTATGTCAAAAAGATGTGCCGTTTGCATCAGCGCTTTTCCGGCGCATTTGCAACATGTAGTTAGCTGCCTAACTATGGCTGCACCCTGAAAATGCATCATCCCTTCTGAAAAGCCACTGGCATGACCACTTTAGAGTGCCTTGTTGTCACAGAGAGAAAGTTGGAAAAGCAAGGTCTTTACAGCTAGCGTGCGGGCTGGGGCTTCAGGCTGACATGGCCAGTTTCGAGTGCCTTGTTGGGATGGCATGGAAAAGCCCCGAAAGGCACCGGTGGAGTATCTTTCACACACCGGAGGCTTGAAGTAGATTATTTTTATGGCTCAAACATTGAAGAAATGGTGTTGTGACTGGTGGGCAGTTTGGGTGTATTCATTAGACCTGGGGGGGCCCATTACGTCGATCGCGATCGACCAGTTGATCAAGGACTGGTCCCAAGTCGATCCGAGGAGTGTAGAGGGGGTTGGGGAGGGGAGGGGGGGACAAAACAAAAACATTTGTGTCTCTTTGCATGTTAGTAGTATATTTTTAGTGTTAATGCACACTGCACCCTAATCATTCTATCAGTCTCACTTTCCCAAAAGTATTTTTTTCAGGCTATTGCTCATCATGGCATGTGTGTGTACGTGCGCGCGTGTGCGGTAACGGGTTGATCGCAGGAGGTTAGTTGATGGAAAAGTAGATCTTCGGTCAAAAAAGTCAAGGCTCCTCTGTGTCAGACAGTGTCAAAAGCAGAGACAATGGCTTGCTTTTTGGCAGATTTTAATTTAATTTATTTATTCATTTATTGTCCGTCAAATTTGCAGGGTTGCCAACAACTTATGTGTGGTGTGTCAAACTAGAAGCACAAGTCACATTAGTGGAAGAATGCATGCTGGCTCAATGCAGACCTTTTATAGAGCTCGCTAGCCAGTTAGCTAGCTAGCTACATAGATATTACTGTATTACTGTATTTTCTCTTCCAATGTAAAAGTACAGTATTGATAAAAGTATGTTTGGTCACAATTGGTCGTAATTATTATTACATTGGTCAACAGTATACCTTTTAATCAGAACCATCCAGAAAGGTTTACTTGCATTTCTGATTAACAAAAATATTTTGTTGCCCAGTGTACGGGGGATAAAAAAATGACTAATTCATAGTTCAAATAAAGTCTTTCTATGGTAGAAAGTTAGTCTTGAATGGCTTCTTTATTGATCGTTCTTTCACCCTTCCCTCCACCAAGTGTTTGGAAATGTGTTGAGTAATATTTGCTTTTGCACTGCTACTTAAACAAACACACAATGAAATCACACCTGCTTTGGCACTCACAGGTTCTAAAATTTGGGTTAGAAAAGCTGAATTGAGGCACCTTTCGATTCTGTGCGATGCCCTGCAAACTACCACTGCGATACGAGCTCCAATCACAACCTTTCTCACAGTATCAATCCAAAACAACTATTTTATTTATATTACACTTATGCAGATCCCGATGAGCAAACCTTGTGTCTAATATTCCGAATGTCTCCCATCAATGGCTATACATGTAAACAGCTTTTAAACATGTATTTGTACACAAATACACACAAAATAATAAATATATCTGTTGTCAACACAACTCTGGGTGGTCCATGAGCCTTCTACTAAAAATCATGACGGGAATGCAGCGGAGTTCATGTTTGAAAGTGGAACATGCAGCTTAGATGCTATTTATTCCTCGCACGGTCCTGGTGAGGCAACGTCATTTATTTCCCCAGAGGGCCACAAGCTTCTCATGCGTTTGGCTTTTTCTCCCCTATAGGCTGGCGAGCCCAGCTTTAAGCTCCATTGTCACGCCGACATGTCCTTTGAGAAAGCCCAGCGCAGTCGGTCAGGGAAATCTTGTCTTTGTACCTTCACGCTTCCTGCAGATTCCCGCATTCCTGCTACGTGGGGAAATGAGGGATGCCCTCTGGGAACGTCACGGGCAACTCTCTCGCTTGACGAACTAATGGTGGAAACCTACCCGCGGGCCTTATGTTAGCCTCTTTTTAACGCTCGCTCAAATGGAACTTTTTCCACCTTCAAAAAAAAAAAAAAAAAAAAGAGGAAGCAGAGATTTATGTCCCTATGCATGTACTCAGGTTTATGAGAGGCTGGGGATTAGTTGGTACGCATACTTGGCTCCTCTGAACCTTATCAGTGATTTATAAAGGGTGTCATTTAAAAGAGCATACTTTAGTGGGCCATCACTGGGTCGTGTTTGCTGGCGTCCTGTGGGAAACTTGACGGAATTGTCAATGTTTTTCAAGCATCGAGTGTGTGTTGGTTTGTGTGGTCCTCTATCTGATGAGCGTGGACAGAGCACAGACCGTGCTGAGTCAAACGTGTGATGAAGAAATAATGTATGTATGCACCGTGGGCTGCATCGCACGCTCACATTCCGCCTCCATCGCCTTTGGCCTATGTGGCGTTTGCGCCGCAATTGAAAATTGTCACTCGCTCGTGCTCCAAAGCTCTTGTTTCAAGGTCAAAGTGTCGTTTTGTTCGACTGGCCATTAAGTTGCTCTCGACGTAGACGCGCTCGTCCAAGATAAATATTGTCACCCATCCCAGTTAGACTTATGGCTTCATAAAAACATTTTACAGTGGAACTGCACCCAACGCTTTGCACCGCTCGCACAAATTATTGGCTTTAATACCCTCTGTAGTCATCAAAACAGAAAAAAAAAATGGGTCGGCCTAACGCTGGCTTCAGACTTATCTGATGTTTCACACATGTAAAGCACATGCAGGGGTTCTTCTAAGAAGTCTCATACATTGATGTATGCACTACCCAAGCTCGGGTAGAGCTAAATTACTCATGCACCCTTTATCTGATCAATTTTAGTGATCTAAGACAATGTAATGAGATGCCTCTTGTTGGTTATTTATCAAGTTATGATGAATGAAAACAACTCGGTGCAAAGAACTGGCCTGTAAATGTGAAGAACCAACATTTTCCTTTCATGCTTAGTTCTCTATGACTTGTTAGCACTGCCAAGCATGATGCATTCTGGTCGACAGTTTATGTTCTGATCGCTGGCTTTTTTTGGAGTTCCAGTCCACTTGCATTAGGGACGAGTAGGGAAGTGATCCGGCAGATAAAATGCGTGTGAGTTAAAGTAGGCTTATTTTGCTGACTTTGATGCGCATGCACGACATTTACGGGAGCCGAGTGGAGTCCCAACAGGCCTGGTTGGATTTGTTACGTGCTCCCTCTGCCATTGCTGTCTTTCTCATTCCTTGTTCCAGAAATTACTTTCTTCAGGTTTCTGATTGGCTGAAATCCCGTCAGTTGGAGTACCATCTGCTCCACTAGCATATGCTGAACACCCTGTGAACATTTGCTTTCTATGATTTGGTACGCAGTTTCGAGATCCTTGTGGTTGGCTCGTCTGCTTCACAGTTCTGAGGTTTGGGGTTCCGGTCTTGTCTCGAATGACTTCCTATACGGACTTTGCGGGTTCACCAGGTTCTCCAGCTTCCTCCCACATTCCAAACGTGCATTATAGGTTCATTGAATAATTGCCATTTTACATCTGTTCATATCTGAGTGTGTGTGGTTGTTATATGCTCATCTTTAATGTGGGTGATTTGTCTTCAGGAAGACATATTGCCAAGATTCACCTGAGTGTCAAAACATGTTTTGTGTGCCTCTCCCGGGACTCTCGCGTGACCTGGTCTACAAGTAGCCACAAACACTCTGTCCACAGTTTTGAATCGATTGCGATTTAAAACACACAAAGCAAACTGGCACCTTGCAGACGGAACAGAGCGGAGGCTTGTAAAACAAACAAACAAGTGAATGCTGTGTTCCCTCCTTCGCCTCGCAAGGCCCCAGCAGTGATCCTGACTGGACCATTATACTCTAATGTCTTTGGCATGCCCCTTTGAGGTGGGCTGCCAGGTCTCAGCCCGCCAGATCCCCTAAATGCACAGAGCCGAGAACCTCGTTCCGTGATCCAACCTGAGCTCGAGAGCAAGACGAATGAGCGTGCGCGCCAAGAATAACGCGGAGAAATAATCGTCCCATCTTTTGAGATGTTAAAAGCATCCGGGCCTTTTTCAAATCAGAATACAATTCCAAGCATGTACTGTAGGTTCCGTGTTGGTCATGCCGTATCACTGTTAGCCTTCAGTGACTCATTGAATAAGGATTGCCCGACACTCAGGCTAGTCAACCCCAAGCAGAAAGCGTGAAGGAGATAGATATTAGGTGGTCCACATAAAGTTTAAAACACATCATGAATAATATTAGTGCATGTGAGCATTTTAATGGCCATTAAGTTTACGGTGAGAGTGCAGCAGATGCCAGCAGAGAGGCTTCGGCGCGTTAAACTTTGCATAGACACAAGTGGGTTCCTCATTTCCTGCGCGCGGCCCCTTCTGCTTTGGCAGCCCACCTTAATAGTTCCCTCCAGTGATGACGCAAATGACCCATGATGACTGGCCCCTCTCGCTAAAACCCGTGGTAAAACATTAGCCAGCTTGGATTGCGACCACTCTCAACTCCACATACGCTGCCGTCAGCGTGTGGACCAGAGGAGATTTACAAAGTCTCCTCACCAGCGAGCGACTACTGTGACCGGGTGTATGTGGCAGCGAATCTCCTGGACCTGCTGGTGCGAAATAGTTATCATCGTAATGTACAGTGTTTTAAGTTCTAATGTTTTTTTTTTTTCTTTTAGCCCATGAAAAATAAACTATTTTACAAATAAAAAACAAATTTGACACAATATCAATACGGTACAACTAAATAAGATGTGATGCATTCATGGCAGAATGTTTTATAGGACAGTAAAAACTAATTTATTTTATATTTTCAGGCTCATTGACGATTAAATTGGCCGTGAGCAAGAATGGTTGCTCAAACTTTTCTTTTACTTGTCAGCGCGATGGTAGTTTTTTTTCTATTTAATGATTTATATATTTATTTATTTATTTATTTATTTATTTTGGGTGTGCTGCAGTTGGCTGTGTGACTTATCAAAAGTCAGCTCACGCACTAATAAGGACCGGTATTACATTACAGTGTTTTGTAAATACATTTTTGCTATATATTCACAATTACAGATGGACTTTATACTTAAATGGTCAATTTTAAAAAATGTTAATATAGAATGCCGTATACTACTTTGTGACAAATTGCAGTGAAACCGTCACGGAACTTCCTTGTAAGATTTTCCAAAACACTGCACACCTGTCATTACGTATTTTCCTTGGTCCCAACACCGATGAAAAGTGGGCTCTTGTATTGTTGCATGGATGACTTATGACTAAACTGCTGTAATATCCAAAGAGCTCATCTTCTCGTCAGGGACTTTGCAGCATGTGACCTAGTTTTTGGTAGCGGAGCGGGGTTGTCAGAGGAGAGTGCTGCAGACGTCAGCTTATCTCTGACACGGCGCGCAGATAGAAGAACAAAGGAGGAATATGAAGGGGAAGATTTTGTCTCCTCAAGGTTGGCAGGGTTGAATACAAGTTCAGCGAGGTGTGTGCTCTTATGTAAATAGATGTTTGTTTGAACTTTGAGACACTTCCAGCTTGTACACTCGGTGAGAAAGAACGGCGGGAGTTTTAATTGGACAGTGCAGAGGTGCACACGCAATCCTTGGTTAAAGCCACTAAATCCTGCCCGCTGATCTTATTTAACCCAACTATATACTCGGCACACCTTTTTCAATCTCCCTTCTGTCTAATTGTCCGCACGGAATACTCAAGTGGAGTCTCAAGTCAATTCAGGCCACACATTGACACACATCAATGTGCGAAGGCTGTAATGTAGAACGAAGTAGGACGCAGCCAGATGAACAGCATCGGCTAATGAAGCGCTGACCGTGAATGAATGATTAAGAAACACGTGCGCATATTGTATCTGGCGCTGAGCTATATTTGGAACGAGGCTGTTTCCGGCTCATTTTCAAGACACTTTTAAAAAATGACTCCGCGGCGAGTTGATGACAGTCTTATTGGCTCAATCCAAGGCCTCTCGGAACGGGCTGTGCGAATGCGGGGCCTGACGACAGGGGGCCGTGGCTCGAAAGCAAAACACTTGAAAACCAGGAGATTGTGGTTCTTAACCTGGTTATTGGCGAGAGCAAGGCAAACAACCAATATTTTCATCGAGTTTGTTTGTGCTGTGCACCTCAGAGTGGAGGCTTGCTGTGGGCCGTGGCTCGGGGCCATGGTGGTGGACAGGCTATGGCTGACACCTACTCTGCTGCCCTCTTAACACTCTGACAGAGAGGAGATCTGGAAGTTTATCTAGCTGCTACTATTTTCAATCTGTCAAACATTTTTTGAAGGTGCCGATCCTTCCTTGTGACCCCTCCGTCTATAAATATATTATTCAGGGCAAGCAACACCCAAAAAAACAAAAACAAAAAAACGCTGGGAAGTACGCAATTCTGTAAATTGGCAGCCCAAAAGGCAATTTCATTATAAAACTGTCATACATGGTTTTCCACAAGTGTTGGTCATCATCCTAAGCATTTATTTTTCAATGAAGCATTCATTGCATTCCTGCAAATGACATGAATGGGAGCGAATGCAAGAAAGAAAAGGAAAAACCTTTCTTTTGCTTGTCAGCGCAGTGTAGAGGTCTTGGCCGTCTACCTCTCCAAGCACCTGTTTGCTTTCTTACCACATGTTTAAGGTTAAGTGTGTCTCGTATTTGCACGGGTGTGTTTGCAGTTGAGTTGATAGGGAGGGGCTCTTTGAGTCTCATGCAGATTCCAAAATGTGGATGGATGTGAATTGAATGTTTTGGAATGGGTGAATACCAAGACTAGGCATGGGTATCTGGGTATCGAATCTCGCAAAGGCTGCCGATACCAGTCTCTGGTGCTCTCTTGTGGCCGTTTTACGATCAAGAAGGGCATCCTTGGCTGACAGAACGTTTTTCCACATATACTGAATCCATGCCAAAATGCCCATTTCGACGCAATTTCTAGATGAGTGTGTTAGTTTTTTTGATTATGAATGCTTAACGTGCATTATTAATGTGTTGCTACCGACATTTATACGTTTATTTGCCCACTCAATTTCTGCATGGCTGAGATTTTTTTCTCTTGAATTCCATCCATGTCCAGCCTCTCATGTGGCTGCATGTCTATTTTAACACGTAACAGTTGATTTTTAGTGCCTTGCTAATTTGCTCACTCAATTTCCGCATGACTCGTTGAGCGTTTTTCGCTGTTAAATGCATCATTGCCCATACTCTCTATGTCTATGAAGCTGCAATTTTTAAGAATATATTTACCGTATTTTCCGCACTATATGGCGCTTCTGAATATAAGGCGCACCTTCAATGAATGACCTATTTTAAAACTGTTCTTATATATAGGGCTGCATTATAGGGCGCATGGAACAGAAGCTACAATAGTGGCTGCGGTTGCAGTATGCTTCCACTAGATGGAGCAACGCTAAAGGAAATACAATACAATACAATACAGCTTTATTCATATAGAGCCCTGGCTGCGGTTCCGGGACTATGCTTCTACTAGATGGAGCTAAGCTAAAGGCAATACAATACAGCTTTATTTATATGGAGCCCTGGCTGTGGTTCCGCTATACAGCCCCTAGATGTCTTGGTTGTCTGCTTCTTCCTTGGTTCAGTCCGTAGTTAAGAATACTTTTGATATTATATTCATTTCATAATGGCTGAGAAAGTTGTTGTCTGTTTGAGTATGTGTTGACAAATGCACATGTCAATTAGCATCGAGCAGAACCCCTTTACGTTACAATTGGTTCCTGCTAATAATCACCACTAGATAGCACAGGAACGCTAACAGGAAGAGAATTCAATGGGGAATGTAACGAGACTGTAACATCATATATGAGGCGCATCGAATTATAGGGCGCACTGTCGGTTTTTGAGAAAATTGAACGCTTTTAGTGCGCCTTATAGTGCGGAAAATATGGTATATTTGTAAGGATTTTATGTATCAAAAGTACTACTGGTATCGTGTGTAGATGCGAAGCATTCCTGTTTCATCTGTCTCCCATCTCCCATCGTATGCAACATCTTTCTTTTGCTGTCTTTGTATGTTTACGGACAACGGCACACATTTACCTCATGGTGTGCGCAAAGTGGATAGCAAACAAGCAGAGAAAGATAAACAGCATCACGTATCAAACTCCTGTGGGAATAATTCATTAAGCATCTGCAGAGCCTTCCAAGTGAGGAGAACGAGGGGGTGGATGATGCACAAGAGCATTATCGTTGGCTCTTAACATCCAGAAAGATTGTTCCCAACCTTGACAAGTACTTAGTGTATTCATTAAAACAAAAGTCCGCTGAGTGCTTGCGTTCTTAATGTGTCAATATGGAGATGCGTGCATTTTCTCAAGTTAACCACCGTAATTGTCGAAGACATTCCGGAGCGAAAATTACCACTTCCCACTATGAAAAAGCTTGGTCCCAGCTAAAGACGTCACCCAGATTAAAACACGCAAGAATGACGAAGAACAAAAACATTGGCGTATTCTCGAGAGCCGTGGTCCAAATCCGATTTAATCTGTGGAAGGAGCTGAGGCATGCGATCTGGAGAAGACATCCCTCAAACCTGAGACAATTGGAGCAGTTTGCTCAGAAGGAGCGTGCCAAAATGACATCGAATGATTGTTTCTAAAGGCTGCGCTGCAAAATGTGTTTCTATTCAAATCAGTTTTGGAGTCCGACTCAAAAAGAGTGTCTGCTTTTGCAGAGAATCGTCATTTTCAGATGAAGTTTTTTCGATGACCTTTGTGGGTTTTTTATTTAACCACGGACTAGAAAGAATTTAGCCTGCAGAGGCTAATAGTCATCTGCCATTTGGGTAGCCATAAACCATAAAACGTGAAGAATATACAGTGGTACCGCTACTTACGAGCGTCTCTTCATACGAAATTTTCAAGTTACGAAATGCTTCAACAGGAAAATATTGCCTCTTGCCATGAAACAAATTCCAAGATACGAAAGGTAAAAATACAGTATGGGCTGCTACTCGCAGCTCCGAGTTTCCTGAATGCAACATACTTATAGCTGCTCTGCCATTGGCTACTCCCAAGCATAATCCTGGCATACCATTGGCTAAGAGGGACCTCTACTGTACGTGTCTATGTGTGTAGACAGATAGATATGTGTCGATGCAGCATCCTCGTCATTCACCCCTTGGGCCATGAGGCGTTCTACGTAAATGTCTTTCTAGTTTTATTTTCCTCTCATTTATTTTTGCATTGATTGGTGGAATTTCATAGTGCTGGTATGCAGAAAGTGTAGGGTGCCTCCAGTCCATCCATTCTTGGTCTTCGTACTAACATAGCTCATGATGGACTGTTTTTCACCATTGCTTGGACTCGAACGTACAACCTTGCATGATTATGCGCCACGTGCTTCTTCATCAAAAGACAAAAGACGTGATATGATTGACTGCCGGCGATTGAACAGCGACTTTTCCGTCACATGGTCTCTGAGTAGGAACTGAACCAATGCTGACTGCACTCAAGTCTGAACCATCGGTGACTTGCACAAGAGCAACAGCAAAACATCCCCTAGAGAGGAAGTCGTCAAGAAGAAAGACAATAAAAGACATACTGTAGCTAGGGAAGGCACATGAATAGAGCGTAAAACTTGGTGTTGCTGTTGAGTCTTGGATGTCAGCTCACATTTCAGGCTGTGTGTGATGTTCCAGCAAACCAGGATTTACTGTATTGTTTGCATGTTTAGGAGGAACTCATCCATATGTATTAGCTGTTCAGACCCAAACCATGTAGCCTCAGTGCGCCTGGAAAATCTCTCGAGGCAACGTTTTGGCCCGCTAAGAGCGCACGGAGCCTTGCGTGTCATGAGGCTGCGTTGTGTTTCAGCGCACACACATGAAAGCCGGCCTTACACAAGACTCTTTATGTGTGCACTTGGAGACGCTCATAAGGCACACCACTCAGGTTTGCAATTGACTGAGCCCTGTGCTAGCGCCCGCGCTGTTGTCAAAGCTTTAGTGAAGCGGTTAATTGGCCGCCATTTACAGTGAATCGAATAAATGAGCCTTTAACCGTGTGGATTAAGTGCTGCCTTCGACTTCCAGTTTACGTCCTCAGGCATGGCACCTGTAAAGACGTACGGCCCTCACTAACTTGCTGGTGATCAAAGAGACACGCAGTATCAAGAGAAAGGAGGTTGAAAGAACAAACCTTCCAATCTTTGCATTCAATTAAAAAAAAATGTCCTTGTAAATGTCAAACTGGGACTAGGACAATGGACCGGTCTACTCTGTTGTGGACAAATTGGGATTTTTAAGAATTAGAGTATTCATGAAGTTATTTATTATACAGTGGTGCCTCTACTTATGAACTTAATTGGTTCTGGAAGAAATTTCTTGTAGAAAATGTTGTACGTAGAGGCGCATTTTCCATGTAAATGCCCTAATCCGTTCCAAGTCCCCCTAAAGCATAAAAATGCATTAAAATATGTAACAAATACATGTTGCAATTTGATTATTGCAAGATAAATGATAGTTGTGCATAATGTAGAAAAACAGAAGAGAGTACAGAATAAAAATGGTCAACTTTTAACTGCGCCCTTGTCGTTTTTTGCCCTCTTTAGTTCATGTTCTCTCAGTAGTGGATTTTGCCTGGCGTTTTCTTATGAACTGATCCAAGGTACGGTAGAGGTCCCTTTTAGACAATGGTATGCTAGAATTATGCTCGGGAGTAGCCAATGGCAGAGCAGCTATAAGTATGTAGTGTTCAGGAAACTCGGAGCTGCGATTAGCAGCCTATACTGTATTTTTACCTTTCATATCTTGGAATTTCTTTCATGGCAAGAGGCAATATTTTCCTGTTGAAGCATTTTAAAATTTTGTATGAAGAGGCGTTCCTCAGTCGATGTCCCACTGTATCTTACAGACGAAATTCAGATTATTTTACAGGCCCCCCCCCTCCCACCAAGGCATTTTAACCCTTTCATGCACCCTGTAACCTGATATCAGGATAAGCTGTCCACTCTAGTAACCTCTGAAAGGGTGTTAAATGTATGTCGATGTCCCCATGCTGTATTTGTCTTACAGACGAAATTCTGATTATTGCTACAAACCCCTTGACCAAGGCATTTTAAGCAAGCCTATATCCATGCACCATAAGAGTAACAATCCCGTGTGTGTCTCGGAGTTTGGAGTCAAACAGCATTACAGTACCACACAAATCACACTGGTCTCGGTACAAGCTGCTTGCAGGCCGATCCTCACTTTTAGCCCACAGCATGACACAACTCAATAAGCCCCAGTGACACATTCAATTACACCTGAATTATCCGTTTGGCGCCAATACTGAGACGCTTGCCTTTGGTGAGTGTGGCGCTGCGATTTGTCACGTTGACATGTCGGGTTTGTCGAGGCTTCTTTGGACCACGGAGCCGACATACATCCAACAAGTTTTTCATCACGACTTGCCTGTCCAGAATTTCTGTAGCATGCATCAGTGCACTAATGCATGCAGTGACTCTGGAGAAAGTGGGGGATGGGGGGAGGATATGCGGGTTGTGGGGGTTGCGAGGCCTGAGGAGGACGCAGTCGCTGGTAATCAGATCCTCTGCCTCCACCAGACCCTCAGGCAGCCAGTAGGAACGAAAGTAAACCAAACCTGACTGTGAAATTGCATTAGATGTCTGCGCTTCGTGGAAAGTGTGTTGGGGTGGGTGCAAAAACTCATTTTTGCATTTCCAAACTACCAATCGCATGGCTTCTCCATTTTTTCACGTTACAGAATAACGTCAGAGTAGATATATCCAATCCAAAATATTGCCTCATCAAAGATTGCAATGCACCATTTTGATTTTCATTGTCAAGGAACTAAAAAGTAGATTAACTGATTGATTCTGTTGTTTGTAGTTTCCCACATTTTTGATGAACTCATAGAGCTCCAGTAAAAACGTTCTCCAATCTTGTTTTGACCATTTGCGATAAATTACTATCTCACTGACAGTGTCCAGCCCAAAAACTCATTATGATCTTTACAAAGCCAAAGTGGTTCATGCAGCTCTTCTCTCTGACATCATTGGATCGCCGAGGTGTACCTAATGTTTTGACCCATGAGTGTTACGTCCATTATGTTGTCGCTTTTCAGTCATTTGCCAATAGTTTTGTCTTTGTTGTCTCGCAGATACTCGCCCGCTCAGACTGGGAACACAAAAGAGGCTCCCGAGGATCGCAGGTGGGTTGGCCCATGCAGAAGGACACACGCACACACACACAAACGTTTTCCAAGCTTCAAACATTTGTCATCTGCAAAATCAATGAATGAAGTCACTGAAGATGATCTTTACAGCCGAGAGGAAGTCAAAAAGCGGTACACTCCCTAATCCGAGTTTCATTCTGAGAAATAATGTCAGAGGCACAACAAAATCACAACCTGAGCCAATGGGAATTGACATTGATGTAAGCATCAAAAGTTTCCGATGTTAATTCTGAATTCAAAGTGAATGAAACCCTGCTTAAACATTTTGATTGAATCGGATGAAATTGGACCGTATTTTCAGCCGTTGGCTGGCAAACAGATGAGGGTGTACCCTGCTTCTTGCCCAAAGTGAGTTTGGTATAGGCGTCATCTTACATGGGACCCTCATGAGGATCAGCAGTTTGGAAAATGGATGTAATGACTATTGCTTGTAATTTTGCTCACCCACTGTAAAATATATATTTTTTAATTTACTGGTAATTGTCATTTGATGCATTGTCACTCATGCAGTATTTCATGAGGAATAGCAATCCCTACAAGAGAAAGGGAAAAGTTGAAAACCGTTGGGTCACCTTCAGAGTTGAAAGCCATTTATTCGACTGCGAAACAAACTATTGCCATTAAAAAAAAAACATTAAGCCATTTCTAAAGAACATTTATTACTGGTAAATATTAACTGGTGAATGTCATCGTCTTCAAAAAAAAACGTACCATTAATTTTAAAGAGCAGCGAATTAGTTGACTTTTGGAGGACAGACACAAAACACACACTTCTTTGACATTACCTTCTCCATGTTTGGAAACTGAGTGTTCGGGCATCATCAATGTATTGAGCTGCCACTGAGCCACAGGGCACCATTCTGAATGACATGAAGAACAAACAGTGCCCTTGGACGTTGGCATGGATCTTTACTGCGTGTGTGTGTGTGTGTGTGTGTGTGTGTGTGTGTGTGTGTGTGTGTGTGTGTGTGTGTGTGTGTGTGTGTGTGTGTGTGTGTGTGTGTGTGTGTGTGTGTGTGTGTGTGCGTGTGCGTGTTGTATCAGCAGGACAGGCTCACAAAATGAATAGAGGCGGCAACGACAGCGTGAGATTAGATAGCACTAATAAATCATGCAAAGTTGTTGTGGGTTGGGGGGCATTAATTATTTTTTAATGACGTGCGATCATAACTGTGCTATGACTTGTAATCAATCAGTGCGCGTCTAATTTCCTGCTCAGACTTTGACTCTGGTAGTTTACATCAGCGCGACAGTATGATCACTCCCTCTGGCCTTATTTGATTGATGCGTCCTCTTTAGTGATTGGTCATTTTGCAAAGCTGCCGTCCATCAGCGCAATCATGCCAGCGTCCATTGAGCGACAAGACGTGTGAGAAGTTGACGCTTTTGTTGGCAAGCATGTCCAGCTTGCAAGCTGTTGTCCCCTTAGCTCTGCTTTCTTCCCACTGAGGCTGCTTGGCTTGCTCGGTCGTGCGGCCGTGACACCTCGTCGCGTGCCTGCCTCACAACGCCGCCTGTAGAGCCGCTCGCACGCGGGCTAGATTGATTTGCACCGTGTCATATTGGCCAGCAAGCTGCGCATTAGAGTCATTTTCCAAACCGCATCTTTTATTTTCCCTCGCCAGCCAAAGCTTTCAGGGATGTTACAGCTATGGAATTGACATTGACGTTACAGTGCATATGGAAAAGGTGTATATTGTAAAAGATGGCAGACAATCAAAACATGGCGGCACATTCACTTCATTTTGTCCCTTCTCATTAAATCAATCTGTAAGAAAAAGCAAAAACAAAATACCTTATTTCTAGGCTCTTGAAATATTTCCAATACAGTACATGTACATTATTGACACTGCACTGTCAGCCAAAATCAGTGCTTATATTAGCTGCTGACCATGTTGTACCACATAATTGTTCATAGCATCGCTGTCGGGCAGAATCCTTGTACTGTCAAAACAACTTTTTGTGGAAGGAACACCCCCCTCTCCCCCAAAACATAAGTTATCATTGTCAGGATGCCCGGATGATTCCAGGAAGAATTGGACTCTAAAAACGTAAAAGGTTTGACATAAATATATTCAGAAAAATGGCATAATGATGCTGGTTCAACAAACCAGGAGAAAACGAGAAGGACAAAAAGCGCTTGCAAAGGCAAGGAGAACCTAAACGGAAATAACGTAGCTTGTCTCAAAATGACCAAAACACGTTGCCGCTACAAACCGTGAATAAACTTACAAACACAAAAAAACCTTTCAAAACCTTTCAAAGGCTGTGGTCATGCTGAGCCCCCAATGTTTTATTTGTGTGTATTATTACAATACATTTTTCATTTATCAAGAGCTATAATTATATAAATTCCCATTCTGGAAGTAGGCTCTTTTTGACCCTTTCATGCACCCTGTAACCTGATAACCTGATAAGCTGTCCACTGTCGTAACCGCTGTCCCTTAAAGGGTTCAAGATACCAGGAGGACTAAAAGTGCCCCTTAACTCATTCACTCCCAAAGACGTTTCAGACTTGGTCCAGAATTGGCTGGTACTGAATGAGTTAAATGCAGAACATTCCGATTCAGCGTTAGACATACGGCAATAAAACTAGCTTATTTCAACAAAGCAATACTGGCCGAATACACAAAACTATACCACATGAAAAGCACGGATCTCTCGGTATAACTGCAACTTCCTTTAAATGATATTGATTTTATTTTGATTGCCTCCCCATCCCCTTCCATCCCCCTTACACGCCCATTGCTTGAATAAAACATGCAATAACAAGATGTTGTGGCCGGGCTGCAGCGGTGGAATCGGGTTCAGCAGAGTTTGAGTAATTTGCTCGCTTCTAAAGAGCTCGTAAAGGGAGTTGGGCTCCGGGGTTGTTTGGGAAGTTGGAAGCTTTGAGTGCTGGGTGTAGTTTTGGCTCGACCAATCTGGCTGGGAACGAGGAGAATCCGGAGGGAGCTTTGTGCTAGTCCTCTGCTATGATTCACACTATATCACTGCTTTGTTATTCAAAGTGGTGAACTCTTCCGATAATCCATTCAGAACCATTATATGGCTATGCACTGGCCCTGACCCCCCACCCCCCAAAAAAAAATGTGACAGAAAGTAAACATAAAACATAGGCGTTTTGTCATTTTTGTTATATTACTACCCAGTTTCTTCAGATTATGATTGAGAGCAAAAAATCATGTCAAGTTTATTTCTTAGCCCTTGTGAGGACTAATTGTTTCCTATAGGGTTTAAATGTGTTTACTTGGAAGATCAAACACTTGACTTTCTTTCCAGCAGGCCCCTGAGGCCATTTGTCCCAGCGTTTACTCTCCCCCCGGGACACATTATTTTCTCACTACAGTATTGCACAATTTTCAACAATCCCACACATCACTGTCCGTTTACGGCCTACTCCGCGGATGGCCTGTTTAGAGGACGGAGCCAAGAGGTTGAAAGTGCACAATGGGGACCGGATCAGAAATAGCAAATATGCGACATGGTTTGTTTTTGCGTATTGCATTAATAATCGTCATTGAATATAATCAGAGGCACGGATGAACACGTTGTTAGTCAGACAAAGTTATCCTGTGTGAGTTAAACATAAAAATATGTCCCAAATAATGAAGTATCCCGTTGTTTAACTCTTCTCTTTTTAACTCTTCTCCGGTCATTATATTGTTTGTCCACGGTTGACCCGATGTCAAAGAAAGATTCGCTCAAAGATAGAGAATAGTTGAAATGTTTTAGACAGCTTGAGTCAATGTCCATACTTAAAACCTACAGAGCATGCATTTTTGCATTTTATACCTTGTAAAGAGGAAGCTATAGGGAGTGATAAGCCCATGTGAAATTCTTAAACTGTGTTTTCAGTCAACATTTAAAAAATTAAGTAATTTCGAGGGGAGTACACTTGCCACAGGTGGCCCGGTGGGGAAGTGGTGACCACGTCGACTTCACAGTGCAGAGGTACCGGGTTCAATTCCAGCTCTGGCCTCCCTGTGTGGAGTTTGCATGTTCTCCCCGGTCCTGCGTGGGTTTTCTCCAGGTACTCCAATTTCCTCCCACATTCCAAAAACATGCATGGCAGGCTAATTGAACACTCTAAATTGTCCCTAGGTGTGAGCGTGGATGGTTGTTGGTCTCTGTGTGCCCTGCGATTGGCCTACAACCAATCCAGGGTGTCCCCCGCCTACTGCCCCACGACAGCTGGGATAGGCTCCAGCACCCCCCGCAACCCTTGTGAGGATAAGCAGATCGGAAAATGAATGAATATACTTGCACAATGTTGAGACAGGAACTCTCACTCAAGCTTGTGCTAACTTTTTGCAGCACTCCATTCTGACATCTCTTTTCAAGGTCAAAGTTTCAAATGTCAATTCGATGACGTGTCATTTTTTCTCCGTTTTAGTTTAAAAGCTCCCATGCCATAAAATATATATTTTTTTACTGTTTTATACATAGCCTAGCTTAAAATGAGTATGTGTGTTGATTGAAGTTTGAGCCATTCGTCCATTGTATTGAATAACTTTTGAAAGGCAAACGCTATGGAAAACATTTGGATTTTTAATTCGATGTTGGTGATGTCGCGACAGCCACTTGTCGAGAATATACACGTCATCAAGTAAAAAGGGTCAACTGGAGCTAAAAAAAAAAAGCCTGCACTCTGTGGCGCTAAGAACGTGTTTTGATACCTCCTGCTACCAATCCCGAGACAGTACGAACAAAGAGGAGGTTGCTTTGCAAAGAAGTCTGCCTTTCTAATAAGTGCTCTTTTCCAAAAGTCGGGTTTGACCTTACTGTGAACCAACCTAGCAATAGCGTTAGCCCCACATTATAAACACACGTACTCCTGATGGATGGCAATATATATGAATGGCACGGGACCTGCAACTATTCATTTTGGCCATTGTTTACTTGAACGCCGATCTGCGCGCCGACACGAGAGAGCAAAAGCTGTGAGTGCACACAAACAAGGCTTCAGAAGTGACTGCTGATTTGTTTTGACGAGCCCTGGCTCTCGTGCGCACCGACAGGCCCCCGTCCGGGCTTTGGTCCACCGCACGCCTGCTGACGCACTCTTCCACAGCCATCGCTCTTCCGTGTCACAACAGAATGTTCGCGCGTCACCTCGTGTTTTACTTGGCTGTTAGCTGATCATAAAAAGTGTTTATTGATACTTGTTCGTGGTTTAAACGTAACATGTCAACAAAACCAAATATGTGCACCCTTGTGCATTCATCATTTTGCTGCAATAGAATGCTGGCACAGGCCACCAGGTTAGTCGGATGATTGCGAGCTCTTGAGGGCTAACATTATTCAAAGTCGCCGCTGTTAATTTAACACAAATGTTTGCCGAGCGGTTTGAAAATGCATCGTAATCCATGTTGTGATGAACGACACGAGGGCCTGGCCTTTTTCTCCCAGCAACCTCCATGATTGACTGTGTATGCAGCTTGTGGACAGCATAGTTGACCTTCATGACTCTTTTGGACTCTGGTCATAATTTTTTCAAAGTTTTGAAAAGTATTTTCCTGTCCAATCCTTCATCGTATCAATCCAAATATTTGGCATTGAAAGTGTTTTTCCAGAAAACAGCAGAGTCAGATGTGGCTCATGACCTATTAAGAAAAGTTAAACACAAACAATGAGCTGCGAAAATGTCTAGGGAAAGTGAAATAATAATTTGTTCTGGCAGGAAAAAATTGAAAATGAAAAATAGAAACATTTTGATCCGTGTTTCAAATGTTTCCTTAATTCTTAAAGCACTTAAACAAGAGTTTACTTATAAAGAAATACAAGAACATCCCAATTATATTAACTTTTTTAGATGATGCGGGTATATCTGGCTAGCAGCCTGAGTAAAAAAAATAAAAATAGATTGAATAATAATCATAACAATTATAAAAAACTTGAACCTTAAGCTACATGCTATTATGCTGTTTTGTGTGCATACTGTATATATGTGTGTGTGTGTGTGTGTGTGTGTGTGTGTATACTTTTTGCGAAGCCAAGCATTAACATTTTTGAAGTACTGTGCCAAAGAAACTAAATTAACGTAAATCCTAGAAACCCAAATAAGAGTCTGAAGGCCAATTTAATTAATATTTTATATTATTTATTTATATACATATATATATATATATACATACATATATATATATATATATATATATATACACACACACACACACATGAATATTAATACCACAGTTCTGCTCACGCCGTTGTTGTGCTGTGTGTGTATTATGCTTGCAAATTCAGATTATATATATGTTGATTTTTCTCACCACTGTGTCCCAAAACTCAGAGAATCTCCGTCATAAACTTTCATGGCACTGCGCGGCAATAAAAATCAAAGCCAACACCGCTTTTATATGCGCCAAAGTCCAGTTTGAGAGTTAATCAGAGCAATGCAATGTCTTGTCTTTTTTTTCTGTGAGAAAAAGCATGATATGAATTAATAAGCCACTACTGAGTACAGACCACCGCCAAGGCCACATGAGCCGACTTTGGAACAGTTCAGTCATACAACATTTCATTATATCAGTACTTTGTGAATAGTTTGCATTTTTATGACTTCTAAATACCAAACAAACAAAAAAATCAACACAGACTCCTTTAAATCATTTTGAGTTTACAAAATGTGCTGACATGTCAACTAATAATGGAAATGGAATTTGTGCAATCTCACTTTTGTTAAGAATCTTGAAGCATATATTTCATTGTGGCGGCACGGTGGTCGACTGTTTCGCACTTCCGTCTCACACTGCAGCGATCCAGGGTTCAAATCCGGCGTGTTTATTCTCCAGGTACTCAACAGTTTACTCCCACATCCCAAAAAGCATGCATAGTAGAACGCGCCAAATTGTCCCTCGTGTGAGTGTGAATGGTTGTTTGTCTCTGTGTGCCCTGCAATTGGCTGGCAACCAGTTTAGGGTGTACCCCGCCTACTCCCCGAAGACAGCTGGGATGGGTTCCAGATAATGGAAGGATGGATTTTTCATTTGGGTAGAAGTGCAAATTGCACCACTTAATGGGAAGGTTCCACTGTATTTATTTGCAGATGATCCAGATGGTCCATGCGTGCAAGACTGTGTGAGGATACGAGACCCACTAGGGGTCATTGTTTTCTTTTTTCCAACCAGATGTTAAGCAGCAGTCACGTTCCCCTTTCGAAATTGTCAAATCGGCTTGGACATAGCCCAAGAGACACTTGTTTGCACTAAGTGTGGACAGCATCCAGCAGTGAGCTGAACATTAAAACGATGATGCAAATCGGTTATTTGTGGAGAAAGAATAACCTCATAGATGAACACGTAGCTGTTTTTGTACCGGACAACCCAAAAGTGGCAACAACTGCAGACTAGTAGGGAACATTCATATATACGCCGACCTATCAGATAGGAGGAAGGAAAATAACGTGAAATGTTCCCACATGTTGGGGCTGAATGGAGAGTACTCACACACACTCACATGAGTTGTGTTCAAGCCAGCCCCAGGATATTTAAGCCAGCATAAACATAACCTTTCTCTCTCTCTCTCTCTCTCTCTCTCTCTCTCTCTCTCTCTCTCTCTCTCTCTCTCTCTCTCTCTCTCTCTCTCTCTCTCTCTCTCTCTCTCTCTCTCTCTCTCTCTCTCCTCCCCCCTAGCTGTCTAGCAGCTGGTGTTAAAGGGAATGTGACTTTGGGGGCGAGAAAAATCTGATAACATTGTCTGTGCAAAACGAGAAGTCGGTGAGTCTGGTGGATCTATTCACCGACAGCCAAGACCGGCCTGAGCTCACTTGCGCAGACGCTCAGGAAAGTTGTGAAAGTTATCAGCTAGCACGGGAGGGGGAAAGACATGTTGTTTGGCTTGAACGTTGCTAATGAGCCCATTCATTAAGCATCGTTGCACAGATGTGTTGAACATGCGTAAGCCTGATTTTGTTTGGGCTAAAATCTACAAACAAATCGACCCAGACTACTGTCAAGTACTACCTGTGAATATTAAGGTCGATGCTTGTCTTGTTGAGCCAAACCTCCTATGTCACGATTTGTTTTTTCACATCAATCCACATGTGGGTGCTATTTTTTACAATTTTAAGACCCAATCTCAAGTGTTGAAAATGCCTCGCACTCTTTGACGATGAAATGCTAATAGTTGAACAAACATGGAGTTTTTGGGGTCTCCTGAAAAGTGACCACTTTGAATTCTGCCCACCGACAGCGAGATGCAAACATTTATTCTTATTCACTGAGTGGCTAACTCAATTTTAAAACACTGAACAAAGCTTCCCCATTGCGAGGCATTAAAAATGTAAAGTTCATGTGAGCTGTAGTTGATACTGTGGGGCAAATTTTAAATCTGTTTAAAGATTGCTTATATAGCTTGCTACACTGGCATTTTCTCTCTCTCTCTCTCAATTTTATGGAACAAATATTTGAAAATAAAAGTTGTACATGTCGATGAGTTTGTTTCTCCAGCGCACTTACGTTCATTTCTCCATTGCAGTCATCAGGCACCAGTGTCATGGTGGACATCGCAGTGATGGGAGAAGCGCATGGACTGATCACAGACCTGCTGGCTGACCCCTCTCTGCCCTCCAACACCTGCACCTCACTGCGGGCTGTCAGCAGCCTGCTCACCACCCAGCTCACCTTCCAGCCCTTGCACCGGCCACGCCCCGCTCCCCTGCTTAACCCCTGCGATGCCTACGTCTACTCCGACTCCGAGGAGGGACCCGAGAAGGGAGAGAAGACGTCCATCCATAAGGTCAGGAAATTCATGGAGGCAACATGTGGTGCAAATCACGATTTGAGAATTGGGCCCGAATATTCAAATGTATAGTTGTCTTTGGGAAGTATGTGAAATTACCCTTAGATGGAACTGCGGTCCACCGTATTACGGCCCAAATGATTTAAAGGGCGCAAATCGTTCTACGCACATGTTAATCTTTGAGCCCGTCTGCCCGCTAATGGCTGCTGCTGCTGCCTCTCAGACCTTTTAGCATCAAATGAAGGAAGTGTGTTTTCATAGAGTTGAGTGAAGAAAAATAGAGCATGTCTACTGCTTGGAGCTTGCTTCTCCCTTTCATAGCCACAGCTGTGTCAACACGACAGATGTGCAGAAGTCCGATGTGTGTCTGCGTGTGCGCGCAGCAGAAGAAAGAGGGGCAACACGGTGGCGAATGCGTCTGTCAAAATGGTTGCAAAGACACACGAACGTGTGTTAAAAAGTTGGATGTCAAACACAATTGATACCTTTAAGTGTGTTTTTGAAGGCAACGCCCATCCTGGCTATCCGTAGATGAAACAAATCACATTGTCTGGACTCGTAGGAGTGACCCCTGAGTCTGCACTTTTTCAGACTCCTCAGGATGACGATGTCCAACTCTGTCTGTGTAAGAGGAGAACTGCAGGAGGGAAGTTAGTGAGCGAGGAAATGTATCCTCCAAAAAGTCAGCTGCCACTTGCTTTTGTGCTTTTGGCTAAGAGCAGGATGTTGGCTCTTCAAACGTTGCTTTTTTGTTCAACGGAGACAAACAGAATCTCTGCTTTGACATTTCGGTTTCAAACATCGCATCCATCTCCATCCATCCATTTTCGACACCGCTTATGCTGTTTTGGTTTCTGGGGAAGGGGGAGAATATTCCCAGCTGATTTAGAATGAAAGGCAGACTATGCCCTGGATTGGCTGTAAGTAAATCACTTGGTGCATTTGAAGACATCAATTCACACTCAGATTCGTACCGTAACTGAGTAAGGAATTAATTATTTGCTGCAGGGAAGTCAGGTGAGTCAGACCAGCCTAGAGTATTAAGCAGACATTCGCTTTTTGGACTCTAGTTTTCATGCTCAATGCAAGTCTAGTGCAAATCGCGGTCCAACTGTGCACCTGGGGTGAGTTTTCTTTCTTTTCTTTACATCCCTGTTTGCAGTCAGTTAACTTAGCATTGAGCTAATCAGCTAATTAAAGTGTAATTTTTCTTCTATTAAAAGAAAAGTAAAGAAACAGGTGATTGCGCCATTGTGGGCGTGGACACAGCCAACTTGCTTCCTGGTCAATAAAAGGGTTTCCTCTCATTCCCTTTAAATTCAGGCCAAAAGACGTCTACGTGGCGGAAGCATAAACCGACATAATTGGGAGTTCATGCACCAAGTATATTTATTAGGAACTCCAAGGAGATCATCACTTGCGTATAATGTAAGGTTGCCTGCTGTAAGACCATCTTCCACCCCCGATTGTACGATTGTGTGTGACCTCCTTTCGGCTAAAGTATAGTCTACTTTCAGCCAACAACTTCTCAGGTGGGCGAAGGGCATGTAAAAGAAATCGCGAGGTATATGGTCTGCCAAATTCCTAAACAGGCTAAAGAAGGCTTGCACCTGCACAAAAATCAAGATGGGCCACTTTTTACACGTGAAGTGCCTGACACAATATAAGCTGCGCACAAGTTAGCTTTGTGCGCGAGTATTCAAAGCCTGTTTTAAGTTCAGGGGATTCATGTCAGGGGAGTTTCATTCCTACGGTGACAACGTAACTCACATTATTAGGATATTCAGAATTGCACCATAGTCTATCCTTAAGCTAAGCTAACATTGCAGTAAAGTCAATACGCAGTAATTACAATGTTTGCATGATAAACACTATCATGCTAGGTCATAAATATGAAGTCATCAGTTGAAAAGTATGAAATTGGAAGGCCTTCTTGTGCGGTGTTTGGAACTTTGAAATGTCTTAATTCAGGACCATCTTAACCCAAGGACATGACTCCGGTTGTCATTAAATGTCTTGTGTTTACCCAATTGACACGACCATCGACTAGCTTGAGATGGTAAAAGAGAATATCTGAACAGTATAGTTCTACACGTCTTCAAACTACCGTACAAACCACAAAAATAAACATTTTAGTTCAATACCTCTGACAGTTCTTCAACACTGTGGCTGATTTGTTGTATTGCTTATATCGTGTGGATGACAATGTAGGGGTGTGTGTATACAAACCGAAATGCTAACATGAAAGCGAAGTTGAGAAAAAGCAGCAGCATGTGTGAGGGAACGTGTGTTTGTGCGAGCCGCCTTTGCTTTGAATGGGCTCATTCAAGATTCTGAGCCAATATTTATTGGGTCATCATGCAGAAGACTGCGCGAGCGAGGGAGAGACGTTGCCATCTTTTGTGCCTCTTTGCCAAGCTGCTGCATGGCATGGAGCAGATGGAAGCATCACACATGGGCAAACAGTACTGGGATTCCCAGGGGAGATGCAGCGGGACGAGAGAGTGCGAGAAGCAGATAGCGTGGCAAAGATGACATGATGTTTGGAAAAGACAAACGTCGAGATGATCCGAGAATAAGCTTTACCTCTTCAAGATGGGAGTTATTTTCAAACAAAACAATTCCTGACCCATGATGGTTTGATTTCTTGATGATTTTCTTTTTGCGCCTTCATCTTCCTCTCTGCGTGCAGCGTCTGAGGCGGAGTCTCCACCCGGGTCTCCTGAGGAGGATCTCCTCCACGTGGACCACCACCACCTCCGCCACAGGCCTGCCCACAATCGAGCCAGGACCCGTGCGAAGGGACCGCAGCACCAGCATCAAACCCTACCACGAAACACTCACGTGCAGGTAGTCGAGCGCCACACGTCTCCACGTATCCGCAGAGGCCACCTTTTAGTCATCCGGAGCCATTTTTTTGGCTCGCTCTATTTCCAGAATCACATGCTTCATTAGATCATACTTTGCCAGACAGTGATGCTAAACTGCAAAGCAAGACCCCTCGTAATTGCTTTTGCATTATGACACGGTACGCCGAGGTTATTAGTTTTATTCCCAGCGGGGCGGCTGTAGTTTTACCGAACGCATCAGCGTGACTGCGCAGGCATTGCCGCAGTAGTTCACAAAAAAAGAGGCGTGCGTGCAACCGGAGCCCGGAATGGAAAGAAGGCCCACAGGCAAAGGCATTAACCTGAATAACTAAGACACGCATAAACTCCCAGCGCATTAGTGCAAAAGATAGCACGAGAGCCTGGTCCATGAATGAATGGGCCTCAAGCGCCTGTCATGTCTATAATGTGTGGTTTGGTGCGGTGTGGTGGGTTTGTAGAAGCTGAAGGTTTGGAAGCAAGTTGAGATGCATTCATGTGAGGGGATTAATCCATGTGGCTTGGGTTGCACTTCAAACGTTAAAGTTGACGACTGCGTTTTGTTCGGAAAGAATTGCAAAAACAAGTCAGGACAGCTGGCGTGCCATTTTTCTTACAAGTAACGGCACACTTTATTGTGATCGGTGCAGAAATGGTATTCTTTACAGGTTTGGGGTTGACTACACGATTATGTTTGGATGAATCTAGGACAGCTGAGCGTGTTTTTGAATCAGTGCTGCCGAGTCAAGATTCATTTCCAAAAATCGCAGCTCTGTGTGTGTGTGTGTGTGTGTGTGTGTGTGTGTGTGTGTGTGTGTGTGTGTGTGTGTGTGTGTGTGTGTGTGTGTGTGTGTGTGTGTGCGTGTGTGTGTGCGCGCTTGGATATGATCTACGGGACATACTGCGGGGCTTACAGTATTATTCTTTCAATGTGCAAACAATACTCAAGCAGCCATAGATCACTCCCCCGCGTTTGTGTCTTGCAATTGGTTCAAGCCTTGGTGAGCGTGACTTGTGAGACTTTCCTTGAGCATTCATTACTGTCGGTAGCCTCCACCATCATCATTGTGTCACTTTTGATTTCCACCATCTACTCCCAATATTCACCAGATGAAAATATTTTTATATTCCATCCATCAAAATGGGTTCACGATTGAACTTCTGAAGTCAAATGTAAGTCATAAAACTTTCAAATCTGACCCATTTTGGGGAGTTCCAACCTGTCATGCATGCTGTCACACGTCATGTTGCTTGAGCAAGCATCAAAAAATAAGTGCAAAATGTTTTTTTTTAGTTCAACCACAATTCTATGTAATATTGCCAGAGATGTCACCATATCTCGCTATAAGATCTCAATTTACGAAGCATCCATGAATTTAGTCAGTGTATGTTTTCTTTGCTTTCTTTCTGGCTTTTTGTGCCTTTTTAATTTTTTTAGTTTTTTTTTTTTAGCAAGACTTACTCCGAAAAAAGAAGCAACTTCAGCAAGCGTTATCAAATTGGAGGAGAGAGTTTGGTTTCTTTTCTCTTTCTGTTTCTATGGTGATTAGTCACTGGGAATGACTGGCAACCAATCCAGGCCATATCTCGCTTCATGCCCTACTCAAAAACGACTAGCTATACAGTACAGTGGTACCTCTACTTAGGGATGTGTCTTCATACGAAATTTTCAAGTTACGAAACGGCTCAAGAGGAAAATATTGCCTCTTTTACTACCGTAATTAAATTTAAAGATACGAAAGGTAAAAATATAGTTCGGGCTGCTAATCGCAGCTCTGAGTTTCCTGAACACAACATACTTAGAGCTGGTCTGCCATTGGCTATTACCTGTATCTTTCTGGCATCCCATGGGCTAAGAGGGACCTCTCCTGAATGTTTCTGTGTGTGTACGTAAGATAGATCTGTGCCTATGCAGCATCCTCATCAGTCGCCCCTTGGGCCATGAGGTGTTCTGATAGTTTTATGCAAATGTGAATCACCCCGAAAAAGTGTTCACCAGTCGGGCGATCGCTCACTATGCTGATGGTTGCCTTGCACAATTTTCGAAAGATTATTAAAAGCCGACAAAAGCAAACGTTCTTGGATCCGTTCTTTCCAAAACACCAGACATAAATGACTTCTCAGAGAGAACATAAACTAAAGAGGGCAAAAAAATGACGAGGACGCAGTTAAAAGATGACCATCATTTTTATTTTCCTCTATTCTTTGTTTTTTTTTTTACATTATGCACAACTCTCATTTATTGTGCAATAATCTAATTATAACATGTATTTGTTACATATTGTGATGTATTTTTATGTTTTTACATTTATGTCTGAATTTTAGGGTGGGGTAACAGATTAGGGCATTTACATGGAAAACGCGTCTCTGCTTACAACATTTTAAGACATTTCTTCCAGAACCAATTCGTAAGTAGAGGTACCACTGTATACTCATTAACTACTTTTTACACATTTTATACTGACTAACATCTTTTAGAACATTTTATATTCTAATACTCATAATATATCAAGCCATAACTGTCGACAGTAAATATAACAAAACATCAAACACGAGGCAACACGTGCATAACAAATAAATACAAATCAAAACAGTTGGAAAAAGAAAACTAAATGCTTCACTTTACTTTGACTTGGCTTGCACACAGAAATGATAATCGGATGACAAGATGTACTCCTAAAAATGTCATAGGCCAGACCAAACCAATGTGTTTTTACATGTTTGCGTCATTTAAAAAAAACAAAAAACAATGCAATCTTATTTACGATCTATGACCCTGAACAGATTTACATTTTACGTTTTTGGGTGAAAAATCTTTTCAAAATCAGAACAAAACGCAACAGTTTGTAGCGGACTTGAGCCTCCATGTCAGTGTATTCACTGAGCTTTCACATTTCCAGTAGTCTATCTGAATTTTGTGTGCATTGTTTTGTTTTTCTTGTCCATCTAAAACAGGGTGGACACATGTGAGAGACCCCACACATGATCAGAAACTCGATCATGATTTTTTTTTCCCCCATCGCACACAATTTGCACAGTAAAAAAAAAAAATGCCAACGACAAAATTTCAAAAGACTACTTTGAGCATGCAGTAATTTTCACATCAGCTTAAATATAGGCTCTTAAGTGATTCTCACCGTTGACCACAACCAATTCAAATAAATATGATGAGCACACATGGATGAAAGGGAGTGCTTTTTATTTGCCATCTTTGGAAAAAGTAGGGCCACGCTCGAGAGGTGTGTCACCGTCGCGCGATGACGTCATTTTGGGGAAGTAGAGTCCACTTCATTTGAAACAGTGCTTCCAAAAAGGAAGCACCTTTTCATCGCTCCTTGACCTGATGACCTTTTTCACAAAAGATGAAGGAAAGGTCAAAGTTAGGGCATTAAGACTTTCCTCTGTGTTAAGGATAGTGAAGGATTTGTGATCGTAAATATTGAATTATAGGTTGATGCTGATTTGTTGACTCTGACCATTGTCCAGTGACTAAGCGTCTCTCTTAACAACACCACAAGATAATCTTTCAGACACAATCTGATAATTGGACCTTCGATGATGAAGACGCGCGGGGGTGGGTTGTCCGCAGCCTCTCTGGGGTGTGTTTACACAATGACTGTGCGTTACATGAGCACATTCTGTAAATGTAAGCACACTGAGCGGCTCTTGTGCACAGGGGCCCACTTTGACTGCTCTTTAGGCTCCGCTCAGCTCAACTGCAGCAGGCTCCAGCTATGACCACTTAAGGTGGTGTGAGTATAAACAAACACCGCAGGCTCTCCCCTGTCACCAGAACCCCACAATTATTACACACACTGAATACACAGTCACGAGCGCATTTTGGCGAAAAACAAACAAAACTTGGAGTGTACCGAGGTGGCTCCGGGTTTACTTGACTGCGCATGAGAGCGCTCTCATATTTATTTAATTTAGGCAGCTGTAAAGGTTATTTAAACTTGCAAGTACTCGGGATCAAACTTTGAGGTTCTCCTTTTTTTTTTTTAATTCAACTCTTGAATTCCATCATCTTAATGAGGTGAGTGCCTCGAGGTAACCTGTGCCATCGGAGCATAATCAGGACTATCATTTATTGAGTCATTGAGGAGAATGCATTGTTGGGGGAACTAAATGAACACGTGGCTTCAATTTCCTTCTCTCTGCCTCATCAACATCATCATCATCTTTAAAATCTTAATTAGACATTAGGCCTGTTTTCCTTACCCCCTCCGTATCCCCATGATGTCATCTTACGCGGACTACATAGAATTAGAATTAGGAATAACATCGGCCCCAAAGCCGCAATGCATGTTTTTATTATCAGGTGAATGAAGAGAATCTCGTCCACATTGCTCAGCTGCATGCGGCTGCGGTGCTCTTTATCTTCTTTTGCGTCATCTGGCTCAAAGGGAGAGTGGATTACTGGAAGCAGAAGTAATGGCTACGGTGTTTATTGTGGCTTGGCCATTGTCTGATTGGGCCTCGGACCAAAGCTAGTTTGTCAGTGTGTTGTGATTGGTTTGACATTAAAACTTGAGTGGAGAGTAAGGGGAGGGCGTAAAGGCTAGCTGGGATGCTTCAAAAGCATTCTATCAAACACCATGGGAGGACAATATAAATGATGATATCATGTGGATAATAGTTAACTTTTGTCACGCGCTCTTTTTACTTCATGCTATCCAGACAGAACTATGATCTAATTTGCCAAGGTGCAGTTTTGGGGGAATGTAGACTTAGTCCATAATGTGCCACGCAACAAATGATAATGACAGGCTGACTTGCACTATTCACAGATGCCCGTGCTGATTCAGGACGCTCTTGAGATCAAAGCAAAGTCACCTGATACCTGGCCGCATGCGAACACGTCCGCCGTTCTTATTTTCATTCTGCGCCGAGGCCTCAATGTCAGTCGCCGAGCTTATTCTGCTGCGTCAGCAGAATAGGAAGCACGGCTGCCAGTTTTTCAACTTTCATTAAAAGTCAAACCTTTTACGCCAAGCATTCCTGCCTCGTGGGGACCCCACCGACAATAAGGCGCTGGCTGTTCGCCCGCCAAACTATCAAAACTATTTTATATTCCGCACCTGCTAGACATTACGCGCAGCGGTCCGACCTGGCCGCGCAGACACAACAGAACTCTTTGTTTGGGGCCTCGGAACCATTAGTCTCAGGTGGGCGCGGCGCAACTCGCCAAACAATTTATCGGAGGGAGATAGGGAGCCACACTGCGGGCCTTTGTGCTTCTTGCGACACCGCGCTCGAATGGCAGGCAAATCCGCCAGGTTTAACAACATTTGGGTCAAGGTATTTGAATTGGAAACACCTGCAGATTGACGATAGCCACAATGGGGAAACACTTTGGAGCTGATTGAGAGGCTCCCCGTCATGATTTATTATATTTTGAATGGACTCGTAATTCTTGGTGTCATTCTCGAGCAGCACCAAGATCAGAGTATGCTGCCTGTCCTTTTTAATTTATTTGTATGGTCATCCATTATAGTCACTGATCTTTTTTTTTTTCCTCCCTTCTCGAAACATCTGCACAAGCAGTGTTTGTTCAAGCGTTGACAGGAAAAAAAATACTTAAAGGGATCCCTCATTAAGTTTTTCCTGTCAACGTCTTCCAAGTGCTTTGACATCCAAGACAGATATATTGAATGGAATCCGTCCCAATTCTTCGGCTCAGCTGCTGACAGCAAACGCTTGTACACTTTTTTTTACTACATGCAAACACGTGTACTATCCCCCCCCCCCCCCCTGCCCCCCTCCAAGTGCATTGGACTGAATGTGCCCAGCCTATTTGAAGACTTGCGTTGGATTTTAATTGGTTTCTCCAAGCACTGTGTTGACAATATTTAGAATTATTTATTTATTTATTTATTTATTTTATATGACAAAAATGTGTTCAACATCTGATTCTTGCTGTCTACAGTTGTGGACGACCATACATCAGACTGAGCCATGGGGAGGGCTCAATAGACAAGGGAGACAGGATACCACGCTCAGGTACGCTCTCTAAAGGTTACATTTTCACTTCGAAATTGGTGTGCTTGTAACAGCGTTTGACATCTCAGCATAGTGCAGCCTACTTTTATTTATATTGAAGCTATGACATTTTTCCTGGGGAACAAAAAATGTAAAGACCATGGAACCATGAATTCAGATTGAGAACAATATACTGTATTTAGCTAACGTTTTCTCATCCTTGTCCTTGGCTCACAATTTCTGGCTGTAGTTCGCGTTTGGAAAACTCCTCCGAGCGAGCAATAGCAAAATAGTGAGGTAAAACTGCAACAGATGAATTTATGATCACAAATGAATCTGCAATAACCCACTCGCAAAGTAGCGTAACTGTCGACTGTATTCCAGTCAACGGAACCTTAAATCAGATATATGGTCACGACTCAAACATATGGGGATTTTGAAGACATAAATAAGATGCATGGTTCAGAAATCTGTTTGTCAGTTCAGCGTGGTGTGTTTTCAATACATTCAGCGGAACGCCTGGATTGTTCACATTTATTTTAAAGCATCGTTTTACGTACAAAATACTTGGCCATACTTTTAATCATTCAAATTCGACACACACGTGTTAACAACACTCTTCTCTGGGGTGTATAATATTCGTCGAACATATTTTCACTTTACAGCTTTCTGTCATCCAAAACTTCTTTTGAACTGACCCCATTGTTGCAATGTTAACGTTTGTTGTACAACTTTTCTGGTGCAATTTGCACAACTGCAAGTGCAAGAAGGTCACAAAACGGCAACATCAATAAAATTACAAATTCATCGCTTTTTAACAATGGTAAAAAGTTCCATGTCCAAAAATGTTTCCTCCTATTTCTCAAGACAGCCCTAGCCAATGTTCTAAGTGTGAAGTATTTGGTTGCACGAACACCTCTTAACCATGTTAATTATCAGGGTATATATGAATTATGATGGGCTTGGGGTGTAACTGTATATACTTTTCATTCGACAGCTATGGAAACTATAAATCTACGTACTATGACAATTATGCCTATACTAAGCTACAACATGAAACAATTTAGATTTGCATTGCAGTGTACTGTTCATGTTATTACATCCCAATAATTTGATGACCCCCTAAAAAAAAGTACTTATTTTTTAAATATATTTTTAAAAATATATTTTTGATATTAGAAGAGGACCCATCTCTGATGTGTTGTTTGTTAATGCCTCTCGTAACAGCAGAGGATCAAGTGGTCGTGTCATCAGACTATGACAGCACCCACGAAGCCAACCACAGTGACAGCAGTGATGTAGCACACACGGAGGAGGACACAGAAGAAGGAAAAAAACCCTCCCAGAATGTCATTCTCCACCCGCTAATACCTCCTGAGGTAAGACGGGAAGTCATAAAGACCCTTGAAATGGCCCTCAGGGTGACATCTGTGGGGAACGCAGTCTTTCTGTCATGAACAAACGCCCCATTTTCATCATGTCACATGTGCAGGACAAACCCATTCTGGCTCCAGAGCCGCTATTAATGGAAGATTTAGAGCCGATGATGGGTCAGCTCAACAATTGGAACTTTCCTATCTTCGCCCTGATGGAGAAGACGAACGGCAAATGTGGACGAATCCTAAGTCAGGTGAGACAGTTATTTGAGGGGTCACCATGAATCCCATCTCATGAGAGTTACGTGTGCTGAAGCCTACCACAGCTGACTTTGGAAGAGAGGTGGGAGTACATCCTTGACTGGTTGCCACCCAATTGCGGAGCACATATACTGTTGACATTGACACCGATGATGTGTGTTTCTAACGTTATGTTTTGAAAATGTGACAGGAAGCCCAAGAACCCAATGAAGACGCATGCAAGTACGGGGAGAACGTAGAGACTCCACACGGAGAATCCAGAGCCAAAATTTGAACCCCGAGGCAGACGTGCCAACCACCAGTGGTCAATATAAACCGGTTGTCAATGCTGTCAAATCTGAAATTTTGGGGATTTTTCGATAAGATTGAATTTACTTTTAATGGGCTGAATATTTTCTTTTAAGATGAAGAACAGCATTACATGGAATTGAACCTGTGCTAATTATGAGGCAATAATCAGAACATTTTGTGAAACAAATTTAAATATTTTGACAACAATTCACATAAATATGAAATATGCTACAGCTGCTTTGTGCTATCCATTCTTGAATTTATATTGAAAGTGTTTGAATGTGACTTTTGCAAACCTTTGAGAGTACAAGAAGCGTGCAAACTTTTTTTTCTCCCCCCACCTGTGCTGCGTCTGGTGATGTGATATGGGCAGCTCGGTGGTAGAGGGACCCGCACATCTGCCTCGCAATCTGGATGCACTTGGTTTCCATCTCTGCTCAGGCACTCCTGTACAGAGTTTGCATCACAGTTTTCCAAATTCATGTGTGACATGCCGATTTTGAACTCTAAAACTGTGAATGGGTTGTTTGTCTCAATGTGCGACCAGTCCAGGGTGTACCCCACCTCTTGCCCAGACTTTGCTGGGATAAACTCCAGCTCACCAGTGACCCGATGAGGGCAGGCAATATCGAAATTGGATGAATCTTCTTTTTTTTTCCTTTTTTTTTTTTTTTTACCCCCTCAGGTCTCTTACAGGCTTTTTGAGGACACTGGTTTGTTTCAGACCTTCAAGATTCCGATCCAAGAATTCATGAACTACTTCCATGCCCTTGAGAATGGTTACAGAGACATCCCATGTAAGCTTGTACAAATCCACTCGGCTTATGTTACATTCAGGACCTTCACCAAAACCAAATCAATCCACTCAGAAAGATTGTACATTATTGTTTGTTATCCTTAATTGGGTTCAACTATAACTTTTTAGAGGGATAAGCAACTCCACACTGCCCCCTGGTGGAGAATGATAAACTGACTGTTGTTCCCTGACTCAGATCACAATCGGGTCCACGCCACAGATGTGCTCCATGCAGTCTGGTACCTCACCACACAACCGGTTCCGGGTCTACCCAACTTCATTGCTGACCACAGCTCTGCTAGTGACTCAGGTGTGTACCATCGGATCGGTATGCACCGCACATGTTGACAATGTCATTTGTTGTCTTTCGGGATCACGCGTTATAGCGCTTGTTCATAGTAGGGTTATGGGTGAGCCTGTCCCAGCTGACTTTGGGAGGGAGGTGGGGCACATGCGGGAATGGTCGCCAGTCCACTGCAGGGCACATATGATCAAATAACTATTTCTACTCACACTCATATATAAAGCACAAGTGCATGCTTCAAGAATGTGTGAGGAAGCCGCAGCTGACAAAGTTTTCAAATGTCACCTACATGATTTTTTTTTAATTCTTAATCAATTAGCGCATTACTTTTTTCAATTGGCCTGTACAGATTTCAAATTGGGGTTCAAATCCGCGCTGTGGCCTTATGTATTGATTTTACATGTTCTCTCCGTCCTCACCCGTGACCATAATAACACACACACATTTTTTTCGACCAAGAGCCTAACTTATAAGGTATCTCATTTATGTTTTTGAGATAAACCTTCAGGAGTATGTTTTTTCCTCCCCCCTATTCAAAGTTTGTCTTATCTTATTCAAGCTTAGGGCACTTCCATTCACATAGCAAAACTATTTGAAGTCCTGAACAGCATGAAATTGCAGGCAGATTAGAATTTCCTCACAACCATATTTTCATACCCTCATTCGTATGCCTTACTAACTCCTTCCCTTTGATCCACGCACGAGTGGATTTGAGGGTTCAAAAAAGTGTTTTTTTTCCTCTGTGTGCACGTCTACGTGTGTGTTTTTAAGAATCTGTACCCTTGAAGCACAATACGTGTTTGTGTGTGTGTGTGTGTGCGCACACGCAAACCTTGGCATCCTGTTCTTCACCTTACTCCTTTTGTCTGCTTCCCCTGTGGCCAGACTCCGACAGTGGAATAACTCACAGTCATATGGGCTTCCTGGTGTCAAAGACATACACTGTGTCAGAGAACGGTTATGGCTGCTTGTCTGGCCTCATACCGGCTCTGGAGCTTATGGCTCTCTACGTGGCTGCTGCCATGCACGACTACGACCACCCCGGGCGGACCAACGCTTTCCTCGTGGCTACCAGCGCCCCACAGGTATAGTTTGAATGGAAACGGTCGTATGGCCATGCACGTTGACGGACAGCAAGAGAAAGCCAGAGTGTCTGTGGGGAATGTACCGTATTTTCACGACCATTCGGCGCACCGTGTTGTAGGGCGCAGTCTCAGTAACGGGTGCTATTTCTGTATTTTACACATACAGGCGCTCCCCGAGTTACGAACATCCGAGTTACGAACAAACGGTACATACGAACATTTTCGCGGGTCTGTCGAGAAAAAAAAGAAAAAGTTCGATTTTGTATTGCGCGCCTTTTTCCGAGTGCCGAACGGGGCGGAGGAGGACGGCGGAGGAGGATGGCGGAGGCGACGGCGGCGGCGACGTTCGAAGGCGGCCGCGGGGAGAGGCGTGGGGGGCGGGCGTGTGACGGTGGAACGGGCGGGGAGGCGTACGGCGCGCCGATCGGCGACGGTCGTCTACTCTCCCCGCTGAAGCCGCTGCTAGTTTAGCGGGCAGCTAACCCTCGAGCCCTGAAGAACGTGACGAAAAGCTCTCTCCCCGTTATATGGATGTCAAACATATAAGCCTTAAACATACATTCCAGACAAAATATAGCACTGAAGCAACTTACGAACGAATTCACCTTATGAACAATCGTCCGGAACGTAACTCGTTCGTAACCTGGGGAGCGTCTGTACACAAAACGCACTGTATTATTGGGCGCAGCCAGGCGTGGTAAAACATACGCCAGTTTAAACATACGCCAGTTTAAACATACGGCATGCATGCACGCACGCTAAAAACACGTTAGCTTGAAGCATAGCGTAGCATGCTAAGACATGCTAAAAACACGTTTTTAACAAGGCAACGGAAGCAAAACTGAGATCGGTTGTACTTTATTTAGCCATATTACAATGTACTCACGTTTTTCGATCAATCATCACCCAGAAATCCATCAAAGTCCTCATCTTCTGTATCCGAATTGAACAATTGTGCAAGTACCGGTAGTCCATAAAAAACGCTGCTCTCGTTGTCAGAGTCACTCTCGTTGCAGTGTGGCTCCACAGAAATGATGCGCGGCGACTTACACGCCCACCTTTCACTGATTGGCCGGCTGCTTTCCCGCACTGTTGGTCTCACTCGCAGCCACTTACACACCCACCCTTCACTGATTGGCGGGCTGCTTTCCCGCATGCGTGGCCTCACTTACGTCCTCACTCGCGGCCACTTACACGCCCACCCTTCACTGATTGGCTGGCTGCTTTCCCCGCATGCCTGTTCGTGCTCACTTCCGCCTTTTCTCTATATAAAACAGAGTGTCGGCTCTCAATCAGGATTTGGAACTCGGCTCATACACTAGACGCTCCGCATTATAAGGCGTCCTCTCCATTTTGGAGAAAATTTAAGACTTTTAATGGCGCCTTATGGTCGTGAAAATACGGTACCCCTGAAGGGCGAAAATAGAGACTGTCACTACTTACTCCTGCGCCGCAAAACCAATGAGTAAATTTGAGCTGAATATTGAATAAATACAGTAGATTACTTTATTTACCGGTACTCAGGTTGTTTTAAGTAAAGCGTCTGGCTGGAGAAATCTGTGCGCTGGAGTAATTGCTTCACATTCACCCTTTCAGGGACAGCGCTTACTACAGCTGAGATTGCATGTTGTCAGGTTATCATTATCGGTGCATGAAAGGGTTCAATTACATTTATCATTTTTTTTAAATCATCTTAAATTCTTTTGAGCTACTAACGTTTATAATTGCTAAAAAGAAGCCGAAATGTTGTGAGATTTTTAATCGTCATCTGCCGTCATGTGTAAACAGCAAATTTGCAAAGCAGTACAATACAAGTAATTGTGACCAATTTTTCAGCATAGAATCAATTTTGCTGTGCTTTTTGAAATGTTGACAAAATAGTTATAAATTCATAAATAGACCAGGGAGCACAGTGTAATAGTGGTTCACATATCTGTCTCGTAAATAAGAGGTTCTGGATTTCAATCTTAGCCTCACGTCTTTCGACACGTACTTTTCCTGTTCTCCGCATGTTTGCATGGAATCCCATGAAGAGACCATGTTGGCTTAGTTGAAGACTCAAAATTGCCGAGAGGTGGGCAGATGAGCGTCAAAGCTTGTTTTAGATCTTCAGAATCTTTATAAACTATGGAATTAGACATTTTTGTCTACTTGTGAAATAATCAAAACAAATTGTGTCAATATATCCCCTACTTTCCACCACATTATAATGAAATAATTTCTAATATATATTAAACATACTTGAATTTAAAATAAACTGGACCGCCTTAGTATGTTTGCAAGTGATGTAAAGTGTCAGGGTTTTGTGTCTGTCCAGGCGGTGCTCTACAACGACCGTTCGGTTCTGGAAAACCACCACGCTGCCTCAGCCTGGAACCTCTTGTTGTCCCGACCGGAGTTCAACTTCCTCGTCAACTTGGACCACAGGGAGTTCAAGCGATTCCGTTTCCTGGTCATTGAGGCCATACTGGCCACAGATTTGAAGAAGCACTTTGATTTTCTTGCAGAGTTTAATGCAAAGGTATTCATGCTTTGGATGCTAACAACCAAAGAGCATTTTTGATAAGTTTTGGGGGATATCACGTATTGGATAACTGGTTGCCAGTCCACCGCAGGCATACAATCATTCACATTGATGGATCATTTAGAACCTAATAGGTATGTTTTCGGAATGTGGGATGAAGTTGGGGTACCTGGAGAAAAAAAGCCACGAAACACATGGAGCACATGCAAACTCCACACAGGAAGGCCAGAATTGAGATCTGAGAGGCAGACATACTCACTATGCCAAATTGTAGTGCTATAAATTACTGAACGATGAATACACACACAAACGGTATAGTATGTGAATCTTTTTAGCTCTTATTTTGAAGAAGCTGTGTCTGATGTGACAGCTGCACATGATGTAACACTGCATCCCTCTTTCAATTTATGCACAACATGGACTGGATTCTGTTTTTTTTTTACACTGCACGTTATGTCAGCTCTTCGTACGCCTGTTGACTTTGCATTGACAGTAGAAACCACCTTTGCACGCTTCCATTTCAGTGATAAATTATCTGGTGAACATTTACTTCTCCTTCACATGTCATTGTGTTGCCAATTTACCGAGCTGAATGCCCAACTTGATGCTACCAAGACAAAACAGGGGAGATTATACAATGTATTGAATGTGTAGGGTTAAAAGTATAGCAAGTAACAGGGGTGTCGCATCACCTTATTTATTTTTCTATTGATTCCCTAGGTAGGGGATGATCCATCATCAGGCATCGATTGGTCCAATGAGAATGACAGGTTGCTGGTCTGCCAGATGTGCATAAAGCTGGCTGACATCAACGGGCCACTAAAGTGTAAGGACCTCCATCTACAGTGGACAGAGGGCATTGTCAATGAATTCTATGAACAGGTTGGAGAACTCTCCTTGATCAGTGCTGCATATTTCTGGCCACAACCTTGTGCTAATGAAGGTCACACTGCGTGTAGGGTGATGAAGAGGCCAATCTGGGTCTCCCCATCAGCCCCTTCATGGACCGAGCCGCACCGCAGTTGGCCAAACTCCAAGAGTCATTCATCACGCACATCGTGGGACCCTTGTGCAATTCTTACGACTCGGCTTGCCTCATGCCGGGACGATGGGTGGAACCCAAGACGGACGCCGAGGAGCCTGAAAGCACAGAGAACGAGGAGGAGGAGGAGGAGGAGGAAGACACGGCAGAGGAAGACACATCCACCAGTTCGGAGTCATCACGTAAGACAATGTGGTTTTGCTACAACACTAAAGGTCAAGTGTGAAGTAAACCTAGCCAAACGTCTTTTGAGTAACACCTAAGGCTAAAACTAGTTCCCGTTAACTGCTCTTTTCCATTGTTATCGAGTCATTCTGCGAAATGCCTCGGCGCGGTGTGGCAATGCCCTGTTCAACGCAAACAGTGGTTTGACTGCACAAAAGAAAAGAATAGGGCACGCAAATGGACCAGAAAATTGCAACGATACAGTTTTGTTCTCACAAAGCGAATGAATTTTGCGCCAGTGTCGACGAGTCTTCTTTTTTACAAGCACTTTGAAGACCTCTGTGTTCGAAACGGATTTTCAAAAAAGGTAGGTGTGAGAATCAATGAATAATTCTGACTGTTGTTTATGAAAACATTTGATTCAAAGTATCATACGTGTACATGGATGGAATCCTGTATGAAGAAATTCAAACTATATGACTGCATATGGAATCCTTTGTCATGTTTTGCAACTAATAACGCTGCCGATATAATGTGCGGAGGGACCGACAACACATCAGAACTATCTTAGCAATGACGATGTAGGACACCAACACACTTTCACGTGTGCTCTCTGTGCTAGCGGGAATACATGGACCAAGCAGGTAACCCCATCGTGTGCAATTTACAGCACGGCACAGCAGCGAATTGCAAACAATAACCGCAGCCTATATAGCTTACCATTTGAGTCCCAATGGCTCTCATTTTCACTCCCATGTCCGGCCATGAGAGCACAACATTTTCCGCATCCTGAGCATCTGACTTGTACATATATGGTCCGCTAGGTAGGTACATCTTGCCAACACACTTGTCCCCTCAGACAAGTTTTATGAGGATCTCCCTTTGGGAAAATGATTACTTTTTCGAATTTCTGAAGTAATTTTTTTTCAGGCTCAAATGAATTTTGTTTAATTGCTTGCGGCATAAAATATATTTCATTTGGGATGTTGTAAAATTACTTCACACTTGACCTTTGACATCAGCAGGGGAGAATGTAACCAGGTGAACCATACTTTGAGACTGTAGCGAGGGCTGCCCTGCTCGCACTGTCTTTGAAAAGTAATGCTAGATCAAAACACGCGGGAACATACAGCGCGAGTGAGAATTAGACCCGCATGTGAAGGGAGGATGACAATGCACGTGAAGGAGGATAGTTGCTGAACTGTGTATTACTATTGGACTTGAAATCAAAACAAACCACAAAAAAATTGACTTGGCAGCACTATATGGTTATTTGAATGTTATTCTCTTGTCAAAATGGCATAGTAGGGTAAAAATAAATGCATACACTGTTTTTTTAGATGCATACCCTGTGGCCATCCCTGCATTTTGAGTTTAATCAGTTATGTTTTTGTTTGTTTTAGAGAAAGCAGCAAAGAAGAGGAGGAAAGTGTTCTGTCAGATCACCCATCACCTGCTGGAGAACCACGAGATGTGGAAGAAAGTGATCGCAGAGGACGACCAGAAGCAGGGCCAAGGAGCAGAGGCGGTCCACGTGAACAGTGTAACAGAGGCCATTTTGGCGACTCATGAGGAGGAGGAAGAGCCCGGCAGCAGAGAGGAGCTGGTTGAAGGGGAGGATCCCGAGGAAGGCGTAGAGGAGCCCGAGTGGCCTGCGTCGCCGCAGGAAGTGGCGGAAGATCCACAGTGAACGTGACTTCCATCCTCTGTCAGGATTAAGACAAGTGTTTCTCCTTTTTTTTTCTTATCCTATTTACTGAATCCAGTTTTTTTTTTTTTTTTTTTTTTTGCCAGCACATCACTTTAGACACAACACTGTAGATTGGGAAATGTGTGCCTACGAATAAAATAAAACAGGGTGGGAAATTTTGTGCTTTACACGTTTTATCTAAATATTTGAGTTTCACCAAACATTTTTAAAGGAGCTTTCCGTCTTGCAATACGAGATTATGCATGTCCTTTGGAATACAGACTCTTTTCTTACTGTCAAGAGAAGAGGCAGACTGGCTACACAGACCTCAACCGCAGTGTGCTAACACGGGATCGATGAAATTTGCTGCCAATTTATACAGGATTATTTTCTGAATGCGTCCGTCCGTCCCAGTTGTACTTGTGCTTCAATTTCAGCAGGCGTTTTTGTGAGTGGGGGGTCACGAATGGGCCATAATACCGTATGTTGATGGCGTCTAAAAGAAGTCAAATCAAATGAGGAACATTGTTGTAACTGTCATTCCTTCAACCTCGGCCGTCATGAATCACTCGCACAATAAATATTTATAAATGTCATACTTTACATTTTATGTACTGCCTAGCCATTTTTGTTTTAAGCGCAGATCCTTCATCCTCATCACACTCTGTAAACTTGTCTCCACGTGAACGATCCCCCTGCCTGAAAACATGAATAACATTCTCCTCGGCGTTGGGAGTTCTATAAAATATCAAAAACGGGAAGTGTTTTTCTGGACAGATTTGCACAGTCACGAGACACCAAACTAAGTGAAACATTCTAAATGCATTTGTGATATCTTAGGGAAACGAGCAGTCCGGCATCAATCCATGAGATGAGATTGAGAGACTTTAAAGGTAATATTACATCAATGGCCTTTTTTTTTTCCTTTTCCATTATTTCTTTATGGCTCCGAAATCTGTATTCTCTGTGTGTAATCAATTCCTCCATATGTGAACCTTTAACCCTCAGGAAACCTTCAACTGTTGAGATTCAAAAAAAAAAAAAAAAACTCTTCTATTGACAGTAACGGCGTGCTGCGACATTATTGCAAGCTACTTTAAATGATGTCCATAAACACACAATGAAGCACAGGAAGTATGAAATCAGGGAGCAAAGTTAAGAATAACTATATACATCAACCGGACGAGTCTGGATTGAAAAAAAATATGTACTGTAGGTTCACTCTTCAGGAAATCGCATCCCAAAAAAAAATAAACACCTTTGGGTGATTTGTGCTGAAATGCAAGTTAAGTTAGTCTTGAGAAGTATGATTCCCTTTTTTGAGGAGTAACCACAGACACTCATGACTGCTCTCATACACTGTCAGAAAAACAAGGTGCTGAATTTGCACCTTTATGGGACCAATGGCTTGTCAGTGCTGCAGTACCTACAAAGGGTACACCTATGTAACCCATAAACGGGGTACATAATAGGATCCTTACAATTTGTACTGTTAGAAGACAATACAAAGCATAAGGTACATATTTGTATCCTTTGTAGACAAATGTGGACCTTCAGGTGTATATTTGCCCACAAGCAGTACTATCTTGGTCAGGGATGGGCAACCAAAAAAAATGGATTCACCTACCACACCGAAGTTGTAATGTAACGCCATTCACCACAAAATGGGAAGACATCACATCAGCACTTCAACCGTCATCTCCATTAGAGAAGATGAATGTTGAGGATATGTTGTCAGCCATGATTGATTTTGTGGCATTTTGTTCAGCCGAACTCACCGGCACATTACTTTTGTGCACTCAACTCAGGCACGTTACAAACATGCATGCCGAGCACCTGTTTGTACCCTCACATTAAAGGTACCGAAATGGTCCCTTTGCCAGTTTGGACCATTTCAGTACCTTTTCTAACCAAAATAATACATACTTGTGCTCTCGGGTTCGGGTGTTTTTGTACCTTGAACAAAAACAGATCACAACAGTTCTTTTTTTTCTGACAGTGTATAAGTACAATGCAATTTCCAATCACAAATAAAATTACATAAAAAAAAAGAATATATTTATAATAAATTCATCAGAAATTATACGGGCGCTAATGCATACAACTCTGTAAATGAAAAATAAACATGGTGACAAAACTGATTTCAAGCTGAAAATGTCCCACTTTGTCAGGATGAGAAGGAAAACAAACTTGAAAATGGAGTTGAATCTGCGCCATGAAGTAAATGCTCTAATGATGAGAGAAATTTAATGTGTCGCTGCACAGAACTATTAGCAAGACTTAAATCTGGGATCCCATGTACGAGTGTTCCTTCACGTTCATATCGGCAGGCATATTGCTGTCGCCTTTCCATTTCGATGTATGGGTGCCTCCACTGCGAAGGAGGCTATGGGATTCGAGAAGGGATTTGACTGCCTTGTGAATGTATAATATATGGAACTTAAGGAGGGTTCATTTCGACGCTTACATGTCCAATGCTGTCCTATTTTTGATGCGGCAAACCAGTGAACTTAGTAAATGTTGGTAAGGTGATGCATTCAGTTACTTCCTCTGAGTTAACTCAGATGAGGTAGTTGCTCTCCAAAGATCCTGTGTGCATACAGTATTTCTCCTTGTGCTTCCACTTTGACCTAGAAACTGCTTTGTAGCCATGTTCAATGGCAACGATTGACGTTTTAACATTGATCACATTTTTGTCACGTCGCAAAGACCATTAAACTAATTTGGGTTGGAGGACAGCACATTTAAGTCAATGTGTTATATATATATATATATATTTTTGGTGTGTCTTCATTCCTGTCATTCACTTGTCACACAGCTGTACGATAATTGTGATCACGAACCCGAAACCAGCTTTAAAATAACAAGCGGTATTGCTAATTATTTTCATATAGCAGACCAATTATTAGGACACATTTGTTTCCTCTCACCAGTTCATTGCACTTACGATGCGTACTTCATGTTTTGTCCACGCAGGATTTTTGAACATTGATGCTCCATTTTGTACAATATGAATATATGCTGTACAGTAAAGACATTTTAAAACAATAAAAAAATTCATTATTGAAACGCATTATTTATTTTTACCCTTTTGTAATTTAGTCACTATACTGTGGCTTCAATATTGCCAGACTTTCTGGAAGTGCCTATTGGTATTTATCATACATGAATATATTATTAGAAATTGTCACTAAATTATCTAAGTTGATGTTGTAATTTGAATACATTCAATTATAAGACACAAGTTCTGTGGTTTCCCTGTGTTTGTCTTTACTAGTTGGGGCAACTGTACAAAATCAATTAAGTGTTTTTCTCACAAGTAGAAAAAGACCTCAGCTGCGATTTAATATGATGTTGTGGAAATTGTAAACTTGGACGAAAGCGACAATTTCTCACGTTCACACGCCAAGCGAGTGTGTCGTTTATTGAACACCAAAAAAGTTAACCGCGCAAAACTCCGACCCGCCGAAAAGTAAGTTTCCATAGCAACAAACAACTTAAACATGGCGGTCCTTAAAGGGACCGCAATTACTTCTACCCCGTTACTAATTGGCCGTGAACTCTGACAAGCATATGGAAAAACATTGCATTCAAACATTTGTAGTTGGTGGTGAATTATATATATATATAGAGGTCACTACAATGTTGTGAATTCCCAATACAAAATATAGCCGCAAAGTCCTCGACAAAATGCGTGTCTGCCTCCTAGGGACAGTAAAGGATGCTCAGAACAGTCTTAGTGCATTTATTTTTCAAAGCGCGAGGAAAATAAATTATAACCATGCCTTTCCATTATTAGAAAATGGGCAAAGGGGTCACCAACCTTTTTGAGAGTCAGAGCTACTTCATGTGTACTGATTGTGTGAAGGGCTACCAAATTGATACACGTCTGAAATAACATCTGTGCAAATTACATTTAGTAATATTAGAATGTGTTATTTTTAATACTTAATGGTTTTCATTTTCAGGCTCTGATTATCTTAAAGATGTCTCACAATACTGCCAGTGTTTGCATTTTTAAATCATAATTTCTCCTAGCAAATCACAATCCTAGCACAGGTGGGCTATTGGTGTGGTCCTCATGGGCTACCTGGTGCCCGTGGGCACCACGTTGGTGACCACTGCTTTAGAGAGAATGACACTTCCGGTTTTTTTCATCTCTGCGAAGGTTTGTTGGCATAAACTGATAACGTTTGCTTTGGTCTTTCATTCCCCCTACTCCAGTAGGACACAACAATGCATGTCCATAGTTACAAGTGGAGAAATATTCAATGTCACATTTAAAGATTTGTTTGTTTGTTTTTTGTTAAACAAGTGTTGTACATATTTGTTACTGTCAATGATAGGACAGGAGCGGGGCAAAACTACGTCGAGTTAAGAAAGAGAGGGGTTATGCTGATGGTGTTTAGCCTTAGAAATCGATCAGTTTAAAGTGCTATTTAGTTTTTGAGAGAAATAGGGTTCATGAATTGTATTTGTTTCTTCCTTAGTACGACGGTATTGTGTTTATGCACAAGCGTACCCTGACTCATACTCCAGCCCAGTAGGTGGCGTTAATGTACCTTGTTCATCAGATCCCATTCGCTTATGTTCGTGGTCTCTGTAGTCTGTTGGAGGCTCTGGGCTTGTTGTTTGCCCACGCGAGAGGAGAAAACACTTGACAAATTTTATCTACTCGACCGGCTGTTGAGCTCGCTGCTTTTGGACTTTGGGGGTTCGTTGAAATGTCAGCTTGGCCGAAAGCCTCCCAAACTTCTCGACTGCAGCAGGGGAACCCAAACGGGAGGTCAGTGGGTATATTGTCGTTTTCGCTTTAGCATTAGCATCCTACAGAGGAGTCCTAATACAGTACAAAGCAGACGGCCACGTTCACGCGCACGCTCGCGCCTTTGCGTCTGTCCTCTAGATTGCAGAGCTCAAATTAAAATGTTATCTCCAAACATTTGGTTTATGCCTTTTTATCTTGTGATCCAGCGCTCAGTCGTTGAGGTTGTTTCGGAGAAGTGCGCCGTATCCAAGCAGGGAGGAGAGGAGCGAGGATCTCAAGGATGCTCTAGACAGGTTTGTGGAGCTCGATTCAATTCGATGTTGTTTTATGTATCAATAGCGCCAAATCAAAACAGCAGGGGATCAAGCCTTTTCCGTTGACCTCCCGCTTAGCCCCAATGCTGCCCATTTTTCAAACCCATTTGATACATTGTTATTCTTTGGCTTTTGACTCAGGATCAGACTTGTTTTTGGGGTTAACTATTTGTGTGTATGTGTGTGTGAGGGGAGGGGGGGCTTCATTAATTTGTTTTAACCATGTTTGTTGTTGTATGATTTGTTTTTGCGCCACGTGCAGCAGTGGTGGTTGTTTGAAAGTGCCCTGCAAAATAATTGAGTTGATTTTGGAATAATTGAGGGCTGTCAAATTGTGATAAAAGGACCAAAAGGGTGCATCCAAGTCGGGCCGAAAGATTGAATTGTGATGTAATTATTAGGCTTTACGCCCGGGTTGCCCACATTTTTTCAGCATGCAAGCTTCTTAAAATGGCCTAGTACAAGTGATCAACCTACTTTATTCCTTTTTAAAATATATAATTAGAATTGTTTCGAGATATTTGCGTCCTCCCTACAAATTACAGAATTCCCATTTAAAATTGGAACCATGAATCATTTCTTTATGAATGTGTATTTTGTGGTACAGCGCCCAGCCGTTGAGGTTGTTCCGGAGAAGTGCACAGTATCCAAGCAGAGAGGAGAGGAGTGAAGATCTCAAGGATGCCTTGGACAGGTGTGTGCAACTCAATTCTCCCAATGAGGATCAGTCATGTTGTCACAGGAACTTGTACTTAATATTTTTATCAATGGACTGAAATGCTGCTCCACATACCCTCCTCCAGCCCGCCGGCAAGGGCCCGGGGTAGACCGACCGTTTTGATGCAACGGCCAGCCGGATGTCCCAGTCACTGAAATGTACATATGTGTTTAACACCCATTGAAATGCATTGGGGGGGAAAATCTGACTGTATATGCTGAGAAACCTTGCATGATTAAAATGGCAGCACAGAACCTCGCTTGAGTGAATGAGATTGTGTTTGTTGTCATGTATTTTGCAGATTTGATTTATGATGACATTGACAAAGACACTACCCTTCTGAGTGTCTTTGTGTTTATACACACAATTAATTGCATGTTTACCATCTCTCTTTCAGTTACAAAGAACTGGAGCAGAAGCAAAACTACAGTGGCAGTGTCAAGTATGACGGTGCAAAGCTCAATGGTGAGAATTCCCCAAAGTTCTTCAGATATATTCCTCACATAATATTCCTGGTTGCTGTCATTTGTAAGTCATGAAATGTGACTGTACGTTATAGCTGTCTTTAAATCACATTAATTCTGCGTGACTTTTCAACTACTCAAAACCAAACTGTTGAATTCTTCAGCGTGATATTTAAAACATTAATGCCATTTCATGAGAGGGCTTTGTGTTCTGATGTTATGTTTAACACAATGTCCCAACTTCATTGGAATTGGGTTTGTGAAAATAACAGACACACGGCGTGCTGATTGGTGAAATAAAATACATATGGGACAATGTCATTGTGGTCTGTGGGAGCGGTGTTATGGTTGGATTGACTTCAAGACGAACTGGCTCACGATTCCAGCTGTGGACGTCAGGGCAATGTCAGTCGAATCATTTGGGGTTTCTTTTGTGTTGATTTGTCTCAAGCAAAGTAGTTGAACCGCACAACTGTTCAATAAACATGAAACAAATCGTCTCTCCCGACCGGCGGCAAGAAATTGCTCTTTTGTGTTAATTGAACGGTTATGCAGCTGAACAATGTCGATGTATCCGTAGGTTGTGACACATTTGCAGACAAGAAACACAAAATTACTGTAATGACCAACATTTCAAACGCAGATGAAAAAGAAACATTGTTGGTTAAATGTAATGACACCAAGATTCCACCAGATGGCGCCACTTAAGTTGCTTTACCCTAGGTGGAAAAGGAGCAAATAACTGAGTTTTCCACTTAAAGTGGAGGATACTGTTTGGTTGCCCCAAAACTGTGAATGCCGAACAGCGAAGATGCAGGGATTCACTGCATTTCAGAAATTCCTGTCATTATCCTGACCAACATTTGAAGTTTCATCGACGTGCTCGTTTCCTCCCCGTTACTCATCCACCTCTGTATCTTGTGGCTCCTCCAGCCAAGCCCGAGAACACTCCCGCAGACAGACGGAAAACCTTGTACCAGAAATTCTACAGGCAAGTGCAGGAGGATCAAACGGCTGCTGACTGTGTGATCATCTCTGTGACCAGCCAGTGCCTGTAAGTACAAATTGTAAATCTGCTGATTGCCACAGAAATGGTTTCCAACACTTTGGGTCAAAAACTTACAAAAATAGTCACCAAGCTGGTGGAAGTATTGATTCCTCCATAAGGTTTTTTTGGATGACTTGATATCTTCATGGAGTTGGCATTAGCACTGCCTCAAAACATACACATTGACAGTACCACACAACAACAGAAAAAACTCTGTTTCTTCCAATACATTTACACGCTAAAAGTTGTAAATCTAAAATGTGATGTACTGAATAATTTCTGGCAAATCTTCTATTTAATTTTAGAACAATAGTGCTCTTTTGTATCAATGACAACATGCATTCTTTTTTCTCACCTCACATTCTGTCCCATGAATGGGGCACCCCCCCTCAAAAAAAACCCCAGAAACAAATCATATTTAAAGCTTATTGAAATGTTACCTTGTTTGCAGACTGTGCTTAACATTAATTCCTTTCTTGATTTTTTTTTGTTGCCCACCATTTTTAATTGTTGTTGCTCAACAATAAAAGTTCTGAACCACAGATTCTGACAGAAGGAAGTGAAAGACTCGAATCACAGCAACATCTTCACATTTCTGACTCAAACTCAGATTGCTCGTGCAAAAAACAGAACATTAGCAACGTCATTTCGATTGCCCACTTGCATGAGTTTCACACCAATGTACACTCCCCTCATTTCAAATATGACCGATTAACACAAAATCTCCAGTAGCCGCCACTCAGAGGAAAATTGTTTTAGTGTTTAATTGACCAACCTACCAGTCTAAAATGTTTTCCCACAATGATGCCTTTGTACAAACAGTCATGCAATCTTTCTTAAATATTTTGCTCGAGCCCCTCACGCAAATACTGCACTGTCACACTTCTTAGTTATTAGACAAAAAGCTGAAAACAACGTCATTTGACACTATGGTTGAAACTGTTGTTGTTAATCACTCAACCGACGGCGAAAATGAAACGTGGCTTTTTTACCAACAAATATTTCCGTTTCAAGTTATTCTCAGCTTGTAATGATGGATAGCACGGGAAAATGATACGCATGCACAAAGTTCACAATGCCATCACAATATTAAATGGAAATCATCTACATTTATAGTTTACTGTCCAATTGAGCCACCTAATTTAGACCGCAAAATTGTCGACATTTGTCGCTCACCCACTCCAAACATGACCTTCTCAGTCTGCATCCAACCGGGTTCGAAAACACTTCCAAATCAAAATGTCACCTCAAGCTAATCTCTCTGCTGCGTTGCATAAATTTGATTTCGGTTGGTCGTTCCAGTTGAGTCAGTCAACATCGAGGTGTTGGGTTAACATGTTTTTCTTCCTCTCAAAGGGATTACCCCAAATCGCTAAACCAGTGCTTGCAGGAGCGTGGCCTGTCAGTGGAAATGCTCTACCTGCAGGCGGAGTCGGGCCTGACGCAAGCCCTGCAGGATGTCCGAGGTGTTGGCTCCCCGTTATGTATTCTGGTGGAGCAGACAAACGTAGCTCTGTCCTCCTGCACTGTTATCATTTTCTCAGAGCCCCTCAAAAGTAAGTCCCCGCCCCTCAGAATCACCTCCAATGACAAATCTCCATCCCTTTTCTAAGCCCCACCCCCCACCAGCGTTCAATGTACGGCACACACACAAAATCTTGTCAAAATGTCATCCAAACTATCAATAAACACAACACAAAAGAATTCAAATGTACATTTTGATACCTTCCATTATTATTGTTGAAATCAACCCGCAAACGTCTTCACATTCCCTTTCATACATCTCAAACCGCACTGCATTATATCCACAGTTGACATGGCCTACATCTATGAACTCGGCCCCAGAATGGCATACGACGAGTGTTTCGAGAAAATGACATTTTATTCCAACTTGAGTTTCCTCTTCATGCCTCTCTTATCCAGCTTGTAGAAAAGAACACTAAAATGAAGCATGAGGCGAATTCCCAGCTCAGCCATCGGCTCTCGACATTCATAGCTGAGCACATTTCAGTCACATGTCCAGATTTGAGCTTTCTCGACTGCTCGGCGTTATTGGGAGCGGATTGGCGTGTTATTCATGGAGCATCATGTGTGAGAGTGTCTCTGTGGATGGGCATCTGATGGCATTTTCTTGAAATGTCTGATGAATTCCACTATAAGTACATGTATTTGAAAACATTTTTGGATTAGTCAAAGATGGCAGGAAAAAATCGGCATGTGTGACCCCACCATTCCCTCCCTCATCTTCGGTTCAAGAAAAAGTAGTCGTCAGCTTCTTTCAATAATTGAGAAAGAATGAACAAAATCTCTTGCTGGTTATTGCAAAGTGCTGTAGTGCACTCCATTTTGATGCAATTCACAACAATCAAGTCCCTAAACCCTACAATGAAAACATCTTAATGGTCAATGGACCACCTAATCAAGTATCATGCCCATCCCTAATTGCTTCCAAATGTGCCATCCAAATCCTAAAGATTGCTTCCTGTGTCTTTCAGATATAAGATTTGCTACCTTGCTGGGTTTAAAATCAAATTTGTAGCAAAGTATAGTTGTCATTAAAAAAAAAACACTCAGCTGTACACCTCACATGTTGCATCTTATATTTTATTGTAATACAATGCACATGTTCATTAAAACTACATGTCAATTCAATTTTAAATAAAACATTTACTTCCCATTCTTTTTCAACCATAACCTCTGAGATGAAAAATCCAAATGAAGCCACATTTCTCACATTTTAACATTTGATTGTCGGTCCATGAATTTGATCAAATCTGACATCTTCACACTTTGCACGGGCCTAATGAACAATTCACCAATGCAACATACGACATCACACTAAAACAGAAGCCAACAAGCGGGTAGCTCATGACTACATTTAATGTAAAACCAACCCAAAGGTGAAGATCCAAACAAAAGGCATTGCAGCAACTTCAATGTTCCATCTCGTTGACTTTTACGTCATCCCTCCTGAGCCCCCTCTGACCCATTTGGGTTAACCCTCCACTTTCACCCACAGTCCACCGCAATATGCCCAAAGAGCAGGCCATGGATTTTGTTGCAGCAGAGCACAGGCGTGGAATTGGGAAGGAAAGTAAACAAAGGGACCCCGCAGACATTGCATCCCAGGCCTCGCAGTTGCTTGGGGAATTTCTGGATCGGGAAAAGATTGAGCGCCACCTCGTTCCCTCGGAGATCCGCCAGTCCCTCCGACTGTTGTCTGATGGCGTGCACGTTTATGCCGAGGAGCTGGAAACCGTCCTGGCGTTTGTCCGCGCCCGGCAGGAACACTTAAGAGGTGTGCCGCCGCTTTGTCGTGTCAGCGACGCTGATGGTTCTGTTCCTCTCCTGGGATCTCTTTAACTCTGCCTGGGTTTTGTCACCAGCGAGCAACGGCAGGGAACAGAAGGGCAAAATGTTCTCTTCTGGACCGGGAAAGCCGCCTCCCCTTCTCCCGACCCCGCTTGGGCCGCCTCAGTGCGCAAGTGAGGCAGGGCGCCCGCTAATGGACTGTCCTCCGCCCACACCGATGCCGCTTTTACCTTCACCAGGTGAAGACCTCACAACACGGGCCCGAGTTAGTTCTATGTCGCTTGGAAAATGTAATTACAGTTTTTCCATACTTGAATCAATATTACAAGCATTTAAGGTTTATTATGACAAATCCGTTAAAATGTCAAGTTTGTAGCCAATGTGCTCCTAGTTTAAAAGGGAAAAAGGGATAGACTGGAGCCATGGACAAAAATTGGATTACTTAACAATCTAATGCAGGGGCAGTCATGGACCATATATGTAATATGGTCAGGCGGTTGGTTGTACATTTATATGGTTTTATCAGTGATACAAGTGATATAGTTTCCCTCTAGCAACGTCGAAAGAATCAGTTAATTGAATGCTAAAAAAGTGTGTTATGTTTGTGGCCCAAACCTTTTAATGCAGTACTGTTAAATTTGAATCAACTGTTTGAGTGCAGTGCAACTGTTTTAAAATATTTTAATTTATGTGTAGTATATATTTATATTGAGTCATTCAGTACAATTCTATATTGAAGTGCAATGTGACAGTGGCTTACAATAATTATGCTGATTTGATATACTTTTGAGGGCTAAAACCTTTGCCTTGTTTTTCAACGAACATTTACGCTTACTACACTACTGTAGTTAACCATTGTCCATTCTGGTGTGACTTGGGCAGAGTTAAGTGTTTTTTCAGGTACCGGTACTGTACGGCGGAATATGGAAAAACCAAGTGGGTCGAATCGGTCATTTTTACAATTATTGTAACATTTCGATGTTGGATTCCTCACTTTTAGGTTCTCATACGAAAACCAAGCCTCCCCCACTGCTCTCTTTGCAACAACCGCCATCCTTGCACAACTCCTATGGTGGCTCCAGTTTGCTATGCAGCCCCCTCATGCAGCCCCTCCCCCTCGTCACCAGGGCCCAAGAGGGTCCCATGCCATGAGAGGGGCTCCGCCCTCCCTCAAAAGTTCTCGCCCTCCACTCTTGTCCACTCCAGGTGGGTTACTTGGACTCTTTCTATTTCATTGGATGCATCTGAGAATTGATGGTAACCTTTGGTGTCGGGTTTCATGATGAAAAGGGTTAAAGCAAGACTCACTGACATATTTTGTCTTCTTGTTTCTCCCAAGGTATCCCCCGCCTGAGTGGTCCCAGACACTAAGCATACAGCATCTCTGAATTATTTGATATTTAAAAGACTCGTTGCCTTGTGGACTCTGTAGGATTCGACTTTTAAAAAGCGAGCTGATCAAAGAAAAAACATCCAGCAAATGACTTCGCCGGATGTATTTAATGAGTTAATATGTGGATGGACTGTGTTTTACCTTCTCTTTATTTTCATTTTGTTTTTCCAAAGGGCAAAGTACATATGTCCAGTTTGCCTTTTTAAATTGCCACACAGAATGTAACGATGTGAATAAAAAGACAGACTTCCTCGACCATTTCTCATTTTTACAAAAACGTTTTCTTTTCAAAAGCATGGGCCATATTTCTCAAGAAAAACATTTTTAGCTGTAAGACAAAGTCTGGAAAATAGGAATAATGTCTGCAAAATTAGGAAGGAAAATTACAATTAATGTGCACAAAATATCAATGAGTTAAAAGATTAGGTTGTGTCCTAAAGTTGAACAATGCAGAATGTTGTTGAATCAACAAATCCGACATAACGTTCAAATGTTTTATCCTTACATTGTTGCTTTGTTGTGTTTTTGTCAGATAAATGCTTTTGGAATTCCTCTCTGACACTAAAATATTTTCTGTTGAAAAGATGCCTTGTGCGTTGCATGGGAAGGAAACTTAAGTTGTTGACATTTTTTAAATGCTGGTACAGTATATGTTTTTAAACTGTACATATGGAGTGTAAATGAAGCATTTGTGACTGTGGAAATGTTCAATGTGCTCCTGTTGTGCAGATATTGTGGGCTGGGTTTCCCTCCACCGCAAACTGAACAGATGCGCTTTTTTTGTTTTTTGAGCCTTACCTCTCAAAATATTCAAATCATTAAATATGTTCAATTTTTCGCTGAAATCTGTTGAATCTCTTGTGAAAACTTGCTGCTAATCACGAACCAAGATTGGAAGACTGAAGTGTTGCACATCCTAATCTCCAGTCAGCACCACATACCTCCTCTCAGCACACTATTATATCAACCCAAATTCCCTCAAAGACGATACAATTACTCAAGTTAACTTTGTTCCTATTCTAAACACTTGATTGAGAAATTGTCATGTTCAGCGTCACCCGAATCACTCAGGTCAGACATACAGGTCTGAATCTTACTATGGTGTGCTAAATCTTACACGTTTTTAGAATAGTAGAATAGTCTCCAGGCCTGTGTGGTTTTTCTCCGGTTTCCTTCCACATTCCAAAAACATGCATGGCAGGCTGATTGAACACTCAAAATTGTCCCTCGGTGTGAGGTTGAGTGTTAGCGCAGATGTTTGTTCGTCTCTATGTGTCCTGTGATTGTTTGGCAACTGGTTCAGGGTGTCCCCCGCCTACTGCCCAGAGGCAGCTGGGTTAGTGTGTGAAAAGCTTATGAAGATCGAGTTATAGAAAACGTTTGGCCTCCGTTATTGCCAACAAAGGGTAAATAACAAAGTATTGAGACGAAGTTTTGGTATTGACCAAATACTTATTTTCCATGACGGATACTGTACTTAAAGAGTTTATGAATGGAAAGTAGACTTTTAAAAAGTTGTCAGAAGGTTCCACTGACAAGACCAAATTACCTGCATGTTTTGCAGTCGTAAACTGAGCTATCATCGTAGCACGTCGTCTGAAATACCACTTCATGGCCAAGCACGCAGCTGATGTGAGTACTCCGCCTCCTCGTCTAAGACAGACAGCTATGGATAATTTCAAAGCGAAGAAAATGTATAACACGACGAAGAACAAATTTGCTGAAGCCAGAGCTAAATGTATGGCTACTGCATGCAAGCAAGATTGTTACTTGTTTGGAACTATTTTGTGCGGAAGGTTACCGTGTTTGGTGTCCATATAAATAATGGGGGTGGAGCTTCTCTGTGTTCGTCTGACGGCGACGGTGCGCTGAGGCACGTCGAGAGTTCAGCAGGTGCAGTGGTAGCAACCTAGCGACCACACTGAAAATAAAGCGTCTCCAGAGTTGTGCCTCGAACCAAATGTAGTCATCCGAAATGATGTCTACACAAACCCATAGAGAGACTTCCGCGCAACATAGCCTGACTGCTGTGTTCAAAGCAAACTTGAGAAAAACAAAGTATGCAACCATGGCTTAAATCCACTATAGGATGAGTACTAGTTTACCTGAGATGTGCACTTTATAATTTTATATTGCTCTGTTTTGATTCCCGAAAAAGAGCTGTTGTGTGACAAAATATTTTTTACACTGTTGTTGATGGACAGTAATACTGTGTGAGAGATTATGTGTGAATAACTGCTCCAAGTTAAAACTGTTCATGCAGTCAATCCATTGGTATTCAGGATCTTCGTCCACCACAAGCTCCTCCACAAAGCCGTGGACCATCCGGTAATAGCGCGGTATGGAAGTGGATGCCATGCACAAGTGATACGGCCACACATTATTTCTCTACCCAGCTTTTACATTCGATGGATGATAATTAGAACAAGCCGTTGCTACATGTGCACACAAATCCCTGAATACAGTGAAGTCTCTAAAATCTAAAACCCTTGAAGGGCTCAAAATTGAGAGAGGCGTGGTGAGTTAGTGGCTAGTACAGCTGCCTCACAGTTGAGAGGTTTCAAGTCCCCAAATGATTACTAAAACCCTGCTGTACACTTTATTTTTTTCCCCGTGCATATTGATAATTTATTTATATAATATCTAGATAAGTTAAATGTTTGAAAGTTGGATATATATGTTTTTTATTATTATATTATTTGTAACAATGTTTCCTATTAGTTGAAAAGATCAAATGGTAAAACCACGGATTCGGTTGCATTTTTGTTGTAATTTATGACTGACTGACTCATGTTTATGCCACGCTTGTTGGGTAGAATTTTGGAGTGTTGGCGTCGTGAACTCTTCAAAGACTACGTGTTTCGAACTGAACCACATAAGTGTGCTGACTTTCATATTAATTCCGACTTAATTTGTCTTTATTTTATTGTAAGTGCAATTAATGTATAATGAATATCGCTTCTCGTAATATTGTTTATTGGTTGTGTTTGTAAAAAAAATACATAGGAAGAGGACGTTGAAAATGTTAATTTTTAAATCACAATATTAAGAGGGGGAAAGCAGCAATTACAATTGCACATTTAATCAGAACAAAATGTTTACGATGACATGACTTTAAAATTGCTGCAAACAATTATTTTGAGAGTGTTCATTGTATATGTTGCAGAGTCTGCATTTGCATGCAAGGTCCAAAAAACTGGGACAGTAGAAGGGGCAGGAAAATGTATGAGTGATTCTAGCACATGTCTCACAGTTATGAAGTTCTTTGTATGTGAAGTTGGCTTTTTCTTTTAGTGGTTGCATGGGTGTTCTGCAGGTACTCCACCTTCCTTCCAAATTCCCCCAAGATTCTCACGTCTGTTGAACTTTTTAATTTGTTAAAAATATATATATATATTTCCTGAGGTGTGAAAGTGCAAATGCGCTGGTATTAGCTGGGAAACCCTCACCCAAAGGCACGTTGGACAGGCTCCAGCTCACTCACAAACGTTAATAGGGATAAGCAATGTAGGAAAGCTTGAAAATAACTGCCACTTTCATTTCTTTCAGTTTGCTCAATCGGGTTTGAAGTTAAGGTTGTACACAGTTGATACATGATAAATCGTTAAAAGTATTTGCACTGATGGAAGAAAAATAAAATCAGTTTCTAGTTTATATTGCGTTTGCATGTAAAGGCTGTTTGTGATTGATGTTTGTAAGAATTTGTGAATGTTCATAAAATTATTTCCAAATCATTCAACCTGTTTTTTTTTTAAACACACAACACCACCTACTGACGAAAGTCAGGAGTGACAACTATGTCGTCATCTTTTCGGGCAAGTGCGTGAAAGCCCAAGAGGGATGTTGTACAGGTATGCAGGAATACTATTTAGCATCCGACTTGGTTCAGTTGTTGTGCATCAAGTCAGTAACAGAATGAAAGCTCATTTTCAACAATAATGCTTTGACAAACCAACATTTTATTATCATAGATCAAATAAGTTGTCCTTATACAGGAAGAAAAACAGCAGAGACAACAAATGTTTGTATTGTGATGGCTATATTTATTAGTGAAGGAATGGCCTTGAGCAGGACGCAAACCCGGAAACTGGAAGGTGCTGTCATCACGCGATACCTAAATACGTCTGGCGGAAACTAAATTAAGGAGCGGGCTGAGCCTTTGAATAATTCGCTCGAATGGAAGCCAGACCAAATGGCAGAACTGTTTAGAGGACATCCGGGTCATCAGCCTCAGGAGCTGGGGAGAGAAAGAAAAGTCAGTGCAAGCTGAAGTCTAAGAAATGCTTTTGAAATCTGATACATCCATACAATTAGTCCAAAAAAAACTTGAAGGCTGGCCTTTAATGGGTAGCCATTTTAATATTCAAATTACAACACTGACCACTCTTTCATGCAGCTAACAAACTTACATTTGCACGTGTAGGAAATCTCCAAGTACTTGTAGGTGCCTTGACATGGGTTGGTGAACATTGCATTGTTGGCTGGGACTGAACAGGTGGATTTCCCCTTACACCTATGAATGAGGAAATGGGCTTAGTTTCAGGGATGGGGAACAAACGAAAAGATTGCGCTACTGTACATTTGGGAAAAAATGATTGTGCTACTGTACATTTGGGAAAAAATGATTGTGCTACTGTACATTTTGACAACCAGGGCAGTTGATGGCTGCATGCAATCGATGTTTTGGCGCTGATGAAAGGGCCTTCCTTCGGAGCATGTGGTCTGGTCGCGGCGGCCGTAGACTGCACCATCGATGGTAATAACGTGTCCAAAACCTGCCGTTGGGAAGAGGGGAAAGAACGTTGGTGATGAAATGGAAGAGTAGACATTGATTGTAACCACTTGAATCTTGATTTGAGATATCCGGAATCATTGGGCTCTGGATTTCATGGAATGAGACTGTCCAGCCAGCTCAAAAGCCCCATTTGGTACTGTAATTTGTCTTTTAGTTCCAGAATGGAAAAACAGGCTAAGCTGCACCAATTAAAGTTATTGCATAGCATAGCACATATCTATGGCTGTTTAATGGCGCAAGCCATTTTATTGTGTGTACACACCTGTTGAACATGCCATTTTTGTCAAGCATTATCAATATCATCAGGCAGGTATGGTCTAATTTTCATTTACAATAAGTCTGTACCGTATTGGTATTTACTAGTCCTCAAGAGGGGGAAAAAAACCTCTCAAATAATATAAAAAGTTTTTACCACAATCCAAGTGTGCCTTGCCACCCTGACAAGCCACCACAGTCACTGTCGGAGTAAATTCAATGTTAGTTATGGAATTGTGTAAAATCTTCACAGAATGTCGGAGACATACTTGGTTCGAGGCAGGTAAAGTTGGTCTGCAGATATTTGAAGGTGCCATCACAGGTACCACGAGTCTGGAAACGAGTCAGGCTCACTTCACATGATTTCCTGCCATTGCATCTGCGCACAAAAAAAACATCAGTTCTTTCAAGTTGTTGCAAAGATTAGCCTGGGTGACAAATGGATTTTCAGATCCTCCAATACATTTTCATCATCTGAACAAAACAAGCACGTTTCAATTCTCAGAAATTGGGCCCGATGCATACTTCGTCCTGAGTTCGTCCACGGTGCTCTGCTGACCCCAGGATGTGTCGGCCAGATTGGTCAGATCAGATTGGCCCTCATCAGTGCAGACCCACGAGTTTGAGCAATCATACACCAAGCCAATCACACTGATTACGCCATGACCTGTCACACCAAGACAGACAGCAATCAACATGGGGAGAAATTCACCTGAACATGACTCTTAGATCAGGAAATCTAGAACTTTAAGTCAGTGAAGGTTTAAAGAAGACTGGCTCAAGTCTTACTGCAGTCTAAGCGGTGGACGTTCCCGTCATCATTATCACAGGTGGTCGCTTGGTTCTCAGATTCAGCAACTGCAAAATATTAAAAATGGGTTAATTGAATTAATTTTCTTAAAAAACGGGAACTACCCAATGAATATTGGACAAACGTTGACAAGTCACCTGCTGTGAGGAGCAAACCGGTTGCTACCAGCACTGTGGAAAACAAAAATTGTCATTAGATCAAAGAAATGACATACATGGGCATATTTTGAGAGTAAGGTGGTTTGTCCATGACACAACACAGTCAAAAACACGTTAGCATCGATTATGCTCAATCATCCCTCCTCATTCCTGAAACAGATTTCATCAGGGAATCAGCGAATACTCACACAGCGCGGCATTAAGTCTGAAGCGGTTGGAATTCATTTTCGGACAAGAAAGTCTCCCACACTTAGACGATGAGAGGAGGTGATCTCTGTCTGGGGAGTGACTTCATGTCTTGCATCTCATCTGCTTTTAAAAGGCACGCCGACTTGTAGGAGGTCTTCGGCGGTGTGTGTGATTAGCTGGCTACGTGACGCTGGTCCGCGTGACAAGAATTTTTTAGATTGTTTTTTTTTTGCGCCGAAGACAACGGTAACCTTCATTTTGCCCTCATATGCACCTTTTTTGTGATACACGCTACAAGCCTGATGTTGTTACTTTGTTATGTTGCCTCAAGGTTTGTCGGAGACGATTTGTTGTATCAGCCTGTGTGAATTTTAAGGCATACACCAATGAACAAATGTTTGTTTTGTTTGTTTGTTTATTTATTGAACATAAAACATATACAGTCATAATTTGACAGAAAATAAGGTAAGTAAAATATTAAAAAGGAAGGAGAAATCAATCATCATTCAACACAGTTATGTTCAAGGGAGTAGGAAGAAGTAAAGAACTTATCTAGTCCTACCCCGTGTTATGTGTTTATATCTAATAAATAGTTTTTATATCAATCAGAAAAGAAAGTGAATAAGAAGATAGAAGTCTCTATTAAGGCTCATGCTTTACCCTTAACCATGATATTTTTACTACTTTTGGTGTGTATCGGATTTATATATACACACCCTGGCACTCTTGTGTCGATTTTCTCTTGTATTCATAATGGATATTTCCATACCTTTCTCTATTCATCAACTTAGTTCTGATTCATCATTATATTTAATGTTTAGAATTCATCATTTTAACTCCGATTGATGTAGGTTGTTTGTACTATTTTTTTTTATTTTTTTTTGAACTCGGCAAGTGATTTACTCATTTTCAGGTCCGTTTCGAAATTATTCCACAGATTAACACCTTTGATAGATACACTTCTTTGCTTGATGTTTGTTCTTGTTTTTAGTTTTTTGAATAAGTTGGTACCTCTTAAATCATAGCTGCTTTCTCGAATTTCGAAGAACTTCAGAATGTTTTGGCAGAGCAGGTTATTGTGTGCTTTGTACATTACTGGTAATTGGGCAATTTTAAAGTCAACCAGGTCATAAAATTTCATTGTATTTAATTTGATAAATCGTGGATTTGTGGGTTCCGTATATTTTGATCTACTAATAATTTGAATTGCTTTTTTTTGTAGTTTTAGAATAGGGAGTATGTTTGTTTTGCAGGCATTTCCCCATATTTCCACACTTTTTTTTTTGATAAGTGAAATATTTGTTCATTGATTTTATGTGAATATACTGTAATGCTTTTGGAATTCCTCTCTGACACTAAAATATTTTCTGTTGAAAAGATGCCTTGTGCGTTGCATGGGAAGGAAACTTAAGTTGTTGACATTTTTTAAATGCTGGTACAGTATATGTTTTTAAACTGTACATATGGAGTGTAAATGAAGCATTTGTGACTGTGGAAATGTTCAATGTGCTCCTGTTGTGCAGATATTGTGGGCTGGGTTTCCCTCCACATAAACTGAACAGATGCGCTTTTTTTGTTTTTGAGCCTTACCTCTCAAAATATTCAAATCATTAAATATGTTCAATTTTTCGCTGAAATCTGTTGAATCTCTTGTGAAAACTTGCTGCTAATCACGAACCAAGATTGGAAGACTGAAGTGTTGCACATCCTAATCTCCAGTCAGCACCACATACCTCCTCTCAGCACACTATTATATCAACCCAAATTCCCTCAAAGACGATACAATTACTCAAGTTAACTTTGTTCCTATTCTAAACACTTGATTGAGAAATTGTCATGTTCAGCGTCACCGAATCACTCAGGTCAGACATACAGGTCTGAATCTTACTATGGTGTGCTAAATCTTACACGTTTTTAGAATAGTAGAATAGTCTCCAGGCCTGTGTGGTTTTTCTCCGGTTTCCTTCCACATTCCAAAAACATGCATGGCAGGCTGATTGAACACTCAAAATTGTCCCTCGGTGTGAGGTTGAGTGTTAGCGCAGATGTTTGTTCGTCTCTATGTGTCCTGTGATTGTTTGGCAACTGGTTCAGGGTGTCCCCCGCCTACTGCCCAGAGGCAGCTGGGTTAGTGTGTGAAAAGCTTATGAAGATCGAGTTATAGAAAACGTTTGGCCTCCGTTATTGCCAACAAAGGGTAAATAACAAAGTATTGAGACGAAGTTTTGGTATTGACCAAATACTTATTTTCCATGTTTGTTTTGCAGGCATTTCCCCATATTTCCACACTTTTTTTTTGATAAGTGAAATATTTGTTCATTGATTTTATGTGAATATACTGTACTTCGGTACAGTGAATCCCTGCCATTTGTCAGGGATAGAGATCGAGCCCGGCCACAGATAGCAAAAATACGAACGTAACTGAACTGAAAGCACCTCTCCTAGTTGTCCTGAATGATGTCATTCAGACAGGCCTTTGCATCATATGGAATAAGTTGAGCACAGACCTCTAGCAAAGGCAAAAAGTATCCTACGACGTCTGTTTTTGATTTGCAGGGCAAAGCTCTTTCACTCTCGTCCGAGGTTGCAGTAAAGCGGGGGGCTAAGTGACACAAAGCAATCACTTTCTTCACCAGAACTCTGTTAGCTGGATCTGGTCGTTCACGAGCAAAAACTTGCCAAAACTATTGAAAGTGAACTCTGATTTAACTGTACAGGATGTGCCGTGGGACCGATGATTTAACTGTCATGACAAAAATGTATTCAATCCACTGACAAATGGTCAGAAGAATTCATCACTGCTGAAAAAGATGAACTTAAACCTAACAAGATATAGACAACAAGTAAAATGATATTTAACAGAACAGGTCGGCCCGGTAGTGCAGTGGTTCAATCCTGGCTACGGCCTTCCTGTGTGGAGTTTGCATGTTCTCCCCGGGCCTGCGTGGGTTTTCTCCGGGTACTCTGGTTTCCTCCCACATTCCAAAAACATACATGGCAGGCTGATTGAACACTCCAAATTGTCCCTAGTTGTGAATGTGAGCGCGGGTGGTTGTTCGTCTCTGTGTGTACCCTGCAATTGGCTGACAACCAGTTCAGGGTGTCCCCCGCCTACTGCCCGAAGAAAGCTGGGATAGGCTCCAGCACCCCCCGCGACACTTGTGAGGACTAAGCGGATTGAAAAATGATTGCTGATTGATTGACGCTCTAGAATTGAAATCCAAATAATTAAACGAATATTAATCAGGATAGCATTTACCATAATTTCTGCACTATAGAGCGCACCTGATTATAAGCCGCACCCACTACATTTTTAGAGGAAAACCAATTTTGTACATACACAAGCCGCACCTGTATATAAGCCGCATGTGCCCACATTAAAACATGTCAACATATTTACAAAGAAAGACGCTACACAGAGAGTTTTCAAAGTTTTAATAATATAACTTAACAATAATAATAATATTATACTTCAAATGACATACATGTGCATGCCAACACAAGTTACAGTTGCAACCATTCAAAATGTCATCCAGATTAGATAAAATGGTTACAGGTTAAGGAGGATGTCTTCTTTGCACTCAGTCTGGATTCAAAGTCATTCACTGAGAGAAGTCCCGCTTGTTTCCAGTCCTTTTGCAACAAGTTCCATGATCACAGGGCAGAAAAGACAAAAGCCCTATTCAGGCAAATGAAACAATTGTCACCATAATATTATTTGAACGTTATCTCTCAGAACCGACATCTGCCTGTGTGATCAAGTTACAAAATGGGGATTTTCCACATTCTATTAGGGCTGGCCAAGCATTTTGTGCAAGAAAAGAGATACAACGTATTCAAAATGCATTGCCGCAATTGGTATGGTAAAAGGCAGAAATACTTTTTATCCTGATGATGAAAAAAGTGGATACAAGTTTTCTTCTGGTCGGTGCTTGCCTACATAGCTTCAGAACTCAATTTTCTGTCGGCCTTCAAAAATCTGTCAAATGGTCAAAAATGACCGGCTTTCCAGTTCGAGAAAAAGGAGTCCATTTTCATTTACGGTTTAATTAATTAATGTTGCACCGTACGGTTGTAATGTGTGATAACTATGACTTATGACTCACTTCCCTGTGTTGTTCTGTCTGCCACCTGATGGTAATGGTGTGGCATAAGAATGTCAAGTGAAAGTTTTTGCCTATCAAATCAAGCTTTGTCTGTCGTTCTTATTACTCACATTTTGCTGTGAAATGTATGTGTCAAATGACGATCGACGCCAAATGAGAAAAGTGACACCATAGAAACTTTTCTGTCGCCATCGTGATGTATATCAGCATAGATATCGCCAAGCTCTATGTACATTTATATGCGAGGATATTTCATTTATGCACCACTGCACAATCTCAATTTGACTTACCTGCATGATGGGCTCAACGGAGCCAACGTATGTGTCAGGTCGAAGATGAATGTGTTCAAGTTGCTTCTTCTTTTGGTAAACTACATACAGTAATACAGTATACACTTAAACAGTGCAAGTCTCTATTCAAAAAAATCATAATACTTGACTAAATTCAATAAATTTAAAAGAATTGCCATATCAGAAACTAGGCTTGACGATGAAAAAACAAGTGAAATGAAAACAGAAGGATATGAAATGTTTGCAACAAATAGGGAACACAAAAAGGAAGGGCGGGGGTTGCAATATATGTAGACAAAGCTCTAGATGCAGTAAAATCGAGAGATTGACAAACACAATAGATAACCTAATTCAGAGGTCCGTAACCCCCGGTCATTTGGTACCGGGCCGCACAGAAAGAATAAATCATTTACATGAATTCCGTTTTATTTATTTCGGAATACGAAAGATGTTTTATTTTGAAAAAAGGCCCGATTCTCTGTTCCATCCATCTGTGTCACTCTTGACGCACGTCAAGGCATGCTTTCCGTCACGAGATCGATTACGCTAAAAACAAAACGCAGAAGCTTGCAAAATGAGTTACAACAAAACTGCTGGAGATCGCAAATGACGGCGGCCTTAAAAGTACGTTCGAGACAACAACTCTGCCGGTGTTCTGGATTAAAGTGATGGCTGAATACCCTGAGATCGCCACAACAGCACTGTTGCTATTTCCGACATCCTACCTATTTGAAGCGGTGGTTTTCTTCAGTGACGCGACCAAAACAAAATTACGAAGTTGGCTGGACATAAACCACAGACTTCAGGTATCATTGTCTACTATTACCCCGATTAACACGATATAATCATAGTATATTATTGAATAAATTAGAGGTGTAACATATAAATGGATAAACAATTATTTATATAACAGATATCATCAGTATGTGCAGTTCAACAACAAAAAATCTAATCAACTGAAAATCACCCATGGAGTTCCTCAGGGGTCTGTGCTCTGTCCAAAATTATTCATCTTATATATAAATGATATCTGAAGTGTCTCCAAACAATTTAAATGTGTCCTATTTGCTGATGATACAACATTCTACCGCTCTGGAGAAAATCTGAAACAATTACTGATAAGTGGAAAATTAATGAAACAAATTATAGTTTTTTTTCTGAAAATAAATCATTGCTCTTGGAAAATGTCCCTTTTATCAACACTAGTATGAAAACATTGTCCTAAATAAACATTTCAAAATTTTGAACAAACAAACCATTCGACCAACATGGCTGATCAAGGCACTACAACACCACAGTTCAAATGCCGGGCTTTTATTCAGAATGAACCAATCACATTCAAACTTAGGTACAGTGGAAGTCAGCACACACCTGCCGCTGTTTTAAGGGACCCCTGATGAAAGCCAAATTAATTTTGGATGTTCTATTGGGCTTTTCCTGACATTTTTTGTTGCTTTTCCACAGAAGCCTAAAGGGTTCATGCTCACACTGACTGCTGTTTGAAACTTTCCAAAGTACCTCCACCTTGATGAAAACCCGAATCAGAGCTCTAGAAAAACAGCACACAAGGCTGCCACCACCACAGCTCCCTGCAGGTATGCCATTTATTTTTGGGAGGAGGGTGAAGAAACAGTCAGTCACATTAACGCTGGGAAATGTTATGAAATTATGAATCGTGGCCTCATTTTTATCACAAACACCTGGCATTTACACAAGGCTGTGTAGACTTTATATCGACTGTACAGCAGGTAAACGGAGTCCAACATTTTGACAAATCGCTCCTTTTACTCTCCGATTGCCTGGCTTTTACCAGGCTTGGAAAATGGTTTGACAGGAGGTGGTCTTAGTGCGTTGCGCCTCGGTAGGTGTGTGCTTGCACGCCAGGAACTCTTGAAGTGATATCGAACATGAACTCCCCTGCACCACAGCAAACACCTTCCCTCCCATCACCAGAAACACACATTCGGGTGTTAATTGTCGCAATGGCACGTTTTAATAACAAGGCTCTAATTATCAACATGTTTGACTGTTGGGGTGTGCCTCTGGCACATGTGTGCACGGCATGTGTGTTTTACAGTATATTTTACACCAGTATATGTGTCACGGGTTCATGCATGAGTTGTTCACAAATTCAAATACCTTTGCTAAAGTGAGAATCATGTTGCTAGAAACAGTCCCAGGCCATAAGCACAAGTCATGGGTCGGAGTCAGAGATGAAACGGGCTGTTTGATTGGCTGTCTACCTGACAGAACCGCGTGTTAAATATTTGGCAAATTGGTTTGTTGTCTGGTTAGCTGTCTGCCTGGTGGCCTTGTAGTGTACAAGCTTATCTGCCAAGTTTCAATACCTTAACTCATATTATTTGGGTTCAGTTTGTCTTTCATGGATACCACTTGAAGAGTGATGGGACAGAGAAAATTCCTGGTGCTCTGCAGCGTTCTTTTTGTGTGTGCGTGTGTGTTAATCTATTGAAACTGTAACCATCACCACAATACCCATACGTTTAAGTAGCGTTTTAGTGAACAGTATATGTTATAAACATGTACATTCTAAATAACCACTCTATGACAAAAAAAATCCTATGCAAATTCAACACTGTCGAAAATTCCGATTCAATTGTAAATAGGAATTTTACGTCGTTTTATTACATCGCCATATTAAAAAAAAAAAACGAATCTACGATTACATACATCTACCCCTTACGGCCAGTAGAGGGCAGCAGATAGTCGATGATACTACCGTTGACGCCTTCTGTTTGGAAAAAAAATGTTCACGCTCACGCTCTCTCTGCCCCCACCCTTTTTTTTTACTCTCATCATGCAGTTCATCAGTCCATGATAACAATAATAACAAATATGAAGACACAACAGTTTGCTTGTTTGATTTGTAATTTCCTCAAGAGGAAAGTCCATTCACTCTATGACCAATATCCACCATACCTTTTTTCTGCATCTTGTTCTGATGTGTGAGGGTGCGTTGGAGTCTAAACCACCTGACAAAAGTTGTGTGAAGGGCTGTTTGTCAATTTGTGTGTTTGTGTCTCTTGTCCAAAATTTGGTGGTGATATAAAATGGCTGAATCATGGCCATATTATATGAGGAGTCAGGACAAATTCATATACTGTTTTTTTGTTTTGTTTTGGGTTTTTGTCAGGTCACAACAAGTTACATTTCTTGTTGTTGTATGGCCATCATAACCATATTCTGACTTTCTGTGTTGCCTTCACAAAAATAGAAAATCACGCCTGTGTAATTAATCTGTTTGTGTGATGTCACCATGACTGTTTTGGTCACGTTACTTCTTGACAACAAAAAAAGTCCAGTTGGGAATCAACTCCTACATACTTGATTTTAGTATTCTGTCTGAGTTTATTAAGCGCAACACTCTCCAGAGTTAAATCAAAACTTTTAAAAGTTAAATAATCAACATTGGGAAAGTTTTTTTTAAAAATTCATTAATCAGAATTAAATGAACACTACATTAGTAGACAAATAGATCCTCCCAGACACATTTGTTTTTTTTCTCAGTCAGTGTTAGACTTCTTAGAAGTTTGCCCTGACCAGGATTAGCTCTCAAGTCCAAAGTTAGCGGTGCTAGCCCTCCAAGCCATCCAGCCGCAACTGGCAATGCATGATAATGATGATCAAAACGTACATCAGTTTGACAAAACAGTGAAATTTTAGCAGCAACTGTTGCTGTGTTCCACTATGGAGATTCCAATGTGATTTGAACGACAACTTTTATGTTCTTTGTCTCTATAAGTTTTGTTGTTTCGGTATGAAATCCGAAAGCCTACTCCGTGTTTTGGAAGCTATGATTCCACATCTGCTTCTGGTTTGGTCCATTCATGTCCTGTCTGTATAAATTCCTGTTGCATGTCGGTCGAGCGACTTACTCTGTTGCGGCTACTTGATGTTTTCCTTGTCGTGCGTGATTGTGTGTCTGTCTGTGTGTAAGGGAGTCAAATCCGTGCAGAGATGACAGAGGGTGTAATCGCAAGCTATGTGATTTGACAATGCAACTCTTAGAAGCTATTCAGCTTGGGGCCTGTCCTTGACCCTTAAGGAGCTTGTAATGTGGGCTACCCCCAGCCCCCACACTCTTTTGTGTTTACCGGCAAAAACGAGCAGAGGAAAAAGAGAGAGGGGGGGGCAGAGGGGGACCAACCACTGAGTGAGGGCTTTTGCCCCTCTGTGCCAATGGCAGTCACATTAAGGAAGCGCAACACACACACAGAAGTACACACACAGGCCTCCTGATGTGCACTCATTTCATGAGGAGGGAGTGTTGAGGGTCGGAGGGTGAGGCAGAGGGAGACGAGTGAGGGAGTGGGGCGCAGCATGGAATGGGGGGGTCAATCTTAAAGGCTGTTCTGCCTCTCCGCAGGAGGACATGGTCTGCAGAGGCCAGTGGTCCTGCTGCTTAGCACCAGGAGCTCCACGTTACCCAGTTATCCATGACAACCAGAGAGGGAACATGCAAAAGCTCAGCTGTGGCCAGAGAGCACTCAGTTGGAGCGCAGAGGGAAGAACAAAGCATCCAGTGATTTTCACCGCCCCGACCCCCCCACCCCCCTTTGTCTGTCTCACTTTGTCCACACACAGTTTTTCGCTTTTCTTTACCGGACATAAAGACGCTTTGAAGAAGACACAAACATGCACATACGCTTCCATACACATACACTTGAGTGGCTAATTGAATTACGTTTGTTCAATAAATTATATGGTGGCTTTTCATCGGATTCCCAAATGGGTTTTTTTTGGTTTGTTTGTTTTACAAGAACGGTTAAAACCTTTTGTGGATTGATATCTAAAACATGAATATCTATATTACCGACAGAAAAGGAGCAGATATTTTGTGGTCTAGACCTGAAGTGTGTAAAATGCTCATTATACACGGTTAGGCTGTGCTCAGCCCAAGTGAATAGGCTTAAACTAATCCTGTCAGAGACTCCCCTGAAGAAATTGCTACAAATGAGTTAAATATTAAAGCCTTTTAAGACAAAGGAGGTGGAACGTGCTCAAATCCCGCAACAAAATATTTTGTTAAAGCAAATCCAGCGCTTGGTTTTCTTTTGCATGGATATGTACTCGTGTTGTTTACAAACTACAGGATTGCATTTCAAATCAATCTCACATCCGAGTTGTGTGAGTGGCTGCTTTGTTTCCACACTACATGACTTGGGGTATGCCACAATAATTACAATAAGTAGATCAATGTGCATTTTTAATGTTTACTTTGACTTGGCAAAGCACAGCTGCAAAACCTGACGACAACAAAATGACTTGAGATGGCAGTCAGCAATGTCTGGCGACCTGTTTGGTATATGTGTACGTTTTATTTCATGAAACCATGACTGACGGAGGTATGATGAGTTTAAATGACTTTTCAGCCAGGTTGCTTACTTGCTGACAATTGAAGGTAATGTGGATTTCAATTGACATTGATGACAAGAATATATTATTATTTTGAAGAAAGGTTCAAAAGTTTGCACTTAGGTCACATGTACATGTAATCATGAAATATGCAGTCAATAAAATTTAAAAAATGACGACTAGACTCTAGTTCATCAGTGACTTGTGAGGGTAAGTGGGCCATAAAATGAATGGATGGGTGGATGTCGATGAGAAAACAGTGTATTAATTTTGTTCTTGAGCTGAAAAGGTCTGGGCAATCTGCCATACACAAAAAGCTTTACCAAGCTTTTCCCCTTCTGCACATTAACCCGTCTATTGTTTTGTTTCTTAGCAACAACGTTCATCGGTCAATGTGACCCAATCTGTATTAGTTCAAGAAATACAACACAATTCAAATGGGAATTTTGAACGATTACCAAGAAAAAGCATAAGGCCACCGCAATAATGTATTTGTAATAAGTGAACACATTCAAGATTTTCAAATGGGTAAATTTGACCTTTTCAATGAGCAAAAAAAAAAAAAAAAAAAAATTACATATATATATATATATATATAAAACACAAATTTTGTCTTTGTTCTTGTGTAAGCAAACAAACTATAAATATGTTTTTGAATCAGTGATGTTGATTTAATGTAAACATTTTTTAGTTGTCTCAGGGGCCACCACAGTCACTCACGATTTATTCAGCATAAATTTTACATGGGAAGTCTTTCCTGATGCAACCCACACATTTTTAAATCACGCTCGGAACCAGCAAGTGGCTGGGTCACTAGCTGGGAATGTACCCACGCCGTTATTTGTATAATTGAAATAGTTGCTAAATTAAGATTTCATCCTGTAAAAACTTTTATTTTGACACTGCCTGACATAATCATTGGTAGTTATCGTGGTTAAGATGTATTTCTTAGCTTCTAATATTTTTTCCCCTCCAAAATAGTATAGGACCAAAGAAAAAGTAGAAAAATACAACTTTTAATTCAAGTGCATTTATTCAGTGTGGGCGGGTCCCCAAATATTTTTCTCCATCAAATCTTGTGTGCCACAAGAACAGCCTGTTAATATTTTGTATGTAATTATTTGTAATCTTTTTTGCCAACAAAAAAAAAAGCACCCGATCTCTTATGTTTCACAAGATGAGAGAATACACCCTCCTTGCCCAATATCTTAAATCATCCGGCAACCTGGGTCCTCTCCTCTTTAGCCCCCTCCACAGGTGCTCAATGGGGTTGAGCTCTGGCCAAGGGAGCAGCTCTGATTTTGTCTGGCGAACCGTTTCTTCGACTTTCACAATGTGAGTATGCTTCTGTAATGAAACAAAATGAATGAATTTGAATGCTTTTAACCATGGGTGTCATTAACCCTTGATGAAGGGCAATATACTGTAGCTGTATGCGATTCCCAACCACTGTACCACTGCACCTTGGCATTCACCTGTCGTCATTCATACAACGGATTAATTAATGAATTCCTGTGAGTATATCAACTGTGTCCAACTAAACAGGCCCTGATTTCTCACTAGAGTGAGTAAATCTGTTCTACATTGACAACAATGTTGTTTTAATATACAGTGCGTACTGCACTGAACAAACTGTCCACGTGCGTGCATTTGAGGTTTATCCGTAATTTTACCTAAAAATCACAGTATTTTGTGAGCAGTGCGTGTGCTTCAGCTTTCGAGGATGGGAAAGGCTGACCTATCTAATTGACGTCCTCCATCTCCTACCGTAATCCAACTCCACGTTTTCCCTCTGTCTCCTCCCTGTCAGGTCTCTCGGTCTCCGGTGTAGTGACAAGAGTCGGCCGCAGGTGGGCGCTGTTGGCTAACACTCCCCCCGCGCCCGGCGCTTGACTGTTGGCCTCTCTCTCTTCTCCCTCTTCCCGTCAACTTAGCCCTGCCTGCCTCTCAGCCTCAGCCAACCCGGGCTGTGCCGAGCTGCTCCCTGCGGGATCAGAGCGCTCCCCCGCCGGGACCCTTCTCTCACATCCCCCTGCTGGGACGCGGCTACATTTCCAGCCAAGCACTGCCTGCCTTGGCTTTATTATGTGTGTCTGCGCCGCAGCCCCGCCAGCAGAGGCAGGCGGAGGAGGAGGAGGAGGGAGACTGGTAGCCAGAGTCAGGACAAAGAAAAAGCAGGGAGACAGAGGCTAGCGAATATCTGGCTCTTATTAACACCACAGGGCACAGGGCTTTTGGGAAATAATAACACGTTCCTAGTCAAATTCCTCACGCGAGGGGGGGGTGGAGGGAGATGCGTCATGTCAGTGCCACCCGAGCACTACTAGCGAAGGGACGGAGCCCGAGCGACGCTTTCACGGAGGGCAGAGACGAACTCAACTAAAAACAGACAGTGGTCGTTACTTTGCAAAGGGGGCAGATTCCGTCCACCGACACGCGCCAATACAATCCACGCTCGTCGCCGCTTATCACCTGGACCTTCGCGTTTCGCGACAACGGACATTGCCGGACTCACTTTGACGGTATTTCCGAGTGTCGCGTTTAAGCAGAAGTTGTTTATTCTACAGGTTGTTTCCTCTTCCTACGCCCCACGCTTGGCGTTACCGACTCCACGCGTTGCGGGACACACGCGGTGTGATTTTTTTTTTCCTCCCCTCCGACGCCGACTCGAGCGAGCGGAGGTGCCGCATTGCAACAGGCGAAGAAGCCGCGACCGAGTGAAGGAAGAGGAGGGCGGTTGAACCTCGGCTGTGCCCGCCTGCATGGTGAGGTGAAAACACGGAACGGAGCGGAAAAAAACCCCCAGCAGCAGTCGAAATCAACCCGCAGCAGAGATGTCCAGACGAAAACAGGCCAAACCGCGCTCAGTTAAAGGTAAGAAAAAACGCGTCCTGCACTTTTCTGTTTGGAAAGCCAGTACGGCCAGAACCACCACTTGAGCTTTCGCTTGCCACTTGACTTTTCAAGCTCGGGTTGAAAGTGTTGTTTTCTGTTAGCGGTCGTCCACCTTGAGTTACTAGGAAAAAGTGCAACGATCACTCCCAATGGTTTTAAAATTAGCTTATCAAGGATGGTGCACTTCTGCATAGCTCCCCTGACATCTTCTAATTGGTCCTCTATATTCTAATCTGCTCTGTCGGAGTGTGTTTTTCCTCGCTTGTTTTGCTAAACGGACCTCCCTTGACCCCTACACATCCACTGGACTTCACACACACGCTGTCAGGCTTTGTTGTTTTACATCATTTTGTGCCTCAGATGTGCTAAACAAGTTGTTGACGCATCTAAGATCTAAAGAATGTCCGTTTTTCCATCAGTGTTTTGCTACTTTTACATCTCACCTTCTCTGGTTGCGCTTGGACGGCATTGATTACTTTTTATGAAGTTCAAAACAAAAAACGATTAGTTCATTTCATTTAACACCCCCAACCTTACCAGAAATGTTGTTGAGTCAGACGAAGAGCCCCACTTTGTGTAATTACTGCAAGCCTGTATTCATTGTAGCGCATGGGTGAATGGGCATCATGCATGAGGGCATGTGGTGGCCTTGGTCTCCATGTTTCCTTTATGGGACCCAGATGGGCAACGGGATGGGCTGACCATGTGGTCAACACCCCTTCCCCCATTTCCTTCTCCATTCAGGCTGTCCCACTCAGACTATCTAGGAAGCTACCAGACCTGACACAAATTCAAACTGGCCGCTTAAGTCTGACAGGGCTGTTCAATCCCAGTGAGAATATCGTCTTGTTTTGATTCTCTGGTTCATTTGTCAACATGTTAGTTCCAGACAAGACACACTGGTGGTGTTGTGCATATTGCGGGTAGTTTGTGCAGGAATTGAATGCCCGTGTTTGGAAACAAGGCAGTTGCGCGAGATCACACCTTGAGCCACTGAGGTCACATACTAACCTTGGCAACCAGATTTCAGTTTTTGACCCTCACGTTATTGCTTGAGAAAATTAAGCTTCCTGTAATTATAGTTGAAAATAGCATTGATATCAATAACCTGAATTTAGGGAGCACTTTTAAAAGTTCACTAAATTGCACTATTTGTTTATTTTTTGCACTTTTATTGTTTTTAGAGTTTTTATTGTTGTTTATTTATGTCCTCTGTGAAGATATCAAGCAAGGCTTGGATGTCAGTAATGCGAGTTGTTTGTCAAGCTTGACGAATAGAAAGAATCTTTTTATATGTTCAACAAGTGGTGAAGCTTTTGAATAGGTGCCGTGTGTCGTAGATTTTTTTGTTATTTTTGCGGAACAGTGATCTTACGTGTCAGAAAGCCAGTGGTTCTCAACGATGATACATCAATTAAAAAACATTATTGGCTCTCCGCGTCCATTCATTCGAATGTGCTTAATGTATTTCATGTTTGAAATGTATTGATTAGTGTGCATGATCTATTCTGCTCCTCACATGAATAATGTTCCACTTGCGCTATTTAAGTGACGGTTTTTAGGCAAGTTATTGAGAGAGGGCATGCATGATCAATTTGATACGTCGACTTGGAGAAGCGCTTGGGATTTTGCCCCGGGCCAGATTATTGGTGGATATTTTCAATTTAATTTTCTCAGCCAATTGGAGAAGGGATTCCCTGCAGAAGCAAACAAAAATCACATTTTTGAGGAGATACAGTATGTTGAGAAATTATCCATTTAAAAAAGGCAGGGTCCCCCCCAACACAAACAAACTCAATTTCTCCGGATCCCTTTGTCGGATTTTCAAAATTCTTGATGCATTGCACACAGGAAGTGGCCATCCCAATCAGACTCAGAAATTTGACATCATGTCATTTTGGCGAAATCTTTTCACACTGAGAATTCTCTAAAGATCGCATGTTCTAAATCTGGGCAACTTTGATCCTTGAGGGCTGCTATCATGCCCGTTTTAAATATTTCCCTCCTCCAACACACCTGATTCAAATGATCATGATCGGTATCAGGCTTGTGCAGGGCTTGCTGATGAGCCGATCATTTGAATCAGGTGTGTTGGAGGAGGGGAAACATCGAAAACGGCCCTTGAGGTTTACGTCTCAAAAATTAAGTCTCCATAACTATAATAATGCTTAGTTTTTATGAGCACAAAAAACAAGATTGTGAAAGTGTAGATGTGTCTGGGATGTAAAGAAGGAATATTTTACTGTGGGCTGGACTGTTTGGATTCAACATGGAGTTTTCCCTTTACAACCAGCATGTGGCGGTTGTACAAAGTGTTGCGGACGCATGGCTACGTACAAATCCTCTGCTTTGGCCCATTGACTTTGTCCGCCACGCCTTTTTGTTGCTTCCCCCGAAGCCTGCGTGCGCTTCTGCTCGGCAGATCTGCATTCTCATATTCTTGTTTGCACGCGTCACAGACATGGCTGTGTCATGAAGGCAGCGGGATAACCAGCTTAGCTTCATTCAGGCAGCCAGGTGAAGCAGAGCGAAGCAAAGCTGAGGCCAAGGACCACCACCACCACCGGCAGCAGCACTCTGTGTTTATCCACCTAAGGTGATGCAGGGCTTGTAGTCTAGCTTGCATAAGCCGATGTGTAGTCATGCATCTGTGTGTATGTGTGTGTGCCCGCGCGCATGCCTTTTGCTATCTCCCCTTCACACCTTGCCCTACTGACAGCTTGACAAGACCTGCCATTGGGGGATGTAGAGGGTGAAGGGGGGGAGACTGAGTTGGAGGGGAACACAGGGGGTGAAGGGTAAAGGGGGATAGAGTGGTGTTTGCGGGTGGGCAACACTTGCGCAGAGTGAGGTGAGCATCGGCAGGGGATTATCGGTGTTTTCATGTTCTCCTGTCTTTCACCTGCTCGCCCAACTCTGACTCGCCGGCTGCCTTACAGAGATGCGGGCAAGACAAAACAATGTGAGAGAAACATGCCAGTGCCAGCTCATCCGTCCCCTGCTTTCGTTTCCTACTGACTCGGTGTAGTGCTGGGCGAGACCACAAAATTAAATTTTCAAGTGAGGTAGTCACTATCTCCCAGTTCATACTGTGATTTTTATCGTTTCACTATTACTGCTGTTTGTTTCTGGCTGTCTATATTCACGCATGACGGTGTTTTGCTACTGGCTATGGATAACTGATCATTAAATCATGCTAATTACGTTGACGATAGATTTGACCTCATCTTAGTGAGCGTGCGGATGGTCGTAATGATCAGTTAATGGGTGAGGTGTCTGTCGATGATGTGGATTGCGGATGAATCATATTTTCATGCATTTGAGGCAAGATGGGGGGGGGCGTCTACTTGATTCAGTCTCAATTAGTTGTCGTAATCTAAACAAGAGCAACACGACAGCTGCGGGAGGTTGAGTCACATGGTCCACACAACACCGTCATCAAAACACAACATTCAAAAAGTTCAGAAAAATTCTCTTTCTCCCATCCCATTCAGAACGACAAAAAAAAAAGGATTCATTTTCTCCATAGTCAATCAAGGATATCGCTAAATGACAATTCATTTTGGGCCAAACTAGCTTGCCGCCGAAGCGTGTTGCTTCTGAAACCGGAAATAACTTGCTGTGGGAAGGCAAATAAATAAATGTCTTCTTTGCACGTTCTCCATCAATCTTTAAATCTCCAGTTTCTTCTCAGTGAAAGTTGTCTTGGTGAGGAATTTATTACGGTCACACTGCCGTCCTTTGTGAAATGGCGTCAATAATATCAACGCGCGTGTCCCGCGACGAACCGATTTTGTCCTCAAATGGATCGCTTCAGCCGTAGCCATCCGTCTTTCTTTTGCTCTCTTTATATGGATTTCACCTCTGTCTCGTCTTCACACAGATTAAATCTGTATTAGCAGTCGGGCACTCAGCTAATTGCAGTCTGTTAATTGAACACGGACAAATGCATGATGGGAGAAGAGAAGAGGTGGGATGAAGAGGAGGAGGCGGAGGAGGAGGTGGTGAGCAAGCGAGCGAGCGAGCGAGCACCGCTTCCGACTTATCAAAATATTATTTCAGTGGATTAATCCCTTTTTAATGTGTGTCTTTAGTGAGGCGCGACAGCGAAAACCTCCTCCTCTGTCTGTTCCGCAAACCTCTCTATCCTATCTCTCTCCTCGCGCTCTTAGCTCTTAGCCCCTCGAGTCTCTCATGCATTATGTAGTGATGATTATTACTTAATTACACATTAATAAATCCGCTTCATTTGCAGGACATTAAACTGGAGTTGAGCACATATGACAGGGAGACGGAGACAGGGGGGGGGCGGTGGAGGAGGGGTGAGGGGGTGATGGTGGTGAAACAGGGAGCACTTACTCTTGTGCGTCTGTTGAGTTTGTTGAGACTGTTGTTTATCGTCAGCCGAGGGCGAATGAGCCTTTTGACCAGGGACGGCAAGCGAGCTAACTCCTCCAGGCTAATGGCATCAATTCCACTCAATCTCCTCCTTTCAGCGTCGTCCTCCTGTTTACACCCCATCTCATTTTCTCCCGCACTGTGTGCACCGGGCATCATGTACCGTAAACAGATTTTGAGTTGGGTTATGAAGAACTTCGCCTGGACCCTCTTTCCAAACACGAAAGCGGCATCACGATGATGAAGTCTGTTCGTCTTCGCCATCCTGTTTCTATATTGAATTGCGACGGCGCGCGATTGAATGTCTGTATGTTATCGGAATGTAACTCAGAGACTCTGGGACCGTAATTGTTCATTGCGGCGAGTTAGTTATTGTCAATTAAGTGTGCAAGACATTAAATTAAGTGGTGCCGAGCTGCTAAAATAAGTCAAAATTAATTGTGGTTGTGAAATGTCATTAAGTGGCAATCCATTTTAGGGCTTCGGTTGTTATGAGACTCGCCTGATGTGCGTGTCAACGTACAGCGTGGTGTGTCACTTGTTCTTTTACAGCCTTTGCGTCTGTCCTCGCTGTTGGTTTGTTAATAGTGCACCGGCAAGTTTTCCTTTTTTTCCCTCCCCTTTAATTCTCAGGCCACATCTGGCTTTGCCATTATTGTAGCTGTAATAATGTCATTTTTTGGGGGGGGAGCGCGGGGGGCGCACAGACTCTGGCAGACTCTGGCTCGCTCTTATAAAACTTGGTGTCCTTACACTGGTCACTTTGTATTGCTACCAGATCAGTATGGCACCGGAAATTTGGGAATCACGGTTTCGTAGAACTGTGCTATGAATGAAATAGAAATCGATATCACAATGTAGTGGAATGCAATTTTCAAATCGCAAAGGATGCAATTTAGGATGGGTGGCGTCGGGGGGGGGTGTCATTTTAGTCGGTCATTATGCTTTTTTTTTTTCATTACCGGTATGTAGATATCATGTGTAGTGTCTGAAAGTTGTGATTAAGCCACAAAATGACATTAACCCTTTCAGGGACAGCGGGTACTACAGTGGACAGTTTATCATGTTATCAGGTTACAGGGCGCATGAAAGGGTTCATGTTATCGCAGTTAATGATGTAAGTTTATGACAAACTTGTGAGGGCTCATTTTGTGAAGTTGTCATCGTAAATGCTTATAAGACTGCAAGTGTCACATGAATTCATGGTTCATTTGCCTTTATTTTAGCTTAAGTCGAAGACAAATCTTGTTTATTCGAACAGATTGATTTATTGCTTCTGTTTACCAAAATCTACATGGGAAGATCACCTTGGAAAAAAAAAATCTCATATCAAAGTTTTTCAAAATGGGTCAGCTGTCGCAACTAGGACGTGCCAAGGAATAACTTTGCAAAATCGAAATGTATCCAACTTGGATCAATATTACTGGTGGACTACTTACGATGAAAAAGTGGAGCACATAAAACGTTCCATGCGGTAGACGTAACAAACGTGCCAGATGCTCTGTGCTAAAATTCATGAAAAAGGCCAACGTTTAATTGTATTTCTGCTTTGCAGTTGCAACCGTGCCATGTCATTTAAAGCAGCGCGAGACGCTTTCAACAATCGTGCGGCCATTGGACGCATAACAACATGGTTCTGCTTCTGTGTAAAAGCTTGTATTGGCTTTGCATAAAGGCTCGTTGAACCATTAAATGGCTTTCGAAAAAGCTTTGTTTGAAATTCTATTGACTTTGACTACTCAGCAGGGAATGGATTTGAGTTTTTATTTTTTTTAATGGGACAAAACAAGCTAATCTAATTGGTGATTGGTGGAACCCAATGGCACTTTGCGTTGAATATAATGGGACTCACGTTGATCTGTACTCAATTAGGACCAAATTATAGCACACTTGAAAGCTGCGAGTGAAACAGACCTGAGTTGATTTCGTTTTTTCCTCCTTCTTCTTCTCAACACATTTTTGACATGCCACTTCTTGGAGCGCTGCAGGTGTAAATAATAAAATAACGGATGGTGGTATTCCATTTAGCAGCTTTAGTTTGGCGGCTCTGGTGGAGTTCATGCTGAGTACCTGACACACTGTCACATGATGCTCAATTGCAAAGAGTCTTTAAAGAGCCTTTGAGATACACCTGAGCATTTCCCAGTGTGCATTTAAAAAATGCCTTTGGTAAATAAATCATTTGGACATTTTAATTGATGCACACAACTTGGAAATTTCAGATTTTGCATTAAATTGCTCTTACTTCAGGTCACTCGTTTAGCATCAACAGATTCCAGTTGAAATTAAATAGTCAAAACACATTTCATGTTAAGAACATCTTGAACCCTTGAATGTTGGTTTGACCTCACAAGGAAAGGACACTTTCAAATCCATCTGTTTTCTGTAGCTTACCCTCTGATTTTATTGATTTCTTTCTATTTTTTTTTAACAAGTCAACAGAAAATATTGACAACATTTTAACTTTCTTGCTTGTGTTCTTCCCTCTAAGCTGGTCCAGTAAGAGAAAAGAAAAAAAAAGCGAAAAAAATCACGACCATGAGCATTACTAGTCACCCCCAAAATTCCCGTTCCCTCATCATGGGTGCGTTCGGAAAGGCGCTACAAGTGCCCTGCTTCACTAAGACCATTCGGAAACCCAGAGCGTTCTGTTATTCAGTGTGCCCCCCCAAAATGGTGGACCAGAGCCCAGTGCATCAGGCAGTATAAGGAAAGTAAAGCTGAATTTGAAGCACAAGCTGCGTTCAGAAATTAACATGAGTGAAGTGCGCTCTGCTAACGGCAGCCGCTCAGTATTTGCATTCAACTTTTTCTTTGTAGTTTAAAATGGCTTACCTTCACCAGAATCCCGCATCACATTGTAACTCGAGGTACAATCTCGTTTGGCTCATGCTCCTTTTGGTCCTTCTAAGTCCTTGTTCAAAGCAAAAGTTGCCATGACTACCATCGTTGTTGTTCTTCATCTTTCGTCTTCTTCTGCATCTTGTAAGTGGAAAGTTAGTTAAATTTAGTGTAACAAGCATTTAGAATGATGGGCGTCCTTTACAGAAATTCACAGATTGTGAGGGATTATTGAACATATCACCCGCGAAAAGTGAGGTAACATTTTAATGCGATTTATTGTTTGGTATTTGTTTGTCGTGTTTCGGATGGATGTGAATGGAGCATTGCCATTGTAGCATTTCACATGCCTAACTTTCATGGAGCTGGCACGGAGTGAGTTCCCACTCGGTGTCCCATTCAAAATCTCATTTCGATTTATGTCCTATGGCGTTTGTGCGAGTGTAACCAGAAGTGGTGAGTGCGTTCGGATGCCAGCGGTAACCCGTTATCAGCGGCTGACCTGGTGCGGTCGTGCATGGGTGTTTGTGGGGAAACCAGGCGTCACGGGCCAGGACTGTGCCATTGTTGCAGCTGAGCTGACCTTGTTTATCTGCTGCTAACTCACTGGACCTTGACACCCACACCTCTGGAGACCCCCGAACAATGCCCCCGTAACGCCATGGCACACATCGCCACACAAATGTGGCCGAGAAGACAAAGATGACACCGGTGTGACTATACGTACACACACGCGTGCTCTGTTAAATCATACCTAGCTTGCCATCTGGCCACTGTGCGTCGTTCATGCAACAAATTTAGTGCTCCAAAGTTTGATTCCATTTCGTCCCTGTAAAAGTTGAATGCAAAATTGTTGATCTCTTGCCAGTTTGATCGCTTTAGATTGATGCTAGCGGGAAGGAGATTTTGAGTTTTGTGCATTTGTTTTGATATGTGTGCTTTCAATTAGTCAAGGTAATGTTTTCTGGACACTTTCCCTTCCTCAATCTTTCCTCCCTCCTTCCTTTACTCAGTCAATCGCAATTCTCCCTCGACTCCTTCCACAACCCCCTCCGTTGATACCTGCCGTGCATTAAACATTAGTGGTGGGGGCAATTACTAGCACCCCTCTTCACATGTTCCTGTTTCATGATATATTCATTGGATAGGCTGCTTTTTGTCTCTGATACTTCCTCAAAGGTCGACAATGTCATCTTAGCGCACCGTTGTATCGCTCTGACCACAAAGATTATTTTATGTCCTCTTTTCGTTTTCCCCCTCGTCACATAGAGACCCAACATAACCAGTGTGACACACACTGGTGTGTATTGTCCCTCGAGTGTGGAGTTAAACAGGACAAGCTAACTGTCATGTTCTTTCTCTCTTTTTCTTTTGGGACACTTTGACCATCCTTTGTTGTGTGCCTCACTATAGAGCTACCATTGCCTTTTTTTTTTTTAGTGCCGGAGTCTTCGGTTGGTTTTTCTAAGTCCTTTCCATTCACCTTCCAGTCAAAAGGCAAGTGGGCCCCGCTGTGAGCAACACAATAGAACGAGTGGGGGCGACAGCCAATGAGAGCGTGAAAGCAACAGTGACAGCTGATGAAATGAAACAGAGTTGAAGTGGTGGTAGGAAAAAAAAAGAGACATTTCAATGTTTTCACTTCAGTGCAAAGGCATTGTTGTGTGAAACCCTTTTGTTTCTAAGCGGCAATTTGAAGTTACTCGTGGAGCAGAATTCACACAGTCTGTACCCATTAACCTTTCGAATGAGATGCACCAAAATCAAGGCACAAGGTAATCAGGGTGGGTACATTCTTGAATAATTTATGAAGCGATCCCTAATTACTTTGCAAATTCTTCTTAAATACTTAATAAACTTTTCACAAGTCATTGGACAAGAACAGCGAGGCTGTCCCGCTTGCCAAATGGTGAGACTACATTTTGCGCGACTGCTTTTCTCCATTAACTGGTCCTAAAAGCTCATTACTAAGTAATGATACGTTTTAGACTTGACAATAAGGCCTCCATTTGCCTATTAACATGACATAGTAAGGCCACGTTGAAAAAAAAGTTCTGAATAAAAATTTACTCAGACAAAATTCCCAATAGTTAAGCGATAGTGAGTTCAGGCTAGGTTGTCCCAATACGTTGAACGGAGACGAGTCATTGGATACAAACTGGTTTTGTTCCGCCCACGGAGTTCGGCGTCTCTGGGACTGGATGGCAGTGGGAGGGTACCGGACGCCAGGCTTTTCTGCATCTGATTGGATGATCTGTCTGAGCATGTGCGCCAGTTTGATTGACATTGAAATGAGCCAGTCACCGAGCTTTTAGTGTAGACGTCCGTCGCCAGCAATTTTTCAACTCGCATTCTGTTCCGAGTTGAGCTGGAGACTTCTCCTAATCAATTTAGCGACACTCTTTGTTGTAAACAACTAGCGACAAATCTTTTATTTCTGGTGGGTTTTATTGTAGTTCCTATAGTTGTAGGACACTAATTAAGTACGGGGAAAAGACGCCTTGTTGGTATGACAGGGTCACAGATCATTTTCTTGAAAAGGAACGGAGCTAGAGTAGAATTCACGTATCAATAAGCGGACACATTTTATGGTTTTTTGGGGCGTATTAGCAGATATCAGAAGTCTTCTTTTTAAATTATAATATGACAATAAATCACTATTGCATTTTTGTAGAAAAAATTGAGACGATCGTTACATCATATTAAAAACAAGAGAGGGAATTTCAATTAGCAAAGTATGTGAAATCGTTTATTCAAAATGATCCTGACAACGGTGTTGCTGAACCAAAACATTGACTACCGGTGATTCATTGTTTGTCCCAAACTGTACCTATACAGTATAACTTAATATTGGCAGCTTTAATTCAAAGTGGCTCCTTTATTTATTTCACATGATGAACGTTTTCTTCCATCCATCCACTTTCCAATCCGCTTAATCCTCAAAAGGGACGTAGGGATACTGGAGCCTATCCCAGCTCTCTTCGGGCAGTAGGCGGGGGACACCCTGAACCGGTTGCCAGCCAATCGCAGGGCACACAGAGACGAACAACCATCTGCGCTCACACTCACACCTAGGGAAAACTTTGAGTATTCTATTAACCTGCCACGCATGTTTTTGGAATGTGGGGGGGAAACCGGAGTACGTGGAGAAAACCCACACAGGCATGGGGAGAACATGCAACCTCCACACAGGAAGGCTGGAGCCGGAATCAAACCCTGCACCTCGACGCTGTGTGGCGGATGTGCTAACCAGTCGACTGCCGTGCCACCCTGAATGTATTCTTGCGCGTGTAAATTATTTTTTTTTATTGTAAAATGTTTTTTCTGTATTTCTTTTACTTCATTCTTGTAGTTTTGGGGGTATTTTTTTTATGGTGAGTGCCTAATACAGTACTTCTGAGTAAGTTGAAATGGCATAAATCCATGGAATCAGATATGTTTAAGAAGTTATAAATGGTATTGGACCATGATGACTGATCAGGGATTCAGCACAAAAAACAAAACGACAAAAAAAAACAACTTGCCAAATACTGAGCCTGCACTAATAGCTATTGTGAGATATCCATGGCTCTTTATTCTGTATTCATTCAACCAAGTTATTAACTGTTAAGGGGTACCTGTAACGCTCCGTGCATACGCATTGTGTATATTTTCCTTGTTAATCCCAATAGAATCCTGAGAAGTGAGCTAATCTGTCTGCCAGCCCCGCCAAATGACACAAATCACTTCATTTGTCATTTCCTCTCCGTCTGGTTGTGTGTGTGTGTGTGTGTGTGTGTGTGTGTGTGTGTGTGTGTGTGTGTGTTTCTCTGCCGCTCCCCTCCTAATCAAGTTTGTATCAAGCTAAATAATGCCTAAGCGTGAAATTGGTGTCTTCAGTCAGGAAGCGCTCCCCAGCCTGTACTACACGAGAAGGCAATTATGAAGCCCTCCCAACCCTCCACCCTCCATCTTGTTCTCCCTTCTTCTTTGCATGCCATCCGTTTCTGCTCTTCCTCACCCCCGTCTGTGCTCGTGTTTGCACTAAGTCTTACCAATGTTGAACTTGGTACCGTGTTGGTAGTGGAAGCTGCCGGAGGAGCTTGTAGTTATTTCTCCAGTTATTTCTGGAGTACCTCCCAAGAGCAGAGGTACTCCAGAGGAATGTTTGCCTTTCCTACTTGTGACCATGCTTTAGTCTTACACTTCTTATCGTTCTTCTCTCTCTCTCTCGCTCGCACGCACGCACACGCCCGTACGCACACACACATCCACATCCACAGTCTGATCCAAGCGGGATGCCAAGGGTTGCGCCGCACAAAAACAAGAGCACGCGCACACGTTCCTCCTCTTGTTGCTCTGTCTTCTTCTATTGACTCAATGTGCAACATCTCTGACAGAAAAAAAAAAAAAGTCAGATCAGAGAGGCTCTTTAATCTCACGCTGTGTTGTTTGGCCCCGAACATCAACTCTGTGCTTGTAATTGTGTGTGTGATGCTTCCTTGTTTTCAGAGGAGCCTTTGTGCTCCTGTATTTAACCATTAATGTTATTGTCCTGTGGAATAACCTATTTGTTTTGATCAAATTTGTCATTCTTCAGTCAGTGACATGGAAGGCCAATCACATATCTTTATTTTTGTCATGCCTTGCCCCCCCACAATGAATTTTGGGATGTTTCTGTGTGTGTTCAAGTCAAGACAGAGTGTGAGGGATTTGTTGAATAGGGTCCAGTGTATGTTCGGCCTAGGTCGCATAGCAACTCAGCTGCATAGCACAGCATGATGTAAAACCACAATGACCTCATATACAGTAAGAATCCAACAGAGCAAGGCACAAAAGGAGGAAGATTTTACAACTGAAGAAAGTAGAAAGTCGGACGGTATGATAAGAATATGAACAGAGAGAGGAGGGAAAACAGACGAGAATAGAAAAAACAAAATAGGCATGGTGCAATGAAGCTTGTCCGTCAGGCTTTGTGGCGATGGTGCTTCGCTTCCATCCGTCTAAGCCCTCTGCGCCCTTTGTCCCCTTTGCACACACATACAAACAAACAAAAGCACACAAACACAAACAGTCCCAAACCTCAAACTGGTCTGGCGCTCTGCATGCGTACGCGTGGTTTTGTATTTTAAGGCCGTTTTGTTCCAACTGCAGGCAGACACAGAGAATGGTTTCAGTGCTGATAAAAGTATTTGGTTAATCAGCTTCTGGCCTTGTCCCCTGACTAGCGAGCCTTGCGTGTGCCATGTGTGTTTGACACAGGCAGTTGAAGTTGGGGAGGCTCCCCGGGGTCGCGAGCTGGGGATAAAGATTGGCATCAATTCTCTGCCAATAGTGTCATAAAGTCGTTCCAGAGGGGACGGGAAGGGCAGCCAATGAGAGTGTCCTCATGGAGCTGGTGGCAGGTTGGGGAGGGGAGGGGAGGTGCAAGAGAGCAGGAAGTAGGTTGGAGAGGGGAGGCAGCAGAGCACACGGTTGAGGGAAGAGCGGAAAGTGTCTGGGATGAGAAGGAGAGACAATCAGAAAAGATCGAGAAACAGAGAGAGTGAGAGAGCGAGGGAGTCGGATGACAATTACCCTCTTGACTCCTGTCCAGCACCAGTTGTCAATCACCTGCCTCTCATGGGGAAAAGCAGCTTATCATTGGCTGCACTGACCCACATTCCGCCCCTCTGGGCCTCCTGGCCGGTGCGTGATTGGCCGCTGTGACCCGTTCATCAACTCGATCTGGGAACACCAAAGCCTTGGGCTGCCTTGGGAATAAGTGGCCCTGATACAGTGTGTGTGGGAGTATGCGCGCACACGTGTTGTTTTCGAAGAAAAAAAAAAGACAAAAGCCTATCTTGTTATGGATGTAACTGCGTTCGTGGGGCAAGGCACAGACAAAGATGAGGGATCAAGAGTGAATGCTGAGGGATGTGCGCAAGACGGAGCTAATGGTACAAAAATCGGATGATGGAATAAGGCAGAGCATGACAGCAATCAGTGGTCCGGGAACACCAGTGAGGATAGAGACAATTGTGGAGACTGGGTAAACGCAGACTAAAGATGGAGAGCGAGGGAGGGGACAGCAAAGGAATTTAAGGCCTGAACAGGAGCGCACGGAGAGCACAGAGAAGTCACATGATATTAGGTTGTGTTGCTGCCAAATGTAAAGTTGAACAATTAATCGAATTCATGAGAGTCATGTAGTGTGTGTGCGTGTGTGTGCGTGTGTGTGTGAGTGTATATTACATTAAAAGAGGACCTGGTGGGAAAAAAAAATATTGGCATACAAATTGCAATTTTAATTGGATTATTTTTCACAATCGTTCAGCCTAAGACAAAAAAAAATAAAATCCACATTCAATGCATTTGAATTGGTTTTCCCGTCACTGATCGTAATTGTTTACTCACCTGACTTTTGTGCGGGCAGTGTCAGTCCTGCTTTGGTGATGGTATGAATGGTTGTCTGTCTCTAAAATGTTTTTTGGTCTGTATACGATCATTGGAAGAATACCATAAAAATCTAGGTTCTCACAGAGATTGGCAACTCAAGATTTCAAAGCCATAGCAATGAACACTTAAGCTCCCCTCCCGAGGTAATAATTGCGGCCAGTAGAGACGGAGGTGTTCTCTGCCTTGACTGAGTTTCCGCTTAATTGACTATTGAGAGACAATAGCCGTTGAAACCTTGAATGTCACAACGTGAAAAGACTTTTGTCAAAGATTGGATTTTAGGAAAAGCAGCAGCAAACTCGCTCTGTGTGTGTGTGTGTGTGTGTGTGTGTGTGTGTGTGTTTAAACTGTTCATTGTGACCTATTTTATTCCTGTATGTAAATGTGCTCTGCCTAGATTCTCCCTATTGCAAAAATGTTTCATAAACCCTAAATGTATGGTTTCTCACTCGTTTATCCTACTTGTGGTATCTTTAGGCTTTCCACAATCGCTCGATTCCACGACCCCCCCTGATGTGTGCAAGGTTTACACTCACGGTGTGTGTCTCTGAGGAGGATGTGGAAATCTAAATAAAGATTTTTGTGCTTGGCTAATGAAACACACCGTATTCCCCACAGTCTCATCAAGAAATAGTCAAGTTTTTTTACTCACCGTAGAGCTTCCAGTACTTGGAGGTTCACCACCTATACTTTTCAAAAGTAGAGTAGAATGCCAACAGAGTAATCCCGCCACAAAAATTAGACTGCAACGAATGGTTAGAAATGCTGGTTATGGGATTTTAATTCAATTTTAATTCAATCTTTCTTCTGTGATGATTTGTTCATGTGTTCAGTCTGTGCCGTCTGTAGGTAATATCGTGTTTCACTTATTTGTATCACATCATATAGAAATTCTGTTCAAAACCACAGTATGTCATGATGTTGTTTGAAGTAGTCGTTTTTGACACCGCCATTCACCTAGGCCGGTGGGAGAACCGGTAAACTTTAGCGCAGGATATCTGGCAACTCTCTATACGTGGGGGGCAATCTTTGACAAGGCACACCTTTGTTTTCAATCCAAAAGGAACCTTTCACTGATTTATAACTTCTTGTTTTGATTTTCTTGTGAAGATGCCGTGGGACAAAAGCGGAGCTGACAAGGTTAGAGTGAGCGATATGTATAAAAAAGTTGTACGGGTGAGAGAAGGGCAGATCAGAGGTGAGAAATGAAGAAATTGCATGTTGGGGAGCAGGGGTGCACAGGAAACTCCATTGTGTGGTGGCTCCAGCCATTTCCTGTTTGCCTGCCAGCTGTACTTCCCTCCTTCCTGTTGTACCCAGGAAGTCGCTGTCACATTCCAGCTCTGATCAGACTTCTGTGTTTGTCAAAAAGGTCTTGAGACATTGTCGTCCCAGCGCTCCTTTTCCTAGTGTCTATTTATAAAGAAGGTAACTCCTACCTTTTGTTCAAGCATGGCCGACGAATCTCACTGCAGACAGGCAATGGACACACAGTGGCGAGCTCCAGAAATGCAGCCAATGTTGTAATCAGTCGTAATTGTTTTACAGACGCTCCCCAGCTTACGAACGAGTTACGTTCCGAATGACCGTTCGTAAGGTGAATTCGTTCGTAAGTTGCTTCAGTGCTATATTTTGTATGGAATGTATGTTTAAGGCTTATATGTTTGACATCCATATAACGGGGAGAGAGCTTTTCGTCACGTTCTTCCGGGCTCGAGGGTTGGCTGCCCGGTAAACTAGCAGCGGCTTCAGTTTGAAGCTCCCGATCTTTCTGTTTATTATGGTACCGATGGTCGAAAGATTCATCTTGTATTCATGTGCAACGCTCACCATTTTCTCACCCGCATCAAGCTTCTTTATTATTGCCACTTTCATTTGAAATGAAATGGCTTGCCTCTTCTTTACATTTCCACTCTCACTAGAAGCCTTTCGCTTTTCACCAACCATATTGAATAATGGATGCACAATATATTTAACAATTGGGCAGAGGAAGCCGGATTCGGAGTGGATGCTGGGCGAGCTCTCACAGCGCCACACGTCGGTATTAGCGCCAGAAAGAAGCACTACAGTACCTGTACTCGGAAAAAGGCGTGCAATACAAAATCTAACTTTTTCTTTTCTTTCTCGACATACCCGTAAAAATGTTCGTATGTACCGTTGTTCGTAACTCGGATGTTCGTAAGTCGGGGAGCGTCTGTATTTGTTACAATCAAAAGCTGGTTCCTTTTCTCCCCCGTCATGAAATCTGTTCACAACCGACTTGAGTTACACATTTGAGAGTATATGCTAACGTAAGCATTGCTTGCTAATGTAGTATAGCATATCACCGCTAGTCAGATCAATTTGTAGGATAGAGGAAGGATAGACACAGCTGCGTGTGCGCTTTCAATCGCTTTATTGGACAAATGACAACAAAATGTAGTCAACACAAGCACACTGATGACCTGCTGATGGCCCCAAATGTCGATGGAACATGGAATGGCTAACGGTTTAGCCAGCAAACTCAACATTCCCATTCGCTGACTTCCACATCACTCAACAAGACAGGCCCACCTTTTATTGGCACACTCATTCGACAGCACAGATACTACGGGAGAGAAGTTGAGAATGGTGACCCTACGTAGACAAAAATAATTCTTACACCTGGTATTGTATGCGTGACACTTCAAGTTCAAGTCAACTTATGATGTGCTACATGTGCAACATACAGCACAGATGAAATGTCATTCCTTTCAACCACAGCAGAGAGAGGAGCCGCTGCGGGTGCCCGCGCCACCATCAAAAGAACAGTTAACATAAAATGACAAAATCATACAACACAACACACAAGACACAGACTGACAAAATATTTGTCATAAAATAAATATTTGGTGACTACTTGATGAACGTCTTCAGCCCCGTGATATACAAGGCATTACTGTCATGTTGAAGTGAGGCACAGATCGTAAATGGATGAGGAGAGCCCTCTTCCTGTTTCTTGTGCCCATCAATAAACCAATGAGAGAAGAGAGTCTTGTTTATTGTGGAAAATCAACTGAACAAAGGGGGAAACACACCAGCATTACAAATCCATCCACTGATTTGCACCAGAGAAAACAACCCGACACAACTGAATCTACAGTTTCGGGGAAATGCAAAGCGCAATTAACTGTTGTCATTGTGCTGCGGTGCTGCAGTTCTGGTTCTGGCCCAACTGGTACAGTTTTCAGTGACCCCTAATTCATGAGAATGCATTAGTCTCAACACTCACAACATAAGCATTTGATGTTTCACTGTCTAATTTCTGATTTCCTTCTCAGCGGTGGAAGAAGGAGAATCTTCGGAGTGTGGAGGTGCCTCGGATGAGTCCGCTGTCCAGACAGGTCAGTGTATACCAACACACACGTGATCACTGTCATGCGTGCAGGCACTCAGTCCTGAGGCGCACAGATGTACAAACCTCTCCCATGAGCACAGTGACCGGCAGTCCAGTTATAATTTCAAATCCATATGGTTTATAAAGGCTTTCTCCACGGGATACTGTGGGAGCGGGATGGGGCTGAGCGATGGAGTGAAGATAGGAGGGATTAGATTGGAGGGACTGTTGAAACTACTTAGAAGGGGGGGGGGGTAGAGAAATGAGGAGATTTGAAAGAAGCATAGCGAGATGTGGAAAGAGACGGCGAACTTGCTGGTCTCTGGTGTAAGACTGAATGGAAAGAGATATGACAAAGGGGACGTGGAGAGCAAGACAGGAGAGATTTGTGTGTTCTTTCAGTGCTCTCTGTTGTACGCTGATATCCTGGGAGGACGTCAGAGAGATGCTTGGCTTTTTATTGTTTCCTTTGTTAGACTGGATTTAGTTTTTCTTCGTGTTGTCATTGGCAAACTAGTTCTAACCCCCTTCACATACGCTATACATTAGACTGTATTACATTTGGATATTTATACTTGAGTCGTTTTACATGCACCAAACTCTTTTGTGTCATCTCAGGCACATTGAAACAATCGCCCTACCCCAGCCGTGTATTTGCGAATGATTTGCCTCCGCCAAGAGAACCAAGTGCGTTGTTTACTTTTAATAGAAGACAGGAAAATCAAATCTGAAAAATAAATACGAAAACGACAAATTAGTGGAGGAGGCTGAGTCCCTATGCAAATCAAGAGTTCTCCCTCGTTGTTGTTGTTTGTGCTTAGCAAAGATGAACTCCCAAAATTCCCTCCGCGCGGGGGGGAAACACTCGGACTACCGTAGGTGTTTGCCAGCTGTGGCTACTCTTTTACAGCCTATCAGAGAACAGTTAAAACACTTCCTCTGACTGCAGCCCAGCAGGGAAATAAGTTACTGCTGAATGTGGTAAATACGGAGTTATCGCTCTCCCCGCTTCTTCGAGTGCCCCCGTCTCCTGTTCTGCTCCAGCGGGATGCAGGCATAGGAAAGTATGACCCTTGGGGGGGTCGATGACGTACCGAAGCCTCCCGTCCTCGTGCTCGCCTCCTCCCTCCCGCTCACTCAGACCTGAGCTAACGCTCCTCCAGGGGCAGCTATACGGGTCCATGTCTGTGTGTGAGTGTTTCAGGGGGTGCTGACTGAGGTCCTAGGTGGCTCACAAGAACTGCTGTGTGTGTCAGTTCCTGCAGGAAGCTTCAGTCCCGTGACGCACACGCATGCACACACACGTACACGCACCTCTGCACTATCTCACAGTATTACCCCTCTTAAAAATAACAAACGCTCCTATTTTGCCTTATTCAGCCACTCGTCCAGATTGCAAGGATGGTCCCCGCTGCTCACATCGTTTCTGTCACTTGTGGTTTTGCTCTGTTTTCTTTTTCTTTTCATTCTTGCCTCTTTTGGTCACTGTCATTCTTTCCCTTTGGAAATTTTATGGACAGATTAGGTTCTGAATATTAAGAAAAGAGGCTTTGATTTGTGCAAGCAAACCAGAAAGAGGGGTAAAAAAGAGAACAGATTGGAGAAATATACTGCCCCGTCCTCCTATTAAATTTACAAGCTTCCACCCCCTCTCCCTCACTCTGTTTCTCCCTTGCTTTCCTTGGAAAATGTGTGTTGAGTTTGGAAAGACCCACGGGAGGGAAGGCAGAGGGAGGTGGGAGAGCGACTCGGAAGGGAATTGCATCAAGACCATCTTTTCCTGCCCAGCTCCGACATCTCTCGCTTTCCTTTGTTCCATTGCCATTTCCTCCTCTTGTTCCTGCTCTCTCGTCTTTCTGCCGCACACACGACCAGTCGGGAGGCCAAAGGTGCCCCGGCACTCCTTCCCGAATGTGTTCTTGTTCCCTCTCAGTGGGACAAGATGTCCTCACTCCTCACTTACTTTCCCTCCCATTCCCTTGCTCACTAATGGTGCTAAAAAAGGGAAATAACCAAAGAGGGCATGACTTGACAAATTCATACAGTCCTCTTCAAATCTTGTCCGTCGTGTTCAGCCACCATACTGTACACACACTTAATATTTCTCCTGGAGAACACTTAAGAGTCACATGCGGAAACGGTCAATGAGTCATCGTGGAAAAGGTTTGTCAGATCCCCAAGCAGACCGGGAAAAGACGAAGACCCATTTCATTATTATCGTTGCTCGCTCACAGCTTGAACATAGTGTAGATACTTACTTGTGTGACTAAAACCCTGCAAGAAAAGTCAAAACGCCAGGTCTTAATGAGACAAAGCAATATTTCTGCCCCCCGCTACCCCCATGCATTTTTTTTCCTTTACTGCTCATCCTCACTGGCCTGCAGTCTAAAGCAGCTGACCTTGGGGAAATGGCAAACATGTCTGTCACACACAGCACACATCAAGAAAACTACTTTGTAACATTCACATTCACACGTGGAGAGAATATGGATTCTTTATTTCACCCAACATGCATGGTTGTGGAATGTGGGAGGAAGTCCGCACAAACACGGGAAGAATACTCAAACTCCACGCAGAAGAGATTCAAACATGTTTTAGCCTTGACAGGTGAACCAATATCAGGTGTTTAATGCTGAGTAAGACACAATTTCAGACTGTCAGTTATGTGGTCATCAGTGTGCCCTGTAGTGGACAAATTCCCCCCCACACACAGTTACTTTTAGTGAATTACAGTATGTGTTACGTCACTGCATGCTGCATTGGAGCCATTGATGGGCTTATTCTGGCCCGCAGACCATGTGTTTCCCCCCTGTCCAGAGGTCCTTCAGTGGTTATCAATATCAAGTCATTAGAACATGCCTGGTGCATTGAGGAGGTCGTGAGAATGAACAAAATGACATTCAGACAGAGATGGAGGAAGTCAGGAACGGAGGAGATAAAGGTGATAATAATGCTTGATCCGGGTTCTTTGTGATGACCGAAAAGAAGGACACTGGCCTTCTCCGTCTCTCCCTTTCTCTCACTCTCTCTTCCTCTTCCCCATCCCTCTCGCTGCCTCTCTCTTGAGGTCCATAATGTAGTTTTAATTTCCCCAAGGCTGTACCACAGGAAAACAGTTCCTGCGTGCGTGTGTGTTGTGTGTCAACCGTTATTGCCTGCTTGCAACAATGCGCAGGCTTTTCGTCTGTATTGCAGCATTGAGGCCCTTTGTTCGAGGCTGTTTATAATCTTTGTCGATATACAGCCAGCTGTGTGCACCAAAACTCAAATGGGTGAGCAGCTGTCAACTTGTTTGCCAGACAAACTTTTTTGATGATCTGCTATGTGTGTTTGCGAACCAATAATAGGCACTCGCGTGCCTATTATTTCTACCTTACTTCCGTGACGTGCACCGAACGCCTCTTTCATCATCTTGTTTCCAGACTTGGGTGCTGCTCTCCCTCGCCGCGGCATTTTCCCGCGAGCCTGGAAGTGTGTGCATGCGAGCATGTTCACAGATATATATATATATGTGTGTGTGTGTGTGTGTGTGTGTGTGTGTGTGTGTGTGTGTGTGTGTGTGTGTGTGTGTGTGTGTGTGGACTGCAGCGCTGTGCCATCAGCGGCTCTCCTCCTGGCAGGGTGAGGTGGGGGTAGGTTGGTGTTGTGAAAACACGGAGACAAGCGTTGGTGGGGGAAACAAGATGAGGTGGGATGCAGAGGGGAAGAGGTGAGGAGAGATGGCTTCTTAATATAGCCACCTAACACACACCCAGACTCCCAGCACACGCATGCACACGCAGCAAACACACTAACAAACAGAGCGAGACAGAGGGTGGGGGGGCATTCCCAGGAGAGGGGAGGGGGCGCTGTGTTATTGTGTCCAGCTGCACCTGTTCAGGTCGTGAGTGTGTGTGTCAGTGTGTATTGGAGTGCACTCAAGACGGCGTTTTTTTTTTTTTGTACTGACATGTTGAGCTCAGAAAGGTAAAAAAAAAACCCACGCCTGGTGAAACATGTTTTATGATGACAGTGGTTTGTACTTTCGTTCTCATTAGGTTCGCAGTGTTCACGTTTTTCTTTCCTCATAGTGCTGTTGGTCGAGACAGCGGATCAGCACAGCTGCCTCACAGTCAGAGGTTCAGGGATTGAATCAGTGCTCAGGCCCTTTCTGTGTAGAATATGTTCTGCTTGTGCTTTTTGTGCGAGTATGACGCCCCCCGTCCCAAAGGCCTGCATGGTAGGTTACTTGAAGACTCAGTGGGTCTGAATGTGTGTGGCAAATGGGTTTTCTATATGAGCCCAACCAGTCCAGAGTGTATCCTGGGCCAAAGTCAGCTGTGATAGACTCCAGTTCATCTGTGACCCTGAATACGATAAATGAAAACCAGAATTTGGATTAAACTCATGTATGTATGTAGTGCTGTTTGAGAGACTTTTATTGTTGTTGAATTCTGCCCAGCAACAAGATGCCAGCACAAACATGAAATGGAAAAATACATTTTCTTGATCTTTGCTCTCATTTCAAATGTTAATATTTTACTTCCTCACTTGTGTAATTAATCACAAGTGATTTCTGTCGGGCATGCCAATTATATAAATGGCAGTGGAGTTAATAAATCACATCAGGCAGAAGGAGAGAATATTGGAATTGCTGGTATGCAGCCAAACAAGTGCCATTTTTTTTCACAGAGCAATGCCAGTGCCCTCTTGGTAAAATATACAAGATTTTACTATTATTTTTTTTTGTCTTTAGAAAGCCACACGCAAGTTGTTTCGGTCCGGAACCGTGTGCTCTGACCCATCGATGTCCATTTTAACCGAGTCTGGGTTACAAGTCTGCTGTGGGCATAATATGTAACATTGGTTGCACGTGTCTGAAGACACATCAATAACATCCGTGGGCAACATGGAGCTGATTTGATTTGAACATCACAGCTTGTTGTTGGTGGCCCCGCTGAAGGTGCTTGCTGCAGCCAGGTGCCTGTGAATTCGACTACAGTGACGATGTGGAGCAGAATGAAAGCCTTGTGTCGCGGCTGTTTGCTTTCGAAACATTCTGCTGGAAGCTCCACACACACTTTTCCACACCTTTTGATGCCTCTTTAAGGTTTGTGCAGACATGCGCATGTGTATGTAGGTGTTTTATGTACACTTGGCCCGCAGATATTCATCTCCCCGAGCAGCTGTGTGAAAGTCAGGCCAAAGTACCGCTTTCTGCTTGCCAAATCTAACACTTGAGTAACCCCCTTGCCTTTGCAGTGTTACACTATGTTTTATTCCCATTTAAGGCATCTTGCTTTGGGACTATCTTTCAGTTCTATCACTAAGGAACAGCTCAGGAACATTTCCCAGTTCATTGGTTCCCCAGGTGATGGTTCATGCTGACTGCGGCTATGTCCACAACATAAAATAAATAAATAAATAAATAAATAAATAAATAAATAAATAAACTCCTGTACCCAAAAGTAATGTCCACCACAGTGGCAAGAAAAGTGAAGTGGACTACAGTACAACGCAAAATCAAACACAATCCATCCCTTGGTGCTTCCAAGTTGTTCTAAGTTATGATTAGGGTAACGTTGCTGCTAGCTGCCATACAATTCTGATGACCAAGGTATAATACAACAAAATAAAACCAGCAACCAGTAAAACTACTCACCCTGAGAAGACGCGCGTTAACTGGCATCTCAGGTCATTTTCACGCATGTCATTAGCCATTCCCTTTTAAGCTTCACAAATTTCATATGGAAATGATATTTAATTATGTATTTTATAATAAATAAGAATGAATAATAATACATTTTATTTGAAAGCGCTTTTCATCATACTCAAAGACACTTTACAAGCGCTTAAAACACAGGATAAAAATGTGCACTTAAAACAAGCATACATAATTTACAAAAGCACATTTAGATGAACAAAAAGCAATAATGGGTAAAAGAGATTAAAATGTGTTAAAAGCATTGCGGAACAGATGAGTTTTAAGAGAGGATTTGAAGGATTAGAGGTCAGTACAGTTACGGATGTGTTGTGGTAGGGCGTTCCAGAGGGTGGGGGCAGCGACAGAGAAGGCTCGGTCCTCCCAGGTTTTGAGCTTGGTCGCGGGGCTGACGAGGAGGTTTGTGTTTAAGGAGCGGAGGTTGCGGGAGGGAGTGTATTGGTAAAGAAGGTCAGAAAGGTAGGAGGGGGCCTGATTGTGAAGGGTTTTATAGGTGAAAAGGAGGAGTTTAAATTGCATACGCTGGGGAACGGGGAGCCAGTGGAGGTTTTTAAGGACGGGGGTGATGTGATCATGAGTGCGGGTGTGGGTGAGTAGGTGGGCGGTGGCATTCTGGATGTACTGTAGTTTATTGAGGAGTTTGGAGGTTGTACCATAGAGGATGCTATTGCAGTAGTCAAGGCGGGAGGTGATGAAGGCGTGGATGAGGGTTTGAGCCGCGTTGAAAGAAAGTGAAGGGCGGAGACAAGAAATGTTTTTGAGGTGGAAGAAAGCAGTTTTGGTGATTTGGGTGATGTGTTGGTCGAAAGAGAGGTTGTCATCAAATGTCACTTAATGCAATGGTTTTAACCCCAAAGTTTGTTTCCAGAAAAGATGCTTGGGCAACTTTTGGGCCAATCAACTTTGGAGCCACTTGAGAAATCCGCTAACAAAATAATAAGTCAGCCATGAATAAACCAAACAAAAAACAGTTCAACATCAAGATCCAGAGACTGTGACAACACAGCACCGAAGTTAGCTGTTTTACATGCAAATGCTAAAATCATTTTTAAAATGTTTTAATTTTTATTTTTAAGGCAGGGTGGGAATCCTCTTCCGAGTCAGGGTTTTCTAATATTGTCAGCAATATAGAACCAGCAATATGCACTGGTTGAGAGAGCATCTTATCATTTAACTTGCTACATATCTCAATGAACTAATTTAAATGTGGTTAATGAGAAACGCACACACACACACACACACACACACACACCTAACGAGTGGTGATTAGTGGGTCTCAGCTGGGCGGGGTTAGGATGCGTAACATCACTGTGCACTGTGGACTCTGCTAATTCACTTCTCTTTATCTAATTACCCTGGGTGTACACAAACACACACACACACATACATACACGCATCAGTAATACTCTATACACTCTCACACACACACACACACACACACACACACACACACACATCACGCTTATCGTTCCTGCAGATATGCAAAGTGACCTAATTATTCCTGGGGTGTCAGTTTGCATATTTATATTTGTACCTGATATTAAACAACCGTTGTCCTCGGATTACTCAGGTTGATGACTACACCCTGGAATATGATTTATTACATTTCCTCCAGAGGATGAAAAAAAAATTAGACAGGCATTTTCTTATTGTCCCGACGACATTTCTTCAGGTGTATTTTACGAGACCCTCACAATTTTTCTTTTTTTTCTGCTTAATCCATAAACTTAATTCCATTACGTTCACTTTGCACCCCAAATGTAATTTAGTCTATCTTTACATGCCTAGAATAAGAATCAACATAGCTGTTACCATGGAAAAGATGGAAAAGATTTAGAGAGCAGAAGATGGGTTTGTGGCAACATATTCAAATAGCATCTCATAGGAATCGTTTTTTTGTGATTAAAACATTGTGGTAGTGCATAGGTGTCAAACTCAGGTCCTGGAGGGCCAATGCCCTGCATGTTTTCCAACTCTCCCTGTTGCAACACACCTGATTCAAATGAACAGGTTCAATATCAGGCTTCCTCAGAGCTTACTGATGATCTGATCATTTGAATCAGGTGTGTTGCAACAGGGAGAGTTGGAAAACATGCAGGGCATTGGCCCTCCAGGACCTGAGTTTGACACCTATGTGGTAGTGTTTGAGTACTGAATGTGTGTGTCATTGTGTGAATGTATTATAATGTGTTGTTATTCCTGGCATAGGGACAATCTCTGACTCACACATAAGGATTCTCTGTAGACAATTATTGTGTATGTTTTGTGTTGTGCTGCTACATCGTGCTAAAATGTGTATGCATATGTTTTTGGTTTTATGTATCCAAAAAAAAAAAAAAAGAGGCTAACTGTTTGGCATGCATATATGCTTAGGATTTCATGCCCGGTGTTTTCAAACATTCTCAACTGTCATTCCTACAAGTGACGTGTAGGCTCCTAAAGCCTATTGAACTGAGCAGCCAGGACAGATTTGCACTTACCACTGTCAGCGCAATGCTTCCGCTGCATACTTTGCAATATCTTTCATGGGCCAATATGTCACTTTCATCGTTGACACTCGACTGTGATGAAAAAAAACCTCCCAAAGAAAAATCAAAACACACTTGTGGAGTTAATCCTAATCACCATTTTTATTTCGTGGCATCAGGTATAATGATGGTTTGACTGCAAGTTTTTTGTGCTACTTCAGCCCCCTTTAAGTGCTACTCACAGCTAGAGATTCTGTAAAATATAAAAGAAAATTAGGGCATCAAGTATTTATATAGCCACCGCTACCTGAATGCTAACATACAACAGGAAACTCCATAGGCATACAAGCTAACAATTAGCATCCATGGTGGTGGTGTTATACCGTTTAAGCAACAGATATATGAACACAAACGGTGCTGCAACACATGTAGACAGGACATATAACAATACCAGAGTGCATATATTATTTAGTCGCTTAGAATAACGACCAATATTCATCCATATATCCCTGCACCGGTCTTATAATGTATATATTTTTGTCATTTAAACCTGTTACAAAAATGTCTAGTTTTTCTCTTGAGGTGGCATTTCCATGCATTTAAGTGGGGAGTTCTTTATTGATATTTTTATTTATTTGAGTGTGTTCAATGATTGAATTAAACCAAAATCTTAAGGTGCCACCGTATCTGAGAAAGTGAGAGACGCGCTGTGTTTGAGATGCAGGTTCACTGCTCACCAATAATAATGAACAGCAGCAGCAACTCTTCTCCACAAGAGGACACACAATTATTACCATCCACGGGTCTGTGTGTGTGTTTGGAGAGTCCCTTCTATTGGTGTTGTCTGTCTGTCTCTCTCTCTCTCTCTCTCTCTCTCTCTCTCTCTCTCTCTCTCTCTCTCTCTCTCTCTCTCTCTCTCTCTCTCTCTCTCTCTCTCTCTCTCTCTCTCTCTCTCTCTCTCTCTCTCTCTCTCTCTCTCTCTCTCTCTCTCTCTCTCAACCGTTAGTAAAGGAAAATGTGGACCCAAATGATGTGAGCCCTTGTATAAAATAGATGGGGAGACGAAGAGCATCAACATGGTGAAAACACACACACACACACACACACACACACACACACACACACACACAAACATTAAGTTGCTTCACGAGTGTGAGGGAGACGGTTTCATCTGGCTCGTCCCACTGTTGCCATGACAGCAGGTTGTGTTGGCATGCACTGGATTTGGCACTGCCCTCACCTCTGGCATCACAACCCCCTGCTGTGCATGAGTGTGCACGTGCGTATTTTGTTACCTTTTATGTACTTTATGCATATTGTATATGAGTCTTAACGCCATTTTTATTTTGGATCCATAAGTATACTCATCCGATACACGTATATAGAGCGCAGTTAGATATCCAAGGCAAGTGCCTTAGTTGTTCACTCCCGGTGTTGGCTCGCATGTACAGTCTAATACAACAGTTGCATATTACAGTCTGCATTCATGTAATCTTTGCTCATTAATATGGTGACCATTTGTTTGCAGTGGCGTACAATTGTACAAGACTTGAATTTTGACCGTGTACCTATTGTTATTGCCGAATTTCTGGGGTGTAAATTGGAGCCTGCTCGTGTGTTTCGTCAGCAAAGGGTCCACTTTCTCTCCCCGGCCAGACGGTGCTCTCACCACTGGACAGATGGCCAACACCCTCTTTCTCTTCATCCTCATCCCTTCGTCTAGCCCTCCTCCTATCTTTCCATCACTAATGTCCTCTCCCATCGCACCCCATCACCACAGTCCCTCGTTCCCCACCTCCCAGCATCCCCGTTTCCCATCACACCTCTCCATTATAAATTAGTCTGCAAGAGATGTGGCAGGATTTTTTTTTTTGCTGCCCATCCCTTCTCATGTTTAGCTTTGCTTTTACGATACTCTTTTGGTAGAGATTTTTAATGGACTATTTGGGAACATGCCTTAATCAATAAAGAGCCTTTCAAAACCCCGTAGCCACCCTTGAAACAGACAAAGACGTTTTGTGCAGTTAGCTTCGGACTTTATGGGAAGGGAAGGCCTTTTTATGTTACAGCATGACTGCGCCCAAGTACGGAAAGCAAGGTTGAAAAAGTGTGCGGGCTGTTGTAGCTGCAAAGGGAAAATGCCTATTCCATAATGTCTCTCCAGATGTCCTAACACTTTTGTCCATTTAGTATCAGCCAACATATGCCATTAAAATCTTCTGCTGCAATTCTAAACTTAATGGAGCGCTTCAGTCCCATATTTTATTGAATATATTCATGTGTAATAAAATTACATATGATTTTTCTTAAGTCCAGTCCAGAACAGAAACCTTGCCATTAATTTTCTTTTTTTCATTCTTTTTTTCCGTGAAACTAATGGCTGTATTTTTCATTCTCTCCTCCCCGTGTCATCATTTGTCAGTCCTGCTGGAATCTCAGCATTTATAAAGTGATAATAAGGTGTGACAATGGAGACATAATGGAGCGGAGAGCATTGGGCCATCGCAACCCTCCACTGGCCAGCAGTGGTCGCCTCTCACATGACTGCCACACACACACCCACACGTTAACACTATGTCACATCCTGAAGCTCTATACCTATTTGTCATGTGTCATTGTAATTCAGTCAACCTACACAAATCAGAAGACAAGCATATGGTCGCTCCCAGGAATACAACCCAGATTCCAAAATGACAAAGCAACCATGAATTTGATTAATGAAAGTAAATGACGTTTCAACTCATCAGACAGTACAACAAAGTGAAACAAGTTACAAAAGCAAATAGTTTTATTTTTTTTTTTTTAAGCATAATTAAAGAGACCAACTTGTGAACTGTGTGGATGGTTCAAAATGAAAATTATGTAATTGACCTGAGGCCAAAACATGTATCACTGCTAATTATGAATGGGATGCTTATACGTATCAGGAACACAGTTGTCAATCGTAATGATTACTTGTGTTGTCTGTCTTTAGAAGTCCCAGCATCAGTGAAAGTGCTCGAGCCGAAGGACGGCCAAGGGGCGGCTCCCGAGGATGCTGAACAAGAGGAGCCTGGTGACCACGACGACGAGCTCGATGACGACTCCATATTCACTTGTGACAACTGTCAACAAGATTTTGAATGTTTGGCTGAGCTCACAGAACATCGAACCAACCACTGTCCAGCAGGTGGGACAAATTTCATACAACTTCATCACTTCAGGGTCGTGATGATTTGACATGCGCGTGCTCGGGTGGAGAGCAGAAGGATGATTTTTGCGGGCTTGCTGCAGTTTACTGTCACTTTCCAAAAACTTGCATTTTATATTAACCGAGGAAAAGAAAGTTGCGTGAGAAGACAAGATGAATGTTGTAAACCAATTGTGTGAAAGTGTTTTTTAATAATTTTGTCAAACTTTCAGATGAGTGCCAGCTGTGCGTCTTAATACATTCAAAATGCATACTGCACCTGCACTTCTGTACGCCTCTGCCCCTCATGGTTTATGAAATATTTAGATTTATGGAAAAACAAACTTGTTCTGGCAGTATGAAGATGACAGTAAGTGAGCCAATGCCAAATAATACAATGTGTTTTACTTACAAATGTATAAAAATGCAGATTTGGAACAATTTACTCATTCAATCATAATTTGGCAGGCGCTACACCTAAATTAGTACGAGGATATCTACAATTATAATACGCACACATACACTGGAGTCATTATTAGTACTGCTGTAATTAATGGAGGGACTGAAAGAAATGCGGCCGGGGGCATCTGGTTCTTACAGATTAATCCAAATCCTTAACAAGCAACACACAGACCTGCACACACTTGCTGCAAGAAAGTCTGCTGCCTCCAAGCGTCTGAATGGTGTTTACTTTGATATGGGGATGAAGCAGTGTGTGTGTGTGTGTGTGTGGGGGTGTCTTTGTCGAAACTGGTAAAGTGTTTTTACAGTCTCTATATTATGATCATCTCAGCAACCTCATATTCACCTGCTGCTTCAACATCCAGTCCCAGCAGATTAACGCACGTGTTGCACATCCAGCCAGTCGAGTAGCCACAGGGAAGTGCTCGGATGCTTTGTCATGATGTCATGTTCACTGGATGTTATTATCGTGATTAACAACGGAAGATGCTGACAATTGGTGTTGACGCTTTTGGGGACAAATCAAATCCTGACACTTGTCAAAAGAGTGCTTCATTAGTAGCACATTGCAAGGCCTTATGAGCGGAAGCCACCCCAAACTGTTCTTGACGCTAATGTGTTCTATGTGACCCCACTAGTCTAAACATGAGATTCTGATTAATATTTTGGAAGATGAGTTAAGCAGTAAATCCACTCGTTTTTGCCCGTCTCAGGGGGCGGCCATTTTGCCACTTGCTGTCAATTGAAAATGACACCCAATCATGGCTCAGCTTCAGAAAACAGGTGAGCCGTGATTGGTTGTTTCCTGAGCCCTCTGATTTCATTTTCAGATGACAGGAAGTGGCAAAATGGCCGCCCCGAGAGAAGGCTTGAAACGTGTGGATTTTGCTGATTTACTCCTGTTCCACAAACACAATATTAATCTGAATGCCGTGTTTAGGCTAGTGGAGGCGCATAGAACACATTAGCGTAAAGAAAATGTAGCAATTTGACGTCCCCTTTCAAAAAGCTGTCGAACTTATAACAAAGTACATTTTAGTGTGATAATTGTAGATCATTTTTATGTAATATAGTATAATACTACTATGTATCCTATTTGTTTTGTGCATTACCGATACCAAGATATCCTACAAACTGCTTCTAAGAACAAGCTCAGTCCTTTTGTCAAAGTTTTAATTGAGCGCGGGGGGAAAAAAAACACTCAATTAAATATTTAAACTGTGCACAATCCTACAGTGATTTCACTATTTTTGCTTTTAATCCAATGACGTCAATTTCTTATGCACAGTTCAGTGGTGTTAAACATGTAAATACATTTAAATGTAATCACTTAGCAATATGTTTACAAACAATAATTTAGTTATAATTTTTGTGTACTGTACCTGTTATATGCATTTCCATTTTAATTTAAGGATATTATTGTGTTTTTCTTTATTTAAGCGCAGTGTTAATTTAAAAATGATGCGTGACGTTAAAGTGGCTTGCAAAAATATGAACTGTATTTTATTTTAATGTTTGTCATTATGGCGGCATTTGGAGAGCCAAATAGTTTTTGTGGCTGTACTTGGCGTAGAAAATGTGAGAACCACTGCCTTAATACATTGCAGACTCTGCATTGATCAACAGGCGCTTGGCAATTCAAAATGCATAACAAGACTGATGAGTGTCCCGGACTTTTACAACGACCATGAATCACTTCAACCCAACAGAGAAGAATGGTTTTAGAAAGCGTTTAAACACTATTTTTTTGGGAGAAGGCTAACCACATCATCAGTTTTGATGACAGAAATTTAAATTCTGGTGTCACAGACAATTACCATATTAAGGAAATTTGATATGTTTCTCTCCGCTTTCTTAATTGCCTTTGTGTTTCCTTGATCCACACAATGCCCTGCAGTTCACTTTTTGTCTTTTGGGTCTTGTTCGTACTGTTCTGTTAGATGCTCACCAGCACACATGTACGCCTTGTCGTTGTCAGAGCCTCGGATGTGGCCTGTGATTTTTCAGCACAGGAGTCTGGGGATGGGTGAGATGTTACTGAGCGAGAGAACGCAGAGAGGGCAAGAGGGAGAACAGGAGAAAGGAATGAAATGAAATGAAATGAAATGAAATGATGAATCTTTTTTGGCTCCCCGGAGAAAGAGAGTTTCAGATTACGGAGTAATCCCGCGGCTCAGCGGGATGTGTGCTTGCAAGTGGTGGTTTGCGTATGTAGATTCAACTAGGAGTCAGATTCGGCTGGTAGAATAGTGCGTATGGAAGTTGTTGTGGGACCGCTGTTTTCTGGTTATTATTGTGGAGGAGCTCGAATTAAAATCACGGACGAAAGAATCCTTTTATGTTCTCCGGTTCCTTCTTTTGGGAGCCGATACAGTGGGACCTTTGGGATACATTCACACTATCTTCTAGGGAGAAACGCAATACCCAAATTAAGAAAAAAAAAGTTATCTTCCTCATTGGTGGCAGCCATATTTACTTCGGAAACAATGCAGTACATGAACAGTGTCTTCTTGTTCCTGTGCAGGGATGTTTGGGGACTTCTTTTGACTTAATTTTGGAAATGACTATCCATCAATATCATCTGATTGGAACTTGGCATTAACGTTTCTGCGATTCATTTTTCTTTCAGTCCTTTAAGATAGAACTGAGTGTTATTATGTTGTTATTATTGAGATGGAATACGATCAAATTTATTTCTACGCGAAGTGGTGCCTGCATCTGTGGTAAGATTAATCTGTATGGAAAAATGATCTCTACAAACCTTCAAAGAAGAGATTTTGGGTCTACTTTTTTGTAATTGTAATCGTTTAATCGTTTCAACCCTGTATTGTAGCCTTCGGCCCAATATGTTACTGTATTTTAAAGTCGGCCATGATGCTGGTCCTTGGAGAGCATTATTTTTAAGGTGGTACTCTGTGAAAACATTGAGGAACACCGCTCTACCAATAAATATCATCGTCTGTAAAAACTTGCATCAGTGGTTTGTCATACATGGCTCAAATGAGACAATTCCAATCATGTTTTTAGGGAGGCCTCCCAAAAGGCCCAATTCGGATATGAGTCATGGCAGCGTAAAGAGAAAAAAGGAGAAATGGGATGAAGCCTCATCCAAATCTTGGCAATGCAAACTCGTAAATGGATTGGCATACACCGCAGCTCAATCGGGACTTGACGTAATTGAAATAGATGACCTGTGTACGTCTGTACACATCAACCGAAACAACACACCCTTGGTTAATAACAAAACAATTAACACCCACAGTAAATCAAAAGTGTAGTAAATATGAAACCACTCAGTGCTTGCTAATTGACGCTATCGGCTGCACTGTAGGTCACTTGAAAATTGAAATAGCACTACATTCAAACTGGCAACTAAATCAATACAAGGCAAGCACTGAGCTTGAAAAAAACCCCCACACAAACGAAAATGAATCTACTGTATGCACTCCCATTTTGCAGCAGATTTCAGTAATTAGTGTGCCTGAGTGGGCTTATTGTGTCGAGGAAATGACGTTTGAGCATACCCTGTATACTCTTGTGGCGAATGAGTCCCGAGTTAGCATGGAGCTACAGCCATAACCCGCAATGTGTCCCAGGTGCAACTGTGAAGCACCAAGTAATTCAGTGGCACTCTAGCAGAAGGCCTATAAAGAGCCACCATTAATTTGAGAACAAATTGGACAAACACACTCGTACACACACCGTGGCGCAGATCAATGACACATAAATGTGTGCACACCCAATCAAGCATGCACATAACCCCAAACAGGACATCAGATTCGTGCGATGTGTTTCAGTCTGCCTTCTGTTTGTGCACACCTAAAACACATTCTAATAAAGGGCATTTATGTGTTCTTTCTTTTTTTTTCTCTCTCTCGCTCCGTCAGATATGACTTTTTAATGAGCAACTGTGTATGCGCGGTGCTCTTTGCACTTTACATGTGGATATCTATCCTGTGGGTGTGCTGTGCGTGCAAGAGAAAGAGCGAGCAAGAGAGTCGCGGGAGCGTCGATGGGTCTCAGTAGGAGTCAGAAATGTGGAGCATAGGCTCCCCGAGGAGAGGAAGAGCGGAGGAGAAAAAAAAATCCCACAGATCAAATGGAGAACATTCTCTGGCCCCACTATGTCACATCACATGCGCACATACATCTAACCTTCGACTAACCTCGAATCACCATGCTTGGATTTAATTATTCTCATATGCGGGATTTAGTTTTTGTCTTCTTTGAAAGCTTCCACTGCCTACAAAATGTGTAAACATTGCAATTCATCACAAACCACAACAAGCTGCTGGATCAGTTTCATGTGTGTGCAGCATCATTTCAAAGTCTCCAAGCTGCTTGGAAGTCCCTCTGTCTGCATGTGTGTTTAATTATCTTTTTTTTTTATGGTGCAGTTAAAGTCTTACATTGGCTACTTTTTGAATATGTGGTGAGTGGGTATCTTGAAACTGAAAATGACAACAAGTGGCAAGATGTATTTTCTGAGGATATGGACTTGGCCCTCAAATAGCAAAACAATTGTGTGTAATCGACTCCCATTATAATTGTATTGGGGAAACTTTTTAATTTTTATTTTTTAACCCAAGTGAGGATATAGAATCCAAAATCATTTCCCACAAGAAATTGAGGTTAGCTCTGCTAAACTTTTTTTTTCTTAAATAATTGGGAAAAAGTGTGTGAATCGGTGAAATTTGCAGTTTCCACAATATTTGCTATTTTCATTATTTTTCCATCCACCTATTTTTTTTTCTTCAATTGTCTTTGGGCAAATGATGTGGTACGCCGAGACCGGGGGTGCCCATTACATCAATCGTGATAGCCCAATGGAGTGTAAGTCCATCCCATGGCATTAACTCAATCACTCCCAAACATTGATGTCTAAAACCGCATTTGATTCCCTCGTACCGTTTCTTTCCATTCTTATTCTATTTTACATATAGACATATGCAGCTTTACAAATTTATCGTGGCCTTGAATGCCATTGAATAGATTACACAATAGAAATAACCAAAATCCTCTAGAAATAGTGTATTAATGTTAACTATCTAAATATGAAAAAACAACACTCAGATTGAACAGTTACAATGCAGTGAAAGGTTTTATATGCCCACACAAACGCGATGTGTGTGAGGCGTTGGCGAGACTACAACACCATGAGTGATGCTTAAAGAAATAGACAGAAGAGGAAGTGTGTGACAAATAAAGGATGTAGCTGTCTGTCAAAGCAGGAGGGCCCAAACGGGTGCTGTCAGTGACAAATAGCACGCCATTAACCCAGCCAGTCGAGTTTTACACGCCATGAGTGGAAGAGTGCCCATGAGTGGAAGAGTGCGTGTCGGATCCGCGCATACTTTCTTCAGGTATTTGTGCGATCGTTGTCAATCCAGCGCATCCATCTGCACTCTTATCTTTTGTCCTTCCTCTCGGTGATGGAGCGAGGCAAAATGATCATGGAGGAGGAGCACGTTGAAATAAATCAAGGGAGGAAGTAAAGAGGAAGAGGGGAGGACAGATCAGGAAGAAAGAAAGTCGAGGAGGGGCAATCACAGGAAGAAAATCATGGAGGGAAGGGAAAGCGGGGAGAGTGGGGCTGTTAGTGCAGGGGCCCTTGGGTGACTGGTTGTTCCCTCGTGGGATGTCTCCCCTCTGCTCAGCCTCAAACGTCTGTTGCAACCCGCTGTCTCTCTGTGTTTCTCTCTTTCTCTCACCCGCGCGCACGCTCATGCGCGCGCCTCACTGCGTCTGTCGACAGCAGAGCAGCTGAGTCCTGTGAGGCCAAGACTCTTATTAAAACCACAGATCACTTTCTACGAGAAGGGAAGGTAGGAGGAGCCTCATATGAAACAAAATTACAGACGGCCTCCTGCACTCTGGCCTACCACTTGATCTGCGTGCGCGTGTGTGTGTGTGTGTGTGTGTGTGTGTGTGTGTGTGTGTGTGTGTGTGTGTGTGTGTGCGTGCGTGTGCGTGTGTGCGCGTGTGCGCGCGCGTGTGTGTTTGTGCGTGTGTGTGCGTGTGTGTGTAAAATAGTGTAAAAAAAAAACTAAGCTATACCTGTATTCAAATAAGCAATGTCAGATGTATTAGACATAAATGTGTGGGTCTTATGTGTTAACCTTAAACCAAAATGAAGGTAAATGAACCACAGGCAGTTGTTAACCCTCTTTGGCTTTAATCACTTCAACATTACATGTTTCATGACATGTGGGCTGCACCTCTTGAGCACTGAACTCATCAAATAAATAAATAAAATACGTATATTAAAAAAAACACGACATAGTAGAATTATTATTTTGGATTTGTTTTTATTTAATAACAGTCTTTGCCGTTTGAAATTTGCCTTCTACTACATTGCGATATTGATTTGAATTGGATTATTTGTCCATTCTCAGTGTGCACGTCCAGTAGTTGCAAGTGACCGACCCCCCCCCCCCAAAAAAAAGTTTCTCTTGTCCTTTTCGCGCCTCTTCTTTCAGTGCCTTTTTGTTATTTTCCCAGTCGGCTTCCGTGCCTCCCTCCTTCTGCCCGCGTACCCCCTCCTTGCCAGCCTCCTTCCTCCATCACTGTGTGTGTGTGTGTGTTTGTGTGTGTGTGTGTGTGTGTGTGTGTGTGTGTGTACCCGGGGGTGGCCCGAAGATTCCTGTGCTAAGCCCTTGGCATACATACAAGCGCGCATGCACATACACACATGCACAGTAATAGCGCACAGACACAGCTGGCTGCTGCTCAGGTTTTCCAGGGAGAGAGAGCAAGAGCCCGGCACCAGAGGAGAGGGGGATGAAGAGGAGAGAGGGAAATGTGGAGGAGGGGGGGGCACAGCATGCGGCGACGAAGAAGGGTTGTTGTGGAGTCATTTTTCATCACAGGGTTCATTTTTCACTGCACTTCTTCCACTGACTATGTCGCTGTATTTCTCTTTATCTGTCCTTTCCTCCTGCTCCCCTCCCTTGATCCCGCTTTGTCTCTGTTTATCTTCCTTTTTTTTTCATACCCCCAACCCCACAATCCTCTCTCCCTTCTATGCGCTCCCTCTCACCCAAACTCTTTCCATCCGCCTTCCCTCGGCATCTCTCTTTCAGCCTAGTTTCTCCTTTATGAAATATGGATGGGAGCACTTTTTGGGTGCGCTGAGAGGTTTGCAGTTCAGAGGATGCGAGGGGGGTGGGGGGGCGATTTAGGAAGTGGCAAGGGAAGGGAGAGACGGAGAGGGAGCAGGATGGTGCTGGCGTCTCAGCAGACGTGCCTTGTGCATGCACCTAAACACCTCACTGAGCAATCTGTCAACATGTCAGCAACACATGTTTAGTTAAAAAAAAAAAAAAGAGAGAGAGTGGTTGGAAGGCGAGAGGAGTGCGTGAAAAAGATCTCTCCTCCTCCAGTGGGAGTAATGGCTCCCACCAGGGCTCTGGAAATGCTTTGAATTCAGCAGATTTCTATTGCGGGCTTCTCCCCCGGGGGCGTCTTTTTACAATGCCTGCATCTCAGAAATTTGAGCCCGAGGACCCCTAGGGGCGTCCTTTCATAATGCCTGAAAATGTAGGGTTATATTGTGTGCTCTTCCCCGTGAGGCTTTTATTAATACCTGTATTCACTGCCGCTGGAAATTACACAGGCGGCGCTGCAGGGGCCCAAGCTCGCTCCAGGAAGGGAGAAAGACTCTGTGGGGATATTTTCTCTCTTCTTCTTTCTCCTCTTATCCCTTCCTTCTCTCCCATTGCTCACCTCTTCCTCCCCTGTTGCCGACTACCTCAACTCATTTTGTTCTCTCTGACTTAATGCAAGAGTGAAATCAAGAATTTGCCAAAGGACAGAAGATCGTGTGTGTGTGTGTGTGTGTGTGTGTGTGTGTGTGTGTGTGTGTGTGTGTGTGTGTGTGTGTGTGTGTGTTGGCACCATCTCGCCCCCTTGTATTCAGCCCCACTTTGCTCAGAGGAAAGGGAGCACTCAATTAAAAATGTAACTTCGCTCTCTTGTTTCCCTCTCATCTTGCCTCGCTCACTCTGTGTCCTTGTGTGCCTTGTGTGTAGATCTTGCAGAGGGTAAATATTTGTGTGTGCTCGTGGATGTAGATAGATTATAGCCTCCGTCCATGGTCCAGTATACGGTGTCTGTATCTGTGTGTGCATGTGTGTGTAATGGTTAGACAACAAGATGACTGCTCCTTTTTCCAAACATTCATTAGAATTCTTCAGCCAAAGGGTTTTGCAGCTTTGCTGTTACTGTATTTGTCTCTGTGTTTGTTTGTTGATCAAATATTTACACATTCAGATTAAGGAAATATATATTTACATATCTTTGAATAAATAAATTGCCTGCTCTCTGTAGCCAGATTTTCTGTTTAGTTTTCAGATTTGTGTTTCTTCCTCTGACTGTTCCATGATGGAGCAATTACGAGATGTTGCTTTTCAGTCCTGGTGGCTGTTACTGTTCAACCAGAGTTATCATCCTACTGTGTGAGAGGGGAAGAGGTTTTTTGGGAATCCCAAGTACATCCCTTATTTGGTTGAAATCATATCTCCCCAGGCACACTCAGTTCAAACCCTAAGCCTGTACTTCCTACCAATTACCTCTGGTGTTCCTCAGGGATCTTTCTTAGCGCCCCTTCATTGTATTATATGTCTACTTTGGCTTGCCTGTATCTTTTGTTAATCTAACATCAATCATTATTGTTTTGTGGATGACATCCAGCTCCACTTCTTGACAATGATCAAGTCCAACCTCCCTATAAAATGAAATCTTGATTTCCCGTTAAGTTTCTAAAAGTCCATCCATCCATCCATCCATCCATCCATCCATCCATCCATCCATCCATCCATCAATCCGTTTTCTTTCTGCTCTGCTCACTCTCACAAAGGTCACAGGTGTGCTGGAGCCTGTCCCAATGGACTTTGGCCGAGAGGCAGGCAACACCTTCAACTTTAGTTATTATTATCATTGTTTTTTTTGTTTTTGTTTTTTTCATTTATAATCATCAAAATGGCCCCTAACAAAAAGTGTCATTTAAGAAAAATAAAACAAAACTGCTTAGCAGCTCAATGAAGAGCTATGGATTGAAGTAGCAGCTTCTTTTTGAGATCACTGGCTTCCTTTTCAGTGTGCACCAGCATCATACTGTACACAGGCTGAATAAAACACTTGTTGTTTCCAACTTTTGTCACCAGATGTCACCAAAATCACCCCACACTGAAATCATAAGAATTATTATTCTTGTTCTTCTTCTTATTTTTAATTATAAAAGACACCGCTACCAGTTGCCTTCTATCATAAACCTCGCCGTTGTTCATCAACCTGTGTTTTAATCATTTTGGGAGCACAACATACACCCTATTTGTATAATTTCCATATCCATATGTGTGCTTTATGTCTTTGTCAGTGTTTCAATGGGCCAGGATAAAGTTGTCATGGGGCCATGAGGGGCCTGTGTGTGTAGGGGGTGTCTGGATAATGAGGAACAGACCATTGCCTTGGATTCCTGCACCCCTGCCAACAACCAGGACCCCCAGAACCTCAACCCCCCTCCTTCTTTTCTTTTTTTCTCCCCCCTCCTGCTGACACCTGGGATTTTTTTTCTCAATTTTTCCCCTCCCTCACAGCTTTTTTTTTTTTTTTTGCTCTCCCTCTCAAGTGGAACACATGCCCCCCCCCACCCGGTTTTATGCATTCTTCCTTTCTACCTTCCCTCCCCATTCTTCATCCCTCATACTCATCTTTGGATCACAAGTCACATGTCACTTGCCTCCTCACACATTGGCTCCAGTGTCTGCATCCTTTCCTCCCTCCCTCCTTGCTGTAACTCCCTGCTGCGTTCTCAAACCCAAAACTGACCGCATCCCCTCCGCTCACCCTTTGACTCCCTTCCCCCCCTTTCACCTCCCGCCATTCTCTCCCAAACCCCTCTGTTCCCCGCCGAGCTGGCCCCAAAGCTCTGATCCTTTCCTCCATGCCCCCAAACTTCCCCACTGTGCCCTCCCAAGACACACATACACCCACACCCTGTGGTGAATGGCCCCAAAGTAGCCCCTGTTTTTCTCCCTCCGTCTGTTTTTCCACTCTTTTTTTTCCCAACTCACCTCTGTTTCCCATACCCACTTTGAGGACTTAGATTTGTAATGCCCTTGATTTAATTTGAGTTTCAGAAGTCTTTTTTTATTTATGTCCATTATTTTTTTTTTTCTTATTCTGACTCCTTAAAGGTAATGGTGGGGACTCGAGTCACAAGACTTGACTAGAGTCAGACTCGAGCCTCCAATTTTAGGTTTTGCAACTTGGCAAGCTAAAAAAAAACTAAACTTGAATTTGGCTGTAATACTTGAGTCATTGTGTTTGTAGTGGAAAATCTGCATTCATGGAATACAAGATGATTTTTTTTTTCAAGAGGAAACTCACAACTGGCAACTCACACTATGTTATTATTTCCAATGCAGAGGCCACCAAAACACACACACACAGTACTGTTTTATGGAAGGTGCTCGGACAATCATTAAATGTCGATTCCAGATTATGTTTTTGCAAAAAGAGAACAGCAGCAGGCATGGTTTGCAACTCAAAGATTAAAAATACAACAACTCCAGCATGCACTTCAACTTAATCTGCCACTATAAAACCCACTTTGACAGGTAGGCCACATTAAATTCAGTTTTGCTCACCAACGGGTCAACCTGAATTCATCTACATGTTGCAAATGTGCTTAATTGAAAACGCGTTAAATTAATAGTCATCACCGTGACTAGTTTGAAACTACTCAAAACTACAGTATGTGATGGTGAACGTGGTAGTATTTCTAACTTATGTCTAGATATCATTGATGCTACATGCTAAGAGCAAGAGCAAAGTAGCTAACATGTGAATATACTGTCATGTTCACCAATAATGTCAGCGGTGTGTGCTGCTCTGTAGCATTTACTTTGTTGACGCTGACCGCTCACTGTTTTGTATATGGATACAATAAACTTGACGCTTGTTACCATAGATGAGAGTATTTAGTTGATAAAATGTTCTACAGTTCTCATAAGCCTTTTTTTTTTATCGTGCATGTTTGATCAGTTCCTGAAACATGTTTGCAGCTTAGTAAAAACCATTCAAGTCAAAGTCAAAACATTTAAATGTCTGTGAATGAAAATCACTGGCTTGGTCTCATAGTTTCAAAAATTAAAGTGTAACCATGCCTCTTTATATTCATGTTTTCATAGTGGTTCAGGCAGAGGAAGAGGTGAGTCCATATTGGGAACCCAAGTTCCTCTAACCCGTACAAAAACACTGAATGTGTTTCTAGTCTTGTTAGATTCAGTTTCTTTTGGACACAGTGCAAGGTTTTTATGTCTGACATTTTTCCAGTCATGTTCTGGCTCTCAATGTTTTATGAACTCAAGTCCGCCGTTCTGTTACAAACACAGAGCTCAAGCATGCTTATTTAAAGGGGAAGTCAACCCCCAATTAAATTTTTTTTTTACATTAATAAGTTTGATGCAGCCCCACATTCTGATTAAACTTGCGTTTGCGGAATGTGAGTTAAGTAAAATCCACCTGCTATTGCCATTTTGCCACTTGCTGTCAACTAAAACTGACACCACAGTTGCTCTTGGTTCCAACCAATCGTAGCTCATCTTCAGAAAACAGGTCAATCGTGGTTGGCGGTTACCTGCACCTTGAGCAACTGTGATGTCATTTTCAGTTGACAAATAGCGGTCACCCCCCCCCCCCCACCCGAAGTGGTTTAAAAACCTGAGGATGTTACTGCTTAACTCATATTCCACAAACACAATATTAATCAGAATGCTGTCTTTAGACTACATGTCTACAACATGTTGGGCTTGACTTCCCCTTTAAGTAAAATCCTGTTCATTTATTGGGATGAAAATGAATGGTCAATTCCCATTGTCTAAATGATTCCTTTCCATTACAGTGACGTGAAGCTCATTGAATTGACTATAAAGGCCAGTGCATGCTAAGGTTGCTATCCCCAGGTGTCTATGCATTCATGCACATGCACAGTTTCAGTCACAGACAGTTGTGGCAAAGGCCAGTGTACCACAGGGAGACAGCCTATAATAGTTTTAACCCAGCGCTCAGGTGTGACTCGCCTTTGTCCAGCCAAATGTCAGAGAAAAGCACAACTCGGGGGAGAAGCGGCTGAGAGCAGGAAGTAACAAAATAGGGGGGAGGATCAAGAGAGTAAATTGAACAAAGTGGAAATGATGCAACGGTACTGTGACGCGATCACGCAGGATAGGTTTACCCTCTGGAAGGTTCGACCAAGGCGCTTTCACATACTATGACACAGCCTTTTTTGCCTTGTTATATTTAGTGATAAATAACGAACCATGTTGTCAAGCTACGGTCGAGTCTCGTGAATGAGATGTGTGTGTGCCAGGCTTTCTGTCTGGGCACCTGGTTATGTGGGGGCTGGGAGTCCTGCTCAGCACTGCTCTTCCTGTCTCAAGAGCTCCCTTGGGGCACCAAGACCAACTCTGCCAACCTCCCACTCCCATTCCCTCCCCACCCTCATGCAGAACACACATGCACACTGACGTCAGCTGCTTCAGGCCCTCTCCCTTGGGTGCTACCAGAATCTTTTGTTTCCATCCTCCGTTTACTCCAGGCCTCTCCTTCCACCCTCCTCACTTCTCTCCCTGCCTTTTGTCCGCTGAAATAGGTGTCCCGCTAACTGCCTGATTGGAATTCACTGCGCTCTGGGAAGTCTCAGGGCAAGGACAATGTGAAGTGTGTTACTATGCATATACGGTGGCCATATGCAAAAGTACCCGCGTGTGTGTGAGAGAGGCGATCACGGTATGCATGCTTATTTCGTATGAATGTGAGAGACCTGTGGTTAACACACATGCTGTTCAATGTGTTGACTGTTTCCGACTCATTAAATCTTTTTTTGGAAAACCTTAATATATTCTCATGATGCTCTTGACTATGAAATGCCTGATTCAGCACATTCAATATGGAGTACAGTATATGTATCCATCCATTTTCTAATCCGCTTTATCCTCACAAGGATCGCGGGCGCGCCAGAGTCTGTCTTCGGGCAGGAGGCGGAGCACACCCTGAACTGGTATCCAGCCAATAACAGGGCACACATCGACGAATAACCATCCGCGCTCACACTCACACCCGGGGACAACTTCACACTCGCATGACCCAGAGTCGTGCCGTACATGTTTTTGGAATGCGGGAGGAAACCGGACATCCCGGAGAAAACCCACACAGGTATGGGGAGAACATGCAAACACACAGGAAGGCCAGAGCCAGAATCGAACCCCGCACCTCTGCACTGTGAGGCGGGCGTGCTAACCAGTCGCTCACCGTGTTGCCCTGTAGATGACGTTGTCAAATTGAGCAAATAGTGCAGTATCCCACACCAAAATTAATTCATTTGCTATCAAGTAGTCATTGTCTGAAGCCCACTTGCAAAGCATAGTGGGCATATTTTACAGTTCCCCATCTATGGTCGATCAGAACTGGAGGTGGTCCTTTTTTTCAATTTCTTTTTTTTTAGGGTGATTGTCACTGTGTTTATAGGCTGCAAAGAGAAAGAGAGACTGTGTGTTATGTACCGCATGTTTCTCTTCCCAACTACCGGTACTTGAATTGGGGTTTAGGAACAAGATAATTCCTCCCTTGTACTCCCTCTTTACTTTCTCTCTCTCTCTCTCTCTCTCTCTCTCTCTCTCTCTCTCTCTCTCTCTCTCTCTCTCTCTCTCTCTCTCTCTCTCTCTCTCTCTATGGTGCAAGTGGGATGTCTTGAAATATTAACCAAATAGCTCTTCATTTTTCAAATATGATCGAAAACACACTGTTAAATAAATCAGGAGTAGCGACTGCTGGGGAGCGCAATAAGATGGGGCCTTTCAAATAAACAACAAAACAACACAAACAATGACCGTGATGAAAGGGAAAGTTGATTGATGACGATCGATCCGTGGGATCGCTCTCATCCATGTAGAAACATAGCATCTAATTTAAGGACATAGAATTTCATTCTCTTTGCTGTCCCGATGGAGAATTGCAATGCGCTGCTGTGTACACGTTTGCATCTTCTCTTCTTCACCTCAGCACTGATGCAAGTGTCTGCATGAATCGTCCAACTTCCTCCATCCATTACCCCTTTCCTATTCTGCTTAGATTTGAGCCCATTGCTCATTGTAATGGGGGGGGGGGTGCAGAGTGGATTGCAGACTTTTGGAGGTTTGGGGTGAGAAGCTAAATGGGTATTTCCCCCCCCTTGTCAGCTGCCAAAACATGCCGTCTGCAAATAAGCAGATAAAATTGTGTGTGAATGTGAGTAAAGAACGCTTCGGTCTTGGGCATGAAGATATGCGTCTGTTTGTTGTACATTTTGAGTAGACGTGGGTATTTGTCCTGTGTGTTGGGGAGTTGGTCCTCTGAGAATACTGTTTGTGGTGAGGGCTGCAGTGACAGCTGCAGAAGGGGTGCGGGGGCTGACTGCTTTCTGACTGATAAGGGGAGGGAGGGAGCTTTGAGGAGTGGGGGGGGGTGTCGTATTAGAGACATGAAGAGACGGTTAATAGTTTAGCTGTGCCGAACACAAGCACACTCGTGTGTCTCACTGGAGCAAGGAGGCAGGGGCCAGGTAAAAAAAAAACCTTGAGGAATGACTGACAGGGCTGTTTCAAAATCCATTTCATAAGTATTGGGACATACCTTATTGTCAAGTTGATTACATCTTCTTGATCTAAACATTTTGGACATTCTTGAATGCTATGCTTCCAAAGTCGTGTGAGTGATTGTACCCACGGCACAAGGAAGCAAGTATTTTTAGATTGATTTGGTATGGAAGAACCTGATCTCAACCAGAGCAAACACCTCTGGAATAAACTACAACGGAGGTTGCAAATTAGGCCCAATCTGAAAGGCCACAGATAGCGAGACTATCAGCTAACTGCCAAAAGGCCACCAACTCACTTCCTGCAGGTGTAATGGACAGGTAAGGCAATACTCGTGACATAATGGTGCGAGTGTCATGGGCACTTGTCACATGTCCTTACCCATGTACGACAATTAAGCGCGGAGCCTTTCATCTGCCTTTTTGATTTTGATAGCATGTCAGTGTAATTTAGAAAAAAAGTTCTTAATGACACAATGGTACAAACACTTTCATGGTACAATCCACCCCCGCATTCATCGTGTAGTGCACCGTGTTTTTCTAATGTCCCTTCTGCATAATTCCTACCTTCCCAACCCACACATTCAAAGACTAATACATCCGTGAATGTGATTGTCTTTCCTGAAATAATAATAGCCCCATTAGTGCTTAATTATTCATGTTTTACTCGTACAATTCAAGTTAACGGTTCAAACATTAGTACATAATAAAACTCCAGAGGCTATGCTTTTAATTTAATTTCCACCGTCTAAATTAATTTTAGGGCATGCTTGTGCTTTTCGCTCGCTCTGTCACAGAGGGGAGAAAGACAGGAGCTTACTTGGAGTGCCGCGGCAGCCCGCAAATGATAGACCGAAAAATGCCGTTTCCTTAGGCGGTAAATTTTACACCAGAAAAAAATTTGAAGCGATATTTACTTGAAAACAACAAGACAATAACATGTGATTCAAAATGCATGAATACTAAAGTGCAAGTGCAAGTACAAGTGCAGGCAACCTTAAACGGCCACTTATTAAAACAATAAAGAACCTCTGCCATAAATAATGAATAATTTCAAAACATAAATCAACCTTCAGGTGCATCAGGGGAAATATGATGGAGTTTGAAACTGGCAGTTACAAGCAAACGGTTTGCCCTTTCTCCTTTGCTCGCTCATCATGAGGCCGTTCACAGCTAAACAGTATGCATGTTAATTTGGGAATATCCTTTCGCCCTTTCAGGGCCAGCAGTTACTACAGCGGACAGTTTATCATGTTATCAGGCTACAGGTTATCATTATTCGTGCATGAAAGGGTTAAGAGTGTTCGAAACTCTCAACATCTGTGTTACTGTCTGTGTCCGAAGTCAATATGATGCTGTACGATTGTTCGGTTCCCCCCAGCAGTGCGTGTTTCTGTTGCACTGCCCAACCTGTTAGTGGTCTCCGTCGACCGCTTGGTTGCAAACCCGGTCGACTCCATCGTCTCCGTGCGTTCTCTGTGAAATGCATGTGGATCAAGGCGCACCTAAACAAGCCCATCCCTCGCCGTGCCTTTTCATACTTCCTTTTTGCATTTCTTAAATTGTAGCGTTTGTAACATTGTCTTGGTGGATACGTCTGCTAAATTTACTTGGGGTGGGGGGGTTGTTTTCTAATGCTACAGTACTACAAGAGCACACAAACATGCAGTCCGACTTGCAGACGGAGCTAGCAATAATGGGACCCCCTAGCCTTCTTCTCCCTCTCTGCCCTCTTGACCTCTCCCCACTTTGATCTGTTTCATGTCACCAGCTCACCCACACCCACTTACCTCCCCTCCTCCCCTAACACACACACACACACACACACACACACACACACACACACACACACACACACACACACACGCGCACAAGTACCAAATCCACCTTTGTTTCTGTCTCTGCCTCCCTCCCTGTGTGTATGTCTGAGCATTGGTCTTTGTGGAAGCCAGTGTGTGGGCTTTCATTCACCAGGGGGGCTTTTCTTCTGGACAGTTGTTTTTAAACGTCTCCGTCCCCATCACGTTGGACTTGATACTTGGGGATTACTCCCTTCTCAGCCTGCATTGATGGCATATGTTTGCCCCCTTTGTCTGTTAAAAAGGTTAGGAGACGATGAAAGACTTCACTTTTGGAGTGTAAAGTTAAGTTCTAAGTGTCTGATACACTTAGTGTGTGTGTGTGTGTGTGTGTGTGTGTGTGTGTGTGTGTGTGTGTGTGTGTGCGTGCGTGCGTGCGTGTGTTTCTGTGATACTTGTTCGTGACTTTGTAGAGATGTTATGAATACTAAAGCGAAAGTTCAAAGTGATTCACTTTATCTTCTTCATGTGATGAGATATAAGACTTTAGTCTAAACCCGGGATCGCTGTGATTTGGGTCTTTGTGATTCTTCCTGAACTATACAGTCGTACTGATCACATTTCTATTCACTTTATCTTCAACCCCCCCCCCCCCTTTTGCTGTATTATTTGTTGTTTCATTTTTACCCTTCCCTGCCTTTGTTTCCATCATTTTGCAGCCTTCATCTCGCTTCCCTTTTTCTCCTTTTAATCTATCTGGCCGTCCTTGACCCTCAGCTGGTAATATGGACTCTCTTGGGGGAGCGAATGGTTTATTGCATCAGTAATTATTCCACGCTACGTCCAGGTGGCATAAAAGCAATAGAAGTTAATCCTGGCTGTGTGTTTTTCTGGACGAAAACATACACCGCCCACACCTGATTTTAATTTGGGGTGGTTTCGAACTGCACTGAAACAAGTCTTTATAATTTTCCCGTGCCACACGGGAGGCACAATGTTCGAAACACGCATACCACTCCATAATACAACTACACGGCACTGTTTGTTCATTTATTACACTGCCGGTTTACACCTGAATATGTTGTACTGGGTGGGACACTGTGCAATATGTGCATTAGGATTGTATATGTATGTGAATGTTTATTATTTATTATTTTCTGCATGGAGCGTATAAGCGCCTCTCCCAGTGTGCATTCTCTCTTGCCGTCTGTGCCCCTAATCCCCGAATGTGCCACTAATGGCAGGTCCAGGTGTTGTGCTCTGCTTCTCGTCTCCCCCGGGATCATCTCTTTAGCGTGTATGTGTATGTGCTCGCATGTATTCCGCTCATTGGGGGGTTTACGTGTTGAGACCAAGGGGCTGTCCAGGATCCTCTCCTCCAGAAGGGAAGGGAGGGAAGAGGAATGGCAGGCAGGAGGTACCCGCCTCCCGCAGCTTGCTTTCTGGGTTCCCCTGAGCACAAGACCCCCCTCCACTATACTCCCCCGGGTCTCCGCAGCCTCATTGCCTTACTGCCTCTTTTTCCCCTCATTTTATATTCTCATCACTCCCTGCCCCTCATCATGGGAGTTTATGTTTCTGCATTGCGTCAGATTTTTGGTGGAGAAGAGCTTCAGTAAATGTCCTGTCTGGATGGATACTGTTGTGTATTTGGCGTATTCATGCGGCCAAAATGAATTTGTTTACCTGCGCGCATATGTGTGCAACTGCATGTTTGTGTTTTGAAATGCAAGCTCCAGCTGCCCGCATCACTTATTTATAGGTCCCGCTTACACATAGGTTAATGAGGAAGGACTTGTGTGTTTGCGTCGGTGCAATACGGTGGATAAATTGCAATATCAGTCGGGTCCAATTACACAACTGTGGATGTTGCTTATATGCCGACGAATACGCTCACGGATCTATAGGATGCTCCGGCTAAATGCTAATGATCTATTATTATGCACAAGGTAGCACTTCAAAAGTAACCCAGTTGGTGTTATTCATCAACGCGTGCATTATTGCAACCACACGAGTCCTTGTGGAAACATCCGAGGGCCTCTTTATGTGTGTTTTATGCATGCGAGTTCATGACTAAGGTGAACGCGTTTCTAGGTTAGCGAGTAGTCTGTCAGTCCATCAAACCTCATTCTTATAAATAGATGATGTAGCCGCTAGCCATGGTCGCACACAGGGTGACTGCACCATTGTGCGTGCTTGTGTTAATACACACCGGTGTTCATATGTGTGTGCATTGGCATAGTGTTTTTGTTTATCCGACACTCTGCCCGGCAGCTGGTTCTCATTTCTGAGTGAACAAACAGCAGAGGAGATGGACGGAAAGTGGGACAGAGGCGGGGGCGATTAGTTAGCCCTCATCACGATGCAGGGTCGGCGAGTCAGAATTTGATGACAAGATGAAGAAAAGTTGGCTTGGAAGGCACAGTACAACCTGGAGATGACCAATATGTCTGTAGATTCTCAGGCATCTGAATCGAGGTTTGAATTGAGGCAATTCTAATATTTGATCATGAAAACATTTCGCCTTTAATCCAAATGGTTTCTTCACTTCTAAAGTTTAGGCGGGGAGCCTTTGGGGAATAGAAAGGGAGGCGCCACGCCTCAAATTTGGAATTGAAGAATTGTTTTGGATTCAAGGTGAAATGTCTTCAACATGAAAAGTCAAGGGTCCTCCATTCATACTTTGCAGACAAAGTTTCTGATTTGTTTGAATTTTGAAGCAATGAATCCCTTCAACTATGCATCATAGATTAGAAACAAAGACGGGCCATGTCAAAATTTGTACGGGCCATTTTAAATAGTATTTTGACATGCTTCGAAGTCAATTAAGTACAGTAAGTTTGACACTGTTTAAACTGAACCAAAAGCTTTTAATCTGAACTTTAATGACAATACGTTGCTCTTCAAAATTGGTAGCTGACACACAGGGAACTTAACCAGCACCAATATTCAAATACACAGACTTTGATGGGTGCCAGCTTGTATGATCACAATCATTTGTCGTCACATAGGTTTTAAGTGGCATAAAAAAAGGCCACAAAAGATAAATTAAAGGACAACAAACATACATTAAACCCTCAATACTTGAGCTGATCATTCTCACAATATGGTTATTGAAACGTCTGCATTTTTGTTACTGTAGAGGATTTTTTTTAATGTTCTGGCATTTCCTGGCTTATTTTATTAAGTAATATATTTACTAGTGATGTATTAATAGATGCTGTGCATTACTTTGGATGATACCCTATGTTTTGTCATCAGGGGATACTCTTGTTTGACATGTAGTGTAATGTGTGCACAGTTTGGTGTGTGTGTGTGTGTGTGTGTGTGTGTGTGTGTGTGTGTGTGTGTGTGTGTGTGTGTGTGTGTGTGTGTGTGTGTGTGCGTGTGTGCGTGTGTGCGTGTGTGCGTGTGTGTGTGTGTGTGTGTGTGCGTGCGTGCGACATTGCGCAGATCTGCACAAAGTAGACTATCGGCCCTCCTCCTAACCTTCTGCCCTCAAAGACACTGGCACAAACAGACACACTCTGTCCATATGGAGCACTTGGCGCCCAAAAGCGTCCAAAAGCAGCCGGACCCTTTCCCAGGGCAGAAGGTGAGGGTCCCCACTGCCTGCGTGCGGCCTATTTGTGTGTGTGTGTGTGTGTGTGTGTGTGTGTGTGTGTGTGTGTGTGTGTGTGTGTGTGTGTTTTATCCATCCGTTAGTATCGTCAAGGGCTCAAGACCCACAGACTGCTTTATCCTCCTTTTGGTCTGTGCTCTTTACTGTATGTAGTGTGCGGTTGTCCCAACGGACGGCATCCCAAGTGAATGCAGGAATGACAGCAGAGGTCAATGCCCCCCCACAAGCATCAACTAGGGTTGCATGCCATATGTGAGGAACCGACTCATCCGTTCAATATAAAAAGATTGTGTAGATACAACTCCGGCCAGAAAACCGAAATCTCTCAGGGAAAAATTGCTGGTCAAATAAGCACAGGGAAATGAATCAGTGTCTCAATCTTGTCTTCAGGGGAATGAAAGTTGGCTACCATTTTTTTTTTTAAACAGCTCCATCAGACTACGCAACAGGTAGTTTCAACCAACCAATCTGACTGGTCAAATACACTTTCCTGCTGTGCAATTCTCGTGATTCATAGCAACCAAAAAGCGGTGGCTAGGCTGATCAGTTGCCATGCCAACTCACATGATAATCACAGACACAGGTAGGGCTTTCTTTTCTGTTCTCTAGTTATTTAACCCCAATCACATCTAGTATGTTGACCCCCTCCCTGGTAGTCGCTATGCTGGAAGTCACAAATTATTATTTTTTTCCATCGTAAATCTTTTTTCATTCATTCGTTCTTTTTTTCCCCTTTTTTAAAAGTAGGCAATCACGATTGTTTTGCGGGCTACCCAGACTGCAGAGTTGTTATTCTGCTCCCTATGGTGAGTCTTGGGCTGCATGCACTCGCGCTACAGCAGCATGGGGCTATCCCAGGGGGGCCGGGGAGCAGTGGAAGGTAAGAGGGTGAGACGGTTTGAGCGAGTGGAGGGCAGCAAGGTCCCCACGGGTAAAGGCGGAGTAGAGTGCAGTGGACAAATAGTAAGATGGAAGCAGCAAATTGGGAAGAAAGAAAGGCAGAGGCTGATATTAAGAGCAAACTGAGTTGACCCTGCATATATCGGAAATCATCATTTGCTGTTGTACATGAATCATTTTCATCCATTCTGTGATGTTTGCATGTTTTTTTTTACTGCCAGCACCCTTGCCAGCAAGTATTTGATGTTTAGATTTAGGGGTATGGTCATTGGACAAATACATGAGTTGTAGCATTGAACACTCACTTGTGTATGTTGAACGGTTGTAGACAGCGATGAATTTTACGGGTGTTAGACTCGTGTTTCTTCGCTGACGTTGTCTGTTATTGTTATGCATTATAAACCACTGTTTGGGAAGCGTTGTAAACCATGAATCCCAAATCATTGTATTCTGGTTGTATTCCAGCGTGTGTACCACTACACCATCAGTGATTATGTTTTCTTTAATTCCTCTTTAAAAAAAAAAAAAAAAACTTACATCTTGCCCAAAGTCTGCTGGTCACCCTCCCTCAGTGCTGTCCCGGTTGAGACATGGGTGAGGCCCAACACAAGTTTCGGACAGAGTTGGATGGATGGATGGAGTGCTGTGAATAAGAACATGAAAGATGACAGATGAAGGGAGTCAGAGAAAGAGGGATGAAGACGGAAGAGTAGATCGAACGCTGCGGACAGAGGAAGGGATGACATGCAAGGAGACTGCAGAGTGAGAGATAAACCCGGAACACAACACTTGGGGACCCGTGGTCCTCCAATTTGCCTCCCTTGTTGGTTTAACAAGAGTAGAATAGAAAAGTAGAGGGTGGAGGGGGTGGATATAAACAGTACGCGTCGACCCGCCTCTGCTCCCCTCCTTTTGAAACTACATTTTCTACTTTTCCTCCCAAAGTGACTCCCTCCACCCCCAAAAGAAAGGCACAACATCCATCCACTCTTAATGTCTCTCCTCTTGTGGTTTCTTCTATAATTTAACATTTCTCTGAAAATTTCCTGCTCCCACCACCCCCCCTCCTCTGCTTTCCTCCCCATCTCCCAGTTCCTCCCAGTTTACCATTCGGCCTTGTCTTGCCAGGTCCCCTCGTGGCCGACTGACAAAGACGCCGTTAAAAAGCCGTGTGATCCTCCATTTTAGCGCCAGCCACGCTAGTCAGAGGATTAGGGCTCTTTAATGACGCTAATCTCCCCTCCCATTCTTCCCGGACACCCCCTCCACCCAACCCTTCAAAAAGTGATTTCTCCCTCATGCTCTGACCGAATCCGTCTCTGTTCAGTCCCTCTCGTTCGTCTTGTCTTTCTTCCTCCTCCTGCTCACAAGCTCACAAACATTACATCCACACCGACTCACACTTTGAACTACCATAAAATGAGTTAACTCGCTCCATCTGCTTTGCTCTTCCGCCGTGCCGTCAGACTCAAACACACCAAGATGCGGGGAAATTACGATTTAAGTGAGAATCCAGCATTTTGCGACTCCCAATTTAATGTATACAATGCAATACAATACAATGCAATACAATACAGCTTTCACAACAGCTTCAGATAACAAATTTCACCAAGTTGTGTTGAAACCAAAGCAGACAAAAACAACCTTTTAGTCGGAAAGGCCTTGGCATTTTCTTCCCTTGATTGCATTGATTGATTGAATGTACACAACGTTATTTATAACTTTTGCCGGTGTCGTTTTTGGTATACTGATTGGACGGATTCATAAACAATTCCAAGGATACAAATCCTAACCACTGCATCTCAGTTTATGGCACGAGTTTAGTTTTGTATTGCCAATCTGACACGGAAGGAGATCCTGATTCAACAAAAATAATATAGTATATTGTGAATTGCCACAATGTGTAATTGCCTCAATTTGATTTGTAGCTCGATATAGTCTTTGTATTTTCATATTTTTTTTCCTCCTCCATTCTTTTTTTCCTCATTAAATTCATGGTTTTGCAGTTTCTTTTTCAACCTGCGCCCCTTGCAGAGTTCTATTTGCTCGTCGCTGTGCCTACATTTTCCTGGCAATCGATTCATCACAGGAATTTGTTTCCAGGCGCTCTCTGTAATGCAATACACAGTAGACTACACACGCACACGCGCACGCACATAAGCAAGCACGATTGTAACTGGTTGAGATGAGACGATGCATGTTGTCGGGCCGGCGCGATTTGCAAAGCTATCCGGAGAAACAACATGTCGCCCCCAATGTTGCCTTGTGTTCGCAGTAATATTGCTGTGACTTCTCTCTTAATCACCTCTCATTCCCTTATTTCCCCTCCTTGCTTGTCTATAGTTGATAGCAATCAGGTAGAAGAAAAGAAAACATCTGCTCTATCCATTTTGCAAATGTTAAATAGCCTCACTGCGCCGCTTCGCACAGCACGCCAAGGCGAACAGAACAAGCGAACATTATTCAGCCCCCTCTTTGTTGTGTCAAACCTTTTTCCTGAAGTGTCTGTTACAGAAGCCGTGTCCTTGCTGTCGCCCCTGTGCTAGACCGCGCCGGGATCTAACCTCTAGCATGGTCAAGGGAGAGGTGGAAAAAAAAAAAAGAACAATGCTTGCATGTATTAGAGAGATGGGGAGTGAGTAAAGCAGCCTTTCTCAGCCCCGCATATGTCCTAATCACTATTCAGACGTTTCAATCTGCCAAGGCCCTAATGAAAATATGATGAGGCGGATCTCTGGTCCTCAGGGATGAATGGAGGGCTGGGAGGGGAGAGATGGAATGAGGAATGGCTGCAGAGGGAGGACGAAGGGAGAGAAAATACACTCTGTCCTTATTTCTGGGCCCCGCTGGGGATACATAGTTCTTGGAGCCTTCTATTTAGATGTTGCCGCTGCTGTTGGAGTATGTGTCTTTCTTCCGTTTCTTCCTTTTTATCTCTGCCACCCTCATTTGGCTTCTGTGTTTGCATGCGTGTGTGTAACCAGGATAAATGTGTTTATTTATTATTATTTTTTTGGTTTATAGCCTCTCTCTCATTTGAGAACTCCCACAGGCTGACTCTTGCCTTCCAAGAAAGATGTAACTTCTTATTAATCATTCTAATGCTCCCTCTTTTACCCCTTCTCTCTGCCTGTGCTCTAATTGCAATTTTGGGGCGGGGGAATCCTGTGGCTATGTACTTTTTCTGATTTTGCGGCGCGTCAATCTGAAGTGTTTTGAAACAACTCAATCTCCCCCTCCTTTTTTTTTTTTTTTTTAACCAGATGGTGACGACGACCCAGCCGGGCTGTCCTGGGTGCCCTCCTCGCCCTCCAGCAAAGATGTGGCGTCGCCTTCGCAGATGCCCGATGGCTGTTGCGACCTCGGCATGGCCACCGGCGGCGAGGAGGAAGGAGGTGCAGGTCTGCCATACCCGTGTCAGTTCTGCGACAAGTCCTTCAGGTAGTAAATTTGACACGTTTTACTCCCCACTGATACAGTAAAAAAAAAAAATATATATATATACATATATTCTACCATAGACCTCATGCTGAATGCTCAATAATTTATTATTGTTTTTTTGTTTATTTCGAAGTTCAATTCAAAAGGTGAAAGGCACATTATATTTATTTACTACAGAACGGGAAATATTTCATGATTTTGATTATAAATCCCATACTTTTACTGACAAAACCATCAAAAGTGATATTTTTATTGAAATCAAGTAGTAACTGGCCTTCCAAAAGACATTTTCCAAATTCTAATGAATCTGTATTTGTGAGTTGCACTTTTAGAATTGAATGACAGAAACTTTATAGTGATTGATTGAGATGGTCCTGTACCCATGTGTTGACATTTGACTTTAATTGAGGTAAAAATGAAAACCGCCAAAACAGGACAATGAATGACCCCCTCTGCACTTGTCACATGTCCAGCACTTTACATCTCCTGCTCTCACGTTCTCATCTTCAGCCGCCTGAGCTACCTGAAGCGCCACGAGCAGATCCACAGTGACAAGCTGCCTTTCAAGTGCACCTTTTGCAGCCGTCTCTTTAAACACAAGAGGAGCAGAGACCGCCATGTCAAACTCCACACAGGTGGGCACGGAAATCACATCATGCCTGTTATGCTTTGTGAAAGACACAAAGTATTGCAGGCTTTTTTTTGTTGTTGTTTTGTTTTTGGTATGGTGCCACAAATGAAAGTACCGCTAATAACTGGTGGTACAACCTGATTGTGGAAATCGCAATAGAAATAGCAATGTGACAAAGGCTACCATGTTTGTGGGATTTCTAAAAAACAAAGTGAGCATTTTAAATGGCTCTGAAGTCCTGCATAACAAATAAATTCATGGGGAAAAAAAGACAAAAGAAGATGGCCTATTCTACTTTCCACCGGATTAAATTGACTTTTTTGGGGCAAGTGATGCCATTTGAATCGTAATTTTGAGGTATCGACTTGGTGAACTCCCTTTTTACAGCATACAGACATTGAGAATTAAGCACAGAAGAAAATGGAGGGCCGGACACTTCCAAAGGCGTTCTTCTTTGTAGCTACAAGCTTCATGTATTTTGTTTATTTATTTGTTTTAATGAAGTGTGCTAATTATCCCCTCTCAATCCCTCAACTGATGCAGGAGATAAGAAGTATAGTTGCCAAGAGTGTGAAGCTGCGTTTTCCCGCTCTGACCATCTAAAGATCCATCTGAAGACACACAGGTAAACGTCTCGCATAATTTAGGTAGTTGCCTTTCCATGTGTTCATTAAATGTATCGTTTATCACAAGTTTGACAGATATTGCTTTTGATTGCACCCGAGTCTAATTTGTGAATCCACACATTTAGCTCCAGCAAACCATTTAAGTGCAGCGTGTGCAAACGAGGCTTCTCCTCCACTTCCTCATTGCAGAGCCACATGCAGGTAAATTGCATGTTCATGTTCATGACTTTTGTTTAATCATTGTTGTACAGTAACATAAAACAACATATCTCAAGATATAAATTTTTTGAAAGACATCCGGCTGCTTTCTTCTTCTTGCAGGCGCACCGCAAGAACAGAGAGCACCTCGCGTTGAGGAGTGAGAAGGACGCAGGCAAAAAGGGAACTGGAGGAGAGATTGACCTGGAGCAGGACCTTTACATGTGTGATTACTGCGAGGAGACGTTCAGCCAAACGGATGAGCTGGAGAAACACGTCCTGACCAGGCACCCCCAGCTGTCCGACCGAGCAGACTTGCAGTGCATCCACTGCCCGGAGATCTTCCTCGACGAGGCCTCACTCCTCACTCATATTGACGCGCAGCATGCCAACCGCAAACACAAGTACAAGAGACGATTGCTTTTCGCTGTCTTCACGCAATACAAAGCATGCTAATGTCTGTTCGTTCTATTTCTATCTGTAGATGTCCTGTTTGTTTAGAACAGTTCCCCTCTGTAGAGGATGTCTACTGCCACCTTGACAGCCATCGCCAGCCGGACTCTTCCAATCACAGTGCTGCCAGTCCTGACCCTGCGCTGGGAAGCGTTGCTTCCATGAGTTCTGCGACTCCAGATTCCAGTGCCAGCCTGGAGAGAGGATCCACCCCTGACTCCACCCTGAAGCCCAGCCAGGGCAGTGAACGAGGCCGCAGAAAAGGCAACGACAGCGGGGAAGAGATGGGAATAAGCTTGGTGCATCCGGGTGGAGGTATGTCTTGAGCCGTTGTGTTTTATACCCCTTTGAAAAGGTAGAATCGATTGACTGTATATATATATATATTTTTTTTTCTGTCCAAGGTGGAGGAGGAAACTGGGCTAAAGTTACATACTCTTGCCCTTATTGCTCAAAGAGAGACTTCAATAGCCTGGCAGTGTTGGAGATCCATTTAAAAACCATCCATGCTGACAAACCGCAGCAGAGCCATACGTGTCAGCTCTGCCTGGACACACTGCCGACTCTCTACAATCTCAATGAGCATGTGCGCAAAGCTCACCGCTCCAGCGGCGGAACCGCAAGCCCAGCGGCTGCAGCTTTTCCCCTTCTGCAATTTACGAATGTGACAGCGTTCCATTGTAACTACTGCCCTGACATGTTTGGAGACATTAACTCTTTGCAGGAACACATTAGAGTGTCACACTGTCTGCCTGGGGGGATTATGGCAGGGTCCACCACATTAGGTAAGAAAATTACAATCATTAAGGTGGGATGGGCATAATAATAGGGGCCAGCACATATTGGTGTGGGTTTTTTTAAATTAGCGACTTTTCTAGGTGATTTTTTTGTTGCACTGATTCTGAATCTGCCCTGTTTTTTTCTGGAGCAAGTCATTGTTTTCAATAAAGTAATTATATAATTACAGTCATATAATATGTACTGTACTATAGTAATACATTTACTAGTATTTTTGGACTAAGGGTTAGGTTCAGCAGCAGGTGGAATCTGACAACGTATCGTAAAATCGGTATTGCTCAAACTCATAAAAAAAATTTGAAAAGTATCAAAAAAACTGATGTACTAAAAAAAAAAGTTAAGGGTTTTTTTCTTTTTAATCCGTATCAAAATTACATTAAGGGAGACATAAAGCCATTAGAATTTAGTACTGCTCAGTGTGAACAAGTCAAAGAAACAAAGACAACATGGGTGATCTTTTTTTCTGTTATCAAGAGCATGAAGACTTGATGGTTCACAAAACACTTCTTGTCAGACACAACATATATGCAGAGGTGCTAACTATTTTTGGAAAATTTCAAAGTGTTTCATACAGCTTACATCCACATCCCGATAAAAGTTGAGAGTAGAACATGACATCAGCTATGGCTGTTCAAATCAAAATAAAAATGTCACGTTGAAAGAGATGAAATACACAAACCTGTAGATCAGGGGTGTCAAAACTCATTTCACATTGTGGGCCACATACGGACTCGGTATATGTCAAGTGGGCCGGACCATGTACATTATACCCTACTCTGCTTTCAATAACCAAAATATCAAGGCTTTCCTTTATTTTGCAAAAGAAGCATTGGCTCATTGATACCGTCTGCTGTGTTGGGTCTGTTTTCTTCTCTGATCAAAATAACGTTTTCTTCTACTGTGATCAAAATAGTGTGCCCCTAGTGGATGGTCCATGAATTAGATTTTATTAAAAATATCCATTCCATGTCTTTAGAGGCTTTTCACTTTTAAATTATCCAGTGGGCCTGATCGAATCTCCTTGGGGGGCCGGTTCTGGCCCGCAGGCCGTATGTTTGACACCCATGCTGTAGATAAAATTGATTGATCGTCAATTTTCCCGTAGCTGTGTCAATCAAGAAAATTAAGCCAAATGCCCATCCCTAATTATAATATGAAACATACCTTGAAGGTAAACACAAAAATCAGTATCCTGGATGTCGATATATCCATACATCGTCCACAGGACTCCCATGGAATACATGGGAGATTGTTACCAAATGCTTTGCTCCTCTTCATCGTAGTTGTTAGAATCCAGATGATTTTTACAAACCAAGTACTTTGTGTACTTTATTGAAGCACACCCAAGTAACAGCAACATTGTGTGTGACTACACCATAGAGGGGAACCATGCCTTCTTTTGCAACCAGTGCTCCATGGGATTCCTGACGGAGTCTTCGTTGACGGAACACATTCAACAGACTCACTGTACCTCAGCGATGGCAGGCGGGGCCGCCTCTGGGGGAGCCGTGGCCAAATTGGAGTCTCCCGTGCTACAGTCCGCGTCCCAATCATTCATGGAGGTAAGTAAGTGGAAAGAAGATTAAATCGTACTTAGTTTTTTTGTTATTATTTGAGTGTGTTGCAATGAAATGCTTTTTCATAAGGCCACCCACCAAATGCGCTGGGATGGCTCATTTCATCGTCTTCATTTCCCTTAACGGAAATAAAGCATAACTAGAATTATAGGCTGCATACAGTATGCTGTAGCTCAGCTTGGGATATTTACGGAGACATGCTTCGACTCTCTCAGGACATTAAAAGGTTTTTTTCCACACACAGGTTTACTCTTGCCCGTATTGCACCAATTCTCCAATCTTTGGTTCACTCCTCAAGCTCACCAAGCACATAAAGGAGAACCACAAGAACATTCCCTTAGCGAACAACAAGAGACAGGCAAAGGTGGCTGACCTCAGCCCCGCCTCTTCCGATGTGGAGATCTCCTCGCCGAAGCGCCACCGACTGGGAGGGGACTCCACGCCTTCCTTAGGGAGCAACGGCGACTATCCATGCAACCAGTGTGATATGCGATTTTCCAGCTTTGAGGGATTCCAAGCCCACCTGAAGTCCCATTTGGAGATGCTACTGAGGCGCCAGTCCTGCCCCCAGTGCAACAAAGAGGACTTTGAATCCCAGGAGGCATTACTGCAGCACCTGACTGTGCACTACATGACCACATCGACTCAGTACATGTGTGAGAGCTGTGACAAGCAGTTCTCCTCGGTGGATGATCTGCAGAAGCATCTGTTGGACATGCACACATTTGTGCTGTACCACTGTACCCTCTGCCAGGAGGTCTTTGACTCCAAGGTCTCGATACAGGTGAAGGAGCTTCAGTATATGTTCCATTTCCTGAAATACGACCTGCCTGAAAAATGCGTCAAGAACTGTTTATTTTGTTTAGGTTCATTTAGCTGTCAAACACAGCAACGAAAAGAAGCTTTTTCGCTGCACAGCCTGCGCTTGGGACTTCAGGAAGGAGACAGAACTTCAGCTCCATGTTAAGCACAGCCATGTGGGCCAGAGGTCAGGCCTCCCTGGAGGGCTCGGAGCAGGTACGCCTGCCAGTGTACTATGGCAGGGGGATAGCTACGTACATATATTGCTTTCACAAATACACCATGAAATGTTGTCTATTGGCTTGAATAAGCCACATTGAAAAACATCGATACATACAACTTTTCCATACGTAGACAAATACAAGGGACAAAACTGTCAAGCTCACGGTAGGAAATAACCACAACACCACAAATTTATGAAAGCTCGTTCTGCACACTGCTTTCCCCAACACCATCGTGATGCACTGCAGGCTCAGGTGCAATGGCTACATTGCCTTTTTCAATAACCAAGTCGATCATCTTCAACTCTGCATTGTATGACAGAGCGGCTGTGAAGACCCACCTGAATGGATGCATGTTTAATTCAAAAACAGTCAATGTTTCAACTTGGAGGCTATCAAAGCTTGAATTAAACACTTGTTGAATTGAAGAGCAGATCTAAGGATAGCGACACTGCTGGGATTGACAAAATCAAACAATGAGTCGCATCGTTGTTTCAGCCCAAGAGCTCGCGGTAAACCTAAAATCAGACACCATGTATAGATTTATACAGCTTTAGAAGTCGGTTTGTATTCATACTAATTTTCAGATGTCACTAGGATTAGTAGACTGACTGTATATACAGTATACACGTGTACTGCAATCTGGTTTGTGTTTGAAAGGTCTCAAGCCCAGGAAGTGCATCTTCTGTGGAGAGACGTTTGGAACGGAGGTGGAACTCCAGTGTCACATCACCACTCACAGCAAGAAGTTCACATGTCGCTTCTGCGGCAAATCCTTCCACGCCATCTCACTGTTAGAAAGACACCTCAGGGAGAAACACTGCATCTTCGACGGGGGCAGCATCACCGGTAACGGAGGTGGCACGGGGAGCAGCAGCAGCCAGAACGGCACACCGAACGGACTGACTCAGTCCGTCAAGAGAGGTGGAGGAAGCACAGGCGGTGGAAGTGCGGGTGCAGCGGAAAGAACGACGGTGGCGGCTGCGGAACAAGCGGACCTGCAGAACATGATGCTGAAGAACAGTGTTGCCGGGGGAGGAGGAGAGACGGCCAACAGCCACGAAGCCAGCGGGGGTGAGGAGGAGCTGGACAATTCTGAGCCCATGTATGCCTGCGACATTTGCGGAGCCGCCTACACCATGGAGTCTCTTCTTCAGAACCATCGGTTGCGGGATCATAACATCCGACCGGGAGAGGATGATGCTGGTAAGTGTTTAATTTTTTTGTTTTGTTTTGTTGTTTTTTTTTAGGGGGGCCAGAGGGGTAAACACCGTGAGGTTAACCAGTACAGCATATTCAATCATGTTTCTATCATGTCTACCGTGAATGTTTCCCACATTGCCAGGTTCTCGAAAGAAGAAGGCCGACTTCATCAAGGGGAACCACAAGTGCAACATCTGTTCCAGAACGTTCTTCTCCGAGACCGGGCTTCGCGAGCACGCCCAGACACACCGCGGCCCCGCCAAACACTACATGTGTCCAATATGTGGCGAGCGATTCCCCTCTCTTTTAACCCTCACAGAACACAAGGTATAGTAACACTGCTCGTAAAGTAGCCTTATGCCGTATGTGTAACGATTGACTGGAAGCTTTACACCTTCCGCATTTCATCTATTTAGCTCCCCGTCAATATCTCCACATTTCATCCTCAAGCCTCTCTGATTTAAAAATGCCCCTAATTTAATACTGACTGCTTCCTGGGGCATAATGATCATTACTTTATGCTATATGATCATGACAGGTGACTCACAGTAAAAGCCTGGACACAGGAACCTGTCGAATCTGTAAGATGCCCCTGCACAGTGAGGAGGAGTTTATCGAGCACTGCCAGATGCACCCTGACCTCCGAAACTCCCTCACGGGCTTCCGCTGCGTGGTCTGTATGCAGACTGTCACCTCCACCCTGGAGCTTAAGATCCACGGCACTTTCCACATGCAGAAGCTCTCCACCGGTTCTGGTCTTGGAGGCACCGGAGGGGGCTCTGGGAATGGAGCAGGGAACGGTTCATCCTCTTCTTCCCCCAACGGCCAGCTGCAGCATCACAAGCTGTATAAGTGCGCCTTCTGCCTAAAGGAGTTCAAGAACAAAGGAGAGCTGGTGAAGCTGGATGTCAACGGCCTGCCTTATGGACTTTGTGCCAGCTGCATGAGCAGGTGAGTGACAACACTGCTGTGTCAATGTTACGGGGAAATCCTGGAAAAGCATTACAAGAAAAATGCGGAATCGCGGAAATCTCAATGGCTCGCAGTCTGAATGCAGCTCCACTGTAAATAAAAGATTTGTCTGTTCCGATACTTCCATCCATCCATTCCGTTTATAATCTGGTGAGGCTATCCCAGCTGTCTTTGGGCAGTCGGCGGGGTGCACCATGAGCTGGTTGCCAGACAATCACAGTTTTCCGATACTTGAACTCGCTTAAATTCAAGATTTATATCAGATCCAGATAGAATAATAGCTGAACTATTCTGCTTCTGATGCCAAACTCCACAATGTTTTCAATGTAAAGCTTCACTGTGGGGGCTCACGTATTGTAGGTGTTATTAACTGTTTAGATAAAAAACATTTTTTAAATGCAGTTCCGCATTAATTAAAAAATGACTTCAGAAAATGTGATATTCAATTCTATCAGGGGCACTAATGGCCAGAGCCCCAACCAAGGAGGTGCTCTCACACCCGGGGATACGCAAGGAGAGAAGCCTGTGTCTGGGCTGAGGTGTCCCGAGTGTGGGGTGAAGTTCGAAAGCGTGGAGGACTTGGAGAGTCACGTCCAGACCGACCACCCCGAAGTCAGCCCTGAAACGAGTTCAGCAGGGAAGAAGGCAGAGGCTTCACCCGCACCTAAGGTGAGATGTGAATTCCTGGATGCCTGGGATTTTGTGCTGACGTGTTACAATAACGTGACCAAAGCAAAAAACTGACACGATACAACTTATATGAAAACATAGCATATGTATATTTAAAAGAAAGATAATTTTGGAGGTGATGTCATGGGGACTTCCTGCAAAACTGAAGTGTTGCTGTTGTGCTGTTTTCTGCAGCTTGCTTGCGTGAGTGTGGTTGGGGGGGGGGGCTGCCCACTGGGTCCTGCGGCTCGGGTGTGCTGTGGCATGATGGGAGCTGTGTGCTCTACTTGATATTGACAGTCAGGCTCCCTGGGACCTGCTGCATGTCTGTGTTTCAGTGTGTGTGTGTTTTTTTTCCTGCCTGTGTGTGCGTGGGAGGCAGTTTTCAGGGACCCTCAAGCTTTCTTCCACCTATGTCTCAGCATAGCTTGACAGCACAGAGAGGACCAAATGGGAGGTGGTGTTTGTGTGTGTGTGTGTGTGTGTGTGTACGTGTGCATGCATGTCTATCAAGGTGCAAACGGCAAAGACAGAGTGGTAGTGGGGCCTTTGTGTATTCTTGTGCATGAGTGATCGCTGTGTGCAATGAATGCGTAAACGGGTCCTCTGCTTCTTTCTGCCGTTGTTTGTCCAATGGTTTAAGTATATTTATTTCTCTCCTCTTTCCTTTATTCTCTTTGCTTTCGGTATTCTGTGATGTTTAATTTTCACTGCTTTAGCCTGTAATAGTTCCGAAGCTCATGAGTGAGTTGGCATGTATAAAAAAGATATGACTATTGACAACTTATTCCAATGAGAAACACTCAGCAATTCTTACCGTTGACCCAAAACACCAGACTTTTTTTCTATTATTGAGTTAGTTCTTGACTGTGTAACTGATTTTTTTCCCCATGTTTCCTTTTGGCAGAAAAAGACCTACCAGTGTATTAAGTGCCAAATGACATTTGAGACGGAGCGAGAGATCCAGATTCATGTTGCAAATCACATGATCGGTGAGTGAGGCACATTTTCTGCACCCTGTTATTTCCATTAAGTGTGTGTGTGTTGTGTGTGTGTGTGTGTGTGTGTGTGTGTGTGTGTGTGTGTGTGTGTGTGTGTGTGTGTGTGTGTGTGTCATGTCACTCTTGGCTACTGACAATGAATGACAGTGAAACAACTCTCTTGTGTTGGTCAAATATTGCTGTAATGTTACCGCTGTGTAAAAGAACCCCACACACAAACACAATGCGCATGCAGGCTGCTACCTATTGAATTGTTGAACGTTAGCAAGCTGTAGCCACCCCCCTGTCGGAAGAGAAGCCAAATAATTCAAAAGTGAATGATCGAAGCGTGACGGGTATTTCAGTGAAAATGTGCTCAATAGGTAGAAGTGTATTTTTTGGTTGTTATTTTATGTGCTCACTTACTGAAGACACTTTTCTCTTCTTGCAACTCAAACTGCTGTCTTAGCATCTCTGTCGTGATGGAGATTAACGAGGTCGACTCATGATGGGTTCTCAAGAGGGCAGGGGGGGGTGTGTGTGTGAGAGAAACTGTGGGTGTTCGTATGCTGACATTGCACAGTGTCTTCCAGTAATGTCTCGAGACATGACGCCAGTTGCAGACCCACCGCCTCCCCTGTGGTACACACACCCATTGGCACATACCCCAACACACCCTGATTCACATCGCATCAAAGCCCGCATGACATTCTCCTCCCGTCCACTTCTGTCTCTGTGATGGGCTCTTTACTGCCGCACGGCGCAAAGTTCCTTTCGTTTGGTCTCCGAAAACTGTCTTTCTCTCCCTTCATTTTCTTGTCACTGGGAACTTTCCTCCTTTTTTTCTATTTGATCCACTCACACACATCCACACACGGTTGTATTAGTATTGGGTTAATTAACATGCTAATGTGTGAAAGCCTAAGATGGAGTAATTATGAAATGGAGGCAGATTATTCTGGGAAGCTTGCACACTTATTACGTTCGTGACGGTCACTATCAGGGAGGCAACATCACAAGATCGAGTGATCGATTTTTTCCCTGTTCTTTCCCTGCTCACTGCTCAGTATCGCCGATTTTATGTACACTCAGTCATGACGTAGTTTCTACTTACGCTACGAAACTCACGTAGACCTTAAGCTTTACTCTCACTTTCAATAACCACTCTCTCCTATCGATGGAAAAAAAGCCACATTTGTAATTCACACTTGTACGGATCAGAGATTTGACTGACTGTGGAGAGAAGATCAAGGCCGGTAATATGACTGTCACATGGCTCCATGGGTAATACATGATGCCCCCCGCGGCCCTGATAATTACGCTGTCAGATAAAGAGGAAGAGAGAGAACATTTGGGCAGATAGAGGAAGGAGAGGTCCGGTGTGCCTTGTCTAGCGAGCGAGACCCTCGCAGCACAAGTTAGACTTGCACGGCGGCTTTGGCAGCTGGAGCCGACACCTGATAAAAGGTTTTCTTTTTTTCGGGTGTGTTTTGACAAGAACCTACATTTACAATTAACTTTGGATGAACACAACAATCATTTTGTTTTGTTTTGTGGCCCCCAACTGCTTAAAAAAAAAATTGCGTTGTGTACCACTTGTACCAACGTTGTATTTTCAATGCAATAATTGTAACGGGGACGTACCAATCAGGACGATGCTTCTTTTTCCTATTGAGGTGTAAAATTTGGTACTCAAGATTGTGGAGTTCTGTGCTTGAACTGAACGTTTTAAATGGATGTCAATACACACATGCACGCACACACCCAAGTCTTTGACTGCACGCTCAGAGAGATAGTTGCATGCAGCCACTAATGTCCCACTAATCACCCCAGCCTCAGTCGCCCAGCATGAGGCCCGACCTCTCATGCACGTGTAAGATACGCTCTTAATATTTGTACCTCCTCTCTCCTTCCCTTTGCAATACACATGCTCAACACCAAGACGTGTCTGCTCCAAACATGCACTCCGTGACCACATACTGAGCGATGCGCTCGCTCTCGACTTCTGCTGCCTCTAAACAGTCCGAGTCACCAATTAGCATATTGATTGTGACCCCTGCTTTTTGATCAGGCCAGCTACCCCCGTGCATGCGCTTTCCTTTCCGACTAAAACCTTTTCCTGTCAGTATTAGCTCATTTTCAGACAGTTTGCTTTATTTTTTTATTTTTTTGCTATTTGTGGTATTCTCTAAAGTTCATGAGACACACTTTTAATGGACCCATAATAGACTGTATGTGGACAACTATTCTTTGATTAGTCATCATGGTAAAAAACCTTCCGCACCCCCTCCACCCCCCACCCCGACACATGCTCACAACATGAACAGTAACATATTACTAACCGTGCCCGTTCTCTCCTCCACTCTCCCCAACCCCACCTGCCATCGGAATGGCCTGTAGAAGAGCCCACCTGTCGGCAAGGTTTGTCCCCTTTCTGTGTCACTCTCTGAGCAAGGAAGCAAGCATTGCGCTGCCTCACTGCCCATCAGCATCTCATTGACAGTTTATGACTTGCCATGCATAGTTTTACCTCGGTTGTATGACACATGATCATGTTGAAACCACTCTGCATGATTAAAGTATTTCAGCAATACGATAGAATGTTCTAAATAATGGATTATATGGCATTTGAAAACATCAATATGGGTTTTGGGTGGGGTGGTGGTGGTGGTGGTGGGGAGGGGGTGTTATGGCACCTGGACACATTTGAGCACAGTTAATCCTCACGTCCACTCTCCCAATCCCAGCTGCATGCTTCATTGTCCCTCCCGCTCCATGCACACACCCACACACTCGCGCAGACCCACACAAATGTATTTGGATGTCCACTCACCTGGATCTGAGGGTTCCCAATGGCGAGAACCCGCTAATGATGTGTCTTCCGGATGAGCTTTACTTACCTATTTCCATTAACGTATTCCATTAATGTTTTTTTTTACATTTGTTACCCTCACCCAATCACGTTCTACTGATGAGTTCCTAATCACCTGTAACTCTAGTGGTCATCCTTCCAGTATGGCTTCATGCTTGAGCCTGTGACGTTGACTGCAGTTGATTTTCCCCCCCGCCCCCCCCACACACATTTATGACATCATATGTGGAAAGTAAGGCCTTAATTAAACCCAGCAGGCAATTTTGTATGTGGTTGCCAGATCAGAACAGTAAAGTCCTAGTCAACCTGTAGTCAGCCAGTCTATTAACCTGCAGTGAAATTGCTGTTGCCCTTAACCAGTAATGTCTTACAGTGGCGGTTGCAGAGCCGATGTCTCTTTGCTTCGTGACGTTCTTTTTATCCTTGTGCATGAATACACTCAACAATATATATTTGTGTGTGTGTGTGTGTGTGTGTGTGTGTGTGTGTGTGTGTGTGTGTGTGTGTGTGTGTGTGTGTGTGTGTGTGTGTGTCGATTAAGCAAGGTCTGGCCTGGTTACTTTGTTTCACTGAAGACTTAATGAGGCACGTAAGAAGCTTTTAGAGTGAAAGGAGGTGGATAACGTGGCGCGCGGTTCATTCATGTGCATGTGTGTGTGTGTGTGTGTGTGTGTGTGTGTGTGTGTGTGTGTGTGTGTTTGCTACCAGCCAGACACATTGGTGTTTTCTTCTGCCCTGCCGCACCTGAACTAATAAGCCTTAGACTAATCTGCCCCCCTTTTTTTTTCTCTCTCTCGGTGTGTGACTTCACTAATGCTCTGTACTTAAGAAAACACTTAGGCTCACCAGTCTTACATGAAATTGATATCACAACAAGCATAGAGAGATTTGCCAGCGTTCCTCAACAGCAAGTATCAAAGCTGACCAAAGTCTTAAATAAACTGGAGGGGGGGAAGGTACTTAAGGAACATGGCTAATCCCATCATAGGCACAAGCGCCCTGTCTGAGAGACTTTGAAATGCCACAGGAAATGTCTTGTCTCTGTGGATGTGTTTAAATGAGTTGTTGTTTCTTCAAAGATGGAAGCATTAAAAGCATTTCACACACTGACCCCCAGTTGCCCTCACTGCGGCAGTCAATTAATTGAGAGCTTTAGCGTGGTACGTTTTGAAAACGACCAACAATCCTGCTAAAGTCACACGGACACCTGAATGTCTTGCTGTCATTATGCGCGATATCTGATGGGATGTCATCAATTCTCGAGAGACTCGAATTCAAGAAATATTGAAAAAAAGAAGATTGCCCAAGTCTGTTTTACAAGCAGCATGGCACATTGATGTCTCTAATGTCTGTTCCTGTGAGGAGTTTGCAATGCTCTGCCTTCCTCCAACATTCCAAAACCAGGCAGATGAATTCAAGTGTGTAAACTGTCTACAGGTGTGAATGTGGTTGTGAATGGTTGTTTTTATTCTATATGGGCCCTGTGATTGGCTGGCGACCAGACCAGGATCTCTCTTGGTTCTCTGGAACGAGAACTGAAGTGAAGAATGTAGCGAATGAAGTGAAGAATGTAGCAGTACCATTGGGGGAGGAGGGGGTCCATACATTTCTGTCCGGGTTGCTCAGTACGGTTATGACTAAGAGAAGAATGGCTGTAGTTATATCCTGTGAAGATAATAATCTGTAAAACAGACATTCTGTAATTCTGACTTTATTTTTTTGTCTCTAGCCGCTCAAAGAACAAGCTCTTAAAAAGCTCAAGATGTCACGCCGGCGTTTCAAGAAAGGTTCAGGGATGTTGATCCTGGTTGGTAGGAGCAGATGACAGCCCGCCCTCCCCCTCTGTCATGTCTTTCATCCGTTCGTCCTTCCATCCATCCATCTAGTCATCCTTCCCTACATCCCTTCTTCCCTCCTTCCCTCACCACCTGGAGCCAGCGAGCCGTGACACAAGAGGGAGGGGGGGGTGATGATGAAGGGACAAGGGACTGGGAAGGGAGGATCACAGAGGGCTAGATGAATGGAGAGAAGAAAGATGCGCAGGATGAAAGATGAAATGGGACTGATTGTCAAATAAATAAGATCTGAGATTTGGCTGTGGATACACTTGGCCATCTTGATGATGTATTTATTGCGAGGTGTGTTTAATTCAACGTCGTGTTTGAAACGTCTGGAGACAAGAGACGGTCACCTATCCGTTGACCTGTATACATTCCCTGTTTGAGTGACACGATAAGTGCTAGGCTTAAAAATAAGACGGAGATGTATCTGCTCTGTTAGAAAATTGATTTTAACCATGAATTGCCACCTATGCAGAGATATTGCCGTTTTCCATTTACGTGTTTGTATTGTGTCTTGAAAACTGGGAGCAAACAGGCCCCCCGGAGAGCTCATTTTGTCGTCTTCTCGCTTGATTTACTTCTTTCTTCCGCTGTTTATTACCAGTCATTACAAGCTGTTTGGAAACCTAATAGGACAGGCTGACAAATAGACAGGAGAGACATGAGCGGGATAGTCAGTGGAACACAGTCATGTCTGCTGTGCGGGCGCATGTATGTGTTCCTGGGAGGATATTGGCACAAACAGCACCACTTTACATAACTTTCATATAAAAGTGGTGTAATTTGCGCGATTGATGACAGCTCCTGCACTTTGCGCGTGTGCTGTGTGTGTTTCTCGAGTGTACCGTAGGCCTACTATTCGTAGTGTATCGCTTACTCTACCCACATTCCCCCTTTGTATTCCTCGCGCTTGATTCAAGCCGTCCAGGTGTGGCAGCGCCAGCTGCCAAACGACAATTACATGCAAACGCGCACACGCACAATACACGCTGTCGCTCTTCTCCTCTGCAAGGCGTTTTGCCTTTACGCGCTTCATAAACAGAGGCCAAGCAACAATTAACTCGCTGCTTAATTTGCTAACTATTTTGAATTCATTTTCTGCCGTGACAGGCGCATCTGTCACAGCTGGTGGGGAGTCGGTGTGTGTGCGTGGGTGTGTGCGTGTGTGTTCACCTTTGTGTGTCAGGTGATCTGCCTTTCTGCTATTGCAATTGGGGGTTTTAAAGTATGATTAAAGACTAGGCGATGTCGGAACTTCAGCTTTTGTGTGTGTAGCAGGCATGAAATGAGGCAGAGTAAACGATATATTTCTTTAAACGTCGTTCTTTTGCTTGGTGTTATTTTCTTGCCCAGCATATGCGAATGTTTGGAGACCCGTCTTGGGTGTTCACTGCTTCTCGCCCAAAGTCAACTGGAACGGGCTCCAGCTCTCAAGTAAATGATTGGGTGTCTTGTTGCCATCTTGCATTGTTTCCCAATGTTTCGTGAGCCAAGGCATGCCTTTTATTTCCCGTAATTTCCGGACTATAAAGCCTACCTGATGATAAGTCGCACCCATTACATTTTTAAAGGAAAAAAAAATTTGGGACACGCATAAGCCGCACCTGTCTATAAGCCGCAGGAGCCCACATTGTAACATGAGATATTTACAAAGAAAGATGGTACAAATAGAGTTTTCAAAGTTCTAATGACTTAACTTTTCTTTCCAAATACTGCCAATAACGCAGCAGTACCACGGCAGTAAAACAGCACTAAGAGGGCTGGTTAAAAAACCCCCATAAAATTCACTGTTCGCCGTTGAGTAATACTTTTTTTTTTCTATGAAGAAATCCTCGCTTGCCGTAACACTCGGTCAACCATTCCTTCATTAGGCTTTCTGCCATCCACGCTTTTGTGTCAACTTTCACGGCAATGTCTTTCGGAGGTTTTATGGCATAGTAATCCTTGGTGGATGCAATGTAGCCCAACACACAGGTCAAATGCTCCCTCTCATGGCCGGTTGTTTTCAGTATGACAGATGATAGCGTCTTCTTCTACATGTATATATCAACTTGTTTCACTTTTACCTTTTCTGCTCGAGCGCTCCCTGTTGGCCGTTAGAACAATCTTTATACAGGCCACTTCATTAAATAAGCCGCAAAGTTGTTGAAAGCGTGTGACAAAAGCCACGGCTTATAGTCCGGAAATTACGGTATTTTTAATTTTTTTCTCAAAATGTTTCACACAGAGCCACCAAACTATAATGCCACAAAGAATGTGACTACTGTAACGGAATATTGATCTGTTTCATTGAACACCAAGCTGATATGCTTGCAGGAAGTGACTAATTCTCTTGCACGGAGGGCAACAGGTGGCTAATCAGGTTTATTGTATCTTCTGCCATCTTTCTCTTCTGCCTGTCAATATATGCCGTTAACATTGATTGAGCAACAAAAATACGTTACCATTGCAACGACTTTGTAACTGAGGGGAAAAGTGGAGGCGTTGCATGGTGGATGTATTTTGGAAATATTTCATGATTACTTTTTATGGGTCTGTACCTTTATTTCCACAAGAATGTAGTATCATTTCACAAATCACATAATATCAAAATGAATCCAAATAAACCAAAGCAAACTGTGCCAAGTATCTCTCGTCCTTATGCGAGTAGTAAAAAAAAGGCAAAGAGTGAAACCAAGTGCAATAAAGGGAAAGAGCTTTATGAACATTAAGCTGAATGAGGAACATGAATAAGGGACAGGATGGATTGCACAGAGGTAGAGGGGAGTGATTTGTGGCAGGTTTTGGCTGGCATGCACTCAGTCCTCTTGCTGAGCAGCTGGACTTCATTAATGGCCGGTGTTAATTACAGGAATTGAGCGCATGTACACACACATGCATGCCTATAAGTACAGACACACAACTACGTATGCACAATCACACAGACTGGGATTCAGGGTCACCTTGCTCGCTAGCCTTGGTTGAACCAGCAGAGTGATGGGTGGATGGTGTCGGGCATTAATGGTGTTTTGACCATTTTTATTGAACATCTGGCATGATGTCACATTTTTAAAAGGGTTAGATGTACCATGCCTGTGTGATTTGTATTTTTTTTTCCAAAGCGTTCATTGTATTTTGGAAACCAGCTGCCGGTGGTTATTTCACACTCGATCAAGTGATGTTTTGCAAATATGATTTCATTCATGGTTTTTAAGTGAGCTATCTTGATGGACGGCTAACAGTCACCTCGGAGCAAGCTGTTGATTCACAACGGTCCCATCTGAAATTGCGCACGCTTCAGAATATGCTGCGGATCCCATGAAGAGAGAAGGAAGAAAATAGCAGCAGCAGCAGCAGCAGCACAGTAGGAGATGGAATGCAAAGCCATGCTGGGAGTGGTTGAAGGGGGTCGTCTTTGACTCTTAATTACACAGCACAGGATAGGAGATTGCAGGATGGCGATAGAGGGAGAGAAAAATAACAGTACATTGATGCTCTTATCTGTTGTCTCTAAGCAGATGTCGACCAGGCTGTTCGCTTTATTGCTGTTCAGGCCGTGTGTGACATATACGCACACACGCACACCCACACACACACACATCATCCCGGATAAATCAATGCGTTCTGTTTTCAGTAATTTCCCATGGTGCTTTGCTCTGGGCCCCCTCGGGTGAGTGAGGTGACAAAGCCAACCAGAGGAGACAATCTCTTACTTTCTGTTCTGCTGTTCTAAAGCTGCTGTTTGAATTTTTATTTCCTCTCCTCTCATTTTGTTTTCCTCCGTGCGGTCACTTTCATTAATGGGCTTTCTCTTAACTCAGTATACTGGGTCCTCATTTTACGATGGAATTCCGTTTCTATGGGGGCAGCGGAATGTGAATTTGTATGTCAAGATAATACGGTAGTGAAGTCATCATTATGGGAAATATTTGTATGAAAAACAGTTCCAGGCTCTAAATATAAAACCGTGTCATGAAAAATCGTAAGTACAGGAACTGAGTGTGCCTTCTTATGCCACCTGATGACGTATTCTTACGCCACTGCACAAACTAGTTCATGATGCCAAAAATACATTCAACTAGTTGTCTGCCCAATTTTCAGACATCCATATGTATTGAGTCACTCCGACTCCTTCACTGCCTTGTAGCCAGTCGGAATGTGTAGATCTGCACACATATCATAGGAGACAATGCTTTGCAATAATCCCTTTGTACTGCCAATGGACAGTTTATACCAAGAATGTACGCAGAATAGGAATTACATGAGCAAGCAGAGACCCGGCCGACTCTTTCATTTTCCAGCACGCACTGGTTTCCTGCACTGACCCCCCAACTCCTTACCTGTTGCTTTCTGCAAGACATCCATGCTATTAATGCTGAAACACGTAATTCATGATGAGCCCACTTCAAGTTCTAAAGTCATTGCAAAGTAGTAAAGTTGACAACTCAAATAGTCTGTGTATCGTTTATTTCCAGATTATGTTCTGTCCATTCATCCATTAACTAGTTCACGCTATATGTCGTATATCCCAAAATGCGTTTACTGCCATTCCAGACCTATCCAAGTTTGCTTTTTCGACCTTGTTTTATGCACTGGGGCACTGTCATGTTTGAATAGAAAATGGACCACATCAACCAAAAATGTAACAAATGGAGTCTGTAAAATTGCTTTCGTATTCCACGACTTAAGATACCGGAGTACAAAGGGGAGAGGACAACTCCTGATTGATTCACCATTATGCAAGCGGCTGGATCCCAGATTTTGGTCCAGATCTCCTTTCCCAGCAACCAATTTCCAATCTCATGCTATCCATCCCTTCTCATCCTTGCATTTGTCCTGGATGAGAGCTTCTCATTTGTGACTGATCCAAGCTGCTAATGGTGGATGGCAAGCAACAAAAGCGCATGTGCCAAACACACACACACACACACACACACACACACACACACACACACATGCTTGCCATAGTGCATTAGTATGTACAAACACGGACATCCATCTGGAAATACACACGCTGAGATGCTCTCTTATGCGGGCTAACAGACACATGCTGCTACAAAGCGTTCCCGGTTCGACGCATGGACACTCGTCGGTGCCTAGAAACACAACGTGTGTACACACGTATTCACGTAACACTCTGAATTGCTTCCCACTGCATCGCCCCCAGTGCTGCGCTCCCTCTCTGCGCTGTGCCGTACCACCACCACCTCCTCCTCGTCCTCCTTCCTGCCCCCCCCACCCCCCCTACCTCCTCCGTCTCCCAGTACATCTGGCACGCTCAGCTGCTGAGGAGCACCATAATTATCCCGCCGGAGACGCACGCTCGCGGAGAGCGTACACACACACACACACACACACACATTGTGACGAAAGCTCACGCACACTTGTCTTCGGCGATCCGCACTGCTCCCTGCTGCTCTTCGTCACTACCGGGGCTTCATTAGACTGCGTGCGAGTGTGTGTTGATGCATGGAACTTTTTGGACACCATCCAGATGTTTTTCTTTATAGTTGAGGAGTTGGATGTGTCCTAGATGCAAGTGCTGGGCTCCCTTTTAAGAATCCTGCTGGTGTTGCATGTATGTCCTGTCTTAATCATGTCAGCATCTGTGTTTGGGGGGTCAAACGCTTGCTTCCCACAGGCAGTCAACCAGCAATTGACTTTGTGGTCGTCGGCCTCTTCTCCATCTCATACGAGCAACAGCACAGCAAATTACATTTTTTTTTTTTTTGGTAATAGTTCACCATGCCAGCAGCTTCCAAATGAATCTGGAAAAAAAATGACGCCTTTGTCTGTGGATTTAATGTCCAGTTGCCAAGTCGTCGTTGTCCTCGGGAGGTTTTAATCGCCAGACGACATTATATAATACTGTAAAGCTCTTTTTACTGTCGTTGATTGTAAATGGTGGGCAAAGGTTGTAGAAGAAACTGTTCTTAAGAGAAATTAGACTGAAATGTACATTTTGAATCCAAGCACAGCTTTTAGCCTGTGCATAAAGCATGACCATTTGCTTTAATAGAAATCTTGGACCTTGAATTTTGACTTTCATAAAGGATTCCTCCCCAAAAATATATGTTGAATTTTAGCCAATCTTTCAGCATGACTAGCCAATTTTTCTTCTGGCAAACCCATCCCTTGAAACTCATCACTCCTTGTGAGAGGCAGTTTAAGTTTTAAGAATCCCAGGTGGTTCCAGTAGATTGTTGGAGAAACAGGTTTTAAGATTAACATTATATGGGTGCACAGACCTGCCCCCCTACCCCACCCCAACCCTCCACTACCAGCCAAAATGTTGGAAGCAAGTGCCAGTGTGTCTTTAATTATACCTCGCCTTGCACTGTGCCTTCATAGTATGATTAGTTTCAGGCAGTTGCGTGGGTGTGAGTGTCAGGCTCCCGTACGACCTGCTGCGGTGGCTCACAACAGTGTTGCATGTCAGACTCCCCAATGCCATCATGTGCCAGGCTTACCGCAGTGCCAAAAGCAACTGGGCTTTGTGAAAGGTGTCTGGAGACACCTCCCACCCTTTTTAAAAATACATATCCATGCTTTTAGCACCGCAGGTAACTAAAAAAAGGGACCAGTCATATGAATGACTGCTACTGAAGCTATTGAGCCTCTTGCAGTCTTTTAAGATCGACTCCATTTTTAGAGCTAACTTTTTAAAATCATTTCATTGTCGCCAAGCCTTTTCACCGTGACACTATAATTGCTGGCCAAGTGCTTTATAGTCACTTATCAATGGTCTAAATCTAGTTACCCACTGGCACCCTTTCATTTTGCAGTTGTCAGACCCGTGTTATGGCATCCTTTTGACAGTTCTTTAGTTTATTGGCAAATACCGAGGAGGGAACCTGGGCTTCGATTTCCATGCTGGGTTAGAAAGCGTGAACTTTAATCACACTCTGTAGAATGTTAAACACTGAAATAATGAGAATAAGAAGCTCCCCAAGTCTTATCGTCTTAAGTCTTAAGATAAAACAATACAGTCTTCGAAAAAAAAGCCCCGACTATTATGAATGACTCCTGTAAATACAAAATCTTCATCAGGATTATCAACAGTGTGCTCATGTACTATTCCGACTGTGCCGTGCTGTAAAGGACGTATGAGCTCTGATTTCCTGACTCAATTTTGGACAAATGGCTTATCGGATCAATAGCTTCCCACCAGCGATATTTGGTAACGTTGCATGTCCTCCTCATTAACTCGGCAGGCTGTCGTCTCCACGGACCTGAATTATTCATACAGTCAAACCATCACAAATATGTGCACCCAAATAAACACACTCGTACACACAATGGGAATAGAAAGCCACCATTTGCTTTCACAATCTCACTCCAATATTTGTTTTTGGTGAAACAAAAAATGGTTTGACGCAGTTTTTCAGCAAAACAAAACTGTGCACTTGAAATCTCCCTTCTTACTAGTATATTTAGCCTATTAGTGTAGTTCAAGTAAATCCTTTCTTTACTGCTATAAAAGGCTGTGGGAAACACCAACAGGGCGTATTTCATTTTTTTTTTTCTAGCAGATATTGTCCAGACCTGATGCATGCACAGAATGCCCCTAAAAAGTGTTTTTCTGACTAACACTGCAGCTGCTTTTCTCCAAATTACGAATCAGAAGCTGCATAATAATCATAAACATAGTTGTTTCATTAAATGAAGTAAGGCATTCAAAATAAGTATAAAGAGGAATACAATATTTTCTCACAAATTTCCATGATAGTAGATCACCCCGACAGTACACAAAGTTATCGCTTTGGTAGGTGTCATTAAATGTCCTGCTGAGGTGATACACAGTCTGCCAAATGTTGACGATGATACGAGTCACCTTATAAGTTGTTGCGAACGTACGTACAGTACATACATGTTGTAAGCCAGTTTGGTGTATATCAACTGTTGCTGAGGTACGCTAACACCCCACATGTTGCATCAGAATTCAGCGTCTTTCACCCCTGAGTCGGTTCGAGCTATGCTGCACTCGAATTCATTGGTTGTTTCTATGGTATGCTGACCATATTCCAATAATGATGCACAAGTGGCTGTTTTATATGTGACACAGTGTTGGGAGTCTTACACTCTAGCTGAATCCAGATGAGCTAGTCATGTGTTTGCCTGAATGTTTGTGTGTGTGTGTGTGTGTGTGTGTGTGTGTGTGTGTGTGTGTGTAGGTGGGGGGCAGTGTGCCCCGAGGCTCTTGGTCCTCAGTGTTTGGCTAAGGGGGTGCAGAGCGACCCTCATCCTTGCCCTGATCAATGTGCTGTGTGGGTGTGTGGAGATGTGTGTACAGTACTGTATATCTCGTTAGCACGAAGCCGAGGGGTGTCCGGGGACCGATGCTTTTCTTGCCAAGGGATATGCTTCGGTCCCAGCACCTGGATCTATCATATACATACATATTAACACACATACACACACACAAGCACACTCACTGACCCTGTCTGTCGTCATTTCGTTTTCTCCGTCTGTCGCTAACGCGCACACACACCATGCATGCAGATAAAGTATCCACAGCAGTCCCAGTGCACTGCAGTAACACTGAGCTTAAGTATAGGCTGGGTCATATTTATTGCCAAATTCAGATTCCTTTTTTTTTTTTGAAGGGGGGGCTGAGTGAGGCAGGGGCGTGCTAAATTGTAATTACATTTGTGTTCAAATAAGGGTGTGCATATGTCCAATAAAAAACTCACATCTTAATCCCAATGAATCAAACCGAATTGTTCTACTTTGAAATTAACACCCCCAAATTGTAGAACACCCCTTATATTGAGATACGTATCAAATCGTCTTTTATTGCACACCCCTATTTGAACGCAAAAGGATTTACATTTAAGTGCCCCCCCACCAACAAAATAAAAACTATGAACTCACCTGTACTTAGAGCTCACCACTACTGCAGTGCACTGGACAACGGATTTGATGTTATGAACTCCCGTCTTTTACATCAAAACTGATTTTCAGATTTATTTTTTATTACACTCCTACATTCAAAATAATTTCTGTGTGTAAGGGGCGGTGGTTCACATCAGCGTCGGTCTTTGTAAACGCAGGTGGTTTGCGCGTTCACACCTTCTGACAGGCTACCAGCTGCATGAACTCACCAGATGGGCCATGCAAAATAAGTGCCCGTGTAGTGGGAGCAAGAATGTGCGAGTGTGGGTGTGTTTGCGCAAGTACACTTATGTTTAAATCAGTCATTGAAAGGTGCAAGAGTGTGAAAGTGGCCTGTCTCATTACAAAGGACACCTTTAATTACAACAGCCAGTCATCCTGCTTTTGTAATATATTAATTGGTTGGGTGGTTGCCATGGCAGCCTCGCAGTTTTGAGGTTCTGAAGAGTTTGCAGATTCCCCCCGTGCTTACATGAATTTTCTTTGGGTACTCAGGTTTTCCTCTTACATTTCAAAAACAGCATGTTGGTCCATTGAAGACTCAAGATTATCCGTAAGTGTGAATGGTTGTCTATATGTGCTTTGTGATTGGCTGGCGACCAGTCCAGGGTGTACCTCACTCAGTCACTCGCCATTCCTGTTTGGAGTTTGCATGTTCTTCCCATGGCTGCATGAGTTTTCTCCAAGGACTCCGGTTTTCCTCCCACATGAATGGAAACTCTAAATCTTTCCCTAGGTGTGATTGTGAGCGTTGTCTGGTTGTTCGGCTATGTGTGCCCCGCGAATGGCTGGCAACCCGTTAAGGGTGTCCCTCACCTACTGCCCGCAGACAGCTGGGATAGGCTCCAGCAAATCACGGTGCAACTTCAGGAAACAGATGAGCCGTGATTTGTTGTGACCTGAAACCGAGCAACTGTGATGTCATGGCCGTCCTCCTACGGTGGACAAAAACAAGTGGATTTTACTGCTTAACTCTTATTCTCCAAACGCATGCCGTGCTTAGACGAGTGGTGCTGCATAGAACGAATTATTGTAAAGGAAGTTTTGGGGCTGACTTCCCCTTTAATGCTGTTTAATGCCACTCCAGTTGAAGGAAAATGACACATTTATTTAAAACACCTTCACACGCTCATAGTTTAGTCAGTCTGCTAGCTAACACATAATGGGAAACACCATACAGCCATCCATTCAGGAAGCGGAGAAGGCGGCGAGAAAGGAAGCAAAAGCGAGGCTGCCGGTCGGGCTCAAATGCTAGGCTAAGGAAACAACCTTACAGGCCAGCATTGCCGAGTCTCTTCCTGTCCAACGCCAGATCCATCACCCACAAAATCGACGAACTGGAATTACAGTTGGCCACAAACAGCTTTGTGCGGAACTGCAGCGTTATTTTTATTACGGAGACCTGGCTTCACCCGCTGATCCCCGACGCGGCAGTCGAGCTAGCAGGCCGCACGCTTCACCGGCAGGACAGAAACAGCGACTCCGGTAAGAGCAGAGGTGGGGGACTTTGTGTTTACGTGCACAACGAGTGGTGTAGCAACAACAGGATCATCGACACGCATTGCTCACCTGACTTAGAGGTTCTGGCAGTTTTGTGCAGACCCTTTTATCTTCCGAGGAGTTTACGGTTGTTATTGTGCTCGCCGTCTATATCCCACCCGATGCTAACGTTAGCACGGCCCTTAGCGCCTTGACCGCCAGTATAAACAAACTGCAGCTTGCTCACCCGGATGGAGTCTGTATTATCGCAGGCGATTTCAACCAAGCGTGCTTAAAGACTGTGCTTCCTAAATTCACGCAGTATGTGAAGTTCGCCACTAGAGGTGACAATACGTTGGACCGTGTTTATTCCAACATTAAACAGGCTTACAGAGCGACTCCCCTCCCACATCTCGCTGGATCTGATCATCTCTGCCTTTCCCTCATCCCCACTTACACTCCTCTGCTGAAGAAGATGAAACCACAGAAAAAACAATAAAAACTTGGCCTGAGGGAGCCCTCTCTCAGCTACAGGACTGCTTCTCAAGGACTGAATGGGATTTATTCTACAACCACAACCTGCAGGAGTACACTGACACCGCACTCTCCTACATCAAAACTGCATTGACACAGTCACGGTCAACAGAAAGGTCAGGGTTTCTCCAAACCAGAAACCCTGGATGAACAGAGAAGTCTATTCTCTTCTAAAGAACCGCAACACCGCCTTCAGGTCAGGGGACAGGGCCCTGTACAGCGCAGCCAGGTCAGACCTGAAAAGAGGCATCAGGGAGGCCAAAGCGGCCTATAAGAGAAAAATAGAGGACCACTTTGTTGCGAATGACCCCAGGAAGATGTGGCGGGAATAAATCACATCACAAACTACAAAAACAGAAACAAGGTGAATGCTCGGACTGATGCCTCACTGGCAGAGGAACTTAACAACTTCTTTGCCCGCTTTGAAGCAGCCAGAACCCCAGCAGACACTCCACAAACACCTCCCCAGAACTTCCACACTGACACTTCTGGAGCACGGTGAGACGTGTGCTAAAATCTGTGGACCCCAGGAAGGCGGCTGGCCCGGACGGCGTACCTGGCAAGGTACTAAGGGCATGTGCGGACCAACTGGCTGGAGTTTTCACCAGGATTTTCAACCAGTCTCTGTCACAGGCCATCATCCCATCCTGCCTCAAAACCTCCACCATCATCCCCGTCCTCAAAAATCATCAGCCGACAGTATAAATGACTACAGGCCTGTTGCACTTACGCCTGTAGTCATGAAATGCTTTGAAAGACTGATATCACAGCACATCAGAGCCTGCCTGCCTCCTACTCTAGACCCTTACCAGTTTGCCTACAGAGCAAACCGGTCCACCGAAGACGCTATAAACATAGCACTTCACACCGCGCTGAGTCACCTGGAGCACCCGGAAACTACGTGAGAATGCTCTTCCTGGACTTCAGCTCAGCCTTCAACCACATCATCCCGGATATCCTGGTCCAAAATTGACTCACCTGGGCATCTCCACTTCCATCTGCCAGTGGGTTAAAAATTTCCTAACGGACCGCCCACAATCCGTCAAACTGGGCCCCACTCCTCCTCCACCATCACACTCAGCACCGGTTCTCTCAAGGATGTGTACTGAGCCCCTGTTGTTCACTCTCTACACAATTGACTGCTCTCCGACCCATCTCTCAAACTCCATAATTAAGTTTATGGACGATACGACCGTGGTCGGACTCATCTCAGGGGGAATGAGTCTGACTATAGAGACGAGGTGAACCGACTGACAGCGTGGTGTTCAGAAAACAACCTGCCACTGAACACCACAAAAACAAAAGAGATCATACTGGACTTCAGGAAGAGACGAGCAGACCCAGCGCCGCTTTACATTCATGGAGAATGTGTGGAAAGGGTGAGCTCCACTCGGTTCTTGGGTGTGCAGCTCTCTGCGGACCTATCCTGGACGGCCAACACCATGGTGGTAGTGAAGAAAGCCCAGCAGCGACTCCACTTCCTGAGGGTGCTCAGGAGGAACAACCTGGAGGAGAAGCTGCTGGTGATGTTCTACAGAGCTACCATCGAGAGCACCCTAACGTATTGCATTACAGCATGGTATGCGAAGTGCTCAGCAGCAGACAGGAAAGCGCTGCAGAGGGTGATTAACATGGCCCAGAAGGTCACAGGCTGCTCTCTGCCCAGCCTGGAGGACATTGCCAGCTCACGGTACCTCAGCAGAGCTGCCAACATCATCAAGGATGCATCCCACCCTGCAATCACCTGTTTGTTATGTTACCCTCAGGCCGGCGTTATAGATCACACAAACCCGAACAAGCAGATTCAGAGACAGTTTTTCCCCAGAGCTATTACTGCAATAAACAATCACAGAATATAATAAACCACTGCATCTAAACCCATACTCACCTACCTCACTTAGGCAATAAATGAGCCAGTCATTTCAAGTGCAATATGTGTCCTGCGTGCGAGGAAAGCCTCAGTCCACACTACCTCTATTGTTGCTGTTGTTGTTGTTGTTTGAATATTGTATTTATAAACCGTCATTTTATTTTATTATTTATTGATTTTATCCTATTTTATTCTCTTTTTATTTATAAAAATGCACTAAGGAGTAGCACCCAAATTTCGTTGTATGCTATACAATGACAATAAAGGCGATTCTGATTCTGATTCTGATTCTGATTCATTTGATCTACTGCTTATATATACGCACCGAGTACAAATTTAACCCTTTCAGGAACAGATATTTGAACACAAATGGTGCGGCAATAGAAGACAATATAACAGCACTCACAGTCATAGCAAAACAAAGTAAACGCATGTCTCAAGAAATCACCATATTTATTGTGACTCTGATCATTGACATGTTGGCATGATGTGAGTGTCACATCATAATTTTCGTTGGACCTTGTCGGACCATTAAATGAATATGGTTGAGTTGAGTAAGTCCTTTCTCTTTTTTTCTTGATTTTTACTCTCCCCTCCATTTTCCTCTGCAGGAAGAGCTGGAAATAGGGGGGTGGGGTTTTTAGGAGTTGGCAGTCCAACCACTGAAAGCCCGGACTCCTACAGGGACGCATGCAGCACACATACATTGATGTATACACTCAGGCGCACACACAAGGCGGTCCCCGAAGCCAGAGCCGGGGGACCGTGTGTGCAGAGAGCAGCTGGAAGGCCAGTGGTCTCTTACTGTACTTCTTTGTTCAGCTCTGGCTCTGCTCCACTGCACCTCTCCTGCTCTTTTTGTTCTTTGATTTTCTTCATCGCCGAGCTGTCTTTCTCTTATTCACCGAAGCGCTTGACTCATTCGACACATTGAAGTTTACTTTTTTAAAATTCATTTAAGAAAACCAATATTGAATGCACTCAATTCGGTTTGACTGTGCTGTATATTGGGAAAATCCAATAGGATGTGAAACCCCGCTCCCCCCACATACACCGCCACAATTCCCTACGCCCAGCTTTTAATTAGGCCGGGGTCGTTAGGGATTGATGAACTTATCCTGTCAATCATTTCATTGATCTAACGGTCAAATACACAAGATAATGATGCCGAGTAACTGTATGATATGGAATCCCAGCCCTAACAAATTGAAAGACTGGGGTGGGCAGGCATGCATTGTATGTGTACGGTCAACATTTTGTACTCATCCAAGCTTCTCTTGGTCTGCTTTCACGCTGTGAAAATGCGTCTGTAGTGTGTGTCTTCCTGCGTCTTTGCATGATAGCGTGTCATGCTTCCACCTCTCAGATTCAATCCTTGGTTCGGCACACATTTCCTTTAAAGCGCCTGTATTTACTTGCGCTGTGTCGTTGCCTCTTAGTCTGCCATGCCGGTTTGTGAAGTAAAAGGATGAAAGGAAGGATCTTTGGTCGCCACAGTGATCAGGCTAATTACAGCAGCTTAAGTGCTTCACCCATGGTTATCGCACACTGTCACAATACTCCACTGAGCACTTGAGCTGCTGTGTGTTCATTTTTAAAGACCATGAAAGCTGGCTGTTCAGCCTGGTGCTGCTTCAATGTGATACACGTGCACATATGTGAATCATTAGATTCTAATAGATTAGATGTACCTCCAAATGTATTGCGGAAATTGGCATTAGAAAGTGATGTGTTGTTGTGTTTTTTTCTTCTGCTCTTAATTTCAATTAACCAGTAGGGTTGCGTCCACTTCCCAATTGTTGATCTTCTTCTATGATTTGGGTGGATATCACCCCACGGTTTGTTTATTAAATATGTTTATGGTAACTTCTTTGCTTATTACCACTGCTTTGCTTATTTCCAATTTACATGTTTTCCCTATTGCATTTGTTGTTCAAACATTATTTTGCAACAGAATGTTAGCTGGTCCTTCCCCAATCAGAGGATTTTACTTGTATCCAGATGGATCCAGCAATTTAAAAAAAATAGTCCCAGTGCATGGTTAAAGACAGTCAATATATCAATTCTATGCAATCAAAAAGTTTCATTTGAAATCATACCGTAATTCAAATTCCCGGCAAATAAGTAGCCCCCCGAAATAACATTTTGAAATCAAATAGTCCCTTTGCAATGGTTAAAGTCATATTTTAAAAATCAATTAAAATGCCAAACAATATCCACCAATTCTGGCATGGGAAGTGTGAGAAAGAAAAGTGTGGCATCTGAAGGCTGAGCCGACTGCTAACTGGCAATATACTCGGCCCATCAGTCGAGCCAAGCCTGCACATACTGTACAGTATGCATGCAGACGTTTATAGTTTAAGCCTAAACTCCTTGGTGAGTCACTAAATTAATTACTCTGGGATGAGTGTGTACCTGTGTAACGAAGGTTTTGTGTTGCATGGAGCTCGTGAAGCCCTAATGGAGTATGCCGTGTGTGTTTATGTGCTCCCAGGCCGCTGTTTATCGCTTAGCGAGCTGGAACTAATTTACTAATTGAGTTTTGTGATGGAAGGCAAAGACGGGGAAAGTGGGCTGGAATATAAAGACTTCAGGGGTGGGGGGGCGACGCAAACTTGATTCACTGGAAAACGAAAGAAGGAAAAAAAGATGGCAAAGAACTATTTGCACGTGCAGTGTGGCATCGGACTGCTTGGCATCCCATCAATCTGTATGAGCAAAAATCTGCCGCGTTGCTGACGGGGACGGGGACTTGTCAAGCCTGCTGCCACATTATAAAGAAGGCTGTCATATCGCAGAATTCATCCCAGCAGCAGGACCTGACAAGATTGACATTCAGAGTATGAGTGGAGATTATCCACTAGAATGTGAGATTTTAATCTCTGTATGCATACTTTGTGGTGTAAGATTCCAACTCATCCACTGCATGGCCTTTTCGACAATCCAATTTGGTAGTAGTGATGAAACTAAGGCAGGAAGATAAATATTAAGCGGAGACTGCAAGGAAGACAATGGGGAGACGCTGCGAGCGAGCTAGAGGAGGCGAGCGACGGGCGAGTCTGGTGAGGGAGGTGATGGGGGAAGAGTCTTGGCTGGAGTTGTAAGGGGGAGCCATGTCGGTACCAGCTGCTTCCCTTTTCATATTTCCCAGCATCCACGAGGGGCACTGACCCAGTGATGTCTCCGAAGTTTACGTTTAATATTACAAGGCAGAGATGCACTTTGTGTTACTACTGAATCGATTTCATTTTACCAAAATATTTTAGGCCGGGTGGGAGGCATGCTAAAGGTTGTGTCACTGAGTCCACTCGAAGGTTGGACACAATCTATTATACTGCATTGTGGATCAACCGCTGATTTAAGATTTGTGAATTTAACTCTTTCATGCACCCTGTAACCTGATAACATGGTGAGCTGTCCACCGCATTAACCGCTGTCCCTGAAAGAGTTGAAAAAAGTGATATGTTCCACTCAACCTGTCAATATCATAAAATAATTATTCAATGCAATGTGATGGGTTACGCAGTTGAACTTTTGTTTATTTCTCATCATCTCTTTGACCCTTTCGTTTAGTCTCTCTGACATCTTCTGTGATTGGCTGACGGGTTTCAGTTGGAAATTAACGTCCGAGGGCCTTTTCCGAGTTTCATTCATAATGGGCGTGGTTCATACGTGGACTTTCACTGATCATTGAGTAGCGGGGGTCCACTCGACCGCTTTTTCCACCTCTTTACATCTGCTTCAGACGCACCATCTGTCTCAGGTCTTGGTAAAAAATAGCAATCTCAGTATGTCACGTGCAACACACCAGCCAACAGCGCACACAGGCTGTTAGATTCAACAAGCAAATTAGCTCCCACTATTTGAGGTCTTATGAAGAGTAAATCAAGCCCGTAATATTCTATGAAATAATTTGAACTGATATGAGCCCTGTAAAATAAAATAATTATTTTTTTGAATGCGACATATGCACACTTCAGAAACCACATTAAGTCCGCCTTTGCATCCCTACCTGGGTGAGAATGCTGTCAACTTTTTCAAGCACTCACATTGATTATTATAAAAATTCCTATTTCATTTCCCTCTTGATCTTTATGCCTTCATCCCCGGTCCCCCACCCCGCGCGGCGCAGCACAGCCGCCTCCGCGTCCCCGCTGCCCCCACCCCGTCTCAGCGGTCGTCCTGTTCTGCTCGTCTCTCCTCCCTCCATCTTTCCATCCCACCCAGGGAGAGCAAATCCCTCTTTTCCTAGGTAGGAGTGCAGGGAGGAGTGGCGTGGCTTAGATCTCAGCCCCCCCTGCATCATCCCTTCATCAGACCCCCCTCCTCTCACCCCCCATCCTCCTTCTATGTATGCTCATGTTAAATTGTGTTTTTATGCCTCTCTCTTTCCCTCCCCTGTTCCTTTTTACACCGCTCCCCCTCGGCTTCCCCATTACCATTACATTTGAATTCTCGCATCTAGCAAGTCGCTACACTTGTACAGCGGATTGAGATCCAATTGGAACATCAACAATCCATAAATTTACAAAGTTAATAAGCGTCTATTTTGTTTAGCGCTGGCAGTAAATACCCACCTGGCAACATGAAGTGTTTCTATCATGTCGGACACCCCATTTAAACATGACAGCGGCAAAGCTTTTCATTGCATACTATAACAAACCCCCTACTGTGACCTTATCATAACAATTAGGTTGAATTGTGAATTCTGGTAGATGACGGTTTGATAGAATTACCCTAGATGTCAAATACAGGATCATTTTCCTTCTAATGAAAGTCGACACCTCGGTGTCACATTTTAGACCTTGCTTTTGTCCCCCCGCTTCTTGTCCACGCTTGATCTCTGTGTACGTTGTCTCTCCAATTGTGTAAATGAGCACAACCATCCTGTCTAGACCTCCACCTCCTCGCCCGTTTTATTTTGCGGTTCGTCCTTCGCAGCCTCAGTGCCGTACCTGCTCTGCCCGCATCATTTCAACTCTGCACTTTTTAGTTTTGAGGGAGCAAGCAGGGAGTTCATCCAGTCATTACGATCCATTGTCTCTGTTCTTTGCCGTCTTCTCTACATACTATATATTTTTTGCTGTCCTGTGTCTCTGTGGCATTGTTACGGGCCTCTGTGAAAGAGATGTCGCTTGCGGATGACTGGCTCGTTTGAGGACAATGCTGGAAAAGAGGAGACACGGGTGATGGAGAGATCAGGACAGAACGTGTGTGACGGGAGTTCTCAGGGAGGCGCGATGCACACTGTGTACTCACACAGTTAGTAGGTAGATTCCGGCGTCCAGCTTGTGCAGCAAACCGAATATGTGAACAGTTGCAGTGTTTGTTCAGGAATGAAGGATTAAGTGACATTCATTAGTGGTGCAAAATAGTGTGCATATGCGAATGAATGGGGAGAAAAATAGCATGTTTATTTATTATGCTTTCTAAAAACATTGCATCATAATTCAGGAAAATGTAAAGTATTAAACAGTTATTTCATGTTTGCTATTTTACTTCTTCTTGTCATTATACCTCCACCTAATTTGTTGTATTCCTGCGTGAGGGCTTTTTAAAATAGTTTTTTGAAAACTGTGGACAGATCAAATTGCTGGAAATCGAGGCAGCTCCACGGGGCCCTCTTGGACATCCGAACCAGGAGCCTACTACAGTGACTTAGAAGGATACTACATAGTGTGACTTGGCACCACAGCTCAGAGCTGTGGAATCTCAAGGCACATGGTAAAAAAAATGCAGGACGAACATAAGATAAAATAATGGCTCGTCCCGATGTCAAGAGCCGTCTGTTCCTCGGACTCTACTAGAGATGCAGTCCGAAACGCATCCGCATTTGGCCCTTCTCTATTTCCTTTCTTTGAATGTATGATGATGGCGGCGTCAGATTTATTATTGCCTGCCGCTTGGCTGTGAGCTCCGTCTGCCAGTGATCACAGACTAACCACTAATCATTTAGACAGTGTGATTGTTGCATGTCTGGAAACAGCTGATGTTTCCTGGGGTGATTAAACAATGTTCCCTCAACCCTTCATCATCTTTTGGACCACCCGTTCATCTCTTATGTCTCTCATTCTGCCTCTGCACCGTTTTTTTCCCCCCACTCGCTCTTCTCTTCTTCCTCTTGTTCCTTGTGTACCATCACTAATCATCATTCCATTGCTTACCTGCTGCATGACATTAGGAGACAAATGCATTAATAAAGCCCACGCGCACTCTGACGTGAGCACGGAGCATTGCTGACATATTGGCCTTGTCCTTTGCCGTCATTAAGTGGGGATCGCCAGCTCTCCATCATTAAATCTGGAAGTTATGGAAACCTGTCATACAGTAGCCCGTGGTTATGTGTTCATATGAAGGTGCCACCCATGCGTATTGAGTTGCGGTCATGAATACGGTTCGACTGTACAAACCACAGAACCGCTTAAGTCTCTCCGATTTGTTGACATTTTGACCAATTTTTCCCATTGTAATAATGGAAATTGAATGACACAATTCCTGAGTCAAATTGCTGCGGCTATAAAACCTTTAAGGGCGGCCCAGTGGTACAGTGGTTAGTGTGTCGACCTCACAGTGCAGAGGTACCAGGTTCAATTCCAGCTCTGGCATCCCTGTGTGGAGTTTGCATGTTCTCCCCGGACCTGTGTAGGTTTTCCCGGGTACTCCGGTTTCCTCCCACATTCCAAAAACATGCATGGCAGGCTGATTGAACACTCTAAATTGTCCCTAGGTGTGAGTGTGAGCGCGGATGGTTGTCTGTCTCTGAGTGCCCTGCGATTGGTTGGCAACCGGTTCAGGGTGTCCCCCGCCTACTGCCCGAAGATGGCTGGGATAGGCTCCAGCACGCCCCGCGACCCTGCTGAGGGCAAAGTGGATCGGAAAATGGATGGATGGATGGATGGATGGATGGATGGATGGATATAAAACCTTTAACAGCACAACTCATGTTTTAAGAAACATGTAAACTTGTAAACTTTACAAGTAAGACTTGTCCTACAAGTGTTAAATTGATGAAGTGAATGACTGAGAGGTGAGTCTCTTCACATTACGACTCAACACAACACTTTTTGTTGTGTACATTCCATCTCTCTTGTAAACTTTACTGCCGCTTTAGCCGTGTTGTACTACTCTGCCAGGACCGAGACCCGTGTACCATTTTTTGCCATTTCAAGTTTCCTTGATTGTCATCACACATATCCTGCTTGCACATATCTCTGGCATTCTTCTGTGATGGCATCAAAATAAAACACAATAAGTTACAGAAAAAGCAAAACGATCCGTCCTTTAGATACCTGCAAAGCTGAATTTGTAAGAAATAGCATTCATTGTATTCAAATGTTCCCACTGTATGACACGGACACACAGATGTCCACTATTAATAACCAGTATCAGTCAGAAAGACACATCCACTCAGCTGTGTGCGTCTTTATGCCTTTGCGTGCACGACGTCGTGTGTCGGAGGAATGTTGGCCCATGTGGGGAAATAGAGAGGGTAAGAGGAGCTCACTGCGAGCTTGATATTTGACAGCTGATTAAGGAGAGACGGGGCGCTCTGACAGGATGTCTCAATGGGCAACATGGGAGGTGAGACCAGGAGAGAGGGCTGAGCATCAGATGGGGGGGTAAGACAAATTGTTGGTGGTGAAGAGATTGGCAAGAAGGGAGAAGATGCTGCATATTAATTGAAAAAGAAGTATGTCCTCCTGATTGTGTACCGGACGAAGAAAGGGAGGAGAAATAGCCAAAGGGAGCAATTGGAAACGTGACGGCATGGAATCTAATGCTGAAAAGGAAGGAGGAGATATTGAAACAAGGTGGGTGATGTGATAGGAAGGTGGCCTGCATCCCGCTGCTTATCCTTGAACACTCTTAGGAGGTCTCTCCTTCCACTCCCGTCTGTCTCTTCATCAAACACACACACACATACAGTGCCCGGCTGGCACACGAGGGTGCTGTTGCAATTAAACCGGCTCAGCATGACGCCCAGATTGAGGGGTGGGGGGTGGGAGGCGTGAGGGGAGGGAGAGAGCAATCCACGTTGCATGAACGCTTCCCCTGGAAGACAGGAGAAGCGAAGGCGTCGGAGAGAAACGAAGGGGGCGGTAATCGAAAAGAAAAAGTTACAAACGGTGATGATGTGCAATGATGGAGTGGACAACCAGTTGTTGCAGTTGCAGCGTACAATGTCTTGTAAGAGCCATTAAAGTAGGAGTCAATCCAACATTCTCTTAACAATAAAAAGTTCTATGCGGCACATTAGTTTAAACACCATATTATGATTAATATGGCGTTTGTGGAAGGTGAATTAAGCGGAAAAATCCACCCGGTTTGGTCTATCCCGGGGGACGGCCATTTTGCCTTTTGCTCCGCTTGGGAAAATAGGTGAGCCTTGATTGGTTGTTACCAGAGCCCTGAGCAACTGAGATGTCATTCGCAAATGACAGCAAGTGAGAAAATGGCCGCCCTTACTTATTACTGTCGAGACATTTTTTCTTTTTACTTGACTTCCCCTTTAACAGTCCACCTGGTGTTGTACAAATCTTTCATAATGTCACTTATATCCACAAACTGTATATTCACACGGACCAGCCCCAAATTCCTTTACCACCTGTATAACGTGATGTCCAGTCCAAACGCTGTATCAGCTATGAAAATCACCTGCTTTTACAAAGGTAGTAATAGCGCCGTCGGAGAGGCGTTAACGATGTTCGGAATTGTGGCGGCCGCTTGCAATAATGCGGAACTGTTGCGCACCGTAATGAGCGCTGTGTATAATGAGTCAAAAAGAAAACAAATGAAACAGCTCTCAGTGTGATAGTTGTTCTACAGCAGGACAAACTATCGTTAAATAAACCAATAATTCTGAAAACAGTATGCCTGGCTGTCTCTTTGTATACAGTATGTGCCTTTAATTGACTGGCAACCAGCCCAAGATGTAGTCAAGCAATACTTCTCTGACAGTGTTCAACTAAATGAGATATTTTATTTCCTGTAGCTTTTGAAAAAGTAGAATGGAATTTGACACATTCTTGTATTTGACAGCGTTATATTGTGCCATGACGCCAGGACAAGGCATGCTTTTTAAAGTGCATTTTTGTTCAAAGCGTTACGAAGATATCTTGAGAATGTTTCATCTTGCTTGCAGGGGCTGAATTTGCGACACCTCCCTGCCTGCTGTGATTGGTTCTTTAATTAGCTCCTAACAAGGGCCTTTCAGGAAGGCGGCATACTGATTGGATGTCTTATCACAGTTAATGAGCTCCATTAAGTCATTAGGAGGGTCCTCTGCCTTCATTTCCTGGGGCTTCGCAGGTAGCGAGCTCTTTGTGAGACCTGCAGGAGGAGCGAGAGCTGACGGGAAACAATTACTACGTCATTTCCTCCTCACTGTGCCGATGCGTGACTGTGAGTAAATTACAGCTGACATTTATGCTTCTACTTTCTAAGTGTGAACCCCATAGAGAGTGCAGACCAAAGTATTGTATACGTCAGGCTGTTTTGAATACTTATTGGTGATTTTTGTCTTTTGTGTGGGGGGGAAGTGATGCGGTATCCAGGTGGGGTGTAGCCTGCTGTGGTTCAAAACACACATCTGGAATGCACAGAGCACCTTATACCCAGATGAGTTCCCATATGATTCAAATGAACCCCCTCTCTAAAGAATAAAAAATGCTTTTGGTTTTGTTTTTTGTTTTTGTTTCCACAGGTATGTGTGTGCGCATGTGTGAGTGTGTGTTCAGTGTGTCCAGACAACAGCTGTGTCTGTCAGGTGTGTTTGGACAGACGTTGACAGATGTTATTTTGATGTGGATTGAAGGTTGAGAGTGATAAAGGACAAAGGGAGTAGAACAATGCACTAATGACACGCACACACGTTATGCAGTGCCTCTGCTATCAAGTCAGCCATGAGGCAATGTTTGGTCGGGCATGGTTGGCTGGAGTAAAAGCTTCATGTGTATGGCTGCCTCGACGGTGGTTCTCCAACTCCAGCTGTTGTGTACCTACAAATGAGCCCATTAGTTTCACGCGTATACGCCCGCCTGAATGCATGCGCTCCAGTTAATGCTAACAAGTGCTGATGGGCGGCTTGCTGTTACTCGAAACACTGATGTGATTTTATTGTCTGCATAAGGCACACAGATGTTATATTTGACCTGATTGTACACTCTGGTGATCATGTTTGTCATTGTGTAACTTTCGTTCATCAATATATGCGGAGAATCTGACAACAATCCCGACTTTGAAAACATAGACTGAAAGATAGTTGAGTCAGTAAATATGTTTTTGAAAATTGTCGCAGAGTGGCGCTCGCTCTCTGCAGGGTCGCGCCACGGCCAACCGCTAGTTAGCATGACTTGTTTGCATAACTGCACCATGTGGCTTGTCGCTTCCAGTGGTTTTTTTTAAAGTGTGTGTTTGCAATTTAAACTGCAACACACTAGGCAGCTCGCAGGTGTTGGTGCCAATATGCCTCACATGCCGTCAGAGAAATGAGGTGAAAACAAAATGTCTGAATGAAAGTACCTTTTACCTCACAGGACAAAAGGTGTTATCATTGCTGTTAATATTTCTGTTCATACTGAGACAGTGAACTAAAATCATACTTTGGTGACATATTTTTGTTCCTTAAACGTTAAGATGGTACTGATAAAAGTATTAAGGTGTACTTTTTAGTCAGCTATAAGTGAACCTAGTTTAGAAAGATTGTGAACTAGGCGTAGAATTATAGTCCATTTTTTGTACGAAAAGCACTTCAAGGCCATGAATTTAAATGAATCAACATATAACACCAGTAATTGTAGTAACACCTGTTTGAGCCATGATATACTCTTACCTAGCGTGTTGCTCGTAACATCTAAATGCAGTGGTCTTTGAGAATAAGGAATAGTGGCTGTTAGCTAGTGTGCCAGTGCTAGCGGCTAGCATTCGTATTTGGCCTAGCGACTGTCGACTTCTGACTTAATGTTTGTCTTTCGTATAGATGTGAGTCAAACACTTAGGACAATTTTTTTGTAAGATTTAAATCCACCCTTCTGCCATCATTGACGACAACTACTAGTAGTATTGTAATGTTTTGTTCTTGGTTTCTTTCGGCCTTATGGCTGGATCCCCTCCAGTCCTTTAGTCCAGAATGTGTATGAACACATGACAGCTGATCATTGGGATCACACATTAATAGTTGAACACGTAATCTATGAAACACACACCTTTTTGTAGCAGGAAGACAAAGCGTGGCTGCGGAGGAAGACAGCAGAGACAATGCAACAATGCCCTCAAACCACCACACTGATGTCTCTTTGTTGGAGGTGTGTGTATGCTTAACCGCGCTTGTGTGCGAGCATGTATTAATATTGATTTAGCATTCTGTCAGGGGGTCTTTGAACCTCACTTTCCCTACTCAGCCCCTCGGGACATGTTGTAGACACACACATTCACACACGCTGAGAGGCGTCAAATATAATTAATGATAAAACCTGAAGCCTTTACAGAGAGACACTAGCCATGTAGGAAATGTGTGAGACTTTGCAAATATAAATATATTTGTGTGTTCTTGCATCACTGGGTGTTTGTGAGTCACGGAGATCGCGGCGATGAGAGAGAAAGGGGCTAAACTGTGATTCCCAGTTGTGGCTTTGCTCTACATGTGAACTCTCTTAAGTAGGCTGGAGAACTGTTTGACTGCGCGCTTGTGTGTGTGTGTGTGAGAAGCTAAATGTTTAATCCTTTATCAAATACTTTTTTTTTAACATTGGATATCTATTTTTTTGCAGTTTGATGCGCAAAAGTGTGTGCCACTGCGTTGGGTATTACGAGGCTGGCGTTGTGGAAAATTTGTGGCTTCATGACAATATAACTTTCCATTATTCGACAGTTTTTTGAGTGAAAACTGTTTTTATGTTTTTAGTTAGCTCCAGAAGGGAATCTAGCAGAGAACAACAATATGGGTTGATTGAATGTCATGTTATTGCTCAGTGTTATTTGTTTTGCTCTATTGAGAGAAAAAGTGTTCACTTATAGCTGTACTATTCTTCGGAAAACAAAATGTAGCATAACAACACACTCAATTGCCATTTCATTAGGTAGACATACATAATCTATTGACAAAAGCTGCATCAAAAATGTTGACTTCATAAATACAGCGGTGCCTTTTTGCCATCTTTCAATCTAATTTTCACTTGGACTTGCGAGCACAGAGGGGAGCGTTTTATGGTGGCAGTGAACGCGACACACTTTACAAAAATCTTCAATTTATAAAACAAACAGAATTACACTTTGTGTATTTAGAACAGCCTCTCAATTGCCTGAAAAGAGCCACCACCTTAATGCTAATGCTAGTTAGCATCTTTGTAGTGTCGCTTTAACCCTTTCAGCAATTGATGGTTCTGCAGAGAACGATAATAGTGCTTTACTGATGAGCTCAGAGAAGAGTTGACGCGTTACATTGTATAGTTGTTCCTCTGACACAGAACTGATTGATTGCATCTTTCTAGCGTGAATAAGGCCATAATTGATCATTTTTTGACTGCAATTTACCAGCTTTCATCCACTTTCACATCAGACTGCATGAGGAAGATGTCTGGTGAGATAGTTGTCATCTATGACCACGCATTTGTAGTGATTGTCATGAAGACAAACTTGATACACCTAATGTAAAGTATTGTATGGGTTTACCTTATGCTGTTTTAATGAACAAATCAGGCTTTAGCGCTTTAATCGTACAAAAAGCAGCAAAATGTCGGCATTTTCTGTTCTCAAATGCCGCTGTTTACCTGACTGTTCTTCATTGCTCTGCTCTTGTGCGTCAGTTGCTCCGCGGGGCTGCCTTTCCATCCATCTTTGGGGATTCTCTTTACAAGTTGCACTCGCACGCACACACACACGAATCTCTAGGCACATGTATATTTGATTCCTGCCTCAGAATAATTAATAGCTGTGTGTTGATTTATTTATTTGTTTGTATTTGAAGCAGACAAAGGGAAAGTGTGTGTTTTGTGTGCTGGTGGGTGAGAGCAAAAGAAAAAGCAAGTAGTTTATTATTTAAATACAGCGCATTGGCAATTTAAATAGTTTGGCCAGGTTTCCACTCTTGCAAATGGGAACTAAATGATTCCTTTGTGTTTTGGAAATAAACGTGAGTGCGATCAGGTGTGCAAATGTGTACGCGTATTTGGACATTAACCAATCTGATTAGAGACAGTTATTTTCATTCCTATTTGTATTTTCATTCGTTAGAACTGTTAATAAATCCCCTTCCTGCCCCCACCTTTACCAAGCCCCCAGTTCCAGCCAAACGCAGTGCAGGACTGATGTTTTTCACCTCTTCAACATTTGGGAGAGCACCATTAGTGCAAAATTAACTCAATTTAACTGTACTGTATTTAAGAACATGTTAAAAAAAAATATATATATATATATATATATATATATATATATATATATATATATATATATATATATATATATATATATATATATATATATATATATATATTGTTTTTATATTGTATTGTAGTAGTTTAGAACGACACAATAAAAATAGTAAATGGTTAAAAATAAAAAAAAACAGGGACATACAAATAAAGGAGAAGGTTAATGGAGCTGCTGTAACTGGCTACAGTCAAACAAAAGAACAACAATAGTGTTTGGAGTGATGGAATTGAAAGTGGAGGGCAGCCCAGTGTACCAGTGGTTAGTGCTCGCAATGCAGAGGTACCGGGTTCAATACCAGCTTTGGCCTCCCTGTGTGGAGCTTGCATGTTTTCCCGGGACTGCGTGGGTTTTCTCCGGGTACTCCAGTTTCCTCCCACATTCCAAAAACATGCACGGCAGGCTGATTGAACACTCAAACTTGTCCCTCGGTGTGAATGTGAGTGTAAATGTTTGTTTTTCATTGTGTGCCCGGCGATTGGCTGGCAACCAGTTCACGGTGTACTCCGCCTGCTACCCGAAAACAGCTGTGATAGGCTCCAGCACCCCCCGTGACACTTGTGAGATGAAGCGAATCTGAAAAGGAATGGATTGATTGATGAATTGGAAGTGCAAGACAAGCACGTGATTGAGATACAGATAAGAAATCCACTCTTCAGTGGCTAAAGTCTCATCGTTAATGAATAGTTTATTGTGCGCCTCTTCGAAATGCTCGCAGGAGTCATGTTTGCAGCCAGCAGGCATCACAGACAATGCAGTCCACACACAAGCACATACGTGTGTTGTGCTGCGGGATGTCTCCCACCGCGTGGCACGTATCTGCGAAGCTTTTTCCACACGAGACCTAGTCATGATTTACTGTCTTCATTAGCATGCCATCACTCTATGTGTGGGTGTGTATGTGTGGGCGATGCATTTGTGCTCTAGGGGGGGGCAAAGTTGGCTCGCTCTGTGTCTTTTGTGTCTGTGTTTTCCCAAAGTTTTGAATCAATATGAATCAAACGATTCTGACGTCAACCTCCCTCACAATTTCTTTCCTCGTCTACTCGTGGCAAATAAAAGCGTCGGGAAAAGCTTTTTGTCAAACCCCGCCTGCTTGTTTTGTTTGTAAGGCCACAGCGAGGTGCATCTTGGCATGCCCCGGCCTGGCATCGCAAACGAGGGGTTCATGGACACAGGCAGTAGGGCTCGGTGGGGGATGTGTAGGGCGAGGACATGGCGGACAGGAAGCAAGGTCACTCCTAGTGTGTCTGTGTTTTCATGGTCAACACGCATGTCCATGTGACGCTGGCGGTACAGGATCTGCTCTCATTCCTCTCCATCTTTCTTTTGTGATCGCGCTTAGTGAGTAATTGTATTATTGTTGTCAATGTTTATGACTTAGCCGATTCCCCCTCCCTCCCAGTCCTATTTAGCTTTTTTTGCAGTCCAGTCTCATCTGCAGAAGTTGGATGCACTATTAGTTTCATTGGTATCGTTTTAATTGAGACGAAATCAGCAGTCCAATTGGAGCAGAGCACTTGCAGCCTATCTGTTATCTACTGTCGATCTCACCCGCTCCACCTTTCTCACTCTCTCTGGGTCCAGATGGGCAGCTTGCAGGTTAACTGCAACAGCTGGAGCGACATTATTAGCAACCTGCTGTGCGCTCTTATTGGCTCGGCTCCTCTCTTGCTTCGTCTTCTTTTAGGACTTGCGCTTTTACATCACGGGGTCACCAATCGTGTTCTTGTGGAGTGTTGGAATGTACAAATGGAATAAAGAGCCATTGACAAAAAAAAAAAAACACGTGCTACTTAACAAACAAGACAAGCGCGTCATGCAAAAGTGTGTGTGCACGTCATAGGTGGGTGCCAATCTTGATAGGTGTTTTTGTTTTATTTCAAAAATGCGGCAAGGATAAGCCAGCTAGCTCCTTTCAACTCCCCTTGAGAATGCAGATTAAAGAAGCACACAAACACACACAGGCAAAAAATAAATAGATATCTCACACACACACACACACACACACACACACACACTCGCTGCAGGATAGGATTATTTAAATGTAGGTAAACACCATCGCTTGCATCCCTCATATACATCCAAAGGAATGAGAAGTGAATCACAAATGGCTCCATTGCATCTCCCTGGTTACCCTTCTGTCAATCACTCTCATCCTCTTACACGCTTTACGTCCATTTAGTGTGACCTTGTGATTGCACATTTTCTCAAAACACACTTATTGATGGACAGTCAAAAGATGACCCTTTTAACGACATCGATAAGAGCCTTCATTATTGTTGCCATGGTGATTAGCCCTGGATGCGGACATGCACGCTAACCTTTTCACATAGTCGGTGTTCAAATATCACAGATCAGTATTCGGCCCAATAAGTTCAACCCATTCCTTCAGAACAAACATAACTTTATTTATTTATTTAGTTTTGGGGGAATGTCAACGATTCTTTCGAAAAATGACTCCAAAAAAATCAGCCTCTTAAAATACACTTGTGCTTACTTGTGGTTTTCTCTGGGCAATCCAATCTTGCTTCTTCCCGCATTCCAAAAACACGCTTCTTAGGTTCATTACAAACTAAATTGTCCATAGGTGGGGTTGAAAGTGTGAGTCGTCGGCCGGCAAACAGCCCACGACCCCAGCGAGTACTGTTTCCTCCCCAACTTTGACAGACAAATGAACAAACAGGACGTGCGTGATGGGAGGATCAAGTGTTTGTACAAAAGAGTTGGTGTTCAAATCTATTAGAAGAAAGACTGGTCATTACATTGTAAATGTTATCACAGGTGCCAGGTTTCTGTCTTCTTTGCATGTGCACGGATGTGTGTTTATGGTTTATTCGTACTGATTAAGCTTATTCCCTGCAGGCTACTTTCAAGCTTTCAATTAAGATTCTAAACAGAAATATACTCTGCATTCATTACCCTCATCCCTCCTAACAAGCTAAAAAGCACGCGCGTGCATGCATGTATGCGTGTGCGTGTGTGTGTGTGTGTGTGTGTGTGTGTGTGTGTGTGTGTGTGTGTGTTAGGCTTTCCGTGTGTTTATTGGAGGAAGCAGTAATTCCCTCTTTTCCCGTGAAAATCCTGAGCGATGATTCCACGGCTGGAGCAATGATGTGTGCCGCTCTCCTTGTTGAATGTTAATTAAAGTCTCATTATGATAGGATGATACAAGACATTCATATTAGCTGCTTGTTGTTGCGGTCAAGTGCTTTCCACATTGTGAAGGCAAGATATCCTGGCATGATGTTGCCATCCCAATTTTTTTTTCTGCTTTTCTGCGAATGAGAATGAAGCAGCTTTTACATAAGGCGTAGAAAAAAAAGTAGTGTGTTTCCGGTAAGTCTGACCGACCGAGAATTTCTACCTCGAAAAAAAACTTTACGGTCGGCATTTTTTTTAAAACCTTCTACATTTTTGTGTAATAATAATAATAATAGTAGTATATTTCATTTATAAGCGCCTTTCAAAACACTCAAGAACGCTTCACAATCAAAACAAGAACAATAAAACCACAGACAAAATTATAAATAATAAAAGGAAAGATGAATTTAGAGCGTTTACATTGGTGCAAACTCTCGCTATATTCACGTTCAGCGTGCGCCGTCGTTTGCCCTGTCGTCTGTCAACAACATTGAATCATGGCGGCGGCCACGATCTCCGACAACAGTTTAAACCGCGTTTTGTGTGTTGCAGTCGCATGCTCGCACCATAATATTAAGAAAATAGCATCCACTGCTGTATCGAAAAGATTCAACGAACTATTTGGCGAACACCACGGGCCGTCTAGGACGCGGGACGCAGAGGTAATGAGATGGCTGTAACATCCAGCCGCTGGGTACTAAACTCTCGCCGCCGAGCAGGGGTTTCAATCAGCGGTGATTGCTCTCGGACTGCAAGGGAAGCTCGGCTTCCCATAAAATGTCAAAGAATAAGTGATCAAATATATGAATGTAAATTTCATTGTGTGTACATGTCATTGACTAAATATGCGCTACAACGTACTCAACTTTTGCTCCGAATCAACTTCTTCTTACTGGTTACGACGCGACTCCCTTCTCATTCATCCCGCAGCTTCGCTGTGCTTTAAACGGTAGTGAGTTCAGTAGGTTGTCCCAATGCGTTGAACGGAGACGAGTCATTGGATACAAGCTGGTTTTTGTCCCGCCCACGGATGCTCGGCGTCTCTGGGACTGGATGGCAGTGGGAGGGTACCGGATGCCAGGCTTTTCTGCATCAGATTGGATGATCTGTCTGAGCCTGTGTGCCAGTTCGATTGACATTGAAATGAGCCAATCACCGAGCTTTTAGTGTAGGCGTCCGTGCGAGCATTTTTTCAACTCGCATTCTGTTCCGAGTTAAGCTGGAGACTTCTCCTAATCGTTTTAGCGACACTCTTTGTTGTAAACAAACAACTAGCGACAAATTAATCTTTTATTTCTGGTGGGTTTTATTGTAGTTCCTATAGTTGTAGGACACTAATTAAGTACCGGGAAAAGACGCTTTGTTGGTATGACAGGGTCACAGATCATTTTCTTGAAAAGGAACGGAGCTAGAGTAGAATTCACGTATAAATAATCGGACACATTTTATGATGTCGACCAAAATTGAGCTTCCCCTCTTTGACGAGCATCCGGCACTGGTTTCAATGTCTCCTTGTTTTATGTTTTATGGTTATTTTGTTTACGTTTTTGATGGGGGAGGGAGGGAGAAAAAAAGATTTTAAAAAAAACCTTTGTCCGACCTACAAACCCTATGCTGAAATTTCATGTTACCGGAAACACACTACTTATTTTTCTACGCCTAAGCTAACTTTTTTTTCCCGGCATTTTCGCCTACGTAGGCTGACATTATCATTTGTTACTGTAGTGGTGCTCTAAAATACAGATTGAATCATCCTTCCACTTTAAATTAAATGGAAATGCCATTAATCCGATCCCCCCCCCAAAAACATTTTGGAAAATGTCTTTAACAAGAAATATAGCACTCAATAATACTTGTATTATTGAGTGTATATGTAAATATGAAGTTTCACTTGATTTACTTACAAAGTGCAGAATTAAACAACTGCGCCACATTCTTTGCTTCACTTTATTGCAAATTGTGCTGCTCCTTGGGGTCTGGGCACCACAGCCATATGGAGGGAGTGTACATACTGCAGAGACGGAGATGCTTTGTCCTCAGGGCTGCTGTATTAGTTGTTTTTTGGAAAGACTACATAACATACGCCTGGAGTGTTATATTATCTGTCTACATGTGTTCAAATGTCCAAACGTGGAATTCTTTTTGTTTTTTTTAGTTTGACAGTAAACATCAACTGGCAATGGCCATAAACAGCTTGAAGCCTCTTTTTTTTTTGGATCGGTCGTTTACTATCTGCCAAACTCCTGCTGGTTGTGAAGTGAACTCAGTTAAGTTCAGTGTCACCATACAGTGCTTGTATCTAAAAAAAAAAAAAAAAAAAGTTTTACTTCAAAGTGAAAAACTGTCTGAACATCAGCGTGAATACTCGCCACGTCGCTGTATTCAAACCTCTGTATTAATGTGAGTCGTAGGATTGTTTATAGAGCTGTGTGTGTGTGTGTGTGTGTGTGTGTGTGAGTGTATTTTTTATTTTTATTTATGTAACAGGAGCTGCTGGCTTTCATAGAACATTTCTACTGTTATGTAATCTGAGAGGGAAAACCCATCCTGAACGCACACACAGACACATAGAGCCCCCGACCCCCCCTAACCCCCCCCACACACACACACACACACACACAGACTCTCCTTCCAAGACATGCATGCACTTGTGTGCCACATGGCTCTGCTCAATTTGTGCTTGCTTTCATTCTACACAAACACTCGCTGGTTATCGCCATATGCCACTCTTGCTTGCCAATAGTGTGTGTATGTTTCAGTGTTTGGTTGTGACTCTTTTTTTTTTCATAAACCCAGTTGATTTTTCTCTATCAAATACAACAAGAACTAAAATCGCCCAAATTCCAGCTTGTCTCTCCAAAAAGTCTTGTCACTTGGAGCAATGTATTGATATGGACAGATAAATTTCAATACTCTTGTATTGTCTTGTGTAGGCTACATTTGTACATCTATGACAGTTTAACAAATAGCTAGATAGGTTCCGGCTCAGGAAGACCTATTTGCATTCAGAACACAAGTCCCCACTGCTCACCGCTGCAGCAAATGGCCATTGTTAGGATCATTTCAACTGGAAAGCATCTTAATATACATAGACCAGCTTCATTTGTCATGTACGGCAACAGCATATCAAATGCATTGTTTTGAGTTGTTTGCCATCTTGGTTTCTGTGTTGTCTTTGTATGGCTGCAGCGTGGGCCTGCAGCCCCAGAGAGATTCCCAAACAAACACACCATGAAGTTAGCAGAACACAGTATAATAATGCTTGCCTTTAATGTACTGTCACGACTCTCTGTGTTGGAACTGCAGATGCATTTTTCTGGAGGTGGGGAGCGAAGGGGTGTTAATGGGCTACAAATTAATCTAAAGTAATCTCAAACCCTGCTTTCAAGTGTTGGACTCGCTCTCATTGCCATTCAGTTTAAAGTAACAAAAAAACACACAGAGCAATACGGAGTATTCAGATGATGAAAATATTGACATTTACCTCGCAGAGCGAGTGATAGAATTAGAGGAGAGAGAGAAAATGAGAAAGGGAGAAAGTGTGTGTGCGTGGGTGGAGGATACCTGAGGGACCTCCACACTGCAGCATTCTTTGTCTGCGTGTGTGTGTGTGTGTGTGTGTGTGTGTGTGTGTGTGTGTGTGTGTGTGTGTGTGTGTGTGTGTGTGTGAACAAGCGAGACAGAGAGGGTGAATAAGGTGGGGGTACACTTGGGACCCCTCCAGCACTGCAGCAGGTTTGTGTGTGTGTGTGTGTATTGTCCAGCCCCCACACTACCAATGGGTCAATCTCACCCCCTGAACCCCTGAACCCCCACCACTTGGTTGCTATGGAAACACACCTTGAGTGAACCCCCTAGAGAGCTCTGTATTCCTCCACCTTCCATCCACTGCTCTCCTCCTGGCTGCACTTTATCTCCTGCCATCTCAGTTGCCCCCCCACCCCACCACCACCCTCTGCCCATCTTGCTTTTCATCCCGCCGTCTCCCTCCCTCCATCCCGACTGCATCCGTCTTTTTTCCCTCCGTACCTCGCTTTTGGCAGCCGTCCCCCTTGCTGTCCTGGCCATCTAGCGCCTGGCATCCTTGACGGCCTCTGCGCCGCAAGAGACCAAACACACACTCACATGCGCCGACACCCCATACCCTCCCACACACACGCACACAAACACACAGCTTCACATACTTTTGGGAAGGAGGGGCTTGAGAAGTGCGAGGAGGGGCAGTAATGGAGGGTTGGTACCCCAGGGACCCCCTGCAGCCAGTGCCGGGATAGCAATAGAGGAAAAAGGGGCGTGGGATTTGAGGGTTAGTGGGTGCTTGAATACCCCGGAGAGCTTCAGTCTATGGTAAGACAGTGTGTGTGTGTGTGTGTGTGTGTGTGTGTGTGTGTAAAAGGGGTAGGCAGCCACCTTAGGGACCTGGGAGCTCATTTATGCTCTGCTGCATGTTTCACTCAGTGTGTGTGGGGGGGTGTACAGTGATGCCACCTGGTCCCCCTCCTCTGGTCAATTAGCTTAGAAAGTGGAGGGTAAGAAGAGAGACTCAAGCTAAAGCGGCGTACACAGATACCAACAGCCAGGACAACTATCAGCATTCTCCCTCACACCGAAATTAGCAAAGGTGATATTACAGTATTTCAAAGGTTATCCTTAGCCGTTATCCTCCTTTGTGAGATTTGTTAATAGTCAGATTTTTCCCCTCCTCCCTTCTGCTCAGAAAATGGTTGTGACAATTGTAAATGATGATCCTGTTGAATATTTACTGGGTCAGACAAGTTATTCACCCGTTTTCAACTGGAATGGAGTCACCAAAACAGTTGTCCTAGCTTCGTCTATTTCTTCTGTGGCTCCAACTACCTTTTCCTCTTTGTATTTTCCGGCAGTTCGGATGCCCTGTGGCACCACGCTGCCTCTTACAGGTCAGTCTTGGGACTAAGGACATAATCTGGTTTCGATATTTTCTTTCCAGATAATGTCAAAATAAAAATGCGTCCTCTTGAAGAAAATGGCCCTTTAAGCACAATCCTTAATACGTTTTATTAAAACATTTCAACTTTCAATAATTTAACATCAATACATTGACCCTATGTTCTCTCTGGGTAACAACGAGCGCCATTAACATTCTGTCCCTGAAAATGTAAAAAAATAAAATAGTAAATGAAGCAAAAATGTCTTCCTAGTGCCCTGCTTCCCATTAAATTTGTCATAGCAACCAATTAATCACAGTCTGTAATATTATGAGAATTGTTAGTTGCTGATAGAGCAGCACGCAGAGCCAAGGGCCTGCTCCAGGTACTGTACACTTTTAGTTCTCTCTCAGTGAAAGTTTTTATTAAATGTGTGGAAAGAGACAAAACGCTCCCCAAAAATCTCCCTAAAATTAATTGTTCCGTTACAAAGCCCAAGTATTAACCTTCACCCTGGCTGTCTCTTTTTTGGTCTCTCTTTCATCCCCCCCCACCCCCCCCCTGCGTTCCCCGTCCCAGCATGGGCCTCCCATGCTTGTGCGCGTGTGCAAGCATGTGTGCATACGTGTGTGTGTCAAATGCACGCTGGGAGACAAAGTGTAACGGCAGGATGCTCGGCGACTTTGTCATCTCACTATGGGTCGCATACACAAACCCTCGCACATGGACCCGGTCTCAGAGGGCGTGCCGTTCTCACACATACTGATCAAAACAATGTATTTGTCACAAAAGAGAACTCTTTCATGACACACACACACGCACACACACATTTTCACAGTGGCTGGAGGCTTGTGCCTCTGCCCTTGTTCCAGACAGCCCAATTATATGTCTGAAAAATCCAAATGTTTTCCCTTCAAAACTGTCTCTCGCTCTTTTCGTTCCTACTTACTGCACTTGATTAAAGTATAACCACTTAATTCCCTCCCTTTGTAAAAATCACTGACCGCATTCATTCTGATCTCTGTGTACTACAAAGCAAGATCAGATTTGCAGTGTGAAATATGGCAACTGATTTAAGTGCAGCGCTATAAACGTCTCCCGCTCGCGTCCACCCTCTCTTCATGTGCGCCGATCACCATGTGACAAACCCCCGCCGCTTCAATCTCCGAGTCAATGCTAATGAACTTCTCTATCAGGCTCGCTGGGTCTCGGGCTCTCTGGCGTCCCACACAGCCCAGCGGCCTTTTGAGGTTTGTCTGTGCGTGTGCGTGCGCGTGCACACGTGTGTGTGAGCTCGAAATGAGGTGATGTTTATGGGAATGCCAGTGGTGGAGCATACCATCCTCATAAGCCTGTGTGGCACCTCACACACACACACACACACACACACACACACACACACACACACACACACACACACACACACACACACACACACACACACACACAGAGCTATTGAAGCAGGATTAGGGCACCCATGTCGGCCTTTGAGGCAAGTAAAGATGGGAATCTTTGTCTGTGCGTGTGTATGTGTGTGTGCTTGTCAGTATGGGTGTCATGGGTGTATGACTGAAGATGTTATTAACTTCACAATCGCCTGCAGCTTGTTGTTGCTGACTGTCGAACGCGTGCGTACAAAAACGCCGTCTTTTATTTGCGTCGCTTATCACAGGACACGGTTGAGGTATTAATAGTTTATAAGTAGAGATATGCGCATTGTTTTACATATATTGATGGAAAGGTGTAATAATATGCGTGGTCGCGTTGTCGTGTTCCATCTTTGCTCTTGATTTCATATTTAATCCTTTATTACTCATCACTTAGGGGGTGCTGCGAGATAGCCATCATGAAGGGACAGTGAGCGTGAGACACAAGCCATTAACTTTTTCTATGGTGTGCCAAGCAGAATTCTTCGAGCAGGAAACCAAAAAAAAAAAAAAAAGTGCAGATGCAGGCAGCAGATGGACACATGGCCTTTTATAAAAGAGCAGCCTGGCTCACGTTTTTTTAAATACATTTATACAAAGGCATGCAGTGCAAGTGTGAGTCGTGCCGATGGTACAGTACGTGTTGAAAAACCGTGACGCACCAAATTATGCAGCTGCGCGCTAATAAAACTTCAAATAAAAACTTGAATGTCATACCATTATATCATTAAATTACGGACGTTAGGTCCAACTTTTTAATGGTACAAGTAAATGGGCTTTGGGCCATCCAAATTAATCAGCGACGGAGGGACTGAGATGAGGATAAATGGAGTGAGCCACGAGCTAAGTGGGGGATGCATCGGACAGTGGGGGTGGGAGGATAACGAGGACCGAGAGAGGGAAGGGTGGCTCCAGCATGGAGGTAGATCACTCACAGCTCCGGTGGGGAGGACAGGCAATTACCAGTTGGGGCACACGTACCACCGGGGCCGTTGGGTGTTAAATGTACGAGAGGGGATGGAAAATAAAAGCAGAACATGTGGCAGAGATGACAAGAGAATGGACGTGACTGATGTATCGCAAAAACAAATGCCCCCGATGGGCAAAAATGCGTCTGTCCGGTCAGGCTTTTATCAAAGGAGATGATTTGTTTTATGCGTTGACCTCCGGCAAGGAGTTTAATGTTATTTAAAAGCATCCACTCACTAATTAGCGCGGTGACAGCCATGGAACGAACATCGAAATGAGTGCTCTGGTCAATCGTGCTAAACTTGTAACCCACCCGGGTTTAGTAGTTTCTATCCTGCTTTCGATACTTGTGCCGTTACCTCGTCGTGTTGGTCTGCCTTCTGTATCGGCAACAAACATCTGCGGTGAATGCTGTATTATTAAGTGTTGAATATGTTCCCGTTTTTTGTTTGTTTGTTTGTTTGTTTATTTATTTATTTTGCTCGAGCCAGCCTTAACGTGCACATGTATCCGTGTCCTATTTGCAGAGGAGGGCATCAATCACGAGTGCAAGCTGTGTAACCAGATGTTTGATTCACCTGCCAAGCTGCTCTGCCACCTGATAGAGCACAGTTTTGAAGGCATGGGAGGTACCTTCAAGTGTCCCGTCTGCTTCACAGGTGAGAGGAAAAACAGCGCGCGTTCACCTTCAAGGACAGTCTGCAGGGAACTTTGGAGGCTCTGAGTGCTTGATTAGCCTCTCAGCCCCGTAGCCACCAAGATCTCGTGTTTGCTTCGTTGGATCTTTTAGTTTGTTTGCATTTCCATCGTCCCAAAAAACAAAAACAAAAATTGTGCTCAAGGGCCAAGGGATTTTTTAAACAGACAGATGGACAAGTGGATTGCTGCAGGTCATCCTTCAATGGGGTGGGGGGGAGTTAACATATGTAAAATAGGCCATTATAATTCATTTATCATTTACGATAAATATTTTCATCAGTGAGTGAATGAACTTAATAAATACAAAAACAAGATATTTGAAACCCTTTTTTTGTCCCCCACTTGTCAACTGTCTGCCCAAGTGGTGGTCTTAAGCACCCTCGTGGTCCCTCAGTTGCACTCTGCGCTTCACAAACGGTTGGAACTAATAGAAATCAAATACTAATTCACGCGACATCACTGCAGAGATGCGACAGTACTACGATATTTGGGGGGGGGAAATCAGGAGGCGGAGCTAATGCTTTGCAGCAATGACTCTCTTTTCTACCAAATCTACCTTTGCTTTTGACCCTCCCTCGTTCTGACTCTCTCTCTCTGCGTCTTCCCCGTCCCTCCCAGTACACGCACTTGCGCTCTCCATGTCCCTTCATCTCTCTCTCGGCCTTCCCGAGTTGTTGAGTTGAGTCTTGTGTTGTGTACTCGTTCCCCAGGTGCACAGCAATGCTTTAAACTTTAACTCTATTCCTTGGTGGCCCTATGAATTAGTAAAATGGCCACCACTCCAATGGGGAGTCTTAATAATTCAACACATAACCCACTCAGTGAAAACCAGAAGTTTACCGAAACAAAAGAGGAGCAAAAGAAAGAACGATAAGAAGAAAAAAAACTCTATGAAACAACACTGGAGCAGAAGTTTAAAAGGGAGAGATAATTTATTGATAAATATCACAAGGTCTACTGAGGATGGATCTTCTTGTTCTTCTCAGCTTATTTCCCCTGCTTCCTCCTCTTCGCTGCTCTCCCGCACTCTTGCGTTTCCTTTAAACCTGTGATTATTTGTGCAGCTACGTCACTATTTATCGTCTCACCTCTTATTGTCTTGAGTGGTTTCATTTGACCTGAGTTCACCCAATGCAGAATTTATGCCGTGGGGAAGCCAAGTTGAAAAAGTTCTCCAGATATTTTGATGCTTCCACCGTTACTCCTCAATGGTCCCCCCGCCCCACTTCCTTAATTGTATTTATTCATTTATTTATTTGTTTTGTCAGTGATATGTTTACTCCATGTCCTTTCTCCTCCAGTGTTTGTACAGGCCAACAAGCTGCAACAGCACATCTTTGCAGTTCACGGTCAAGAGGACAAGATATACGACTGTTCGCAGTGTCCCCAGAAGTTCTTCTTTCAGACCGAACTGCAGGTAGGTTGGTCGCATCGCATACTTTAGTTGGGTCAGTCGTCAGTCCATCAGGTCTGAATCAGGACAGAAGCAACGGAAACCTCATCTCATGTCTCAGCAATAGGCTTTTTTTGGGGGGGGGGGGGGTGCATGATGGCATTCCTGTGTGTGTGTGTACGTGGGTGTGTGTGCGTGGGTGTTCAAATAGTAAATGGGATCAGTCATCCAAGTGTCGCTCATCGGCCAGCTGTGGCTTGGTCAGTTCCGAACTTAATCGCTGATCTTGCATTTCAAAATGTACTCGAGTCATCTCGCGACAGACCAGTCAGCCGAAAGTGGAAGATCTGTGTGACCTCCTTCACCTTATGCGATGCGAAAAGCACTAGAAACTCTACACATGATTTTAATACAAAATTTATGCCACAGTTTTATTTGCACACCATGATAAATATGAGCATTTTTTTTGCCAGCACAACGATGATAGTTTTAATAATTAATGCAGCATCAACAAAACACAATTTAAAGATCCCACTGCAGATATTTTTTGATGTAATCGGCGGCAGAACCACAGGCGTCATTTTAGTGGATACTCAATGAATAATAAACATCTGCTTGGAATTTAATCTTGAACCTTTGCTTCGAACAAATAATTAGCATCTAGCATTGCGCACTTTTCCTAACCTAATGTTGACTGCGCTGCTTAAAAGCCCCTGCTGAAGATCAATCATCGCTTAAGTTCATTCGATCTCAGGAGCATTAACAGCTCCCAGACTGGATGTCTGATCCATTATCTAAAAAATGCAAAGCTGACAATTTACACGGAGACTTTTTTTTTTTTCGTCAGTCTGATCGAAATCATTCCGAATGAAGATTTCTGGTCACCTATGATGCTCTCATTTCAATGCGCGTATCTGTTGACATCACTACAAATTCACATCAAGACAGAAGATGCGCAGACTGGAGGCAGTTTGACTATTCTAATTTAACTGTTTACATGACGCTCATTTGAATTGGGAAGAGGAATAGACCACCCCTCTGAATCCGAACGAATTTCCATTCGGATTCGACCTTTGTATTCCGACTGGGGTGTTTCTATGGAGCATGTTCGTTCCGTTTGGTCATTCGGATGCATTCTAATCATAAATACATGGCTCCATGTAAAGCCGGCTACCGTTGACAGGATTTATATGCAGCCAAAAGACACACGCGCAGCGGCCATGATGTAAGACCGAAGGTGGTGGGCATATGGCCGGCCAGTCAATTTAACAGCAGGATAACTGTTGGACCCTGTCGGTTAATGTCCACACAGACACAAGTCACAGTCATTCCTCTTACTTATGCACAGTCTCGGGTGACTCCTCACCTATGAAAATATGACTTTGTGTTGATCAATGAGCCTTCAAATGATCTCATCGCCGCATGAATTGAAAAAGCCAGCTTTACAGTGTTAGAAAGGTATGAATTCATCAATATGCATTTTTTAAATTGGTTTATTAGATTTGAACCCTATCATGCACCCTGTAACCTGATAACACGATAAGCTATCCACTGTAGTAACCGCTGTCCCTGAAAGAGTTTTTCCAGTGAGTAATCAGTCATTTGAGTTATTGTAAATATTTATTTGTGAAATATTCCAACTTTTTTTTTTTCATCATCATCAAATGATGTGTCGCTTGGCATTTCGCTTAGTGAATTTAAGGTAACAGATCGTAATTCAGTCATTCATTGCTATTTTTCAAATATTATTTTGAATTGCATTGGAGAATGTCCAGAACTTCACGTTTCCATGCCAGTGTTGAAATGAAAAGTTAATCAACAATCAACTCAACCCGATCAACTAAAATGTTATAATGCTCACTGAAGGGCCCTATCCTACCCCCCATGCGCTGTGCCTCGTTTAAAAGGTTGTGTGAGGTCATGAAAGGTTCATTCTTTTTTTTTTTTTAGAGGGGCAGTCAACTCACTGTATTTCTTCCCCTTTGTCAGCTGCACTTAAGGCTTGATCCACCTTATTAACTGTTTAGTGTCCATTCCTCGTGTGTGTGTGTGTGTGTGTGTGTGTGTGTGTGTGTGTGTGTGTGTGTGTGTGTGTGTGTGTGTGTGTGTGTGTGTGTGTGTGTGTGTGTGTGTGTGTGATAACCTGCAGTCTCAGTCTGCTGTGCCACCGCTCCTTCGTCCCACAGGAGGGCTCTCTAAGTGGGCTGGACAGAAAGGCCGACTGGCAGAGATGGAGAGCTCCTACCAAGGAGGTTAATGCCACTGCTAGCATTTATCGTGCGCGTGTGTGTGTGTGTGTGTGTGTGTGTGTGTGTGTGTGTGTGTATAGAATGGGGTTATTTGTGTGTGTGTGTTTTAATGAGGTGTGGATGGATGAAGACTGCTGCTTGGCTAGCTCGAAAAGGCTTTGGCCTCTTTCAAGGCCTCAGAGGGTTGATATGATGTCCAGCTTCAACTCTCGTCCTCTATCTCGCTCATGCACGCACACACGCGCAACACACCCAGGGGTCATTGCAGCACGGACACGTCGCTGCATCATCCCCTCTCCCTCGAGACTGATTCCTTCTTCGCTCCTTCATTTTGTCAACTTCCAACTCCGTGCCTCCTTCCACACAACACAGTCCCGTTGATAGTGTCAGTATGCTGGGGCTCGCCGCTCACGTTTCTATCATTCATTTTCACTTTTCCGGTCTTTCTCCCTGCCTTGCGTTTTTTTTTTTTTTTTTGTCTTCCCGCCTCCCTCACTCAGACTCCCCCCGTGCGTCCCAGAAGAACCAGCCCCTATGCATATTTTATCCCCTCTCCTCTCTTCCTCTCCTCTGTGCTGCTCCCTGGTGCCACATAAATAGTGCAGACGTAATCTGGTAAATAAGAGATGTTTTGCCGTGTGTCTTTGTGCATGGGTGTTTGTGTGTGGGACTGAGGGAGGGTGTGTAAATAAGAAATGCTGTGGCCCTGATCACCGAGGTCCTTCTAGATCTCATTTAGTCCCGGGTTTCTGTCTGTCAATGTTTTTTTTGTGTTTTTTTTTCCTGATTCACTTCGAGATCACGTTGCTTTTTTTTTTTTTGGCCTCTGAGGGGTGCTGTTCTACAGCTCTTGCCCTGAAAGTTTCCTTGATCCATCCATCACCAAACCTCCCCAGTCATCCCTCCCTTTGATTCCACTGGATCTGTTGTTCTCCTTTAGCGCTAGTTAATATTGCATCAGCGCTAGATGGGTGCATTGCTGGTCAGATAAATAAGTGAATGGATGAGGGATCGTTAGTTTTGTACATGTGCTGTTTCTCTCCACCTGTGCGGTGCCCCCGCAGTGTAGAATATTCGTTTTGCATGCATACAGCGCAATGCTTTTAGATGCAATTAAAAAAGTTGCACTGGTTTTCACACTCACAGACCAAAGCTTGGAGGCACACCTCCACAATCTAATCAGATCCCATATCGAACCATATCCAATATTTAGTGTTTGCAATGGTAACAATGCTCATAGATGTATGCATGTGGCCCTACGTTTATTGTACTTGAAAGAACTGACACTGGCAAAACCGAGCACCAATTGGAGCCATTCATTTATTCTTTGAATTGTGTCGGTGCGCCTAATGAAGTGAACAGGCAGAAATTAACCTAATGCAAAGACAACATGTCGCATTAGTGTTGCAGGTCTGCTGGAGCTTATCCCAGCTGAGTTTGGGCAAGGTGCTTGGTGGCTACATCCTGTAGTGGTCGCCAGCCAAACATGGGAAAATTGATGATGCTCCTCACTGGAATGATAATCCTCCAAGATTTTTGAAAGTTGACATTTGAAAGTAAGTCATTGAATGGCTCTTAAAGGAGACATATTATGCATTTGCTTTTTTTAAGCATCCAGAAAAACTCAGTGCATCTCTGTCACGTTTATGAACCCCTCCACGTCCAGACTGGTTTTTACCCTCACTGCATAACCTCCAATTGCAGAACAGCTCAGCCACAGACACATTTTTGGAAGTACGCAGCCAACAAAATATATTCTTGGTTGTTTGTACAGATACTAGCTGCTGTACTCCTGCAACTCTATCGGTACACTGTAGCTACTTGCCAACCTATCTTTAATGTATTATCACGGCTGTTAGCATTATGTCTGAGAACAATGTGTTTTGTCTTTCTCCCTCTAACTGAATAATGAAAGGTGTGTATGCGGCTGAACCACAGTGTGTGTGTGTGTGTGTGTGTTTGTGTTTCTGTTTTTGTCCTCTAGGTGTGTTTGGGTCTGAGTGTGGGTTCTGACATTGTGCGCGCTCTATGATCCACGTTTGTGTGAGTGTGTGGGCACGATGGAGAGCTTGAGCTGAAGATCCTTTGGCGTTCCAAGTAAAATACTCAGTTGGCCCCCAAGAGTCTCTGGGAAACTCCGTTATTGGAATAGGACATGCACGCAAAACCACACATTTCCTTCTTGAATCGGACTTGGAAGGTATAATCAACAAAAAACATAGAAGAATGTGTCTCCCTTTGAGCCAGACTCTCCATAGCGATATCGTCCAGCGGCGGCATCAGATGAGTGATGCAAGAGTGATTTGAAAGTCCTTTAGTAAATTGACCGATTGGAATAATGAGATGCCAGAACGCTGTGCTTAGTGATTAGTCAGCGTCAAGCTTCAAGTAAGTCGATGTGCCGTGGGGAAGTCAACTAAATGGTTCAATCCTGTCAAGCTGTCATGTAGCGGTTTTAATAAATACATTTCTGTAAAGGGTATGGGGCGGGCACAATGGTCAACTGGTTAGCATGTCCGCCTCACAGTGCAGAGGTGCAGGGTTCGAGTCCGGCTCCGGCCTTCCTGTGTGGAGTTTGCATGTTCTTACCGTGTCTGCATGGCTTTTCTTCGGGTACTCCAGTTTCTTCCCACGTTCCAAAAACATGCACAGTAGGTCAATGGATCACTCACATTTGTCCTCAGGTGTGAATGTGAGTGTAAATGTTTGTTTGTCATTGTGTGCCCGGCGATTGGCTGGCAACCAGATCAGGGTGTACTCCGCCTGCTACCCGAAAACAGCTGGGATCGGCTCCAGTATGCCTGTGACCCTCGTGAGGGTGAAGCAGTTGAGCTCATGTAGTCTTTATTATTATTATTATTATAGTTTCCATGTGATTGACCAGTCCAAGGGTTGTTTCCCTTTCCGAAAGTCAACTGGTAGTGGACTCCAGCTCACCACAACCATGAACTGGTGGAAGCAGTGAAAATTATTTTGAATGTATGTCTGCGTGTGGATATGCCACGAACGGTGCCTACGTGTCAGCTCGTGTCTCCATGCATATTTATTTTGTTTTTTAGTCGTTTTTTTTTTTTTTGCATTTGTGTATTTCTGGTTGCCATTTTCTCTCTTGCCACCCGTGTATGCACGCTCTTCATCTGGTACTGAGCTTCCCAGTCTTCACGGACCACATTCCTCTGAGTACATTTGTCTTTGTGTGTGGCAAAGACTTTGTGTGTGTGTGTGTGTGTGTGTGTGTGTGTGTGTGTGTGTGTGTGTGTGTGTGTGTGTGTGTGTGTGTGTGTGTGTGTGTGTTTGTTTGTTTGTTTGTGTGTGTGTGTGTGTGTGTGTGTGTGTGTGTGTGTGTGTGTGTGTGTGTGTGTGTGTGTGTGTGTGTGTGTGTGTGTGTGTGTGTGTGTGTGTGGCTCTCTTGTCGTGATTCCAATATGTCATGCGGTGCTCCAATGTGATTAGCTGTTTGTCCTGAAAGTGAGGTCACTTCCTCCTTTGTGTAACGGCTTCCAGCAGGGATCTCACGTCTTTGTTGTGGATCGGTGGTTGTGTGTGCCTTTGCCTCTCGTGTTGCGGTTTTGGTGCGCGCCCTTTCGTGCTGTGAGTGTATTTTGGGTGTGTTTACTGGTCCAAACCTTACTGTCTGGGGCAGAGGGGAGGGGAAGTCCCCATGGGAGAAAACACTCCGAACAGGAGGTCACGCAGGCTGAGCCGCAGGAGGAGGAAATCAGGACTTGTCGTGACTCTGTTGGGAGAGAACAAGCGATGTTTTGGATAAACAAACGGGTGTCATTTACCACTTAGCTGAGAAGATGGAGGAGTGACAGCAAGACTTGGACTAGTCACCAAGGGAGGCACGGAAACGTGTGTGCTGGGAGCAGGGAGGGAGTGCAGGCGGGATGCTGAGGGCAGCGGGTGCGTTTATTTTCAAGCTGCTCCCGAGGCAGCATCCTGTCCTGGATAGGTTGGGCCGAAGACAAGCCAGGGAGGAGAGCGGGCGGGCTAGCCCATCTGCTTGTCCCCGAGACACACTTTTTTGGAAAGACACGCACGTTGTTGGAAGAATGTCAACTGAGCTATATATACATTGAACTCAAAGAAGACCGCAAAGCCACCGAGGTGATTTTTCACTTACTGTTAAAAAGGGCATCTCATCCACACACACACACACACACACTTGGAGTGCCTCCAATTACCCCCACATATACACACATTTGACACACATTTATGGACTGACACTCCATGATACATGAGGCTAGCATTCTCACACACACAAACACTTCAAGTGTACGTTATTCCGGCATGTATTTTTAACTATGTCAAAATCATCACCCGGCATGTTCCCCCCCAACACATTAGCAAAGTCGTCACTGCCTGCATGTTTGTGTTGCTGTTCAAAGTGCGGACGTGAGCGGCGCTCTTTCTACCTTTAGACACGATCAATGCATGAGCAGACCCAATCGGCAAACGTGACAACAGAACACGGCACTAGTGCACATGCGCGCACACACGCACACACATATGCACACACACATTCCGTGCGCATTGTAGAAGATAACAGAAATGAGAGTGCACGACAAAGCAGATTACATTTTCTCTTTATCTCCATCTCCTCTTCGCTCCCTATGTTGTCCCCATCTACCTTTCCACAGGAGATACTGTGTGTTGCCGCGTGTGCGTGCGTGCGTGCGTGTGCATGAATGTGCTCTTAGCTGCAAGTGCAAGGCCATGAATGCATTCCCATGTGTGCGTCTGGCAGTGGTGTGCGTAGGTAATGCGACAAGGCCATATTTCCCCCGGGCCCGGGGCTCTGCTGGCTTTCCACTCGCTCGCTCTAAGCAGTTTAGGAAAAACAATGACAGGCCTCGATATGGACTGGACCAGTCGCGCTTGGAAGACATCTCTTCTGAGGACAGTGCGCATGAACAACATTGATTGCTTTATATTGAGTTCTCATCAGACTCGCAATTATCCTCATGTATTATTTACTATCATATGCTTTGATATGCATGTTGTTTTTTTCTTGTTTTCCAAAAATATTGAAAGGTGGTTTAGGCATCTATGCTATGTGGCCGACGATATGAAGTTGTTTGGGGTCTTTCTGTGTGACCCGATGGAGGACTTGGATCACGACTTCTATTCTGTCGTGTTTGACGGTGTGCTCTTCCACACCAAAGCCATCCAAGCAGGCTTTCCTCAGCCTTGCTTTCTGCACTGTGAACTGTCACCATCAAACCACAAAGCTGGAACCCTTTTTTTGGTGCATCTCAATAAATGAAAATGTTCTGCGAACCTCAGAGATTAGTCTAACATTGATAAAAGCTGGCCTTGAGCTCACGGAAACACAAACTTCAACCTCACAGAGGATTTAAAAAAAAAAGCCAAGTATTTTGAATATAGAAATGTGTTAGAAATCATGTTTAATCAATCTATAAAATAAACACAAAATAACTTTTCGACCATGTTCTTATTTATTGAGATACACCCGAAAGGTCAGACACATCATCATTCAACAGGAACCAACAGCTCCTTCACAAACTGATTAAGGAACACGTCTATCCGTATAGTGTACGTATCATACTTTGCAGGTGGCTCAAACACACACATACACACACACTTCTGATTGACCACCTCACTGCATGAATCTCGCAGCGATAACACATACATGACGGGAGGGTAGCTGGCGTGTGCCCCTGCTCCATATGATGGCATCATTCATGTCACAGTGGCTTCCTGTTTGATCACCATCTTCCTCCTGCTCTCCCTCCAGGGAGTATCCTTCCACCTCACCCTCCTCCACTCGCCATTATGCTCCATCCCTTGCGCCGTCTACAAATCAATACAGCAACAGCAATCCCACCCCCTCAACAATCCCCCTCATTTACCTTGCCGTAGTAACACCTTGCCTTTTATCCCTCCACTCCCATTTGCAAACCTTAAGAGGTCAAGCGTGACGTAAGGTCATGTGGTGTTAAGATAGCGGAGGCACGACTCAGACGTGTCCTCTCGTCCTTAAAGAGGAAGAAGCCTGACCTCTACTGGCTTGGAGAAGAACTACAGTTGTTCTGTTCTGTTATGTGCAGAGAGAGAAGCGGTGGCCCTGCCATAATGGGGTCAGCGGCCTCCCAGTTCAATGTGTGGCGTTAAGGGGAGACACTTTCACACACACACACACACACACACACACACACACACACACACACACACACACACACACACACACACACACACACACACACACACACACACACACAATTATTTTTGCTCACTTGAAAGGTGATGGGGCAGCATGATGTGAACTAGTGATTTGCACCTGTGCTTTACAGTTCTGACATTTGGGGTTCGATCTGATCCTGCTATGGATGGATGGATAGATAGATTGTAGGAAATGCATGTATCATCTGTCTGTGTGTGTGTGTGTGTGTGTGTGTGTGTGTGTGTGTGTGTGTGTGTGTGTGTGTGTGTGTGTGTGTGTGTGTGTGTGTGTGTGTGTGTGTGTGTGTGTGTGTGTGTGTGTGTGTGTGTGTGTGTGTGTGTGAGAAAGTGTCTCCCCTTGTGTTTTGCATTAAAATGCTTTATTTTACCCCGGACAGGCTCGAGTTTGGACTCTAAAGCTGTGTGACAGATAGTCACAAAACGCACGCGCGCACGTACACACGCTCTGTCATGCTTAGCAAAGGGCTCAATGGAACATGCTCACCAAGATAAGGGCCACAGAATGACAAATAAGTATTATCAACCCAAAACCACATATAATCCTTCACATTTGTGTCCCCAACCGGCCTTCCTCTCCTCTGTGCTGTGTTCATCACCCCCTTCTCTCTCTCTCTCTCTCTCTCTCTCTCTCTCTCTCTCTCTCTCTCTCTCTCTCTCTCTCTCTCTCTCTCTCTCTCTCTCTCTCTCTCTCTCTCACACACCCTTCTCTCCCTCTCCTTCATGTCCTGTCTGTGGCGGGGCATGTGAGCCAGGGTGATTAATCTGAACGAAGCTGCTTTTTAGGAGTGCTGATGGGAGCTGTGGTGATGGGTGGGCGTTGATTGCTAATGTCTCACTGGGAATATGTGTTCTTTCAGTGTGTATGTGCGTGTGAGAGAGAGAGAGAGAGAGAGAGAGAGAGAGAGAAAGAGAGAGAGAGAGAGAAATAAGAAACGTTTCATGGGGACAAGCTGTACAGTCAAGGGAAAAGTAGGAGAGGAGGAGGAAAGTATCCGAGAGGAAATTTCTCTCTGATACACACACACGAATTCCCAGAGAAATCTTTCCAATCATCTTGCCATCACATACACGCGCGCACACTCACACACGGACACAGAGTATTTCCCCTGCTTTAGATGTGATGGCTTTGCGTTCCAAACCAACAAATCCAGATTATCAGTTCAGCTCCCTGTCGCAGCCGATATGTGGGAGCCGCAGGGGACTGAATAGGGAGGAGTGTGTGTGTGTGTGTGTGTGTGTGTGTGTGTGTGTGTGTGTGTGTGTGTGTGTGTGTGTGTGTGTGTGTGTTTGAAGGAGCATGATCTCACAAGGTATGTTCCACGCATCGTAACTAGAACATGAGAAGACACCTTTTTTTTTTTACAATTTTAATGAGTTTTACGGTGACTGCATTCACCCGTTCCTCCACTTAATTTGTAATCTGTCAGTGAATTTTTAGCCCACCAACTGTATCACCCATCTGAGATAGAGTCCTGCCCCTCTTGTGATTTTAAACATGGGGCTGTATGCATCGATGGATTGAATAAACATTAATAAACATTTTACTTTTCTGGTGAACTTTTACTTCTTACTTTTCAAACACAAATGTCCATACTTTCTACTGTTTATGTTTTATAAAATGAACTTCTAACTTTTAAAACCTTCTCGATGAGTGACGACATGACGTGAAAGACACAAAACAAAACCAATATATTGAAAGATGGTAATTTATGCGGAAGTAAGCAAGTGAAGGTCATGGATGGTCACATGTGAATGTGTTTGTCTGAGTCACTATGGAGGAGAGCAAAATGCCATCGAAGATGACACCACTAAGACCAAAAGCCAAGAAACTCGTCACCCATGGCCTTATCTGAAATAACTTTTCAAAATCGGCGACGGTAAGCATGCAGCTGATGCAGTGCCTTCTGTGCCCAACAAACATGAGCCTCGGCCATTCAAGAATTTGCCGTACAATCAAAAAAAAAAAAAGTTTTTTAATTTGTTTGTTTGTTTGTTTTGTTTTGGGAACAATCACTCCGTCTATATTATTTGACCAAATTAAGGCAAACATTCCAAGAGGATCTCCAGGTTGGCTGCTCACGCAATAGTGGCCGTGGCCACTATTGGCCACCACGTAGCTCCGCCCCTGATTGCTATGACAGATCTTTTGTTTTTGCTTTTAAGGCTTTTTTTCCCCAGCAGCTCATGGAATGGCTTTAACCCGACTGTGTGTGTGTGTGTGTGTGTGTGTGTGTGTGTGTGTGTGTGTGTGTGTCTGTCTGTCTGTCTGTCTATGCCGATGCATATAATGCTGATTGTCCCACAATCCAGTTTTTTTTTGTTTTGACCTCCATTTTTGGCCATCAGCTGTTCTCAAACGAGGAGTCTTTGCGGCCGTTCCTGTCGCAAGTGGTGTGCGTCTCTTCCGTTATTGGGGGCGGGGGCGAGAGAACAGCTCCGTGCTCACAGAGCCCATTATTTCTCCCATCATGTGTTCTCACTTGTCGCCTCTCTCCCTCCCATCTAGAACCACACACTGAGTCAGCACGCGCAGTGAGACCGAGGCCCGGCAGGATCTCTCGGCTCAGTCGGGGCCCCCGACCCGGAGCCGGCGGGGGAACTACATCTCCACATCACAGCCAATCAAAGTGTCATTTGCCACTCACATGTAAAAGTGTAACGATCGCACCACTGGGTGTGGCTATTAGCGGCAGCGGGGGAAAGGAATATTAATGGGATATGCTATTAAATAAAGAAAGGCAAGCAGGATGAAGGAGAGGAGTGATGTGAACAAGGTATTGTATGTGCAGTATTTTTAATCAACCCTGCCAAATTCTCTGTTACCATGTAATTTTTTTTCAGAGAGACTAAAAAAAAAAAGAATCTTTTGTTTTGGATCATGTTCATAGTTTCTCTAAAATAATTTTCTCTTCCTTCCGTTAGTATTCAGATTCATCTGTGCTCATTATTGTCCTTCTTCCAGATGCGTTTAGAATTTCTTTCATTTGTTTTCTGTCTTTGCGTTCTCGCCGTAAGTAGGTACTCGTGCCGTGTACTTGTGATTGTCTGTTCTCCAGTTGTAAGTTCCCCCCCCACCCCAAATCTTCTTTCTATGATTATTGTTATATATATATTTTCTTCTCTTTTTGTAATTACTATGAAAGAAAGACAAAGGAGCAAATTAAAATGCAGAAAACCATGCAAATGTTTCTTTTTTTCAGTCTCTACGGGGCCTCTAATAATTGTAAAAAAAAAAGAAAAAAATCATCAATTTCAGTGCGTCTGGTCAATGACTGCTTTTTAAATGTGAATTAACCAGATGGCAATAATATAGCAGAGACAAAAAAACTAAAGATAAAAAAAACAAAAACAAACAAATAAATACATGACAAATGAAGACATTGTGTGGTGTGACTTTATTCCAATTGTGTTGGTCACATACACTTAGGGGGATGTTATGTTCACTCTCCATGAGAAGATACACTCAGATTTCAGAAATGGATGTGTCTTAATGGAGCTCAACAATAATTCAATCATTCTTTGAAAACATTGGCAAACAGATCAGGTTTTCATTTTTCTTAATTTATAGGCAGATTTACTCATTAGCAAGTTAAAATGCAATAAAATATTTAACTGAATATTTAAGTTCCCTTTATAGCAGTGCTCAAATACTGGAGCACCGTGCAAATTTGACGGGGGTGCGTGATTTTTTTTTTTTTTTTTTATTCCGAACAAGAATAAAGTGCAATTGCACATCCATTCTAGTAGTAAGTGGGAGCGGTGCTCTAATCTTTTTTTTTTTTTGTTTTGTTTTTTTCAGGCAAGTTCATGCATTTCTAATCTTTTCTGGCTGTGAGTTAATGATAAATCGATGTATATTTATTTATGGTTTTCTTTAAGGTTAATACAGGTACAATGTTATGCAGAGGTGTACTTTTCACAATTCTATAAACAAATGATGCTATTTACAGTCACGGTGGAGAGTTTGGGGGGTGGGGATGGGGTGGTGGTGAAATAATACAAAATAATTAAGAGGCACTGCTTAATAGACAAATATTAAATATTAACTCCAGTCAATCCCTGCATAGTATTGTCTGTTGTTTACATTTTGTCCCATGGGTTTACATTACTGCATTCTTACAGTCAGCATAAATATTACCACAGCGGGCTAGTTAAGTGGTGTGCATGTCTGCCTTGTAATTCTCAAGTACGATAATTTGTATTCCTCGATTCAAAAAATGTTCAAGGATTTTTGTTCTCTGTCTCGGGTACCCATTGATTTGGTGTGCACTATTGGGAAGACAAGTCAGGCCAGCCGCAGCAACAATTGTGCATGTTCCGCATGAGGGGAACAAGCTCCCAATGCAGTGAGAAGGCCAAATTCAAAAAGTAATTTTACCAAATAATACATGGACATCAATGTCTTGGAACTCTTTTATTTTGAAGTTGTTCCTCTTAACGTGGCATGACGGCTGACTTGACTTGTCCTCCTGATTGGATGCTAGCTAGATAGAGTGCATTATTATAAAATGTTGCCACAAACATCAACTTGTCACCCTGAAATAAAGTTCAATTGCTAATTAAGGATGCTAAACAAATGTAGTTAATTACTACAGTAGAGTGCATACTTCTCTGATGACATTGTATCATGTGGCGCCTGTTGTCAGCGTTAGCAGCTGTCAGCTAGTTGCTAAGGAAGTAGGCTGGCAAGAGCCGTCGGATAACTTTTCAAAGGCAGTTTAAAAATGACTCTGCACACTTTGATGTTGACAGCCTCACAGTTACAATTCATACTGATCAACTTTTAACAAGCCAGGCTTACTCCAATATGCTGTTTTGACATCACTACTGTAGTTTTGACATCACTTCGTCCCATACTCACTAATCACAACGTTTCTAGAGACGAAAACATCGTTTAAATGTAAGTAGTTTTTTTTAAAGGTTGATTTCTAAAGACGAAAACGAATTAGTCAATTATTATTAATTGAAATCTGGTTTTTTCTCCTCTGTATTCTTGATTCTTCTCGAACCATGCAAAATGTATAATTTTTTTCAGTAGTATTTTATCCAAATATATGAATTATTCTACATACCTTTCAGTATGATATCCGAACACCAAAATATTCAAGAGCTGCAGACAGTAGCCCTAGGTGTGGGCTTGAATCCTGTCTGGAGTGATTGAGTTCTCTCCCCATCCCATGCTTGTGTGGGTTTGCGCCAGCTTTCTCACACTTTTCAAAAACATGCATGTTCATTTTAACTTGAAGACTTGTCACACATTAGTGTGAATGGTTGTCTGTCATATTGCTCTGCAATTGGCTGGCTCCCGCTCCGCTTAGTCAGCTGGGATGGGCTCTAGCTCAATGAGGAAAATGGGTGAATTAAATATTATCACCACTCAACATTCCAGATCGGTTGGCAACATACAACAAAGTTACCAACCTATTTGTGCAGTAGATGTTCTGCACAAAAATCCACTTCAGGTAACACAAAGCTACATGTTTTGCCATGGGGAGTCACAAGACCTGATTGACTTTAATGCTTTTTCCTTGTAGCAATGTTGTTTTCTAACCTCTATAGGATGCAACTGACGATATAGTAGGAATAGTTAATGTACAGTATGTATGACAAGGACAGAAAGATAAGCAGAGTTTCTTGATGACATGCACTGGTAGGTGTGTTTGGCACACTGTATTGATTTTTCAGCTAAAGCCATCCATCCATGTACGGAAGCGTGTCTATAAAGATGATTTACTATTCCTGCAAGAAGGAACAACATCCATACAGTGGTAGCAGCATAATGCAGGAGAGTGCATAGTTCTCTGATCTTCTTTTTTTTAATATATTTGGAAGTCACACCCCGTCATCTACAGTCTGTGTAGTGTTTGACTACTATTTTCTTCTCCCACACCCAACAAAATGGTTGAGTTGGATTTTGTAATCTTACATTTAATCAAACAGGATCCTCTCCTACAGTCTGCTCGGTCATCAGTCAACTTTAAACTAGTCAGCAAGTTCTGTTAACTGTGAGCTGTTGGGGTCATGGGTCACTGGGCAAGGGTACACCCTGCACCTGTCGTCCAATACTTGGCAATTACAGACAATCATTCATTCACACCCCAGTTCACATTTCAATGTGATGTTCAATCATTAGAATGTGGGAAAAACCCCGACCACCCGAAAAAAAGTAAACTGCGTGAGACCCGAATTTGGATTCAAACCAAAGACTGCAAATCTGCGAAGGAATTGTGCTAACCAATCATGTACCGTGCTGCCAAAATCTATCCTTCATTATCAATCTGTCTCCACCGAAGGCTCTTTGTTACAAATTCACTCCCCGTATCTGCAGTACCTGTATATGGTCCAATGGGGCTCAATTACAATTACATCGTGCAAGTGTTCTTGTGTCCACAATTAAGTGCTCATGTCATCTTTCACCACTTTTCACCACGAACGCAAAATGCAGACGATCCCTGCTAAGGGTGACCGTTGAACTGGAAGTAGACGCTTTTGGTATTAAAATGGGGGCATTTAAAGCCACGGTTTGTTGTGTGTGGGGGGGAAAGGGCGTTTAGGCACGCGTGTTCGCGGCTGTCACGCCTGACAGCGCTTCACGCGGCCGGTTGACAGCGGAAACAAAACGCCAACCGCGGGTGGACCGAGTGAGCGTTCGCCGTCACCGGGCTGCCGCGAGCCGTCTGTCCGCCACAAAACTCATCCAAAATCGCTCTTGACCCACTCCCCCACGATGGCGTGCGCTAGCTGAAAGACGACAGCGGCAGCGGGAGGCGGTCACGTTTGTTACTATGGCGGCGTCGCTGCTCTCCGAGAGCGACATCAGGCACCGGTCCATGGCAGAGGAGGATCCGAACGGCAACGAACATGGGGCGGCCGCACGCAGCGCGGCGCCCCGCTGGGGACCACAGCACGCCGGAGCCCGGCAGCTGGCACGGCTCTACTCTCCTGGTGAGCACCGACAAGTAGAGTCAATCATCGTTTTTAGCTGTGTGCTTTTGTCATCACTGCTTCTAAATGAGGGGAGGCCTCACTGTTGTGCACCAGCACCGAGCATCATGGTCATAGTCTGCAGAGTTATGCACCATAGTACGAGTATTGTTGTCTTCAATCAAACCATTTAGCGCGCTATCAGAACGAGTTGTAGTGTCGTACTAATACGACACAGTTTTAATATTGCGCAGTTTTACCCAAACTGTAATTGTGCTAGAAGTATGCAAAAGTTGTCCCACTCGTGAGAAAATGACATTGTCATACAAGGACCACGAAAACATTTTTTATCCTATTTGTTAAAACTGTGTATAATTTTTTTCCAAGATGGCGCTTGAGTAGGCAGCCTTCGGCAAGTGCTCTTCAAGCCTTGCTTTTTTGTTCTTTTTTGTTGTTTTGTCTTTTGTTTTGTCACATGTTTCGTCGTGTGGACCTGATGTGGACTGTTTTCAGCGTTTTTTGGCCACGACATTCGTCAAAGGAGAAGAATCTGTGCTTGGTGGTTGTGCCTACTCGGCAGCACGCCTGTACCAGCACAGATTTTGATTGGGAGGAATGTCCGCGCCATTGACTGTCGGTGCTGGACAGCCCCCGGGGCGCTTGTGTTTTTTGCGCCTGTAATGGGCAGCATTTTTCACAGCCCCGTTTTGTTCAGTGGAGTGGAGATGTCGGCGCTGTTGGACAGTCTGCGTTGGTGCGGATGGATGGTTGCTGAAGTTGAGGATGAGGAGAGAGGATTTGGAACTGAGAGTCACCGCTTGGAATTGGAATGGATTTACATGGGACAGGAGAAGTGAACCAATGTCTTTTTCCGTCAATGGATGCTACAGCTTCTTGTTGACTTTGAAACTTAGCTTGTAGCCGACGTGTGCACAGTTTGAGCATGACGTCTCTGATCCACTGGTGAAAGGACACTTTGATTCTCTCCTCTTTCATCTCAAACTGCTTTAAACAACAAAGCGTATGAGGGGAAAAGTGGTTAGGACTGCACGACAGTCCGTGTCATGTGTTGTGTTTATTATTTCACTTTATGTTAACTGCTTTGTTAAACGTTTTGTTACAGCTGCCGATGTTGTGAAAGCGCTATATAAATCAGCATGTATTGTATTGTATTGTATAATTGAATTACACAAGGATAATGATCGGTGGAAAAAAAAACATCCTTCTTTGGCCTTTTGATAAACCAATGCACATGAGTATAAACAACCAACTAGAGGCAAAGGGTATGACTGATGAGGTGTCTATTATTTGCCCTCCTGAACCTGGATCGTTTGGGCTGGGTAGAGCTTTTAAATGTTGTTGCACATTTTAACCATGATAAAAGCTACAGCCATACAATATCAAATCGAAACATAATCCCAGTCAATCAAATTATTACAGCCTTGTCTCATACCCTATGTAACAGGAATCCTGTCTGTAGATGCCAATTTAATATTGGTCGATTTTTGTGGCGTGTTCCATATGCCATGTAGTCTTGATACGTTGAATTGGCATATTTCATAACCTTGTTGTAATAATCTTCATTATTATTTTACGCATATGTTAGATTCCATTTGTTTAAGATACAATGTAGTACAGTGAAACTCCTCTACAACGAAACCTACATGGTTAGCTTAGGCGTAGAAAAATAAATAGTGTGTTTCCGGTAACATGAAATTTTAGCATAGGGTCGGTAGGTCGGACAAAGTTTTTTTTTTAAACTCTTTTTTTTTTCTCCCTCCCTCCCCCATCAAAAACGTAAACAAAATAACCATAAAACATAAAACAAGGAGACATTGAAATCAGTGCCGGATGCTCGTCTGTCAAAGAGGGGAAGCTCAATTTTGGGCGACATCATAAAATGTGTCCGTTTATTTATACGCGAATTCTACTCTAGCTCCGTTCCTTTTCAAGAAAATGATCTGTGACCCTGTCATACCAACAAGGTGTCTTTTCCCCGTACTTAATTAGTGTCCTACAACTATAGGAACTACAATAAAACCCACCAGAAATAAAAGATTAATTTGTCGCTAGTTGTTTGTTTACAACAAAGAGTGTCGCTAAAACGATTAGGAGAAGTCTCCAGCTCAACTCGGAACAGAATGCGAGTTGAAAGATTGCTCGCGACGGATGTCTACACTAAAAGCTCGGTGACTGGCTCATTTCAATGTCAATCGAACTGGCACACAGGCATCCAATCTGATGCAGAAAAGCCTGACGGCCCGTGGTGTTCGTCAAATAGTTCGCTGAATCTTTTCGATACAGCAGTGGATGCTATTTTCTTAATATAATGGTGCGAGCATGCGACTGCAACACACAAAACGTGGTTTAAACTGTTGTCGGAGATCGTGGCCGCCGCCATGATTCAATGTTGTTGACAGACGACAGGGCAAACGACGGCGCACGCTCGACGTGAATATAGCGAGAGTTTGCACCAATGTAAACGCTCTAAATTCATCTTTCCTTTTATTATTTACAATTTTGTCCGTGGTTTTATTGTTCTTGTTTTCATTGTAAAGCGTCCTTGAGTGTTTTGAAAGGCGCATATAAATGAAATGTACGATTATTATTATTATTGCACAAAAATGTAGAAGGTTTGAAAAAAATGCCGACCGTAAAGTTTTTTTTCGAGGTAGAAATTCTCGGTCGGTTGGTCGGGTTACCAGAAACACACTACTTTTTTTTCTATGCCTTACACAGGTCCAAATAACATAAGGGGCGCTTAACCACATCATGTTCTGGTCACGTTAGTGTACAAAGACCACCAAAGCTTTCCTCCTCCTCTTCCAGCATTTGGCTGGCCCTCACTTGACTCACTGAACTCAAAATGATCGTCTGATGTGACAGCTCACTCGTGACCTTTTAAGACTCAATGTCATTGAACATCTGTCGCAGTGACGTCGCTCACCAAAACAAACTCTTAAGCTGCTCATTCCGCTCACCTTCCTCATTAGGAGAATTGGATCATCACTACCGCTTCCACTGATGACTTCCTGATCTGCTCACAGCACGTGATTACAGTTTATACTGATCATCGCGCATTAGTGCAGACACCAACATGACAGATGAGTCAAAAGGAGACCAAACTTTTTGGCAAGTCTTTTCTCAAAATCGTTGGTGTGATAGAGAAATGACTCATGAAAATGATTCATCTTGGCGGCAGACAAATGGGCAAGCAGCTCTGCCTCATTGCTCCTCTTGTTAGCGCGATGAAAACATGTACAAGTCCACCAACCCCATCATTTCTGTCTGTGGGTGTGACTCCTGAGGAAAGTGACCACCTCACACTTTAGGGACTTCACATCACGGAGCGAGCGCTCTCGCTTGTGATGAAGTGAACGTTGACAATGTCAACTAGATGCGCGGCCTCTTTATTGTTATCATGCCAAAATATTCAATCACTCTTAGCTTAAGATATCAGCACTGCTATTTTTTGCTAATTTGAATATATACTTGTAAAATTATGTTGTCTGAGTTTTTTTTTCCATTTCGATAAAAATAGCAAGAACAAGGTCAACCCAAAGTTTCTAGTTTTAATTTTGCTAGCTTTATCGCCCAAGTTGTGATTAATTCTCGTACAAACTGTTAATAGTGTTCGAATGGAGCCATCCTAACTTGTCTGCGATTGTCCTAAAAGCAGCATGTTTGCTCTCTCGCTTTAGTGTTTTGATGCTTAAGAGGATCACGCATGCATTTGGGGTCCCGGCAACTTTATCCCCTCTCACTTAGCAGCCGCTTAGTTAGCACACTGAGCCCAAACGTTAAAAATAATCCTGATGATAATGTGGATCACTTTCTGACACTACAAATATTCTCCATTAAAAAGGGTGGCTGGTGATTGTCGCCTTATATGATATATAATTGATTGATGGGTTGGTTTTAGCATGATTGATTGATTAGTGATCCTAGCATCCTTCAGATTATTATTTTATTTTTCTTGTGTTGCACTTTGGGGAAAAAAAATTGCACACCCCATGTAATATTTTGGTAATTGTTCTTGGTACTTGAAAAGACGTGACATGTCAAATGTTGCATGTTATTATATGAAATGAACGGTGTTTTAAGTTTCAGTCATTGAGTGTGAATGTTCATGTTTGGAGCAGGTTGAGTCAAAAAGACGTATTTGTTTTGGTGCTTGCTGCCAAAGGGCCCAGCAGGCCAAAGGCAGAGGACGCGCTCGTCCACGCTAACAATGCCACCAGGACATTTTAAGGCAAGCTTAAAAGTAAAAATGCTTCCCACATGCTGACAAGTGTCTGTTAAAGACAACTAAACAGGCCCAATTTCAAATGCCAAAGAGTCCATTTAAGGCAGCGCCACACTGTTATACGCTCAGATGTTTGGCTTCGTCTCGGCACTGGCGGGAGGTAAATCTAAATAGCAGTTTGCCTTGTTAGACTTTGGACAAGTTAGATGAGGCGGCCGAGACGCTCCATCGAGCCGAATGTGGCCTCATTACGACGCAGCCTGGATGGACAAACAGCTGGAGACGTCTCCGTTTGTCTCTGCCGCTTTGCTATCCTCCGGCTCCTTCCCCTCTTCCCCTCCCCGCCATCCCTCTCCCGCGTCCTCCTGAGGGGCTGAAGAGTCTCGCTGGACCAAGCCCCTCCTCCTCCTCCGGCGTTTCATCGTGCCCTCAAGGCGCACGATAGCCATGTGTGGTCTTGGACATTTGTAAATTGCATTATGACATCAGTCCATATGGTAAAAAGGCAAGCGTGAAAGGCAACAGGTGGTGCTCGAACCTCCGACATCCGTCGGCCATTTCACTCCATCAGAAACCTGAATTAATATCTGGAAAAGACATGTAGTGAACGAGGCTTATTTATTTAATTATCTATGCTAACATGAACGAAATAGAAAACCGATGTAGGTACAAGTTTTTGAAAAGTGTGTGTGCATGCGTGCGTGTGTGTGTGTTGACTATCGGTAGTTAAATTATCCTGACCATCTCACAGGAAAGCCCTCTAAAAGCATCACTGGCATTAACTAGCACAGTTATTGTATTACATCTTTTGTAATTCCCCCGGCAGGAAGTTGGAAACAATTACTGTTTTTATTTTGGAAGTAAAAGTAGGTTTCAATGGGTCCAACATTTGGTAGGAATGGAAATGATGCTTTTGAGAGACAGCTTTTCTCGGAATCAGACCCAACAGTGTGAAATATACAATACCACACACGTTGGCTTCAGGCGAGCCTTGGAGCTACCATTCTGCTGTTGACCTTGACCGTGTGTGTATGCAATTAGTATGATGAAGGCCACAGATGAATATGGTGGAAGTGGAAAGCCCCGGGGATGACAGGATGCTGTCCACACACACACACACACACACACACACACACACACACACACGATTGGATCCGTCCATCTTTTATTTTGTGTGTGTGTCTCCACGGGGGCGAGAGGCTGGAGCAGGGCCTACTTAACGCTCACTCTCGTGTGGCTTAAAACGTGTGTGTGTGTGTGTGTGTGTGTGTGTGTGTGTGTGTGTGTGTGTGAGAGAGAGAGAGAATCTCATTTGCCACATTCTTTGTTGCTGTTGAATCTATAGGGTAATAGATTTATTAAGTTTGTCTGGCACAAACGTGTGTGTGTGTGTGTGTGTGTGTGTGTGTGTGTGTGTGTGTGTGTGTGTGTGTGTGTGTGTGTGTGTGTGTGTGTGTGTGTGTGTATTGTTTCATCTCTTCAATGTGTATTTTGCATTCATGTTGGTTTTGTGTTTGTGTGTGTGTGTGTGTGTGTGTGTGTGTGTGTGTGAGTGTGTGTGTCCCAAGTTCTGGGGTCCGCAGAGATCACATGAAAGGAATGAGGCCTGTGACTGATCCACTCCTGAACAAGGGAATTTAACACCCCCCCATCCTCTGTGTGCCCCCCCACACCCTCACCCCTCTCACCCTGATACTGTCTTTCTCCCCCATCTCCCTATGCCTCTTTTTCATTCTCTCCAAGCATGTGACCCACTTTTACCACCAACAACAACACCCCCCTCACCCCCCACTCGCTCCACGTCCCATCTGAAGAAGGTCTACTGAGAACGAACCAGGGACACACAAAGAGAGACGAAGGATAAAAACAGATCCACAGTCGTCTGTGTTGTGTTTTATTGTCCTTTGTGGTGTGCATCCTAACAGTCTCGCATCGCACTCTCCGCACCTCGATGAATGTTGATTTTCTGGGGGAGCTAATAATGGGAGGTTACAGACTGCATGTCCCTTTCCCACTGCACAGTACCTACTCAGCTTAATGCGGCCCTATCGATGCTTTCTTCAATGGAAAAGCAGGTGTTATTTCTGCTTTCTAGTCAGATAGCAGTTCCAAGTGCTAGCCAAACAGCTAGCATGTTGTGAGCGGAAGGCTTGAGAAGTCAAGATAGGAAGGCGCTAAGCCAGGAATCGGGAACCTTTTTGACTAAGAGAGCCATGAAAGCAAAATATTTGGAAATGTATTTCAATGAGAGCCATGTATATATATATATATATATATATATATATATATATATATATATATATATATATATATATATATATATATATATATATATATATAATATATACAAAATGAATGAATGAATAATAATAATAGTAGTACTTGGACTTTCCAGTGTGTCAATCTCTATAAGGCAGGTGCACCCAACTAGCCGATCGCGATCCGGTAGCCCGCAGACTGGTCCCTAGATGATCGTGGGGGTGTCGGGGGAAATGGGATTATTAGAAGAAAAAAAAAAGATTAGTGTGTCTGTGTGTGTGTTTTTATTATATATTTTTGTGCTACTGTACACTGCACCCTAAGCATTTTATCGGTTTCACTTTAACAAAAAAAGTATAGAAAACTTGTAAACACTGTATTGGATGTGCAAATACACTATCCTTAAATGGCAAAATCAAAAAAGCATCTTCCCTTGCTTTTTCGATTTTGGATACAAGGGTACACGTGTCCTTGGTATCACATCGCGCCCCGCAGGGGGTTCTATCCCACTATTTGAGAAGAATTGGATCAGGTGCGCTATTGTCCCGCCAGAACATTCAACCTCTTCCCACACCTCGCACTCTACTTCATGTTGTGGCCAGTCGTCTAATTTTTACAGAAGAAACACATTTTAATGACTTGGCTCTTCGTTGGACATTATTAAATTCTGAAGCGAGGAATAAATCACATTAAAGCTAATAAAGCAGCACTTTTGTGTCTGAACAAGCTCCTGATTGGACATTTGTTTCTTTACATAACATATGTTAGTCATTGTAGTCTCATAAAAAAAAGTAAAGTACACTACTTCAGGGAGCCTGGGTTGCACAGAGCTCCACCAAAAGCTAAAAAAAAATGGTGATTTAACACAATTCTTAATGTGATGGCTTCCATTTGGCCCAGACTTCACCTCTTCTTCAAATTAACACCAGGAAGCAGCCTCGTCTTCTTTGCTCTAATTCTCTCCATATGATCGTGTAAAACTATATTGTGTATTCAAGTGTGTTCATGTGTGCACTGCATTAGTATTCGGTATGTGCCGGCTGCCTGCTGTCCGCCACTCATTCCCTAGACAGCAAATCAGGCGCGTTGATTAATTTCAGCCTATTAGCGCCCCTCGTTCCCCACCCGCGGCCCCGCCCAGGTTAAATTGCCGCGCACGCCCACGTGCGCGCTCTCCAGCAGGGGGTGCAGCAGGGTGAGCGATGGCAAAGGGGTTACCACGGAGGGTTGTTGTCAGAACAATATTAATGAGGGTGCCTGTGTTCACGTGTGTGTGTGTGTGTGTGAGAATAGTGGGCTCTAATTTTTGTGTTTTTGTTCCAACTTTAGGTGAGGTTGTGCGTGCAACTTCTAATTTTGCTGTTGATATATGCTCGCTGTGTGTGTGTGTGTGTGTGTGTGTGTGTGTGTGTGTGTGTGTGTGTGTGTGTGTGTGTGTGTGTGTGTGTGTGTGTGTGTGTGTGTTGATTTGTGCTAATTTGAGCTGTTTGTCTATTATTGTCTCTCGAAGCATTTGTATTTATTTTTTCATATGTGCTCTTAAAGGCTGTTTTGTGTGTCTGTCCGTAGCTGTGTGTGATATCCAGCAAAGCCATGGCCTTAGGGACATGAGCTTGTGTGTGTGTGTGTGTGTGTGTGTGTGTGTGTGTGTGTGTGCGCGCACTCGCTCAGTGGAGGCCTGTCCTAGTTTTCTCCCCCTCACCAGGGAGCCAGAGGATCCAAGGACTGACGCACATCACCTGACAGCCGCCCCTCTGCTCCGCGACCCTACGCCGTGTGCGTGCGAGTGTGTGCGCTTCACTGATGGAGTGTTAGAACGTGTGTTGATGTCACAAGACAGGAATGTGTGCCAAAGTGATGCGAGAGCGAATTTGGGGATCCGTCAGTTGGAGTGTCATTGTGTGTGTGCCTGTTTAATCAGTGAATTTTGTTGTATTGATCCCAGTGAGTGTGTATGTGTCTGTGTGCGTGTCAAATGAAGCATAGAAGCAGCTAACTGCTCTGCTAGCCTCAGTCAGTATACATAGACCGAGGTTGTGTGGATTGAATCATCTTAAATGTATCGATACGTATTAAAACATCAGCAAGGATTGTTTCTGTTTTTGTTTATATTGCTCCAGGGCTCCCTCTGCAGTTGTGTTATCCATCCATTTTCCGATCCGCTTTATTCTCGCAAGGGTCGCAGGGGGTGCTGGAGCCTATCCCAGCTGTTTTCAGGCAGTAGGCGGGGGACACTCTGAACCAGTTGCCAGCCAATTGCAAGGCACACAGAGACGAACAACCATCCGCGCTCACATTCACACCTAGGGACAATTTAGAGTGTTCTAATAAGCCTGCCATGCATGTTTTTGGAATGTGGGAGGAAACCGGAGTACCCGGAGAAAACCCACACCCAGGGAGAACATGCAAACTCCACACAGGAAGGCCGGAGCTGGGATCGAACCCACGACCTCTGCACTGTGCGGTCGACGCGCTAACCACTTTGGTAACTCAAAGTCAAAATCAGTAAACATGCTTCAATCAAGTGATAATCTTCAAACAGTGAACGGTAGTCAAAAACAGCACCCTAGAGAAAAAGTTGGAAATAACCAACGGGTTATAAAATGTAACCTCATACATGCTCAAATCAAATCAAAGATATTTTTTTTTATTAATGTGTAAAATAACCTCTATATTAAACATTGGACGACCTTGGAAATAAACCTCAATAAATGCAAATGATATTGTTTTTGAGTGTTGGTGCCTACAAAAAAACACACACACATAAGCTTGGGCGAACATGTAAAGGCAGGAAGGCTACGAGTTGCGATTCTAACCCTAAACCTCAGAAAATGTGCTTACTACTGTTTCGCTGTGCTGCTGCAGCCGCTCAAGATTTATTCGCTAAGGCAGAACTATATTTCCATTCACTATGTATTCCTTCTTGCGATCACAAACTCCATTGACTCTGAACGCGCAAGCCTAATTTATCCCCTTTACATCCAACCAGCACCATTTTCTCTGATTGAAGTGAAAACCATGGAGAGCTCAACTTAAATCTCCATTCGAACAATTCTTTCGGTCTCTCTCCAACTTTGATAACGTTTCCAGAAGGTGAAGGGTCACGTTTGACAATTCGTGAAATATCCATAATCACATCTCTTGAATCTCCCGTGACCACTTTGCTTCATCCTTTATGAGCGTATATTAATAGTGGCTCTGGTCTATAGGCGCGCCCACGCGGAGGTCCGTGCGTTTTATTCAAAAACTGCCATTAATATCTTATAGGCTGCTAATGCTGTCATAAAGGAGGATCCGAGTGCATTAAACTTTCACGAAGAGCAGCGTGGAGATGGAAGTAGAAAAGAACTTTTCAAACAGAACACGATTTCTGTTTGTTTGTACACTTGTGAACCATGATTGGCTGCGATCTGTCACATGATCTGACGGTTCCAAAGAAAGAGAGAAATAGTGGAAGCATCATGAAGGGACCAGAACCTACTCGAATCATGATAAATGAGCTCCAGATCAGCGCTGTGTGTGTTTTCAATAATTTACGATGACTAAGTGCGTGTCCCTCGCTTCTAAAAGTGCTGATTAGTGAGTTTCGAATAAAAATCATGAAATGAATACTGCTTGACCTCTCTGATGAGGCCGACGTCCCACCTGAAACGGCCCAAGTGTGCGTCTGTGTCTGTCCAAGTGGCCTCAGTGCTGCGTCAGCGTTGGTGTTACACATATGAGAGGTCATGACCCCTCAGCCCTGAGTACATCTGTCTTCATCTCACTGATTACATATTAAAATCCTCAACACACATACACACACACACACGCGCGCACACTATGACCCACCAGTTCATGAAACTCTCAACTTTCTTGTGTCTTGGCTCAGACAATAGTTTGAATCGTGTCGGTTGTGTGTGTCCTCAGGTAAGCGTGTCCAGGAGTGGGTGTGTGTAATCGTGTGCCTCGTCCTCTTTGTTATCAACTTCACTTTGCTCCTCCTGCACTTTTCCACTCTACACATCTACAAGATCATCCTCGGGATTGGTGAGTTGGACCTCAATACATTTCCAAACGCCTGTCTATTGGCAGGACAGATGGATATATTTCTGTGTAATTGAAATGAGAAAATATTTACTACCCCCACCCCCACCCCAAAAAATAATAACAGCAAATATACCTGGGGATCTTTCTTTCATATAGACAGTAATCTGAAATCAATCGGGTTCTTGCTTTGTAATGCAAGCATGCGCTAGCAAACTTCACTCATTAGCCAAAACGGAGATCTTAAAAGGGGAAGTCAACCCCAAAATGTTAACGATAATATGTTCTGTGCCTCCACTAGTCTAAACATGGCCTTCTGATTGTTCTTGTGTTTGTGGAATATCAGTTAAGGAGCAAAATACAGCCATCTCTGGGGGCGGCCATTTTGCCACTTAATGTCGACTGAAAATGACATCACAGTTGCTCAGGTAACAACCAATAATGGCAATCATGGTACTGAATTTATACTCTACAAACACAATATTAATCAGAATGCCCTGTTTAGATAAATACTTTGTCTCATGTATTTTGTCCTTGTATATTGTGTGTTGTAAAACAATTTGGAACTTTTCAAAGTTGCTAAACAATATGTATAAAAGTAGTTTATTACTTTGACAAAGTTCCTTGCGGGATTACAATTTTTCTTACTGTCATATTTTATGCAACCCTTTTTAAAAACTGAATTCAAAGTCTCGCCACTACTTTTGATTTCCAAGCCAACAGAATCAAGAGATCGTGGATTTGTATGGTTTCATCTTGAAGCACACCAAAACTTCAATGTGGCAAGTACTTTGCCACTCCTGAAATAGAACAATAACCTAACCCCAAAAAGGCAAGAACAATAATAATCTCTGTCATTTGTAAGAATATTAGTTAAAACATTGGACAGTTTGTGTCAAGAAATAAGATAAGAAACCTTTATTTGTCTTACAATGGAGAAATTCCCAATTTACAACAGCAAAATTATGAAAGGGGGAAGTGTATTCAAAATAAAGTGTAGTCAAAAGTGTATGTATTTATGTGTTTATGTATGTATGTATATATATATATATATATATATATATATATATATATATATATATATATATATATATATATATATATATATATATATAAAATAGACATTGATATGTTCCACAACATCAATCCAGCCATTTTCTATTCCGGCTTCAGTGTCGTGGGCTCGAGCCTAGAAAGCCTTATAGAAATTATTATTATTGTTATTATTATTATTTGGATTCTTTTCTTGATTGATAATGAATCTTAGCGCTACTATTGCGATATTTACTTTAAAAAATATATTGTTATTATTGCTGTTGTAGTGATTACTATTATTACATTTTGTTTTATGTGTATGTTTATGTTGTAGTGCTGGGAATCTTGACAGCAGACTTTGCCTCGGGGATTGTACACTGGACGGCGGATACTTGGGGATCTGTAGACATCCCTTTTATAGGCAAGGTGAGCTCACACACACACACACACACACACACACAGATTAATCAACTCTGTGCTGACATTTAAAAAAAACAAATCAATGTTGCAAGTTGTTCACTTTTTAGCTGCAAATACATTCCTCCAAATGTAATTTATCATACTGGCAATAAAGCCTGTTAGCACCTTATTACCAAGATAATCAAGACTGTCATGGTGACATGGTGTGTGTCAGTGTGCCATCTCCGCATATAGATGGTGTTTTTCACACACACACACACACACACACGCATACCACCACACTCCATCATGGGCACGCCACCTTACACTTGATGCTCATATTAGAACACCGACATAGCCAATTAGAGTAAAGGTTATTGTCATTACAGCCAATTAGAATGCACATGATCATGTGCAGCATGCAGATTTGTTGTGATTAATGGGATGAGAGTTCCTTGTGTTATGAAATATTCAAATATTCATAGACAATTATGTGTGTGTGTGTGTGTGTGTGTGTGCGTGTGTGTGTGTGTGTGTGTATGTTTGTGTGTGTGTGTGTGTGTTCAGAAACCTGAAGCATCCTATTTATACAAGGAGCGATCATTTCCGCCAAACCCATAATTAATCTGTGTATGATTAATGTTGTATATGTTTGGATTTGATTAGTATACTAAAACACCTGAGCAACAGTAGTCATTCCGTATGATGTGCATACTTGACATTGTTGTTATCAAATCAGCTTTATTTTATTTTAATCGTTGCATACATTTTTAGGTTGTGGTATTGGGGGGGAAAATAATTCATCTCAATTGAAATCAACCAATTTGATCGATTCATTGTTCTGTTGAACTACAAAGGAGGTTTTTACTTATGTGTGAAACTGTTCAGTATGCTTGTGATCTGGATTAAACAAATACTCCTACAAATTTGAGAGGAAATTAGGGTTGAGAAAAAAGGAAGCATGTTTTAATGGAGATTTGAAATTTGACAGTTTAAGATCTCACAAAGTCCAAGAAGATTCGAGGAAGTGGAATCTGATGAAAATGACACTGCCCTGATTCCCCCGTCCTATGTCAATGCACAAGAGCACGCACAAGAATTACAAATAAAACGTTAAAGTGAAATAATGGGGACAATCATCCGTGATGTTTTTTTAAACAAGGACAAATTGCAGTATGAAATAGGTATGCAAAACAATAACTCCAGATACCATGAGCTCTGGTTATTTACAAAATGAACCTGTATAAGTGACATTTGCACTTCACCCAACAATATAAACATTTTATGAAAATTATTTATGTGCAGAATTTAAATTGATAATGGTGAAAGTTGACCCCTGGAAGGTATTTATTTCTGTAACGGTATATCCTATAGGTGGAATCTGAACATTTTAAAGGTCCAACAGCCTCCTGCAAGTGCTTTCCTCCATTCCGAAGTATTGCTCATCACTCTGTTTTCCACAAAATGATCCGCTCTGCTTTTCTATTGCTGTCACTGCTTGCCCGTCATGACCCATTTATGACAAACTGCCCTCCCGAGGCAACCCGCAGTATTTAAAGGAACTATATGCGGTTATGTCATGTCAGATTGAAATAGATGCATCGATTTTAGCCTCATTTGTACAAGTTGTCTGCAGTGAGTTCCTTTTTTAAAACTCAGAGATCTACAATGTTTTGTATCTGGTTAATTTGGCTACCATTCATCGGGGTGCGTGTGCCTTTGCGCACGCAGGAGTGTGTGTATGCGTGTGTGTCCGTGTGCGCGTGTGATGCGTGTGTGTGTCCAGAAACACGACTGTGGTCCATCGCGCTGCTCGAAAAGCCTATAGAAACGTTGGGCAGCCTATATTAGTACAACAAAAACATTAACTGGTGCAACACCGCTTATTATCACAACATTAATTGTTTAATCGGATTTCCTCGCTCAAGGCAATGTGAGTGCGAAGCTCATTTTTGATGAGGCCTTTTGTGGGCTTTGGGAATGGCGCTGGGCCCAAAGACCCTGCAGCAAACCCACATTTGCATGTATACAAAAAAGGGGGGAAAAAAAATCCAAATGATAAAAAGACTTGCACCGTAGTTGTTTTTGCATCCCTGTGTTGTTAGGAGTAGGAGGATAAAGATGTCCTGTTTACCTGTTTTAAGCGGTTTAGAATATGAAAGGCAAGCAGGCCACACAACACCTGAGGCTAATGGCGGTCGCTTGCAGACCCTGCTGAGCTCTTCAAACACATTACTCTGTGTTTATAACATCATCTTCTCAGCATTCTTCCAGTGTATTTATGTACAAATAACTGTATAGAGGTGGTCCTCATTTGCGAGTATCCGTCATCACGCGGCAGAAGACACACACATTTACCCGGTAACTTTTTTTTTCCATTAAATTGTTTTATATTTATGGCCTAATTTTATACATACAAATATTAAATCGTTTTGTTTACATATGTTATTGACTACATTGTCTTTGGAGTTTTCACCCTGTATGGTATTTGTTGATTTTATTGATTGACTGACAAAAATGGGAGTGGGTGTGGCCTAATCAAACAAACCATGCCTGATTGGCTGTGTGTCTCTACGCCTTCCTCCAAGGAAGGCATTTGTTGTAATGAGGGTGTAAGAAAACACAGGTGTGTCTAATTAGATGAATCATAGATGGCTCTCATTGACCCCATTAGTAACACCTGTGCTGTCATCACAAAATGGCTGCTCCTTTCATAGTCTGTTGCCGATACATTTGAGTCCGTTCTCCACACCTCATGTAATGTATGTCTTCTCACGTAGAAACGTGATAAGTTTCATGTTTCAATGCAAGAGTCCTTTTTGTGTCTTGTGTTTCTAATTAACAAGCAACGTAACTACGGTGTTCTTTGATAATGCAGTACTGTCAAAAAAAGTGTCAGATTGAAAAGATGTCAGATTGAAAATGAAGACACTTTGTTTTGTCAAAGGCGGAAGTCCAATTCATCACGTCAAAAAGTGACATACACCACATATCACGTTAGACATGAAGCATCACGTTAAAAAAGGAAACACATGACATTATACTTAACTAGTATGCAATGTTGAATTGTATTTATGTATATATTGTTCTCCAGGTGTGGCAGCAATACGCTTCCTGAGATGACTGAGTGTAATCTGTTAGAGCTTTGTGGCTTTTAGGGAAAAAGAGTGAGAGCAACACAAAAGAAAAAAAGTGGAACGATTTGGGCAAAGAAACAAAAACACAAAAAGTGCGATGAAATTGCAGCAGGAAGGTCGAGAGAGAGAAGGGGGTGTAAGAGGGCGGCAGGGCGTGTCCATGCAACCAGTGGGATGGCGCTGGTTGCCGGGGCGATAGGCGATGTGAGCTGGTGATTAGCGGATGTCGTGCGAGGCGGACCTTTAAACGGTGTGGGATTAGAGGACACGCGGTGACCGGTGGCCCGCCGTTAACCGGGAGCGAGGATGCCGCCCCTCTCGGCACGACCTCCGCCGCTTAGCCGGCCTTTCATGTGGCTGAGGGGCTGCGGCAGGCAGGAAAAGGGGGGGGGTGATGGGAGAGGAGACGGAGGCGGTCGGAGGAAAGAGAGCATCTAATTGTCAAGATACCGGTGGTGACGAGCAACAAAGTTGGCCAATAGGCGGGCGCCATTGTGCGAACATGCGACAATAATGAGTTTTCCCGCTGACGTCTCCACGGCTGTGTGTGTCATAAAAAAACACACCTTCCCATTTGGCTTTCTTCACACTTGTAAATAAATTATCTTTACGCTCAGTGTGAGTGTTTGAGCTGCTTTTTATCCCCTGTGTGCGTCTGAGATGCAGATTCTTTTATTTGCCGTCCCTTATGCACTCACGTTGAGGTGTATGCCTCTGCGGTGTGTGTGTACGTGTGTGTTGGGAAGTGTACACTTTAGTATGTGTATGGCTTGTCCAAGGGTCATTTATGTGTGTGAGTGCATTTGTGCAAGTTGACTGCTGTTCTGTGGTTTATTAAGATGCTGGATGTGAGCTTTGGGGTTGCTCTGGCTGCTGAGCGCCGTCTTTTTGTGTTAGTGTGCATTTGTGTGCGCCACTGTGCTGTAGTTCAAATGATACTTTCATTTTCTCAATATGAGATCTTTTAATATATATATATATTTAAAAAACATTTTTAAAAAAGCCCGCGCCAGATCGATTTAATTTTTGGTGCAATTGATTTCGGTACATGCAGCCACTAAATTCTCATTAGGACGTAAGTTATTATTCCCTTGGAAATTGTGTTAAAAAGTTGAAAAACAGCTCCATGTCTTGCCTTTTTTTTTTTTAAGGAAACGCTTTAATTCTTTACATTTTTAGAGAAGTAGAACCTTGTTTTCTGTCTCTGCAGGCATTCATTCGGCCGTTCAGGGAGCACCACATTGACCCCACCGCCATCACCCGCCACGATTTCATCGAAACCAATGGAGACAACTGTATGATCCCCATCTTACCCCTGGCACACATGACCTACAAGTTCTTCACTTGCACACCAGGTAATATACACGTACGCAGAATCTGAGCTCACACAGTCAGAAAGCCACACAGCAGCGAAAAGATGCGGAAATGTTAGCAAATGCCATATCAATCAATTAAGAAAAGTTAATGTGCTGGGGTGCGGATGCTTTCAATCACACTTTGAGGCATTTTTATTATTCTGATGTTGTTAGATGAGAGACTTAATGAAACAAGATGGTGTTCCATACCACTGCACACAATTACCCTAATAAATATTAAGTGAATGCCTCCCTGCAAGTTCATTACAACTGAGTATTATCATCTTTGTGAGCGCTTTTTTTGGGGGTGTATTTTGATTCGGCTCTTGTATTGGGTCTCATTAAATGGTGGAAGTAGACTGGGATTACGTGAGTATAAAAACTTTTGAAAGTTGCCTCAGAAGGGTGACTGGTCACAGTGACGACCAGCATGTTGACATCGCCATACTGCAGAGGCAACGCGGCTTGCGAGGGCGTCGGAAGTGAGGGAAGACATGGGGAAGATCTAACGATGCCGTCCACCCATTGAGTATAAAATCAGCTGCACACATCCCAAAAATGACCAACGCCAGTCTTACCCACTTCTGGCGCACAGTTGCGGAGTGATGCCATTCACGTTGTTTATTCTCGGGTTAATGCTAACACAAGTGCTCATTCCAAACTTTTCTACAGATGAAAATGGTCACACTGTGTGTATTTCTTTACTATATGTGTATCACATATAGTATTCAGAATTCTAAGTGTGTTTACAAATATTTTAATTTCATTGGCCTAATTACTTTGGGAGCAGTGTGCAGTTCCGAAGCAAAAATGTTAAAAATCTTTTTTGGGGGAGAGTGAAGCCAGGAGGAATTTTGGCCGTTCAAAAAAAAAGGCATTTATGTATGAACTGAAAAAAGCTGTAAGAGTTCGCTTCCCTGTGAATCACGGAATGTAGTTGTTTTGCATGGAATCACCAACTGGTCAATTGGATCACACTATGCATTCATTTCGCTATTTATTCTGTCTACTGTGAGGAGACCGGAACTAAAAGTACAATGTTCCGAACTTGTGCTTTAAGACGACCCAAAGTAAAAGCCGCAAAGGTCGTCCGTCCTTAAGGGGGTCCAGCAAACAATGGAGAGTGGGCGGGGAGAAGATTATAGGTCAAAAAACCGAGGCCCGCTCGTAGGTCACGTCTACGCAGTGTGTCAAGAAGGATGGTGACATCTCCGTCTGCTCCCGAAGGGGTCAGCGTTCAGAGGGTTCGGGCATAGACAAGGGTGAGTGGGAGGGAAGGACGGTCTTGTTGCGGTGAGGTGACATCTGAGCGTATCGTGTCAAACTCCTCGTTGGTGGCGAGTGGTCACCAGACAAAGACGGAGGGCAGGTGAGAAGGTGAGGTGACATTTCCAGCTGACATGTTTGCACTTGAGCTGTGGGTCAAGAAGTGGATGTGGAAGGCAGCTCAAGACAAAGACTGCTTCGAGTCAGACAGACGACGAGTGTTCGACGTGACGAAACAAAAACAGGACAGAAAAGACTTTAACGCATATAAAACAAGAGGCCACTTGGTTGCGCAGTGCTTTTCATAACTTCTCACGTGGGATTTTCCGGTTCGTACCCCGTTCACAAATTCAACAGAGAAACATAGCGCAACATGCTTTATGTTGTTCCGGTCCGTTTGTTCTTACTTCAGTCATCTTTGGTGGTCAATGTTTAAAATGTACGTCTTCTTGAACAGCGCGAATGTACATGACATGTGCTACACTTGTCCTCTGCTCATCGCTCCCCCGTTGACACGGCGTTTCGTCTCCCGCGTTCCTCGCCCCCTCCCTCGATCCCTTCATCTCCGCGTGGCTCTCGCCAGCGCTCTCTCTGTGGGAGTGCTATGTCTTTGTGTGGGCCCTCATCACAACACTTCTAAAAAATATGTATATAAATAGATTAAAAAAAGGATTGCCTTCTAATCTTGTCGTCTTCACGTAATCATTCTCGCGTCACCTTTCAGAGGCCTTGGCGGCTTCCTATCCTTGGCACTGCTACGTCTTCGCCCTGGCCATTTTCGTCACGTTGACCAACCAGATTCACAAGTGGAGTCACTCCTACTTCGGACTCCCGCGCTGGGTCACGCTGTTGCAGGACTGGCATGTGGTGTTGCCACGGAAACACCACCGCATCCACCATGTCTCGCCACACGAGACGTACTACTGTATCACTACAGGTAAGACGGCGCTCTCACTTGCGTCAGTATGGCGCTAAGTAGCATTACGGTGAAGTAAACTTTATTCGATTCAAATAAATCTGATAACGGTTTCGCATTACGGCCGAAGCTATACTTGCTTCACTTCAGTTTGTAATATTACCTTTACAGTCAGTCATAGGTGAACATTAGAATACTTTTTAAATGTTTTTTTGAACAGGAAGTCATAGGTTTAGGACACATTTCTGTTCCTGTTAAATCTGAATTTGTACATGTATGCTGCACTTAATGCAGTTGTAAAATCATAAAATATAGTAAAGATTTGCATGGAATAAAACTTTTGTGGCATAAATCTAAAACAATCAAATGACACTCATTTGAAGAAGGCGTTAACTGAGTGTGCCTTTTTGTGCTGTGTGACGATGTATTCTTCACCCGCTGGTTGATTCTGCACCTTTTGTGACCTCCAAATGTCGCAACCATCATGAACTGTGGTGCTTGTCTCTGTTTGTACAGAGTGAAGTCAAGATTTGGATATCACTCAAAAAAGTGCATTGTCCAAATTAGGTAGATGAAAACAGATCAAGGTCAACCTGTGTGAATTGAAGATTGTTTGGCGGGCGGCCATTTCACATGGCCTTAATTGAAACCCAAGACGACAGAATGTCTTCACTTAAGCAGTCTGACAAAATGGCGCTGGCTTTTAAATAACTCCCCAAAAATGTTGTTTGCGTGTGTCTTGAGTCTTGAGAGACGCCGGCCCCATATTAGAGCCACATTCGCTATTCTTTGCGCATGTGGGTGAGTGGGAGAGGCAAAGCGGCAGGATACGCGAAGGGGGTTGAGCTTGTACGTCACCCTGGCGCCCCAGCGGACGCCAGATGTGAGTGAGCGAGCCGAGGGGGGTGTCACAGGGAAAAGTGTGTGTTTGTAGATGCACGCACTGGCCTGCATCTGCATACTTGAGCATCTGTGCGCAAGCTAGCTTTTGTGACCTCTTCATGATTTCTAACCTGTGCGTGTGCCTGTGTGGGTTGGTGGCAGTCCAGCACCCACAGGGGACAGTGACAGCACACCCCACTACCCCCCACCAACACCACCTCCGTCTCCCTCAGCATAGCAGCCTGGGCCGGGCTCGGATTCCACTGGGGCGCGCCGAGCTGCCTTTGTGTTTGCCACTGGCTGACAATCCCCATGTATATTTAATGCTAACCTGCTGTCTGTTCTAACAAATAGGACTTCACAGGCAGAGGGAGGAAGAGTGGAGGATGAGGAAGGGTAGGAAGCAGGGATTTGGAGGGGGGAAAAGGAGGAGTGTGCTGCTGAAAGGCGGAGACGGGTGTGGAAGGAGAGATGGAGTGAAATCAAACACAACTTCTGGCTGCTTTGCGGTCTTCCTAGCAGAGGGCGGGTTACTGAAGGGACACGACGCACACATTTGCGTGTGGCATACGCGCACCTCCCCGTAGCCATACGATGCACCCTATGTAAACACATCACGGCGGTGGAAATGTGTGGGCATCATACGAGGGGAGCTAGAGTACTCACAGCCCTTTTTAGGCTGAGTTGCGGGTCGATTGCGACCCCCCCCCCCCCATATACATGTTTGATTTTTATTTTTATTTTTTTCAATCCCACTGGGCGTTTTGTTTGGACGTGAATATAAATCAGATATTAGTTTAGTCCGATTTGGATTTGGGCCATTTCCCAGCCACTACCGGTCACAAACCCATCAAAAGTGTGTATACAGTATATCATTGGTTGTGGCCATCCATCCATCCATGCATCCATCCATTCTCTGTACTGCTTAAGGGGATCTCAACACTGCTGAAGCCTATGCCAGCTGACTTTGGGGGAGATGCGAGGATCCATCCATCCATCTATCGATTTTCTTCCACTAATCCAGAGTTGGGTCACGGGGCAACACCTTCAACAGTGAAGCCCAGACTTCCCTCCCCCCAGTAACTCGGTCCAGATATTCCGAGGGAATCTCAAGGTGTTCCTAGGCCAGCCAAAAGAGAGATTCTCTTCTGCGTTCCCTGGGTCATCCTTGGGGCAGACTGCTGGTGGGGCATGCCCAGAACACGTTACCAGAGAGGCGTGCAGGAATCCACCGAACCAAATACTCGAGCCGCCTCATCTGGCTCCTCTCCATGTGTAGGTCCAGCGGTTTGACTGAGCTTCTCACTCTCTCTCTAAAATCAAGCCCGAACACCCTGCGAAGGAAATTCATTTCGGCCATTTGTATCTGGGAACTTGCTCCTTCATCTGGTGCTCAGTCCAGGGCCTACCATGCCTATTGCCTAAAGTGAGATAGAGTCTAGCTCAACAGTGTCACTGACAATAATAAGTGGTATAAAGTGACTGTATGGAGAATTTTCCCATGTGTGCAATGTTACGAGTTTCACTTTTTGAATTGATCAACTGAAATAAACGTTTCTCTTCTATTATAATTTACTAAGATGAGCTTCCGAAATGTAGACATTGCAATGAGGAGCCCTGTGCATTTTGGTGCGAGAGAGAAAACGGAGGTTGCGGTGCAGGTGAGGACTGATGAGGACATTCCACTCGATGGACATTAAGGTCACTCGTGAGAGGTGAAGCAATGTGAAATGAAAGATGAGCTCAGCTTGTCTGGAGGGTAAAAGAGAGCCGGTTGGGAAATGGATGGTTAGAGACAAGCCATTGCGAGGGAGCGCTTGCCCTTTGCGTGCTTATTGAATGCTTACTATGTCGTTGCCCGCGATTGCCAAAACCTGCTGGGACTGGCTCCGGTTCAAACACGACCCGAATGAGCAAGAGATCTGTCAAAGATAGAAAAACAAATGTTCCTTTTTCTACATTCAAGACAACTCTTCTTATCACATTCTTTTGGTGTGATGTTCTGTTCACCCAGGCTGGTGTAACTACCCACTGGACCAGCTGGGCTTCTGGAGGCGCATGGAGCATCTGATCGAGCGACTTACTGGTCAAAAGCCTCGATGTGATGACCTGGCCTGGGCCAAGAAGACTGACTGAGGAATGCGTGGACAGACAGGAAGGAGGATATAGACAGTATAGACAAGGAGATGATGTTTTAAAAGGGGCGCATGCACACACACACACACACACTCACTGTACATTCTACTCATCAGTGTTTGCCAAAAGAAAAATCTGTCATTTCTGTACATGCAAAATTATAGTCAATAAAACTTTGTGAAGGGGGAAAAAAAAGTGTTCCAAACACTAACATTGGTTAAAGCGGTAAACAACTTGTGTATTGAGAAGCCAGTTTAATCAATCGGATGTGCTGCTGTCCTGGTGTCGGGCGCATCTGGAGGTTGGGCTCTCCAGGGGCGAAACCATGCTGCCGAACACATGCTAACACACACACACGCACACGTATTACAGTATTGATTAAAATAATAATGCTGTTTATCTGAATGGAGCTTAATAACTTGTATTATTAATAGTCATCACTGCACTGTCTATTTGCGAAGAGACCCGTATTTGTTTCACGCTCAGCGATTAGACACGCTCAGTATCTATTTGCCAGTAGGTCAATACGTCAGGAAATATGTTTTAAGCTATCACAACCATTTGTAGGAATGCAGAAAAAGCGTACACAACATTGAATAAGAATAAGGGCAGACTTTTTTTTTTTTTTCATTTTCAAAACGATTTAATTTGCATCATGTTGCCTTCCATATTCAAACATGAATCGATTTTAATTCAGGTGCGTTACTTTGGTGAAGGAGGGAAAAAATTGTTGCAAGATGTGTTTTCAGTAAAAGATGTGCAAATTGTATATGTTGTATATTTTTGGAAGATATTGTCGTACGCCATACATATGCTCCACCCTCACCCTCTCCACAACCATACAATTATTTTGTCACCGATTTACCATTATTAAGTCTTAATAGCGCCATTACCTCTTTGCACTGCCTCACCAAGTATGGCTTTCACTGGCTATTCGAAGAGACTCAAATTCCCTCTGTAAATGGTTTTGTTATCATTCAGAAGGCATCTACATACAGGTGCATCCCCTAAAAAGGGAATATTATTATTTATGTATAAAGTTCATTTGTCTCAGTAGTTCATTCAAAAACTGAAACTGGATGTAACTAATCTGAGCATCTTTTCATCAGAAAATGTCTACCAGTGCTCAATTTTCACATTCAAAATATATATTTTTTTCTTATGCCATCAAATATCTGGGGATGGTGAATTTTGAGGGGCAGGGTTAGCCTGAAACTAGAAATTGCGCGTGTGTGTGTGTGTGTGTGTGTGTGTGTGTGTGTGTGTGTGTGTGTGTGTGTGTGTGTTAACAATCATGAAATACTTGACTTGGTACAATAAATTGCATCAAATTTTTATCAGTTTCGCTTATTTCAACTGAACTCTTGAAACAAAATGAATAAGTTTTTCCACAATCTTCTAATTTGTTGAGATGCACCTGTCTGTATATGTTATGTCCCAAACAGTCTTGGTCCTATTTGTAAATAAAAATGTGCCCTGCATTCGCTATTGCAGGATGCCCTCCATCCGCATTTCTGATTAAATCCCAAACATGTGTGTCACAGTTAGCTGCTCCAGGCCCAAATAGAGCAACACATTGCTTGACATTTTCAACAGGTTAAGTGTCTCTCCGGATTCAAAGTGTCAAAGATAACCGCACTTTATTCCTCCGCAATGAGCACTCTTCCTCACTTCGCACAAATATATCCACCAAATTTCTGTCACACATGCACAAGCGTACACGTGCTGATTCTCATATTGTGTTTGGCTGCTTTCTCTGGCTTTACAATGTCCTATTTTCTTATTACCGAATCAAGCCATGTACAGTTAAACTCTTGATTTTACATTTAGCAGTTTAACGCTCGCTGCTTTTCTGCCTTAATGTTTTTATCTGCTCTTTCATTTGAATAAAGAACTAAATTATTCCAGATGTTCAAGTGCTCTGTTGTCTCTGGGAAGCAATGCAAATATTAAAACGTGGTTCAATAAAGTACCTTTGGTCTAACGAATATATCCATAAGACATAGGCGTGAAGGCGAGAGGACAATTTTTTTTCTTTTCAGAGTTCATCTTCATGGCAATGTTTCTTCACCACATGCAGCAGTTGTATGTCTCTTGCGCCCTCTAGCGCCAGGTTGGTTTCCCAACGTTGGGCTGGAAAAAAAAGCTTACAAAATAATTAAAGGCTGTTTAATGTGAATCATGGTGAAAATTATCACGTTCTCCCGAGTACGTTGTACAAGAAAATGACAGGGTCACTTTAACGCACCGGGTTTGTGGATCCCAGAACCTTTTGGGCTGTTTCACTGAGCCTCCCCGAAAAATGGAGCCCCCTGTTGGAGTACAGCTGGTGTCGCCTCCCCTGTGGATGATGCCGAAGAGAAAGGGGAGATGAGAGAAAGCTGAATCGCGTTATCGATTGAACATCTGTGACGTTCACTGCGAGCTTTCTGAAACTGAAGCTGCCGAAACCCTCGCCGACCCTAACGCCATCGTAAAAAGAAGTGAAAAGTAATGAGCTACTGTACGTTCTACTGCGCTACAGTTAATTCAATTTGCTACTTGGATTTTTTTTTTTTTTAATCTACGGGTATTTATGATTGTGTGCGTGGATGATTTTGGTTACTCAGAGACACTTGCGTCACGTGACTCTGTTGCACCAGTCCAATTTAAGCTTTATGTGCGCTAACCATTTCCAGCGGTTGTACACCAGTAACACGTAGTTTCACTATTTTACACATCTTTACAATAACCGTTTATCCTTAATTATGTGATAAAATATGTTTTCTCTTTGTCATTTTACAACATGCTCATCACAACTATAAATGTGGCATTTCCTTCATACAGATTAGTCACACACTTATCTAAACTATAAAGAAAAAAAGGTCCCTCTTGGTTTTTGAAATAAATTTCCAAAGTTAACGATGTAACTTTCTACATTATTATCTGTCGCTCCGATAGGCGCTAATGTTTGGATCTTCTTGCTTTTCATTGGTACAAGCGAAAATATTTCTTTCCAGTACAGTGTATTTTTGTGCAAAATCTTACTAAATCTACATGTGGTCTGACAGCAGCTTTGACAGCTTTCTGTGACTGTTAATTAATCCGTTTATGAAGGAGCGTGGGCTTTGTTAGGGCCCGCCACAAACACGGCGACAGCGGCACTCGCACGTCTTCATATAGCTCACCGTGAGAGCTCCTTTTGTCATTCCCACATTGCTTCTGGCGTTTGCACCTTCACCTCCAGAGTTAACAAGACACACGCACACACGCACACGCGCGCGCACACACACACACACACACACACACACACACACACACACACGCACACACACTGCATGGATGCAACATGTTGGCTTTCACTAGGTGTTAATGCGCACCAGTCCTGCTGCTGTTAAAGTTTCTGTTAGATGTACTGAGAGGCAAACTTGCACCCCATCACGTGTATTTCATAACAGCAAAAGCATCTTTTACGAAGGCTGGCTTTAGGGAAATAGCCCATACGCAATAACAATATGGAGATGTGGGGTATTGTTTGATTTTTAAAAAAAATCTGTAGTAGTATACTATATCAATAAAATCAATAATTGCTCTTTTGCCTTACCATATAATAGCATATAAAATAGACCTTCTCCCAAATGTGAATACCGGTATGATGTGTAAATACAGTGATCATTTTTGTTTAATTGTGTGCTTGTAGTTTTTACCCCACTGCTGCACGTTATGAGATTTTCAGTGTTCCTTTGACAGTGACATTAAAGTTCGATGATGTTGTATTTTAGTGGTAACCAGAAGCTAACGCTGTTGATGTTAATCTGCGCTGTCAAACAAAACTCAATGCAGCTCTGCTTACCTTGTTTAACAATATCAGGCACAGTTCAAACGGCCTCCTGTGAGACGCACTTGGTTCTTATTGCAGGCAGTTTATACAAAAACTCTTCATCCAAATGAAATGCTAGACTTGTCACTTTATTAAGACAGTGTGAGATTTCGACTGAGTTGCTTGTTAAGGGATCAAGGGGTGCGCTCACACCCTTTGTGTGCCTCAGGGTATATGTGTGTTCCAATGTTTGAATGTTTCAAAAAGTTACTTGCGTGATTTTGTTTCTTTATTTCTCTCATTGCGTGTGCGTTAGTGATGTGTCGGTCGCGAACGAGCCGGTAAAAACAGCCGGCTCTTTGAAGTGAACGATGAGAGCCGGTAACCTCCCTCCGGCTCTGTCATTTTCTCTCTCTCTCTCTCTCTCTCTCTCTCTCTCTCTCTCTCTCTCTCTCTCTCTCTCTCTCTCTCTCTCTCTCTCTCTCTCTCTCTCTCTCTCTCTCTCTCTCTCTCTCTCTCTCTCTCTCTCTCTCTCTCTCTCTCTCTCTCTCTCTCTCTCTCTCTCTCTCTCTCTCTCTCTCTCTCTCTCTCTCTCTCTCTCTCTCTCTCTCCCTCCCTCCCTATGTCGCTGTCTCTATTTCACATTTCGTAAAGACCTTGTCAACACTGTCGACGACGGGTGTGAGCCTCTTGGGAGTTTGCGGTGGAATTTTACAATGATTCTTGCTGCTGTTAGCTGACATTGGAAAGCGAAATCGTGTTTATTGTTTCCCTTGCCTCTGCTGGAGTTTGAGACCAAAATGTTTCTGACATGTTGATCGATATACAGTGAATACTTTGAGGGGAAAGTTATCGGGGCCCTCAGAAAGTCATCCGATGTCGGGGTTTTTTCATCTAAAAACGCCTTATTATGCATGGTCGTTTTTTTCGGCTAAAACGCCTTACTATACTATGTCGTTTTTCAGCTAAAAACGCCTTACTATACATGGTCGTTTTTGGGGTAAAACGCCTTGCTATATTTGGCTAAAAACACCTTACGTTTTATATTATTCGGTTAAAAACGCCTTACTATACATGGTTGTTTTTGGGCTAAAACGCCTTACTATACTATGTCGTTTTTCGGCTAAAACGCCTTACTATACTATGTCGTTTTTTCGCTAAAAACGCTTTACTATACTATGTCGTTTTTTCAGCTAAAACGCCTTACTATACTATGTCGTTTTTTGGCTAATAATGCCTTACTATACTATGTCGTTTTTTCGCTAAAACGCCTTACTATACATGGTCGTTTTTTGGGGCTAAAAACGCCTTACTATACTATGTCGTTTTTTTCGGCTAAAAACGCCTTACTATACATGGTCGTTTTTTGGGGCTAAAACGCCTTACTATACTATGTCGTTTTTTTCGGCTAAAAACGCCTTACTATACATGGTCGTTTTTTTGGGCTAAAAACGCCTTACTATACTATGTCGTTTTTTTCGGCTAAAAACGCCTTACTATACTATGTCGTTTTTTGGCTAAAACGCCTTACTATACTATGTCGTTTTTTCGCTAAAAACGCCTTACTATACATGGTCGTTTTTGGGCTAAAAAAGCCTTACTATACTATGTCGTTTTTTGGCTAAAACGCCTTACTATACTATATCGTTTTTTTTACTATACTATGGCTAAAAACGCTTTACTATACTATGTCGTTTTTGGGGCTAAAAACGCCTTACTATACTATGTCGTTTTTGGGCTAAAAACGCCTTACTATACTATGTCGTTTTTTCCGGCTAAAAACGCCTTACTATACATGGTCGTTTTTTGGGGCTAAAAACGCCTTACTATACTATGTCGTTTTTGGGCTAAAAACGCCTTACTATACTATGTCGTTTTTGTGCTAAAAACGCCTTACTATACTATGTCGTTTTTTCGGCTAAAAACGCCTTACTATACATGGTCGTTTTTTGGGCTAAAAACGCCTTACTATACTATGTCGTTTTTTCGGCTAAAAACGCCTTACTATACATGGTCGTTTTTTGGGGCTAAAAACGCCTTCCGATACTATGTCATTTTTTTTCCGGCTAAAACGCCTTAATATACATGGTCGTTTTTTGGGGCTAAAAACGCCTTACTATACTATGTCGTTTTTTCGGCTAAAAACGCCTTACTATACTATGTCGTTTTTTCAGGCTAAAAATGCCTTACTATAACATGTCGTTTTTTTCGGCTAATAACGCCTTACTATACATGGTCGTTTTTTTGGGCTAAAAACGCCTTACTATACTATGTCGTTTTTTTCGGCTAAAAACACCTTACTATACATGGTCGTTTTTTCCGGCTGAAAACGCCTTACTATACTATGTCGTTTTTTTCGGCTAAAAACACCTTATTATACATGGTCGTTTTTTGGGGCTAAAAACGCCTTACTATACTATGTCGTTTTTTCCGGCTAAAAACGCCTTACTATACTATGGTCGTTTTTTGGGCTAAAACGCCTTACTATACTATGTCGTTTTTTCGCTAAAACGCCTTACTATACTATGGTCGTTTTTGGGCTAAAACGCCTTACTATACTATGTCGTTTTTGGGCTAAAACGCCTTACTATATATGGTCGTTTTTGGGAAAAACGCCTTACTATACTATGTCGTTTTTTGGGCTAAAACGCCTTACTATACTATGTCGTTTTTCGCTAAAAACGCCTTACTATACTATGTCGTTTTTTCGCTAAAAACGCCTTACTATACTATGTCGTTTTTCGGGGCTAAAACGCCTTACTATACTATGTCGTTTTTGGGGCTAAAACGCCTTACTATACTATGTCGTTTTTCCGCTAAAAACGCCTTACTATACATGGTCGTTTTTGGGGCTAAAACGCCTTACTATACTATGTCGTTTTTCGCTAAAAACGCCTTACTATACTATGTCGTTTTTTGGGCTAAAACGCCTTACTATACTATGTCGTTTTTTCGCTAAAAACGCCTTACTATACTATGTCGTTTTTTACTTTTCATGGGGCTAAAACGCCTTACTATACTATGTCGTTTTTTGTGCTAAAACGCCTTACTATACCATGTCGTTTTTTCGCTAAAACGCCTTACTATAACATGTCGTTTTTGGGCTAAAACGCCTTACTATACTATGTCGTTTTTTCGGCTAAAAACGCCTTACTATACTATGTCGTTTTTTCGCTAAAACGCCTTACTATACTATGTCGTTTTTTCGCTAAAACGCCTTACTATACATGGTCGTTTTTTTCGGCTAAAACGCCTTACTATACTATGTCGTTTTTTTCGGCTAAAAACGCCTTACTATACTATGTCGTTTTTTGGGGCTAAAACGCCTTACTATACATGGTCGTTTTTTTCGGCTAAAAACGCCTTACTATACTATGTCGTTTTTTTCGGCTAAAAACGCCTTACTATACATGGTCGTTTTTGGGCTAAAAACGCCTTACTATACTATGTCGTTTTTTCGCTAAAAACGCCTTACTATACTATGTCGTTTTTTCGCTAAAAACGCCTTACTATACTATGTCGTTTTTCGCTAAAAACGCCTTACTATACTATGTCGTTTTTTCGCTAAAACGCCTTACTATACATGTCGTTTTTCTGGCTAAAACGCCTTACTATACTATGTCGTTTTTTCGCTAAAAACACCTTACTATACTATGGTCGTTTTTTCGGCTAAAACGCCTTACTATACTATGTCGTTTTTTCGCTAAAAACGCCTTACTATACTATGTCGTTTTTTCAGCTAAAACGCCTTACTATACATGGTCGTTTTTGGGGCTAAAACGCCTTACTATACTATGTCGTTTTTTTCGCTAAAACGCCTTACTATACATGGTCGTTTTGGGGCTAAAACGCCTTACTATACTATGTCGTTTTTTCGCTAAAAACGCCTTACTATACTATGTCGTTTTTCGGCTAAAACGCCTTACTATACTATGTCGTTTTTGGTAAAACGCCTTACTATACTATGGTTTTTTGGGAAAAACGCCTTACTATACTATGTCGTTTTTTGGGCTAAAAACGCCTTACTATACTATGTCGTTTTTCGCCTTACTATACTATGCGTTTTTGGGAAAAACGCCTTACTATACTATGTCGTTTTTGGGGCTAAAACGCCTTACTATACTATGTCGTTTTTTCGCTAAAACGCCTTACTATACTATGTCGTTTTTGGGGCTAAAACGCCTTACTATACTATGTCGTTTTTTCGCTAAAACGCCTTACTATACATGGTCGTTTTTGGGGCTAAAACGCCTTACTATACTATGTCGTTTTTTTCGCTAAAAACGCCTTACTATACTATGTCGTTTTTGGGGCTAAAACGCCTTACTATACTATGTCGTTTTTCGCTAAAACTTACTATACTATGTCGTTTTTTCGCTAAAACGCCTTACTATACTATGTCGTTTTTTCGCTAAAAACGCCTTACTATACTATGTCGTTTTTGGGCTAAAACGCCTTACTATACTATGTCGTTTTTGGCTAAAACGCCTTACTATACTATGTCGTTTTTTCGCTAAAAACGCCTTACTATACTATGTCGTTTTTGGGCTAAAACGCCTTACTATACTATGTCGTTTTTTCGCTAAAAACGCCTTACTATACTATGTCGTTTTTTGGGCTAAAACGCCTTACTATACTATGTCGTTTTTTCGCTAAAAACGCCTTACTATACTATGTCGTTTTTGGGGCTAAAACGCCTTACTATACTATGTCGTTTTTGGGGCTAAAACGCCTTACTATACTATGTCGTTTTTGGCTAAAAACGCCTTACTATACTATGTCGTTTTTTGGGCTAAAACGCCTTACTATACTATGTCGTTTTTTTCGCTAAAAACGCCTTACTATACTATGGTCGTTTTTGGGCTAAAAACGCCTTACTATACTATGTCGTTTTTTCGCTAAAACGCCTTACTATACTATGTCGTTTTTGGGGCTAAAACGCCTTACTATACTATGTCGTTTTTGGGCTAAAACGCCTTACTATACTATGTCGTTTTTTGGGCTAAAACGCCTTACTATACTATGTCGTTTTTTGCTAAAAACGCCTTACTATACATGGTCGTTTTTTTGGGCTAAAAACGCCTTACTATACTATGTCGTTTTTTTCGGCTAAAAACGCCTTACTATACTATGTCGTTTTTTTCGGCTAAAAGGCCTTACTATACTATGTCGTTTTTTGGGGCTAAAAACGCCTTACTATACTATGTCGTTTTTTCCGGCTAAAAACGGCTTACTATTCTATGACCTTTTTTCCGGCTAAAAACGCCTTACTATACTATGTCGTTTTTTTCGGCTAAAAACACCTTATTATACATGGTCGTTTTTTGGGGCTAAAAACGCCTTACTATACTATGTTGTTTTTTTCGGCTAAAAACGCCTTACTATACTATGGTCGTTTTTTGGGGCTAAAAACGCCTTACTATACTATGTCGTTTTTGGGCTAAAAACGCCTTACTATACTATGTCGTTTTTTCGCTAAAAACGCCTTACTATACTATGTCGTTTTTGGGGCTAAAACGCCTTACTATACTATGTCGTTTTTTCCGGCTAAAAACGCCTTACTATACTATGTCGTTTTTTTCGGCTAAAAACGCCTTACTATACTATGGTCGTTTTTTGGCTAAAACGCCTTACTATACTATGTCGTTTTTTTCGGCTAAAAACGCCTTACTATATATGGTCGTTTTTTGGGAAAAAAAACGCCTTACTATACTATGTCGTTTTTTTGGGCTAAAACGCCTTACTATACTATGTCGTTTTTTCGGCTAAAAACGCTTTACTATACTATGTCGTTTTTTTGGGCTAAAAACGCCTTACTATACTATGTCGTTTTTTTCGGCTAAAAACGCCTTACTATACATGGTTGTTTTTTGGGGCTAAAAACGCCTTACTATACTATGTCGTTTTTTCCGGCTAAAAACGCCTTACTATACTATGTCGTTTTTTGGGGCTAAAAACGCCTTACTATACTATGTCGTTTTTGGGGCTAAAACGCCTTACTATACTATGTCGTTTTTCTGGCTAAAAACGCCTTACTATACTATGTCGTTTTTTCGGCTAAAAACGCCTTACTATACTATGTCGTTTTTTCGCTAAAACGCCTTACTATACTATGTCGTTTTTTCGCTAAAACGCCTTACTATACATGGTCGTTTTGGGGCTAAAACGCCTTACTATACTATGTCGTTTTTTCGCTAAAACGCCTTACTATACTATGTCGTTTTTGGGGCTAAAACGCCTTACTATACTATGTCGTTTTTTCGCTAAAACGCCTTACTATACTATGTCGTTTTTTTCGCTAAAACGCCTTACTATACTATGTCGTTTTTTCCGGCTAAAAACGCCTTACTATACATGGTCGTTTTTTGGGGCTAAAAACGCCTTACTATACTATGTCGTTTTTTCGGCTAAAACTGCCTTACTATACTATGTCGTTTTTGTGGGCTAAAACGCCTTACTATACTATGTTGTTTTTCGCTAAAAACGCCTTACTATACTATGTCGTTTTTTCGCTAAAAACGCCTTACTATACTATGTCGTTTTTTTGGCTAAAACGCCTTACTATACTATGTCGTTTTTTCGCTAAAAACGCCTTACTATACTATGGTCGTTTTTGGGCTAAAACGCCTTACTATACTATGTCGTTTTTTCGCTAAAAACGCCTTACTATACTATGTCGTTTTTACGCTAAAAACGCCTTACTATACTATGTCGTTTTTTGAGCTAAAACGCCTTACTATACTATGTCGTTTTTTCGGCTAAAAAAGCCTTACTATACTATGTCGTTTTTCGGCTAAAAACGCCTTACTATACATGGTCGTTTTTTTCGCTAAAAACGCCTTACTATACTATGTCGTTTTTTCGGCTAAAAACGCCTTACTATACTATGTCGTTTTTGGGCTAAAAACGCCTTACTATACTATGGTCGTTTTTGGGGCTAAAACGCCTTACTATACTATGTCGTTTTTTCGCTAAAAACGCCTTACTATACTATGTCGTTTTTCGGCTAAAACGCCTTACTATACTATGTCGTTTTTGGGCTAAAACGCCTTACTATACTATGTCGTTTTTCCGCTAAAAAGCCTTACTATACTATGTCGTTTTTTCGCTAAAAACGCCTTACTATACTATGTCGTTTTTTGGGCTAAAACGCCTTACTATACTATGTCGTTTTTTGGGCTAAAACGCCTTACTATACTATGTCGTTTTTTGGGCTAAAACGCCTTACTATACTATGTCGTTTTTTCGCTAAAAACGCCTTACTATACTATGTCGTTTTTGGGGCTAAAAACGCCTTACTATACTATGTCGTTTTTGGGCTAAAAAGCCTTACTATACTATGTCGTTTTTGGGGCTAAAACGCCTTACTATACTATGTCGTTTTTGGGCTAAAACGCCTTACTATACTATGTCGTTTTTTCGCTAAAACGCCTTACTATACTATGTCGTTTTTTCGCTAAAAACGCCTTACTATACTATGTCGTTTTTCGGCTAAAACGCCTTACTATACTATGTCGTTTTTTCGGGCTAAAACGCCTTACTATACTATGTCGTTTTTCCGCTAAAACGCCTTACTATACTATGTCGTTTTTCGCTAAAAACGCCTTACTATACTATGGTCGTTTTTGGGGCTAAAACGCCTTACTATACTATGTCGTTTTTTCGCTAAAAACGCCTTACTATACTATGTCGTTTTTGGGCTAAAACGCCTTACTATACTATGTCGTTTTTTCGCTAAAACGCCTTACTATACTATGTCGTTTTTTGGGCTAAAACGCCTTACTATACTATGTCGTTTTTTCGCTAAAACGCCTTACTATACTATGTCTTTTTTTTCGGCTAAAAACGCCTTACTATATATGGTCGTTTTTTGGGCTAAAACGCCTTACTATACTATGTCGTTTTTTCGGCTAAAAACGCTTTACTATACTATGTCGTTTTTTCGGCTAAAACGCCTTACTATACTATGTCGTTTTTTGGGCTAAAACGCCTTACTATACTATGTCGTTTTTGGGGCTAAAACGCCTTACTATACGTCGTTTTTTGGGCTAAAACGCCTTACTATACTATGTCGTTTTTTCGCTAAAACGCCTTACTATACATGGTCGTTTTTTGGGCTAAAACGCCTTACTATACTATGTCGTTTTTTTCGCTAAAACGCCTTACTATACTATGTCGTTTTTTGGCTAAAACGCCTTACTATACTATGTCGTTTTTTCGCTAAAACGCCTTACTATACTATGTCGTTTTTTCGCTAAAAACGCCTTACTATACTATGTCGTTTTTTCGCTAAAACGCCTTACTATACTATGTCGTTTTTGGGCTAAAACGCCTTACTATACTATGTCGTTTTTTGGCTAAAAACGCCTTACTATACTATGTCGTTTTTTGGCTAAAACGCCTTACTATACTATGTCGTTTTTTTCGCTAAAAACGCCTTACTATACTATGTCGTTTTTGGGCTAAAACGCCTTACTATACTATGTCGTTTTTGGGCTAAAACGCCTTACTATACTATGTCGTTTTTTGGGCTAAAAAGCCTTACTATACTATGTCGTTTTTGGGCTAAAACGCCTTACTATACTATGTCGTTTTTTGGCTAAAAACGCCTTACTATACTATGTCGTTTTTGGGGCTAAAACGCCTTACTATACTATGTCGTTTTTTCGCTAAAAACGCCTTACTATACTATGTCGTTTTTGGGAAAAACGCCTTACTATACTATGTCGTTTTTGGCTAAAACGCCTTACTATACTATGTCGTTTTTTCGCTAAAACGCCTTACTATACTATGTCGTTTTTGGGCTAAAACGCCTTACTATACTATGTCGTTTTTTGGGCTAAAAGCCTTACTATACTATGTCGTTTTTTCGCTCAAAACGCCTTACTATACATGGTCGTTTTTCCGCTAAAACGCCTTACTATACTATGTCGTTTTTTCGCTAAAAACGCCTTACTATACTATGTCGTTTTTGGCTAAAACGCCTTACTATACTATGTCGTTTTTCGGGCTAAAACGCCTTACTATACTATGTCGTTTTTTCGCTAAAACGCCTTACTATACTATGTCGTTTTTGGGGCTAAAACGCCTTACTATACTATGTCGTTTTTCGGCTAAAACGCCTTACTATACTATGTCGTTTTTCGGCTAAAACGCCTTACTATACTATGTCGTTTTCCGCTAAAAAGCCTTACTATACTATGTCGTTTTTTCGCTAAAAACGCCTTACTATACTATGTCGTTTTTCGGCTAAAACGCCTTACTATACTATGTCGTTTTTTGGCTAAAAACGCCTTACTATACTATGTCGTTTTTTGGGCTAAAACGCCTTACTATACTATGTCTTTTTTCGCTAAAAACGCCTTACTATACTATGTCGTTTTTGGGCTAAAACGCCTTACTATACTATGTCGTTTTTCGCTAAAAACGCCTTACTATACTATGTCGTTTTTTGGGCTAAAACGCTTTACTATACTATGTCGTTTTTTCGCTAAAACGCCTTACTATACTATGTCGTTTTTTCGCTAAAAACGCCTTACTATACTATGTCTTTTTTTCGCTAAAACGCCTTACTATATATGTCGTTTTTTCGCTAAAACGCCTTACTATACTATGTCGTTTTTCGGCTAAAACGCCTTACTATACTATGTCGTTTTTTCGGCTAAAACGCCTTACTATACTATGTCGTTTTTTTGGCTAAAAACGCCTTACTATACTATGTCGTTTTTGGGCTAAAACGCCTTACTATACTATGTCGTTTTTTCGCTAAAACGCCTTACTATACTATGTCGTTTTTTGGCTCAAAACGCCTTACTATACTATGTCGTTTTTTCGCTAAAACGCCTTACTATACTATGTCGTTTTTTTGGCTAAAACGCCTTACTATACTATGTCGTTTTTTCGCTAAAACGCCTTACTATACTATGTCGTTTTTGGGGCTAAAACGCCTTACTATACTATGTCGTTTTTTGGGCTAAAACGCCTTACTATACTATGTCGTTTTTTGGGCTAAAACGCCTTACTACTATATGTCGTTTTTGGGCTAAAACGCCTTACTATACTATGTCGTTTTTGGGCTAAAACGCCTTACTATACTATGGTCGTTTTTTGGGCTAAAAACGCCTTACTATACTATGTCGTTTTTCCGCTAAAAAGCCTTACTATACTATGTCGTTTTTTTTGGGCTAAAACGCCTTACTATACTATGGTCGTTTTTGGCTAAAACGCCTTACTATACTATGTCGTTTTTTTGGCTAAAACGCCTTACTATACATGGTCGTTTTTGGGGCTAAAACGCCTTACTATACTATGTCGTTTTTTCGCTAAAACGCCTTACTATACTATGTCGTTTTTTTGGCTAAAACGCCTTACTATACTATGTCGTTTTTGGGCTAAAACGCCTTACTATACTATGTCGTTTTTGGGGCTAAAACGCCTTACTATACTATGTCGTTTTTGGGCTAAAACGCCTTACTATACTATGTCGTTTTTCGCTAAAACGCCTTACTATACTATGTCGTTTTTTCGCTAAAAACGCCTTACTATACATGGTCGTTTTTTGGGAAAAAACGCCTTACTATACTATGTCGTTTTTTCCGCTAAAACGCCTTACTATACTATGTCGTTTTTGGGGCTAAAACGCCTTACTATACTATGTCGTTTTTTGGCTAAAACGCCTTACTATTCTATGTCGTTTTTCCGGCTAAAACGCCTTACTATACTATGTCGTTTTTCGCTAAAACGCCTTACTATACTATGTCGTTTTTGGGGCTAAAACGCCTTACTATACTATGTCGTTTTTTCGCTAAAAACGCCTTACTATACTATGGTCGTTTTTGGGAAAAAACGCCTTACTACTAAATATACTATGTCGTTTTTTGGGCTAAAACGCCTTACTATACTATGTCGTTTTTTTCGCTAAAACGCCTTTACTATACTATGTCGTTTTTTTGGCTAAAACGCCTTACTATACTATGTCGTTTTTTCGCTAAAAACGCCTTACTATACATGGTCGTTTTTGGGCTAAAACGCCTTACTATACTATGTCGTTTTTGGGCTAAAAACGCCTTACTATACTATGTCGTTTTTTCGCTAAAAACGCCTTACTATACTATGTCGTTTTTTCGCTAAAAACGCCTTACTATACTATGTCGTTTTTGGGCTAAAACGCCTTACTATACTATGTCGTTTTTCGCTAAAACGCCTTACTATACTATGGTCGTTTTTGGGCTAAAACGCCTTACTATACTATGTCGTTTTTGCTAAAAACGCCTTACTATACTATGTCGTTTTTTTCGGCTCAAAACGCCTTACTATACTATGTCGTTTTTTTTGGCTAAAAACGCCTTACTATACTATGTTGTTTTTTTTGGCTAAAAACGCCTTACTATACATGGTCGTTTTTTTGGCTAAAAACGCCTTACTATACTATGTCGTTTTTTTCGGCTAAAACGCCTTACTATACTATGTCGTTTTTCAGCTAAAAACGCCTTACTATACTATGTCGTTTTTCGGCTAAAACGCTTTACTATACTATGTCGTTTTTGGGTCTAAAACGCCTTACTATACTATGTCGTTTTTTCGGCTAAAAACGCCTTACTATACTATGTCGTTTTTTCGGCTAAAAACGCCTTACTATACATGGTCGTTTTTGGGAAAAACGCCTTACTATACTATGTCGCTTTTTTAGCTAAAACGCCTTACTATACTATGTCGTTTTTGGGGCTAAAACGCCTTACTATACTATGTCGTTTTTTTCGCGCTAAAAACGCCTTACTATACATGGTCGTTTTTGGGGCTAAAACGCCTTACTATACTATGTCGTTTTTCGCTAAAAACGCCTTACTATACATGGTCGCTTTTTCTGGCTAAAACGCCTTACTATACTATGTCGTTTTTGGCTAAAATTCCTTACTATACATGGTCGTTTTTTCGTCTAAAACGCCTTACTATACTATGTCGTTTTTTTCGGCTAAAACGCCTTACTATACTATGTCGTTTTTTTCGGCTAAAAACGCCTTACTATACATGGTCGTTTTTTCGGCTAAAACGCCTTACTATACTATGTCGTTTTTTTGGCTAAAAACGCCTTACTATACATGGTCGTTTTTTTCGGCTAAAACGCCTTACTATACTATGTCGTTTTTTTCGGCTAAAACGCCTTACTATACATGGTCGTTTTTTTCGGCTCAAAACGCCTTACTATACTATGGTCGTTTTTTTCGGCTAAAAACGCCTTACTATACTATGTTGTTTTTTTGGCTAAAAACGCCTTACTATACATGGTCGTTTTTTGGGCTAAAAACGCCTTACTATACTATGTCGTTTTTTCGGCTAAAAACGCCTTACTATACTATGTCGTTTTTTCGGCTAAAAACGCCTTACTATACTATGTCGTTTTTAGGCTAAAACGCCTTACTATACATGGTCGTTTTTTCCGGCTAAAAACGCCTTACTATACTATGTCATTTTTTGGGGAAAAAAACGCCTTACTATTCTATGTCGTTTTTTTCGGGCTAAAAACGCCTTACTATACTATGTCGTTTTTTGGGGCTAAAAACGCCTTACTATACTATGTTGTTTTTCTGGCTAAAAACGCCTGACTATACTATCTCGTTTTTTTCGGCTAAAAAAAATGTACTCTATTATGTCGTTTTTTGGGGCTAAAAACGCCTTGCTATACTATGTCATATTTTTCGGCTAAAAACGCCTTACTATACTATGTCATTTTTTGGGCTAATAACGCCTTACTATACTATGGTCGCTTTTTTGCTAAAACGCCTTACTATACTATGTCGCTTTTTTTTCGCTAAAAACGCCTTACTATACTATGGTCGTTTTTGGGAAAAAACGCCTTACTATACTATGTCGCTTTTTTTCGCTAAAACGCCTTACTATACTATGTCGTTTTTGGGCTAAAACGCCTTACTATACTATGTCGTTTTTTCGCTAAAACGCTTTACTATACTATGTCGCTTTTTTAGGCTAAAACGCCTTACTATACTATGTCGTTTTTTCGCTAAAAACGCCTTACTATACTATGTCATTTTTTCGCTAAAAACGCCTTACTATACATGGTCGCTTTTTGGGCTAAAACGCCTTACTATACTATGTTGTTTTTTCGCTAAAAACGCCTTACTATACTATGGTCGTTTTGGGGACAAAAACGCCTTACTATACTATGTCGTTTTTTGGGCTAAAACGCCTTACTACTATACTATGTCGTTTTTTCGCTAAAACGCTTTACTATACTATGTCGTTTTTTGGCTAAAACGCCTTACTATACATTGTCGTTTTTTCCGGCTAAAAACGCCTTACTATAGATGGTCGTTTTTTGGGGAAAAAAACGCCTTACTATTCTATGTCGTTTTTTTCGGGCTAAAAACGCCTTACTATACTATGTCGTTTTTTGGGGCTAAAAACGCCTGACTATACTATCTCGTTTTTTTCGGCTAAAAAAAATGTACTCTATTATGTCGTTTTTTGGGGCTAAAAACGCCTTGCTATACTATGTCATATTTTTCGGCTAAAAACGCCTTACTATACTATGTCATTTTTTGGGGCTAATAACGCCTTACTATACATGGTCGTTTTTTTGCGCTAAAAACGCCTTACTATACTATGTCGTTTTTTTCGGCTAAAAACGCCTTACTATACATGGTCGTTTTTTGGGGAAAAAAACGCCTTACTATTCTATGTCGTTTTTTTCGGCTAAAAACGGCTTACTATACTATGTCGTTTTTTTCGGGCTAAAAACGCCTTACTATACTATGTCGTTTTTTGGGAATCAAAACGCCTTACTATACTATGTTATTTTTCTGGCTAAAAACGCCTGACTATACTATCTCGTTTTTTTCGGCTAAAAACGCCTTACTATAATATGTCATATTTTTCGGCTAAAAACGCCTTACTATACTATGTCATTTTTTTGGGCTAAAAACGCCTTACTATAACGTCGTTTTTTTCGGCTAATAACGCCTTACTATACATTGTCGTTTTTTTGGGCTAAAAACGCCTTACTATACTATGTCGTTTTTTCCGGCTAAAAACGCCTTACTATACTATGATGTTTTTTTCGGCTAAAAACGCCTTACTATACTATGTCATTTTTTTTGGCTAAAAACGCCTTACTATAACATGTCGTTTTTTTCGGCTAATAACGCCTTAGTAAACATCGTCGTTTTTTTGGGCTAAAAACGCCTTACAATACTATGTCGTTTTTTTCGGCTGAAAACGCCTTACTATACATGGTCGTTTTTTGGGGCTAAAAACGCCTTACTATACTATGTCGTTTTTTTCGGCTAAAAACGCCTTATTATACATGGTCGTTTTTTGGGGCTAAAAACGCCTTCCTATACTATGTCGTTTTTTTCGGCTAATAGGCCTTACTATAATATGTCATTTTTTTTGGCTAAAAACGCCTTACTATATTATGTCGTTTTTTTCGGCTAAAAACGCCTTATTATACATGGTCGTTTTTTGGGGCTAAAAACGCCTTACTATACTATGTCGTTTTTTTCGGCTAAAAACACCTTACTTTATATGGTCGTTTTTTGGGAAAAAAACGCCTTACTATACGATGTCGTTTTTTTTGGGCTAAAACGCCTTACTATACTATGTCGTTTTTTCGGCTAAAAACGCTTTACTATACTATGTCGTTTTTGGGCTAAAACGCCTTACTATACTATGTCGCTTTTTCCGCTAAAACGCCTTACTATACTATGTCGTTTTTTCGCTAAAAACGCCTTACTATACATGGTCGTTTTTCGCTAAAACGCCTTACTATACTATGTCGCTTTTTCGCTAAAACGCCTTATTATACATGTCGCTTTTTTGGGCTAAAAACGCCTTACTATACTATGTCGCTTTTTCGCTAAAACACCTTACTTTATATGGTCGTTTTTGGGAAAAACGCCTTACTATACTATGTCTTTTTGGGCTAAAACGCCTTACTATACTATGTCGTTTTTGGGTCTAAAACGCTTTACTATACTATGTCGTTTTTAGCTAAAACGCTTTACTATACTATGTCGCTTTTGGGCTAAAACGCCTTACTATACTATGTCGGTTTTTTCGGCTAAAAACGCCTTAATATACTATATCGTTTTTTTCGGCTAAAAACGCCTTACTATACATGGTCGTTTTTTTGGGAAAAAAAACGCCTTCTTATACTATGTCATTTTTTTCGGGCTAAAAACGCCTTACTATACTATCTCGTTTTTTTTCGGCTAAAAATGCCTTACTATAATATGTCATTTTTTGGCTAAAACGCCTTACTATACATGGTCGCTTTTGGGCTAAAACGCCTTACTATACTATGTCGCTTTTTCCGCTAAAACGCCTTACTATACTATGATCGCTTTTTGGGCTAAAACGCCTTACTATACTATGTCGTTTTTTCGCTAAAACGCCTTACTTTTCATGGTCGCTTTTTGGGATAAAACGCCTTACTATACTATGTCGTTTTTTCGCTAAAACGCCTTACTTTACATGGTCGCTTTTGGGCTAAAACGCCTTACTATACTATGTCGCTTTTCCGCTAAAAGCCTTACTATACTATGTCGCTTTTTTTTGGCTAAAAACGCCTTACTATACATGGTCGTTTTTCGCTAAAACGCCTTACTATACTATGTCGTTTTTTTCGGCTAAAAACGCCTTATTATACATGGTCGTTTTTTGGGGCTAAAAACGCCTTACTATACTATGTCGTTTTTTTCGGCTAAAAACACCTTACTTTATATGGTCGTTTTTTGGGAAAAAAAACGCCTTACTATACTATGTCTTTTTTTGGGCTAAAACGCCTTACTATACTATGTCGGTTTTTGGGTCTAAAAACGCTTTACTATACTATGTCGTTTTTTGGGGCTAAAAACGCCTTGCTATACTATGTCGTTTTTTGGGCTAAAAACGCCTTACTATACTATGTCGTTTTTTTCGGCTAAAAACGCCTTAATATACTATATCGTTTTTTTCGGCTAAAAACGCCTTACTATACATGGTCGTTTTTTCCGGCTAAAAACGCCTTACTATACTATGTCGTTTTTTTTGGCTAAAAACGCCTTACTATAACATGTCGTTTTTTTCGGCTGATAACGCCTTACTATACATGGTCGTTTTTTTGGGCTAAAAACGCCTTACTATACTATGTCGTTTTTTCCGGCTAAAAACGCCTTACTATACATGGTCGTTTTTTTGGGGATAAAAACGCCTCTTATACTATGTCATTTTTTTGGCTAAAAACGCCTTACTATACTATCTCGTTTTTTTGGGCGAAAAACGCCTTACTATAACATGTCGTTTTTTTCGGCTAATAACGCCTTACTATACATGGTCGTTTTTTTGGGAAAAAAAACGCCTTCTTATACTATGTCATTTTTTTCGGGCTAAAAACGCCTTACTATACTATCTCGTTTTTTTTCGGCTAAAAACGCCTTACTATAATATGTCATTTTTTTGGGCTAAAAACGCCTTACTATACATGGTCGTTTTTTTGGGCTAAAAACGCCGTACTATACTATGTCGTTTTTTCCGGCTAAAAACGCCTTACTATACTTTGTCGTTTTTTTGGGCTAAAAACGCCGTACTATACTATGTCGTTTTTTCGGCTAAAAACGCCTTACTTTTCATGGTCGTTTTTTTGGGATAAAAACGCCTTACTATACTATGTCGTTTTTTCGGCTAAAAACGCCTTACTTTTCATGGTCGTTTTTTTGGGCTAAAAACGCCTTACTATACATGGTCGTTTTTTCCGGCTAAAAACGCCTTACTATATATGGTCGTTTTTTGGGAAAAAAAACGCCTTACTATACTATGTCGTTTTTTGGGGCTAAAACGCCTTACTATACTATGTCGTTTTTTTGGCTAAAAACGCTTTACTATACTATGTCGTTTTTTGGGGCTAAAATCGCCTTGCTATACTATGTCGTTTTTTTCGGCTAAAAACGCCTTACTATAATATGTCATATTTTTCGGCTAAAAAATTTTTTTGGGCTAATAACGCCTTACTATACATGGTCGTTTTTTTGGGCTAAAAACGCCTTACGATACTATGTCGTTTTTTCGGGCTAAAAACGCCTTACTATACTATGACGTTTTTTTCGGCTAAAAACGCCTTACTTTTCATGGTCGTTTTTTTGGGCTACAAACGCCTTACTATACTATGTCGTTTTTTCCGGCTAAAAAAGCCTTACTATACTATGTCATTTTTTCCGGCTGAAAACGCCTTACTTTTCATGGTCGTTTTTTTGGGCTAAAAACGCCTTACTATACTATGTCGCTTTTCCGCTAAAAAGCCTTACTATACTATGTCGCTTTTCGCTAAAACGCCTTACTATACATGGTCGTTTTTTCGGCTAAAACGCCTTACTATACTATGGTCGTTTTGGCTAAAACGCCTTACTATACTATGTTGTTTTTTCCGGCTAAAAACGCCCTATTATATATGGTCGTTTTTTGGGAAAAAAAACGCCTTACTATACTATGTCGTTTTTTTGGGTTAAAACGCCTTACTATACTATGTCGTTTTTTCGGCTAAAAACGCTTTACTATACTATGTCGTTCTTTGGGGCTAAAACGCCTTACTATACTATGTCGTTTTTTCGCTAAAAGCCTTTACTATACTATGTTGTTTTTTCGCTCAAACGCCTTACTATACATGGTCGTTTTTCGCTAAAACGCCTTACTATACTATGTCGTTTTTCCGCTAAAACGCCTTACTATACTATGACGCTTTTTTCGCTAAAAACAACTTACTATACGATGTCGTTTTTTCGCTAAAACGCCTTACTTTTCATGGTCGTTTTTGGGCTAAAACGCCTTACTATACTATGTCGTTTTTTCCGCTAAAACGCCTTACTATACTATGTCGTTTTTCGCTAAAACGCCTTACTATACTATGTCGTTTTTCCGCTAAAACGCCTTACTATACTATGTTGTTTTTTCGCTAAAACGCCTTACTATATATGGTCGTTTTTGGGAAAAACGCCTTTTTCGCTAAAACGCCTACTATACATGGTGTTTTTTCGCTAAAACGCCTTTATACTATGTTGTTTTTTCGCTAAAAACGCCTTACTATACTATGGGAAAAACGCCTTACTATATACTATGTCGCTTTTTGGGCTAAAACGCCTTACTATACTATGATCGCTTTTTCGCTAAAACGCCTTACTATACAATGACGTTTTTGGGCTAAAACGCCTTACTATACTATGTCGCTTTTCCGCTAAAACGCCTTACTATACTATGTCGTTTTTTCGCTAAAAACGCCTTACTATACATGGTCGTTTTTCGCTAAAACGCCTTATTATACTATGGTCGTTTTTGGGGCTAAAACGCCTTACTATACTATGTTGTTTTTTCGCTAAAAACGCCTATTATATATGGTCGTTTTTGGGAAAAAACGCCTTACTATACTATGTCGCTTTTGGGTTAAAACGCCTTACTATACTATGTCGCTTTTTCGCTAAAAACGCTTTACTATACTATGTCGTTTTTGGGGCTAAAACGCCTTACTATACTATGTCGCTTTTTCCGCTAAAAGCCTTACTATACTATGTTGTTTTTTTCGGCTCAAAACGCCTTACTATACATGGTCGTTTTTTCCGGCTAAAAACGCCTTACTATACTATGTCGTTTTTTCCGGCTAAAAACGCCTTACTATACTATGACGTTTTTTTCGGCTAAAAACAACTTACTATACGATGTCGTTTTTTCGGCTAAAAACGCCTTACTTTTCATGGTCGTTTTTTTGGGCTAAAAACGCCTTACTATACTATGTCGTTTTTCCGGCTAAAAAAGCCTTACTATACTATGTCGTTTTTTTCGGCTAAAAACGCCTTACTATACATGGTCGTTTTTTCCGGCTAAAAACGCCTTACTATACTATGTTGTTTTTTTCGGCTAAAAACGCCTTACTATATATGGTCGTTTTTTGGGAAAAAAACGCCTTACTATATACTATGTCGTTTTTTTGGGCTAAAAACGCCTTACTATACTATGACGTTTTTTCCGGCTAAAAACGCCTTACTATACAATGACGTTTTTTTGGGCTAAAAACGCCTTACTATACATGGTCGTTTTTTTCGGCTAAAAACGCCTTATTATACATCGTCGTTTTTTGGGGCTAAAAACGCCTTACTATACTATGTTGTTTTTTTCGGCTAAAAACGCCCTATTATATATGGTCGTTTTTTGGGAAAAAAAACGCCTTACTATACTATGTCGTTTTTTTGGGTTAAAACGCCTTACTATACTATGTCGTTTTTTCGGCTAAAAACGCTTTACTATACTATGTCGTTCTTTGGGGCTAAAAACGCCTTACTATACTATGTCGTTTTTTCCGGCTAAAAAAGCCTTACTATACTATGTTGTTTTTTTCGGCTCAAAACGCCTTACTATACATGGTCGTTTTTTCCGGCTAAAAACGCCTTACTATAATGTGTCATATTTTTCGGCTAAAAACGCCTTACTATACTATGTCATTTTTTTGGGCTAATAACGCCTTACTATACATGGTCGTTTTTTTGGGCTAAAAACGCCTTACTAGACTATGTCGTTTTTCGGCTAAAAACGCCTTACTTTTCATGGTCGTTTTTTTGGGCTAAAAACGCCTTACTATACTATGTCGTTTTTTCCGGCTAAAAAAGCCTTACTATACTATGTCGTTTTTTTCGGCTAAAAACGCCTTACTATACATGGTCGTTTTTCCGCTAAAAACGCCTTACTTTTCATGGTCGTTTTTGGGCTAAAACGCCTTACTATACTGTGTCGTTTTCGGCTAAAAAGCCTTACTATACTATGTCGCTTTTTTCGGCTAAAACGCCTTACTATACATGGTCGCTTTTTCGCTAAAACGCCTTAGTATACATGGTAATTTTTTTGGGCTAAAAACGCCTTACTATACTATGTCGTTTTTTCCGGCTAAAAACGCCTTACTATACTATGTCGTTTTTTCCGTCTAAAAACGCCTTACTATACTATGTCGTTTTTTTCGGCTGAAAACGCCTTACTATACATGGTCATTTTTTGGGGCTAAAAACGCCTTACTATACTATGTCGTTTTTTTCGGCTAAAAACGCCTTATTATACATGGTCGTTTTTTGGGGCTAAAAAGGCCTTACTATAATATGTCATATTTTTCGGCTAAAAACGCCTTACTATACTATGTCATTTTTTTTGGCTAAAAACGCCTTACTATAACATGTGGTTTTTTTCGGCTAATAACGCCTTACTATACATGGTCGTTTTTTTGGGCTAAAAACGCCTTACTATACTATGTCGCTTTTCCGCTAAAACGCCTTACTATACTATGTCGCTTTTTCCGCTAAAAAGCCTTACTATACTATGTCGTTTTTTTGGCTAAAACGCCTTACTATAACATGTCGCTTTTTCGCTAATAACGCCTTACTATACATGGTCGCTTTTGGGCTAAAACGCCTTACTATACTATGTCGTTTTTCCGCTAAAAACGCCTTACTATACTATGTCGCTTTTTCCGCTAAAAAGCCTTACTATACTATGTCGTTTTTCGCTAAAAACGCCTTACTATACATGTCGCTTTTTCGCTAAAAACGCCTTACTATACTATGTCGTTTTTTTCGGCTAAAAACGCCTTATTATACATGGTCGTTTTTTGGGGGCTAAAAACGCCTTACTATACTATTTCGTTTTTTCCGGCTAAAAACGCCTTACTATACTATGTCGTTTTTTTGGGGCTAAAAACGCCTTGCTATACTATGTCGTTTTTTTCGGCTAAAAACGCCTTACTATATATGGTCATTTTTTGGGGAAAAAAACGCCTTACTATACTATGTCGTTTTTTTGGGCTAAAACGCCTTGCTATACTATGTCATTTTTTTGGGCTAAAAACGCCTTACTATAGAATGTCGGTTTTTTCGGCTAAAACGCCTTGATATACTATGTCGTTTTTTTCGGCTAAAAACGCCTTACTATACATGGTCGTTTTTGGGGAAAAAAAACGCCTTACTATTCTATGTCGTTTTTTTCGGGCTAAAAACGCCTTACTATACTATGTCGTTTTTTGGGGCTAAAAACGTTTTATTATACATGGTCGTTTTTCTGGCTAAAAACGCCTGACTAAACTATGTCGTTTTTTTCGGCTAAAAACGCCTTACTATACATGGTCGTTTGTTGGGGCTAAAAAAGCCTGACTATACTATGTCGTTTTTTTCTGCTAAAAACGCCTTACTATACTATCTCGTTTTTTTTCTGGCTAAAAACGCCTTAAAAACGCTAAAAACGCTTTACTATACTATGTCGTTTTTTGGGTCTAAAAACGCCTTGCTATACTATGTCGTTTTTTTAGGCTAAAAACGCCTTATATGTCGTTTTTTTGGGCTAAAAACGCCTTACTATACCATGTCGTTTTTTCTGAATAAAAACGCCTGACTATACTATGTCGTTTTTTTCGGCTAAAAACGCCTTACCATACATGGTCATTTGTTGGGGCTAAAAACGCCTTACTATACTATGTCATTTTTTTGGGCTAAAAACGCCTTACTATAACATGTCGTTTTTTTCGGCTAATAACGCCTTACTATACATGGTCGTTTTTTTGGGCTAAAAACGCCTTACTATACTATGTCGTTTTTCGCTAAAACGCCTTACTATACTATGTCGCTTTTCCGGCTAAAAGCCTTACTATACTATGTCGCTTTTTTCGCTAATAACGCCTTACTATACATGGTCGCTTTTTGGGCTAAAACGCCTTACTATACTATTTCGTTTTTCCGCCAAAAACGCCTTACTATACTATGTCGTTTTTGGGGCTAAAAACGCCTTGCTATACTATGTCGTTTTTTCGCTAAAACGCCTTACTATATATGGTCGTTTTTGGGAAAACGCCTTACTATACTATGTCGCTTTTTTGGGCTAAAACGCCTTACTATACTATGTCGCTTTTTCCGCTAAAACGCCTTACTATACTATGACGCTTTTTCGCTAAAAACCTCTTATTATACATGGTCGTTTTTTTCGGCTAAAAACGCCTTACTATACTATGTCATTTTTTCCGGCTAAAAACGCCTTACTATACTATGACGTTTTTTTCGGCTAAAAACCTCTTATTATACATGGTCGTTTTTTTCGGCTAAAAACGCCTTACTATACTATGTCGTTTTTTGGGGCTAAAAACGCCTTGCTATACTATGTCGTTTTTTTCGGCTAAAAACGCCTTACTATATATGGTCATTTTTTGGGGAAAAAAACGCCTTACTATACTATGTCGTTTTTTTGGGCTAAAACGCCTTGCTATACTATGTCATTTTTTTGGGCTAAAAACGCCTTACTATAGAATGTCGTTTTTTCCGGCTAAAACGCTTTGATATACTATGTCGCTTTTTCGCTAAAACGCCTTACTATACATGGTCGCTTTTGGGGAAAAAACGCCTTACTATTCTATGTCGCTTTTTCGGCTAAAAACGCCTTACTATACTATGTCGTTTTTTGGGGCTAAAAACGTTTTATTATACATGGTCGTTTTTCTGGCTAAAAACGCCTGACTAAACTATGTCGTTTTTTCCGGCTAAAAACGCCTTACTATACATGGTCGTTTGTTGGGGCTAAAAAAGCCTGACTATACTATGTCGCTTTTTTCTGCTAAAACGCCTTACTATACTATGTCGCTTTTTTCTGGCTAAAACGCCTTACTGTACTATGTCGCTTTTTTGGGCTAAAACGCCTGACTATACTATGTCGTTTTTCGCTAAAAACGCCTTACTATACTATGTCGCTTTTTCGCTAAAACGCCTTTACTATACTATGTCGCTTTTTTCGGCTAAAAACTCCTTCCTATACATGGTCATTTTTTGGGGCTAAAAACGCCTTACTATACATGGTCGTTTTTTTCGGCTAAAAACGCCTTACTATACGATGTCGTTTTTTTCGGCTAAAAACGCTTTACTATACTATGTAGTTTTTTGGGTCTAAAAACTTCTTGCTATACTATGTCGTTTTTTTAGGCTAAAAACGCCTTATATGTCGTTTTTTTGGGCTAAAAACGCCTTACTATACCATGTCGTTTTTTCTGAATAAAAACGCCTGACTATACTATGTCGTTTTTTTCGGCTAAAAACGCCTTACCATACATGGTCATTTGTTGGGGCTAAAAACGCCTTACTATACTATGTCATTTTTTTGGGCTAAAAACGCCTTACTATAACATGTCGTTTTTTTCGGCTAATAACGCCTTACTATACATGGTCGTTTTTTTGGGCTAAAAACGCCTTACTATACTATGTCGTTTTTTCCGGCTAAAAACGCCTTACTATACTATGTCGTTTGTTTGGGCTAAAAAAGCCTGACTATACTATGTCGTTTTTTTCTGCTAAAAACGCCTTACTATACTATGTCGTTTTTTTAATAATAATAATAATACATTTTATTTATAAGCGCCTTTCAAGACACCCAAGGACACTTTACAATAACAAAAAACACAAAACAATACAAAACAATACGGGTTGAGCAGCGGCAGCCAAACGCGCCAGCGTTCACTCAACCCGGAAGTCAGAAAGAAACCACGAGGGAGGGAGAGGGGGAGAAAAAAAACCACGCTCGAACTATCCTCATTTTGAGGATAATTTGAGTTAGGCAAAAAAAAACTCCTGCACAAGCATATGACAGTTACAACAGGTCACAAGACATAAACAATGAAGACGGTGATACAAGGGAGTGTATAAAGGAGGGGGTGATGGTGGGGACTAGCTTCCATGCATATTTTCATCAGGGAAGGTCGAGATAGCAGATGTTGTTTTGGTAGCAGGCTGCCCAAGAATTTAAGACAGCCTTGAGTCCGTGGCTTATGTCTCTTCAGTGGCGTCGATCAGCCAAATCCGTGATTTCTGTCAATATTTGAGCACGGATTCCAGTTTCTCCAAGTTCTTGACCATCTTGCAGAGACGCTCCAAAACCGCAACAGTTTTTGGTTGAGCACAGTCTGAGTCTGAGTGTTGGACATTCGCACTTTGCCATCCTTAGACCGGCAGCCTCTTCACTTCCAATCGAGCTGCTCCGCCGGTTGAATTTTTTCGATAGATCAGGAAACTGCTAGCGTCAAACAGCAGCATACCTGTTATCGGAAGGCCGATAATGTAGATGTCATCCACATCCTCAACGGACAGTGTTGACAGGCACACCATTCTCCGCTTCCTCCAAGGATCTAGGTGTACCCAGCAGCAAAAGTCCCCGAGGGGCAAGTAGGCTCCCCACTGCCTGCTCATCTCGTCGAGAAAATTTTGTCGATGGCATCGAGAGACCAGCCAACCAATTCCATGTTTGTTTTTAGGATGAAAATACGACAGGAGGCTAGGAAAGTTAGACAAAAGACAGCACATGGACTAAGTGGCGAGCAGGGAAGGGTGGGGGTGGGGTGGGGACAGGAGCAGAAAGCAAAGCGTCCGCCTTCGTCGAGCCAAGCAAGAAGTTTTTTCTGGCTAAAACGCCTTACTATACTATGTCGTTTTTCGCTAAGAACGCCTTACTATGCTATGTCGTTTTTCTGGCTAAAACGCCTTACTATACTATGTCGCTTTTTCGCTAAAAACGCCTTACTATACTATGTTGTTTTTTCGCTAAAAACGCCTTACTATACTATGTCGTTTTTTTGGGCTAAAACGCCTTGCTATATTATGTCGTTTTTTTGGGCGAAAAACGCCTTACTATACTATGTCGGTTTTTACGGCTAAAAACGCCTTGATATACTATGTCGTTTTTTTCGGCTAAAAACGCCTTACTATACATGGTCGTTTTTTGGGAAAAAAAACGCCTTACTATTCTATGTCGTTTTTTTCGGGCTAAAAACGCCTTACTATACATGGTCGTTTTTTGGGAAAAAAATTGCCTTACTATTCTATGTCGTTTTTTTCGGGCTAAAAACGCCTTACTATACTATGTCGTTTTTTGGGGCTAAAAACGCTTTATTATACATGGTCGTTTTTCTGGCTAAAAACGCCTGACTATACTATGTCGTTTTTTTCGGCTAAAAACGCCTTACTATACATGGTCGTTTGTTGGGGCTAAAAAAGCCTGACTATACTATGTCGTTTTTTTCTGCTAAAAACGCCTTACTATACTATGTCGTTTTTTTCTGGCTAAAAACGCCTTACTGTACTATGTCGTTTTTTTGGGCTAAAAACGCCTTACTATACTATGTCGTATTTTCTGGCTAAAAACGCCTTACTATACTATGTCGCTTTTTTCGGCTAAGAACGCCTTACTATACTATGTCGCTTTTTCTGGCTAAAAACGCCTTACTATAATATGTCGCTTTTTTCGCTAAAACGCCTTACTATACTATGTCGCTTTTTCGCTAAAAACTCCTTACTATACTATGTCATTTTTTGGGCTAAAACGCCTTACTATACATGGTCGTTTTTTCGCTAAAAACGCCTTACTATACTATGTCGCTTTTTCGCTAAAACGCTTTACTATACTATGTCGTTTTTGGGTCTAAAACGCCTTACTATACTATGTCGCTTTTTTAGGCTAAAACGCCTTATATGTCGTTTTTTTGGGCTAAAAACGCCTTACTATACCATGTCGTTTTTTCTGAATAAAAACGCCTGACTATACTATGTCGTTTTTTTCGGCTAAAAACGCCTTACCATACATGGTCATTTGTTGGGGCTAAAAACGCCTTACTATACATGGTCGTTTTTTTGGGCTAAAAACGCCTTACTATACTATGTCGTTTTTTCCGGCTAAAAACGCCTTACTATACTATGTCGTTTTTTCCGGCTAAAAAAGCCTTACTATACTATGTCGTTTTTTTCGGCTAAAAACGCCTTACTATACATGGTCGTTTTTCCGCTAAAACGCCTTACTATACTATGTCGTTTTCCGCTAAAAACGCCTTATTATACATGGTCGTTTTTGGGCTAAAACGCCTTATTATACTATGTCGTTTTTCGCTAAAAACGCCTTACTATATATGGTCGTTTTGGGAAAAACGCCTTACTATTCTATGTCGCTTTTTCGCTAATAACGCCTTACTATACATGGTCGTTTTGGGCTAAAACGCCTTACTATACTATGTCGTTTTTCGCTAAAACGCCTTACTATACTATGTCGCTTTTTCCGCTAAAAAGCCTTACTATACTATGTCGCTTTTTTCGCTAAAACGCCTTACTATACATGGTCGTTTTCCGCTAAAAAGCCTTACTATACTATGTCGTTTTTTTCGGCTAAAAACGCCTTACTATACATGGTCGTTTTTTCCGGCTAAAAACGCCTTACTATACTATGTCGTTTTTTTCGGCTAAAAACGCCTTATTATACATGGTCGTTTTTTTGAGGGCTAAAAACGCCTTATTATACTATGTCGTTTTTTTCGGCTAAAAACGCCTTACTATATATGGTCGTTTTTTGGGAAAAAAAACGCCTTACTATTCTATGTCGTTTTTTTCGGCTAATAACGCCTTACTATACATGGTCGTTTTTTTGGGCTAAAAACGCCTTACTATACTATTTCGTTTTTTCCGGCTAAAAACGCCTTACTATACTATGACGTTTTTTTCCGGCTAAAAACAACTTACTTTTCATGGTCGTTTTTTTGGGCTAAAACGCCTTACAATACTATGTCGTTTTTTCCGGCTAAAAAAGCCTTACTATACTATGTCGTTTTTTTTGGGCTAAAAACGCCTTGCTATACTATGTCGTTTTTTTCGGCTAAAAACGCCTTACTATATATGGTCGTTTTTTGGGGAAAAAAACGCCTTACTATACTATGTCGTTTTTTTGGGCTAAAACGCCTTGCTATATTATGTCATTTTTTTGGGCTAAAAACGCCTTACTATACTATGTCGGTTTTTTCGGCTAAAAACGCCTTGATATACTATGTCGTTTTTTTCGGCTAAAAACGCCTTACTATACATGGTCGTTTTTTGGGAAAAAAAACGCCTTACTATTCTATGTCTTTTTTTTCGGGCTAAAAACGCCTTACTATACTATGTCGTTTTTTGGGGCTAAAAACGCTTTATTATACATGGTCGTTTTTCTGGCTAAAAACGCCTGACTAAACTATGTCGTTTTTTTCGGCTAAAAACGCCTTACTATACATGGTCGTTTGTTGGGGCTAAAAAAGCCTGACTATACTATGTCGTTTTTTTCTGCTAAAAACGCCTTACTATACTATGTCGTTTTTTTCTGGCTAAAAACGCCTTACTGTACTATGTCGTTTTTTTGGGCTAAAAACGCCTTACTATACTATGTCGTATTTTCTGGCTAAAAACGCCTTACTATACTATGTCGTTTTTTTCGGCTAAGAACGCCTTACTATGCTATGTCGTTTTTTTCTGGCTAAAAACGCCTTACTATACTATGTCGTTTTTTTCGGCTAAAAACGCCTTACTATACTATGTCGTTTTTTTCGGCTAAAAACGCCTTACTATACTATGTCGTTTTTTTGGGCTAAAACGCCTTGCTATATTATGTCGTTTTTTTGGGCGAAAAACGCCTTACTATACTATGTCGGTTTTTACGGCTAAAAACGCCTTGATATACTATGTCGTTTTTTTCGGCTAAAAACGCCTTACTATACATGTCGTTTTTTGGGAAAAAAAACGCCTTACTATACATGGTCGTTTTTTGGGAAAAAAAACGCCTTACTATACATGGTCGTTTTTTGGGAAAAAAAACGCCTTACTATTCTATGTCGTTTTTTTCGGGCTAAAAACGCCTTACTATACTATGTCGTTTTTTGGGGCTAAAAACGCTTTATTATACATGGTCGTTTTTCTGGCTAAAAACGCCTGACTATACTATGTCGTTTTTTTCGGCTAAAAACGCCTTACTATACATGGTCGTTTGTTGGGGCTAAAAAAGCCTGACTATACTATGTCGTTTTTTTCTGCTAAAAACGCCTTACTATACTATGTCGTTTTTTTCTGGCTAAAAACGCCTTACTGTACTATGTCGTTTTTTTGGGCTAAAAACGCCTTACTATACTATGTCGTATTTTCTGGCTAAAAACGCCTTACTATATTATGTCGCTTTTTTCGGCTAAGAACGCCTTACTATGCTATGTCGTTTTTTCTGGCTAAAAACGCCTTACTATAATATGTCGTTTTTTTCGGCTAAAAACGCCTTACTATACTATGTCGTTTTTTTCGGCTAAAAACGCCTTACTATACTATGTCGCTTTTTTCGGCTAAAAACTCCTTCCTATACATGGTCATTTTTTGGGGCTAAAAACGCCTTACTATACATGGTCGTTTTTTTCGGCTAAAAACGCCTTACTATACGATGTCGTTTTTTTCGGCTAAAAACGCTTTACTATACTATGTCGTTTTTTGGGTCTAAAAACGCCTGACTATACTATGTCGTTTTTTTCGGCTAAAAACGGCTTACTATACATGGTCGTTTGTTGGGGCTAAAAACGCCTTACTATACATTGTAGTTTTTTTTGGCTAAAAGCGCCTTACTATACATGGTCTTTTGTTCGGGTTAAAATGCCTTACTATATATGATTGTTTTTTGGGCTAAAAACACCTTACTAAACATGGTTGTTTTTATCGGCTAAAAACATCTTACTATACATGGTCTTTTTTTTGGCTAAAAACGCCTTACCGCATGGTCATTTTTTTCAGCTAAAAACGCCTTACTATACATGGTCTTTTGTATCGGGTTAAAAATCCTTACTATATATCGTTGTTTTTTTTGGCTAAAAACGCCTTACTATACATGGTCTTTTTTTGGGCTAATAACGCCTTATTTCATGGTCGTTTTTTTCGTCTAAAAACGCCTTACTATACATGGTCGTTTTTTTTTCGGCTAAAAACGCCTTACTATACATGGTCGTTTTTTTCTAGCTAAAAACACCTTACTATTCATCAGGGGTGTATAACACACGGCCGGAACCGGCCCGCAAGGAGGTTTGATCAGGGTCCGCAGTTTAATTTAAAAGTGAAAAAATGCACAAAAGACACGGAATATCTTTAATAAGGTACAATTCGTGGAATATCTCTGTTTTGATCAGAGGAAAAGACAACATTGTTTTTATCAGAGAATACAACAACAGCAGCCTCAGTCTGTCAGAGACAGACCCAACACAGCAGACACTATCAAGGACATGTGAATACTTTATTCTTTACGCATATTATAGCACTCTCCTTAGTTTGTAAGGTGTAGGCAGGGATTACAATTGGATTTTATATGCTCGTGTAAATGGTTTAAAAGTTCCTTTCTTCATAAATCTCATTTAATCTTAAAAGTGCATTAATGTATTTTTCAAGAACAAATGTTCAGGTTTTGTGCCTTTGTATAGTCAGTGGGATCAGTTGCAATGCATATATGTGAATCATAAAAGTACATTGCACATTTGTCTAAGGAAAGGAAATGTTTTGTAAAAGATATGTTCATTAAATTTCAACATTTTCCTCGTGTTCTTGTGCATCTTTAGACCAAAACAAAGGAAAGACATATTATTTTGGTTATTTATAGCAGACTATGGTATAATTTTTAATGGTCCGGCCCACTTGACATCTACCGAGGCCGTATGTGGCCCACAATGTGAAATGAGTTTGACACAACTGGCCAAGAAAGCAAAATGAAAAAACGACACTATCTCTTTGTGCAACTCGTCTTCAATCGAAAACCAAGTTGGCTTTGCAAACTATCTCCTGATCTCAGGATGGCATTCTGAAGGCAGGCAGTAGGAAATACTGGCTTTGTCGATGGGTTATGGGTGAGGTTGGAGTGCCGTCACATCGCCCACGAGAGATGCCAACCGTCTCACCAATTCTGTTCTTTTTTTTTAACCTTCAAAACCTCGTGTGGTCGGCTGCCTTTGACTAAATTTCGACATTTTCGCAGCAGAATGGCCGAATGGTAAAAGACCTCGCGTGGTGATCAGGCGAACCGAGCTGGTAAGAAATCTCATTTCAACAAGCCTCATCATTATTCAGAGTTGAAGGAAGATTGTTCTTGGGTCGTCCGTGCCACAAGAGGGAGTAAGCTGCTCACCACCAGAGTCCACCTCCGAGCACAGACCTGCAGGCAACACTTTTTGCTCTTCTTCCTGTTATTCGCAAGCTGCTGAAGTCAAACTTTGGGCCAGCCTGAAAAGTAGGAGACATTTACACTCGCTCATTGCACCATCACGACTACTTTTTTTTTCCCCCCCCGGGCAGCAGTAAACATGATCGGCTTCCTGCTCTCGAAAGACCCAACACAGAGTACCGGGTATATCTCCCTGGTAAGTTTCATGCCCAACACATCTTTGTCTGCACAAGAAATTGACTTGCGTGGAACTCACGGATGCCTTTCCTCTCAGGTCAACACACCTGTCCCACGTTCTTCTCAAGAGCTGACCACTTTGCCGCCCAGCAACGAGCAGACTGCCATCCAACTTGCAACTTTTTCCTCTGCTGTTGTGATTGTCTACTCTGCAAAAGAAATAAAGCTTGATTACAAAGAACTAGAGCTGTCAGTTTAGCGCGTTTTTATTGGCATTAATTTAAATGAATTTTATCGGGATCAAAAATTTTCTCGCGAGATTAACGCGGCAGACGTCACAGCAGATGTTACGTTGTTTCTATAAATAAACCAGAAACAAAACATCAATCGCTCTGCACAGGTCCACGACGCTTGTTTTGCCAGCCACGGCAGCGCGAGACACCGAAAACGGATACTTAAATAGTTTATGAATGGAAAGTTTACTTTTAAAAAGTTGCCAGATTGTTCCAATGACAAGACCAAAGTTACCTGGATGTTTTGCAGTCGTAAACCGAGCTATCATCATAGCACGTCGAGTCTGAAATACCACTTAATGGCCAAGCACACAGCTGACGTGCGTAACTCCGCCCCCTCGTCTCAGACCGACAGCTATGGATCATTTCAAAGCAAACAGCGTGGGCTAAAATGTTGCTAGAACAGGGGTGTCTTTATTGAGCTCATTTTTGCATAGTTGTCATGTTTGTCCGTCTGCAATCTGACGTTTAAACGAAGTAAATTGCGTTTCAGCTTGGGTTAATCATGCCTGCGCTCCACTTCCGGGATTGAGTATTGGGACTTGTAGTTCTTTTGTTCGATTCGACTTTATGTTTGTGTTGTATGGTTTCTTACGTTTAAAACAATGAATAATGATGACGATAATGATACATAGTGAAATCAGGGTTGATTAAATTATTTATTAAACGTATTGTTAAATAAAGGTATTAATTAATGTCAATTATATACATTACATTGTGATGCAGAAAGATAGATATATTAATTTTTTACTGCATTTATGTGTAGTTTAGGGGATTACCTGCTTCTGATACTTCTGTTACAACTACTACTACTACTACTTCTGCTGCAAAGTGCTCCAATAAATGATCAAAAAAGTACAGAACGAGAGATCCTTCCATGCTGACCGACAATCCCTATTCAGGGGGCCGTGAAAAACGGAATTAAACGAACAACTCCACTACGGATTGCCAGCGAGAGCCTCCATTACAAGCATCCGAAATGATGTCGACACAAAACCGTAGAGAGACCAACAGAATCAGCATAGCCTGACTGCTGTGTTCAAAGCAAATTTGAGAAAAACGAAGTATGCAACCATTGCTTAAATCAGGGGTGGGCAAACTTTTTGGCTCGGGGGCCACATTGATTTCTAAATTTGACAGGTGGGCCGTGTCAGGACAAGATACGGTACATATAAAAAAAATTATATGTTGACATTCCATACCAAACATCAACAGAACAAAAGCATAAAAGTATTACCATACTTTTTTTAATGTGAACGGTGAAACAACTATGGTATATGTCCTGTATGAAGGTTCAAGTATGTGAGCAACATACATGTGTGACAACACAAGCAACAAAGTGCAACAATATGTTGGCCAAAAACTGCAGCAAGCAGTACAGGTATATGACAAAATATAACAAAGTTAGGACTATTTGCTCCAAAATGAGACGTGTAAGAGACCTGGTGGCTTTTCTTTCGACTCACTCATTGTCTCTGACTTGACCTCCCCTCGATCACCACACATGACAGCATTGCTCAGCTGATGTCGCGTGAGCTTAACTTTGAAGCCAGACACGGACGCTTCAAGTCTTCTATGCTCATAGTTAGCGCTCTGGGACTCGCTTCCTCTATTTCTAGCGGTCCAGTTTGCGGAAAGTTTTTAGCACGATAGCAGTCAAACCATTCAAGGAAACGTTTATTTACTCGACTGTCCGTCGAGCCGCAACAATTTGTTTCTGCATGGTTTGTGCATAAGAAAGACACCGGATATCATAGTGTTGATTATGTGCCGCTGTATTCAATACTGCCCCGTACAAACAAGCGCACGCCCTTCCCCGCGCTGCTGGGGCAAACCATTCCAAAAGAGGGGTGTTCACTCCCCGTAACACAAGTCACTCTGGGCATGGAAATAGCCAGAATCGGACTGAGCACAAATCACTTCCTCGTCTTGTAGATTTCAGTCTTTCAGACTCCAAACATCTCCTGAATGTTTCGTATTTTGTAACCCGCTTCGTTTAATCAGCTACACTTCACTGCTGGCTTCCGTATCGTCTCCCCCACCCTCCCTGTGCTCTGCAACTTCAAGTAACTGCGCCATCTGGCGTTGAAATGCCTGTCATTACAAGTCCAAATGAAATGAATGTAATCATTTATATCGAACCTTAATTGTGTTGTGCACCAACCTTCGGCGGGCCGGATTAAAAAGCCCAACGGGCCGGATCCGGCCCGCGGGCCGTAGTTTGCCCATGTCTGGCTTAAATCCATTATAGGCTGAGTACTAGTTTACCTTAGATGTGCACTTTATGTTATATTGCGCTGTTTTGATTCCATAAAAGGAGCTGTTCAAGCAGCTGTTGTGTGACAAAATATTGTTTTCACTGTTGTTGATGGACAGTAATATTGTGTGAGAGATAATGTGTGAATAACTGCTCCAAGTGAAAAATGTTCATGTAAAATTGAAAATCAAAATTATTTCAGTAAATATTTGCATTTTGCACATAGAAAACTGATTCATGATTCCATTTTGATGAGAGCATTAAAATGGGGGAAAATAGGACAAAAAATATAAAAGGAAATTCAGAAACAATAAAAAATGTGTGAGTAATCATAATTAATTTTTAGTTAATTTGAGTTAATTATGACAGTTGAGTTTTTAATTAGATTAAATATTTTAATCGTTTGACAGCTCTACAAAGAACACTTCAACTCAACTTCATTTTAAACAAACTCGTCTTTTACCATTCTAAACACATCACCACAATCTAACTTAAAAAAAAAGTTTAACAAAATTATTTTTAGTTTTTTTCTAAACTTTTTTCAGAATTTCTTTCCCAACATTTTTTTCCAATTTTTTTTTCCAGGCAGAAAAATCCAGGAAAGAGGGTGTGGCTTGGCTGGAATGATGGCTGATGATTCGGTGATAGCTGTGAAAGTGGGTGGAGGATGACGATAACATACTGTAATTGGTGGAAAGGGGGATGGTTATGCAAAGCATTTGACCAGTCAATCTTTGTGTGGGCCAGTTCAAGTTGCACGCACATAAACACTGACGACGGGCCTGAGATGGGAGCATGTGCTTGACCAGCTCATGCGTGATGTCACCAAGGGGGACATGAGCACGTCCGACTTCTCTCACTGAGACAAAAACTAACTGCTGTGTACTCCACAACAACATGATCACACTCTTCTGGTCAAGTTTTTAAATTACATTGAAGTGGGCCAAGTTAGTCATATGTATGTATATTATATATACATGCATACATAGACACATTTTTAAACTAACTTGGTCCACTTCAAGGTTTAAAAAAATATTACAGAAGTGCTTGATGATGCTCGGGTTGTCTATGTGGAGTTGACACTGTTGTGGAGTACATGAAGCAGAGGTTTAAGTTGAGCGAGAGTCAGACTGGCGGGCGCACTCACCTCCACTTTGTGGTGCAACGTGACATCAAACATCAGCTCTTCAAGGACACCACACAGCTCAGTACTCACGTGTGTCCAAATGCAGGTTGGCGTCCTTTCCGCATGTCCTCCGAGTGGCCCAGTAAGCTGACTAATCTGGTCAGGTAGAAAATCAAAAGTGGAAAGTCACACACTGTAGTCCATAAAAAAATTGTCGTTTCTTTTTTTTTCTTTTTAATTTGAGTCATTATTCGTAAAGTGGCACACTTTTACTTTCAACCCGTCCATACCCGTACAATGAGCAAACTCCTTTCGAAAAACATATGAACAAAGTCACGGGTGCATTTGTGGGAATAGTTTTGAAACAAATATTCATTCAGATTCAGAAAACTTTATCTATATTTAATCCCCGTGGGGCAATTAGAGGTATATGAAAATATGTCCCCCTGATGTGAAGCCATCACACTTCCACTGCTGATAGCAGCTTTGGTGTGGAAAACATACAGAATAGTATTCAAGTCAAACGCTGCTCGCGATTGCTTTTTGATTGACAGCTGAGGTCTACTTGTCGGCGGCGTTCTTGCTCACTGCCCCCTTTGCTGGCGTTGTTTTTTTACGTTGAGTCACAACGACAAAATTAAAGGAGCAACGTGTCGTAATAACTCTCCCCAATTGTCTACATCTATACACTCAAGAGATAAACTGCGAGGTCAGTTTAAAATTACTCACTGAGAAAAGGGCTTGTGGAGAGCGGAAAAACTTGCTCTTTGAACCGGATGTGGTACCGTTCTTGCGCTTGTACTTATTCTTCTTCTTGGTGAATTGGATGTCTTTAGTTCATATCGCCCCCTACTGTCCGGGAGAGGACAAAGGCGTTGGCACGCATTCTGAATCTAATTTACAGTATTGGTCAAGCGTGCAAAAACACAAAACACTAAATTAGGGCATATCTTGAAGAACCACAGATTTCAAGGGCAGCTGATCCACTGAGCTGGTGGAAATACCGAGCTTCCGTCTACCCCGTTTGATCAAATTAATGGAGAGTAGATTGTGCATTGTAGCAACATCTGTCCCGTCAGAGAGGGTGTTCTCAAAGACTGGACAAACTGAAGTATTCCAAGTTGAAGTATTTAGTTTTGTTCACTGCAAATTTTAAATAAAGCAAGGGGTAGCTTATGTTTGTTAGAATAAAGCAAGGAGTAGCTTATGTTTGTTTTGTTCACTCCTGCTGTTGCAGTTAATACTCACTATTTTTGTTATGATGCAGCACGTTTGATTGTTGTTGGTTGAAGTTTAATTTTGTTGCTTGTTTATTCTTTGGAGCCTTTTTAATGTTCAATAAAATAAGTAAAAAGGCATTTCTTTGCTTGATAATTGTTGCTATTTGCAGTCAGTAGAGTGCAATATTTAGTTCACCAAGTCATTTAACAAAATGTATGCTAGATTTGTCATAAATATATAAAAGAAAAGCTAAAGTTAAAAGAGCCGTTGCAGAGCTAAAAGAGCCGGCTCTTTTCACTGAGCCAATCCAAATGAACCGGATCACCGAAAAGAGCCGAAAATCCCATCACTAGTATGCGTGCGGCAGACAGAAAATGAGATTCACTTACAAGTGGTCTGAGGAGTGAGAAATCCAATTACGAGCAGCTGAGACTTTTGCACAAATTCTGCATCTCATTTCACATGAACCCAACGTGATGTTAAGGCAGAGCTCGATCATTATTGAATTAATCTTTGCACATAGAAGTGAGTGCCAAATTTACCATGAAAATATTGTTTGTAAATTAATTAATCTGCTGTGTGCATGCATTCACTTTTAGGCGCGCTTGCGCTTCCTACCAGTGCTCATTTTAACCTCAATCCGTCACGGGTTTTGTTTGTTTGTTTGTTTGTTTGTTTGTTTGTTTGTTTGTTTGTTTTTTTTTTAATGCCCTGTGATTGGCTGGAAAGGAGACCAGAGTACACCCCAAAGACAGCTGGGAAGAGTCGCTAGTTTACCCATGACCCAAATAAGGACAAGTGGCATCGAAAATGGATGGATGGATCAAACTTGTCAAAGAAAATGATGTGATTGGAATGACAAAAGTAGTTTCATTAAACTGAGATAGAAATAAATGCTAATTAACAAAAACATTCTTGTTTGTTCCAGGGGTAGGCAGCCCTCGTTTTTCATGGAAAATGCATGTTGGAGGTTTATCACCGTATTTTTAAGATGTTTTGGTCTACAACCCCCCCCCCCCCCCAAAAAAAATCCACTGCACTTCAATGGCCGTCAATTATTTACAGGTTGTTGCTATTTGCAGGCTATCCTCCGTGATTAGTGTCCATTGAATAGTTTTACATTGGAACACGAGATGGCAGCAATCACTTGGTTGCAATGAACTGCCCTATATTAAACATGAGTATGCCTGATAATAATATTTTTTGTGGATTTGGAATGACCTGCAGGGTAAACGTAGTAAGTAATATTAAAATTCAGAGTCAGTTGATCTTTGTGAGAAAAAAAAATTGCACAGAATGTCTTCTTGCACTTAATGTTAGTTAGCTGTCAAGCAGTTTTGTGCCATTCTTGAATGCATATTTTAGCCTCACGGGGATCGCGGACGTGCAGGAGCCTATTCCAGCTGTCTTCAGGCAGTCGGCGGGATACACCCATTAACTGGTTGCCAGCCAATCTCAGTGCACAGTATGTGGTTATTTTTGGATTGTTCAAACCCTTTCATATTGTTTTTGTGTGTTTTTTTAATTAAGCATGAGATATATTAATATATTTGAAGTAGATTGTCTCAATCAAAAAAAAAAACAGACACTTGCCTGTTTTGTCCATATGGTTAGGTTGTGCATGGTCCTATGTCGCCAAGCCAATAGCACTGATTAATATTCTGGCTAATATTCTCCTCCATCATTTAAGTTGGCCAGCCCTGATAGAACATAATAGCATGCTTTATAACAATAATGCTGAAAATATTATAGATATACTGCATATTGAAAGAACAAAAACCTCATCAGTCTAACCAGTTACACTATGTCAATTTCACACTTGTAAAGCATCACCACGGGTGACTGTTGGGTCTTTGCTGTGATGGGATCAGGCTGGTGAAAAAGGCCATTGTTGGTGTCAGGGGACTTTGTTGATGAATGGCTGGCACAGGGAGGAGAGCACTATCAAACTGTCACAGCGGCCCTAAGTACACAGACACGAGGAATGTGAATTAAATTTGATTTTTGGTGAAATTACAACAGTTTTGTTCCTTTGGGCAATACTTGCCTGAATATGAGTGTAAAGACGTGACTGGGGAGATCATTCCAGACATACAAACGTTTACTGTTTTTGTTGTTGTTTTTCCTTCTTTAAGACAGTACATGAAAATGCAAGCGTTTTACTGAATGTCCAGTAGATAGCAGCATTGTATCTCAAACAAGATGGATGCCAACGTAAGGAGAGCTGCAATAGTTGGCGCTATTCTCGAATACTGAGACAGAAATCTTGAATAAATATTTTGTTGTGATTAACCGTATTGACCCCCACTTCATAAATGTGTGTGATTATGAATTTTCTCCAAACATCTTCGTATTCATAGGACACCTGAAAATGTAGGTGCACTTCTGATAACAAACTTGACAGCAGTATCACAATGTATCCATACATTTTGCATAGTGTACAGTAAAAAAACAAGTTTTAGAGTAGGTTTTTACTAGTTTATCAAATAAAAAAGGGCACTTTTATTTTTTTAATAGCACATTTCCTGCACAAGGCAACTCAATGTGTTTTAAGATCAAGCCCCAACCTCCAGGTTGGGATACAGCCACTCTACACCTGAGCCATGCTGCTCCATACTGTCTCAATGTATTGCTGGTGTCTCCACGAGACCAAAAACTTCTCTGAGTTATACGAAGATTCCACACAAGCCATACACTAACACACAAGTGTAGCGTGGCTGTCTCCCAAATCGGAGGTTGTGAGTTTGATCCTCACCCACAGTGAGTTTCCTTGGCTATTAAATGTGCTGCATAGAAAAAGGGCATGTCTTGCCTTGTCTCAAGACCTCTTGAGTGACTTTTTCAAAAAAAAGAATAAATTATTAAAACATACTCAAAAACTTTCCTTATAAAATGTACTTAGAATTTTTGAGCGGAAAAACCTCCCCCTGTTTTTTTCAAGTAAATTTCACTCCCCATTTTTTACAGTGTACAGAGCGGTATTTCAATTATTATTTTGCCCTTATTGACAAAAAAGAGCATGGATTAGTGTGTACAGCAAGGTTTTTGTGTTGTTTACAGCTCGCATTCGATTGCGCACACGTACCAGGACACAGTGCAGGTATGTGAACATTAATTAAGTCGCGAAATAACCTTCATTCATCTTATGGATTCAGTATAAGCATTGTTTGACTCATTGGTACATTTATGAACATATGAACTAAAGTATCAGTCAGGATATCAGTGTTGTTTTTCATTTCAGGAGCAGAAAAGGTGGAGAAAAAAATATATAAGGAACGGCACATATAATAGGTGGTGGAATAATTGCAAAGGTGTGAAAGGAGGAAAATAGCAGAACAAAGGAAGAAGGTGAAGAGCGAGAATAGGGGAGGGAGGGGGGAGGTTGAGTTAGTTGTCAGTGGGTTGAAAAGACGTGGGCTGTTATTTTATTTCCTCTGTGGATACACAACAACAATGCTGTCTGTCTGAGGTGCTTACACAGCAGAACTACGATGAGACATCTCGCAAACACACACACACTCGCACACACACATGGTTACACTCATTCTTTGTGCTTTGTAGGAAAAAAAAATACACAACAGTGATGTAGTTTGAGTGTCACATCCGTATGTTGTGTCCTGGTATGTTAAACTCTGAAATCGTCTCAAAATCCTCACGCGTTGTGATTGATTCATAGGAGTGTGTTTTTGTGTGTGTGTGTGTGTGTGTGTGTCCCTGGAGCCCTGCAGCGATTTCGGTTTAATTTGACCAGTCAGCCGGTCAAAGCCAGGGCCTCAGCAAATATGTGTGTGTGTGTGTGTGTGTGTGTGTGTGTGTGTGTGTGTGTGTGTGTGTGTGTGTGTGTGTGTGTGTGCGTGCCTGTGTGTGTGCGCGTGTGTGTGTGTATGGGTTGCTGACCTGATTGTTGAGGTGAGACAGAGATCAATGCTGAGGCAAACACAAAGGTTGAGACAAAACTCACTATCCTCCTGTCTCATCCATCTTTCCTTACATCTCTGTTGCTCTCTTCAGCCTTTTGCTCAAAATCTCCCTCCAGTGGCCCCTCGCTAAATGTGTGCGTGTGCGTGTGTCCGTGTCCAGAAGATCAATTGAGAGGCACGACAGATTGATTGCCAGCTAATAACTTCAGTTGAGTCTCAGCTGCATACTGACTGAACAACAGAGCCCCCCCCCCCCCCCCAGGCCCCCATCATGGTTATCCGCACATGCAGTTAAAATGACTTTTTCACAATGATTATGGACATTTAAAAGATGTTTTTATTTTTTTTAACAATACCAGATCCGGTCAAAAACAGCCATCACCATGTATTTGGTATGTCGTTTTCCTGTCTGAAATAATGGAACAAGAATAAAGTCACTGCCTAGAGCACAGACAATATTTGTGAGCTAGGACTTGTCCCAGCTCAGTGGGAGGTAGTTACACCCTGGACTGGTAGCCTGGGTGTTACAGCGCACATCGAGGCAACAGGGAGAACATGTAAACTCCACGCGAGAGGGATCGAGTGGAGATTTGAACCCAAAACATACATCAGAACTGTAATGCAGGCACACTGCTAACCACCAGACCACTCAAGACTTTTAATTTGGATGATGACGGTGTATTGTGAGGGTTAGGTCTTCATTGCCGAGCAAGTTTAAAAAGTGAAACATGTTTAGGACGAGTACATAAAATGAACAAAACACACAGATGACGAGTATGATGACTGCTTTTGGATGTAAGTCTGAGTTAATAAGACTAATCCCAAATAGCTGTTGCTAAATGGCGTGTTCACAGTCTATAAAAATAACGTTCGCTGTTGGCAACAAGTGTAAAATTGATGGAGGGTGTTTTTCAAAGTGGGTTTCGCACTCTTGGTAGTTCTGATCGTTTTAACCATGGGACATTAGGGAGAGGGCTGCGAGTGCAAAATACAATTTGAGGTGACAGAATTGGAAGTCTTAGTGGAAGAGGCACACCAATGTACATGATTACTGAATTACAGTGAGTGAGTCAGTCACAACGATTATTTGGGGTGAAGCCAGCTCAAAGCATAAAGGCCATGTTGGTTCAGCATGACTCCTTCTTGTGACTATTTCCAAGTCAGCCCTTATATAATTCAGAAGCTCCAAAATTGTGTTGCTTTTCGAGGATATGTCACCATTGTTTTTTTGTTGTTTTCAGGTTCCACAAATACTTAAACAAGCAGAAAAGGTCTCCCAGTGCTTTTCATTTTTGGCACCGCTTTGTGAACTGGTTTGCATTTTTGGTTGAATTACTTTTGTGGATTTTTCATTTTATGTGCGCATGTGTGCTTGTGGGATGACAGTCATGCATTGTGAAGCCACACCAGACAGTAGACACATCCAGCCATGAGCTTCATAATTGGCATACAAAGTCATTGCTAATAAGATCTGTATGGATTTTTTTGGTCTGCAGCAGGGTTATGATGGATTGTGTTGTGTGTGGATGTGGGTGGTTGGTTGGGCGGCCGTGATCGTAGGAAGGAAACTGTGATTTTTCTCCCGCAGCATGCTGATAGAACACTGTGTGCTGTATGGTGTGGTAATGCACAAGGTCACGCCTCAGGGTCCTTCTTTTTTCTTTTTTTTGTGCTGACACACACAGACGCACACCTGTTGGGCTCTGTGATCACCCGACCGGTCGTCATGGTAACTGTCACCGCACACATGATCGATCAAAGAGTTACATGAAAGGAGGCAGAACAAATATTTTCTCTCTTCAAAGAAAGTTCAACTTTGACACGCGTTCCCGCCTTACTGTCGTGTATGCAAAAAAAGCAGACAAAGTTAGCGAGCCAACACATTTGACTCGATAATATGAGGGCTGCAGCTATCAAATGGTTTAGTCATCGAGTGTCCTATTGAAAATGTAATTGAATGATGAGGACATTTGGTAGGCCTCTGATCAGAACATTGTTTCAGAACCACCACTGCCATTGAGGCTCGACCTTGGAATGCATTTGCTCTTCCTTGGCACTAGGAAAAGCTGACAATGATTGAGAGATGGTAAACTGAGAAGAAGCTCCTCCACTAAGGTTGATGGAACTTAAAGATGATGGTAGACATCCCTCAATGTAGTTCATAAGCTACTAAAATAAATGTTATGATTTATATGACGTGATTGCTACTTTGTGGCAAGATTTTCTTTTATTTGTCGGACACTGCAAATTACTGTGGTCAAGAATGCTCAAAAAGGGTGCCAGCATAGAAGTAGTTTTGGAAATGCATTCTAAAAGAAACTGCACTGCAAACTAAGATATAAGTGTTTGAACACAACGTTAATTTTGAACTTTGTGCAAAAAATAAAAAATTTAAAAATATATAATATAATATCCGTGCACCCATCCATCCATTATCTGAACCACTTTATCTTCACTAGGGTTGCGGGCATGCTGGAGCCTATCCCAGATGACATCGGCCAGTAGGCAGGGTACACCCTCAACTGGTTGCCAGCCAATTGCAGGGCACACACAGACGAACAACATTTCCCACTCACAGTCACAAAGTGATCCATTAACCTGCCATGGATGTTTTCAGATTTTGGGAGCAAACCGGCGTACCCAGAGAAAACCCACGCAGGCCTGGGGAGAACATGCAAACTCCACACAGTGAGGCCGGAGCTGAAATTGAACCCATTACCTCTGTACTGTGAGGTCGACGTGCTAACCACTGGCCCACCGGCCGCCCAGTTTTTATATCCAGAGTGTGTCAAATTCTTTTCTGCATCTACCATGCGGTATACGTGCCCTTGGACTTGATGTCTGTTTGTGCAGACTTTTCTCCATCGGACAGCCCATGTATATTCCTCCTATGTGCTGTTGGCAGCCTTGCTAAAAGGCTGTCAGCTTTGACCTTTATGCATCAACCCCCCACAAACCTCACAAAAGCCTCACCACCAACGGTGCATACGTACACACACAGAGGAAGCAGAAAGCTTACCTTCTCAGTGTGTATCGAGAAGCACAAACACAGAAGACGGATTAAAGAATGAAGGGAAGTAAGAAATGGGAGGAGAGGAAGGGAAAAGATCAAAAGGTAACGTCAAAAGAGGTGCAGCAGACAACACATATTGATTTTCCTCTGCAGAAAACCAAAACGCCAAGAGAATGACCTTTGGCAATATTATAAGATGACAATTCAATCAAACTCTGTACAGCAGCAATCCACACAGCCAATAAGGTGTCGGGATGCTTCTCAGGGTGGAACATCTGTGGAATATTGCGCAGCAGTGGTCTACACTTCCCCACTCCGCCACTGTTAAAAATAGATCAGTGTGACAAGGGGGTGCATGGACGCTAAATGTATTACAAATTCACGATGGGTGTGCAGAGCACGGCGAATAATCGGCCTTGTAATGTGAGCGGACAGGTGCAAGGGTGTGCTGCTGTACGCAGCTGTCAGACGGCCACTGTGTCGCATCTGTGTACTCTTTTACGGCAGAGGGAGAGTGAGAGAGGCGAGGACACTCGAGAGCTGACTTTGTAGGCGAGAGTTATCATTTTGTTGTGCAGAGCCAAGAGGGATTTCAAAAGCATGCCCATTATAAATCGTGGTTGTGGAAAGAAGTGCGGTCATGACGTGCACGGTCGCAAAATCATTCTTTCTTCCACAATCAACGCTGGAAAGAGTGTGGATGTGTGCGTGGGCTGCTAAAATAGCAGACATGTGCAATGTTGATCGCAGCAACATTAGCGGGGTCACACTGAAAATGTGATTAGTAACTCATGATTCTCCCCAGAACTCATTACTCTCTTGTAATAAAAACAAAAAACAAGTTGCGATTTATTGAAATACAAACAGAGTGCACACATACGCGCACACACACACACGCACCGATTTCAAACATAGCAAGCAATTTTTAAAATGTGAGAGAGCCTCCATGTGGCAATTGTGTTAACACTTCTGCCGCCTGCTGATTCCCCAGCACTGATTTTTGGGAGCCATCTCTCAATTTGTTCACCCTCCCTTAATCCATTTCCTCTTTCACTCATCACATTTCCTTTCCATCTACCCATCACTCCATCTTTTCCATTAACAGTGTGTGACCCGTAGGTAAGTGCTGGTTGGATGTGTCCTCTCTCCCTCTCTTACTCTTGACTGCGTTTTAAATAGCTCATCTTTTCACTGCACGGCCTCTTCTTAGCTCTTACAGTAGCTGCTCTATATATCCCTTCTTCTAATCTTTCTTCTGACATCCTTTCACTTTTTGATTTCACTCCCATTCTGCTGAAGATGTTTTATGTACGATACAAAACAAGCTTATGAAGTGGGTTAACCAAACACACGAGAACCCAAATACACGTCATCGTGCCACCACTGTGTTGCAAACTTGTATAGGCGTAACTTAACCGCAGCCCCCTGCGCTTGTCTGCAACGTCAACAAAGGTCCGATTTTGGGAAGTCTTTGTAAGATTATCCTGAGGGCTTGTTTTGTGGTGGGTGATGTGTTCAGAGGGTCTTTATTCTCCCCGGAAATCGGTCGGCCAACAAATTTGGAACTTGTTAAATATTTATGATCACAAAGTGACTTCAACCAAGCCAAACGTGAAACGGGCAATTAGGAACAACCAGAGGCAAAAGTTCAGTTTGACTGTCATGCTACCAAAGTCAGACACTGCAATGAAAATTACAAAGCGTTTCAAACCACAAATTAGTTGCCGGATAAACAAACAGTTCTCCTGTTTTTTCTTTGTACCATTCTGTCTTCTTTGTATTTTTCTGGCTGCCTGGATGCCTTTTGGCACTATGCTGCCTCTCACAGGTTAGTCTTGGTACTACACCAGTCTGAACAAGGAACCTGCCAGTGACGACGAAACTATCTTAACTCATTCACTCCCAAAGACGTTTTTAAACGTCTTTTCAGACTTCGTCCAGAATTGGCTGATACTGAATGAGTTTTAAACAGGTAGACACCAAGGCTGAAGGTTCTTTCCAAATTCTGATGACATCCATGTGTATCCGCTTTAGGTTTTCTGAGATTACCTCAAGGATGATGGAGAGTAAATGAATTAGTTGTATATATCTGGATACTGTAGATGGTGTCCTTATATTACGTATTGGCTGACTTGATAGACCATAAAGCACGGTTAACATACATATCAGATTAACATATCAATGCGATTAGAATGCACCGTAAATTCTTAATTTCTGATGCCATACATTTTAGCTGGTGCTTCTCCAGCCTGCATGGTCAACAAAACTAGTCACATCTGGAGGAGGGTTAGGGTTAGCGTTACTCTCAGCGCCTTCACACAAAAGACTTTATCGTACGCTGGCCATGTCGACTTGACATTCTTCACGTCCGCATCATTTCAAGACACGCACACACACCTTCATGCAAAGGTATAGTGTACCACTGTTATTACAGTACAGGAGTGGCCTTTTACTTTTCCTGGGAGGTCAACTATCGATCCACTGAGTCAACATGGCACCCCACACTCTCCTGATATTTGCACACAGGTGAAAGCAAACATTAAAAAAAAAGGCTGCACATATGAAATCGCCTCACCCCCTTTGTGTACACACGCACAGACACACACACACGCGCACACACACACACACACACACACACACACACACACACACACACACACACACACACACACACACACAAGCACACTGTCACAGTGAGATAAATTCAGCAACATGTTCATTCAGATTTCCATGCCTATGAAAGCATCACTGAACTGATCTAAACGCAAATGAACACAGTACGTGCTGTCATCGGGGCATCTGAATCAAAAGAAAAAGCGTGTCCGCTACTGAAGTGTTGGCCACAGTGACATGTTTTTTCGTGGGGTGTCCTGCGCACCAAATGTCTTCCAACATGTCTGGCTTCCTTCTATGAAAACAACAATGACTTCACTGGCTGCCCACTTCACACCTCCCATTCAAAGGCATTGAAATAGCTTCTCCGTGTGACTTATAACACAGCAGTTGCTCTATTTTTGTGCTCCCCTTGCAGTGCTTCTTCGCACATCTAGGAATACTAGAAGATACAGAACGGAGTGATGAAACTCTCATGGCCAGACTGGGATGTGGGTTCTCAATGACTAACAAATGGATGATTTTGTCATGGCTCAAAGGTCCCCGCGTAACATGTGTTCTCTGCTGCTGCTGTGTATGCTGTATCGTGGACCATGTTCTCACACAGTCTTGACAAAATCCCATTGCGATATAATGTGATCGGCCTTTATCAAAGCCGCGCCTGCTTTCGAGCTCCCTGTGGCTCCATATGGTTCTCGGGATCATAGGAATCGTTTTTATTTCATTGACCGCCCTTGCGCAACCTCACAACGTTCCTGCTTCCCTCCGCTTGCCACCTGCCATTCGAACAGATGCACAGGCCGCTATATAAGATTTGTCTTGTGGTGGATTTGTGCTTACGCTATAGTTGCGCCTCAATGCCGTCAGAGAGTCACCGGCGGTTTGTTCATTGTCCAGTAAGCAGCAAGTGGGTACAACTGACAGAGACAAGCTTGGAGCTGTTGAGAACTGTGAAGGAGAGCATATGAAGGAAGACGTGCTGAAGGTGAGCGTGAGGACAGCTACGAAGGAAAAAACAATGACAGGTTATTTTTCACCTTTCTGCTCCGGACACCTGATGTTATTTCCCTTTCTCCAGACATAGGGTGGATGCAATCAAAGGTTTCTCTCTCTGGCCCCTCTGCAGCTGCATAGCCATATAAGCGTTTATGACATGCACCATAAAAGCACTATGCAGGCATGCACGTGCAAAAACAAAGCCTTCCCGCGCCAAAACACTACACATATTGAAATCTCACAAGACTGCCAAACCAAATGTGAGCATGTTCACAGCTCTTTTGTCGCACTTTCTGTATGAGCTGCGCATGTATGTGTGTGCGTGTGTGTCTGTATGTGCATGCGCATGTTAGTGGGTATAAGGAAGTTCACACACAGACGGCAGTGAGTTTTTAGAGACTTATTATGGTTCGCAAGGCTGAGTATGCATACAGGGGACATTCATATTACACACACAAACACAGACTCCTTTGAATGTCATTAATTTAGATATGCGTTCAGAGATCGGGACTTTGGACGAAAGTTTGTAAGAGCCCCTTAAGAATGTTTGAAATAAGTGTGTGTGTGTGCGTGTGTGTCCGCGTGAGAGAGAGAGATGACGGGGCAGGGGGTCCTCAGAGTCTGAGATGTGTGAAAAGATTACCTGGAAAGACTGAAAGAGGGGGAAAGTGAGAAGGGGATAAAGACATTGGGAGATGGGTGATGACAGCTAATCATATCGGCGTGAAAGACATTGTCAAGGTGAATGTTCCCCTTAATTCTCCACTTTCACCATCAGGTTATTCCTCTCTTTTGTGGTAATGTGACAAAGAGGGAACTGTGGGAAATTGAATTGTTGCACACACTGGGGAAATGAACATGAACAAGAGAATAAGGCAAGGTCAGTAACAGACTCCTCCTTTTCTGTCACCCATCCTTGTTTTGAATGGATTCACCTGAAATGCCTTTGGAATTATTCTAAATGTTAAGAGGCTGAGTCACTTTAGCATTGATGAATATTCTATTCATTGTTTTGTTTTTTTGTTTTTTTTTCTAATAGCAATATGAGTCATGATAAATGTGCGTGCTGAGCTTCCCGAGAGCTCCAATTGTAAATTGACTGAAATATTGAAGATTTGCATGTAATTGCTGGTAAAACATTTTTTAACTAACACCGGTGTCCGTAAGTATGATTGGATGACCAGATGTCTTGTTAATCGTTGGCATCTAGAAAATACTGCAAACAGTCAGTAGACATGTTCGGATACAGTACGCCGCTGAGTGCATTTACCTAATAGTAGCAGTAGTAGGATATCATGTAATATTGATGATTGGATTGATGGAGTTTGTGACTACAGAGAGCTTTCACTGCAGCACAGCAATGGGGAATGACAAATAACTGCAGAAGGAAGTTGATTTTGCTAAAGCAGGGAAAAAGTGAGGCGTGACTTGATGTGTGAATGGCGTTTAACGATGGCAACGGTCTCAAGCAAGCCTCCTGTGAAGGTTCTTTTCCTGAGGCTTTGTACCGTCAACACGAGATGGTTGCCTGTGTATAGTCCTTTCCTTCACAGTATAGAGCTTCTGTGTCCCCATGTTGACTAGTTCAAAGTGATGGGCCCTTGAAGAGAGACTATTTAAATGATTTAAATGTTTCATCTAGACACTGAGCTGAACGACTGTAAGACTGCTCAGATTTTCCATTTAATAGGAACCGTATGTACTGTATATTCACTCTACTGATGCTTTGCACCAAGGATGTTTTTCCAGGCAGAATGACCCCAAAATATTTTTGGCTTAGGTCCACAAAAGTATTTATGACCAGTCATGTTTTTTTTTCCTAGCCAGAATGTAGCATTACACAACTCAGGGTGCTAGCTACAGTGTTGCATCCCATCATAGTGCCTCCCAAGAGAAGACTTGCGCTGACACGAAAAGCCGAGCGGATGGGCGCCAGTCTACCAAAATAGGGTCCGACCTGAGTCTGGTCCAATATCAGTGACCTCTGAACTCACAAATCCTCTGGCTAACTGGACTCAAATGGCAAAAGACACCTTCTAAAATCTTGTAAAAAGTCTTCCAAGCAGAGTATATAGTAGCAGAAGAGAGAATTCACTTTTGTCGTCAAAATACTTGTAATGGACAGTCATCATGTCAACCACAAAATTACAGTTTGCCTTTACAAGTACAGTCCAAGCTTTGCACAAAGATCGAGCTGTCAACATTTTTGCCTTCAGAATTTCTCCAAAAGAAAAAACGGTCCAGCTGTCACATTGCGTGGTGGTGGTGGACCCCAAGGAGCAGGCAGGAGGAAGGAGCAGGGTGTACTAGACAAATTGTATTTAATAAAACACAGAAAACTAAATCCAAAACAAAGTCCAAAGTATCAAACAAAACGCATGACTGAAGATAAAAACTCTAACAGAAACATGACCAAAACAAACCTGACAGCAGCAGACAAACAGTAACAAACAATCATGACAGTGGCAAAAGCTACAATGACCCGACACTGAATGCTCGGGGTGGGAGTCCTTTTAAAGCACTAATTGCCAAATGACCAACAGGTGTGCAGCTCAGGGAGAGCCCTGCAGTGGCACCTGTTGGTCCCAAACCGAATCATGACAGTACCCCTCCCTCATGGGACGGATCCCAGACGTCCCAAAGTTGTCCAAAAGGCTGCCTCGCCGGGGAACGGGAACTAAAAGCGATGGCAACCCTTGCCTCGCCGAAGAACAGGAACAAAAGCGACGGCAACCTTCGCCTCGCCGGGGAACAGGAACAAAAGCGACGGCGACCTTCGCCTCGCCAGGGAACAGGAACAAAAGCGACGGCAACCCTTGCCTCGCCGGTGAACAGGAGCGAAGAGCGATGGCAACCCTTGCCTCGCCGAACGGAACTAAAGCGACGGCGACCTTCGCCTCGCCGGAGAACAGGAACAAAAGCGACGGCGACCTTTTGGCTGGGCTTGGCCTGACGTGGACGGAGCTCGACGAGCGGGGACATGGGACAGCCGGACGTGAACAGGGGCTCGTCCTGACGTGGGCGTAGACGTGGCACGGCTCGTCGTCGACGTGAATGTGACTCAGCTCAAACAGACACGTGACGGGCCTCGGCTCAACGTGGACGCGGACGGGGCTCGGCCCACCGTGAGACGCGCTTGACGAGACGAAAACAGGACAGCTGCATCACCAGCACTGCCTGAAGGGGAAAAGGGTGTCGGCCGCAGACGTGCTCCGCCAGGCACATGGTGGAATAGGGACCAGTCCTTTGTACCTGCGGGATCCAGGTGTTCGGGTCATTCTGTCACATTGCGTGGTGGTGGTGGACCCCAAGGAGCAGGCAGGAGGAAGGAGCAGGGTGTACTAGACAAATTGTATTTAATAAAACACAGAAAACTAAATCCAAAACAAAGTCCAAAGTATCAAACAAAACGCATGACTGAAGATAAAAACTCTAACAGAAACATGACCAAAACAAACCTGACAGCAGCAGACAAACAGTAACAAACAATCATGACAGTGGCAAAAGCTACAATGACCCGACACTGAATGCTCGGGGTGGGAGTCCTTTTAAAGCACTAATTGCCAAATGACCAACAGGTGTGCAGCTCAGGGAGAGCCCTGCAGTGGCACCTGTTGGTCCCAAACCGAATCATGACACCAGCAGTTGTCAAGACAAAGCAGCTGAGCTGCACACCGTATTTTTATGGTTCACAAATAATTAGTGGACACATACAACAACTTCATATAGGACGTGGCAACCTTGCAGCGAGTGAGGCTGCCGTGCCCTGCAAACATAAAATATAATCAGGTTTTGAAAATGAGATTAGAGGCTTGACTTTACATATGTGATTTGATTATTTCAACACAAGTGCGAGATGTGGTGACAGAGGATAACTCAGTTAATGGCAGCTCCCCTTCAAGAATATGCTTATCAACGGGCGCAGTGGATGTTGATTAATCTTAGGCCCACGACAACTGGTAAATAAATAATCAATTCGATTTTTGTGTGACGAAATCACAACTGATTACAAACAATATGCCAACTGAGTGAAGTCATATTTTTATTGTCATTCATTTAGTTGTTTATGACAGAGAGGACAGACCACATGTTCCAGATGAAATGAATATAGCTAGCTAGCTAGCTAGCTAGTTGGTAGGTAGGTAGCTAGCTAGGTTGGTCGGCCATTTGGGCTCCTGTGCAAAATCAGCTGAGATAGACTCCACTTTACTCATGACCCTGAACACGTTAAGAGGAAGAAAATGCATGTATGCAGTAAACAAACAGGGCTCAGCAAATGGGCACGCAAAACATTTATGCAAATCAGATTGTGTGAAAACATTACATGTGTTAACATTTTGAAAACAGATGCGAGCGGTTGTGTCTTGTCCTTTGCGTAATGTGTCTGAAAGAAGTCCTTTGGGCCTGTCTTTCACTGTCATCTTATATTAAAGCCTGAAGGAAACCCCCAGGAGACAAAGGCAGCGAAAGAGCCACGGAGAAGGTAATGTACAAGAGTAGACAAAGACACAACCAGCTCGGATGCGAGAGATTTATAAGGGATTGAAGCAAGTAGTGCGTAGTTGAGTAGAATTAAGAGTTAAAATGCTTTTACATGTAAACATATCTCTTCGGGAATCAATAGTAAAGGAATAAGTCATTAAAAAATAATATTATTAAAGCCTCCACCGTTTTGAGACAAATATCTTCATAGCAAATCCCATTACAATGCTATCTGCGAGCATGTGGCTCCATTTTGGGAGTAAAATAGTCTTCAAACTGGCTCAGGTGATACTTGGGAATCTATCAAGCAACTTACTCAAAGAGAAATTGGCAGTTGTGTGGTGGCGTTTCCAGATGGGTAGAAGAGCCCCTAAAACAATCTTCTTGGTGGTGGGTGTAAATATAAACACAACCTTTAGACTACATCAAACTAAAAACACTGAAAAATGAATGTTGAAGTCGATTTTTGTTTAATGAATTTACTCACTCTTATTTCGTCGGCTGGTGACAAAACAAAATTGAGGAACTTCAACACACCATTTTTTTCAGTGCAGGCACGGCTATACATTCTGTCAACTGTGGACACCGCCACAGATTTACCATGCTCAATTAGCAGGAAAAGCCGCTGACAACGGCTGACACACACACACCACACACACACACCACACACACACACACACACACACACACACACACACACACACACACACACACACACACACACACTCACACACACACATAGGTCGACATGCAGGGACATGTGGCAGGCAAAATGCATCGATGACCACATGTACTGTACTTGCTCTTGTGTTGCAAAAATCAATTTAACATTCTCAACTTCCTTGACAACCAACCAAATATAACATCTATTAAAAGATAAGACGTTCCTGAGCATTGCCATGGCAACCAGTAACAAAAGATTGCATTTCTTTTGTGTGTGCGTGCGTGCGTGTGTGTATTCAGGGTCACTTATCCTCACTTCATAGAAACACTTTCTGACACCTGTTGAACGTTATGTGAAACGTTCATTCTCACTTGCTCTGTGTTTGCTTTCCTTCAGTTCTTTTTAGTCTTTTATTCCACTAAGCTGCTTGCAGCTACTGACTGCATCTGTTTTAATTGTCTGCTAACACCGGAAACGACAGGCGGACTCACCATAAGGCAAACACAGACAAATGCCTGGACACCTGAGATTTCCAGTGAAAATGGATTCATATAATTATCTTCAATTTTCTGAAAGCAGTTACTGTATTATTATTTAGATCTTGATTCACGCATATAAAACACTAAGATCTTGATTAATGTTCAATTACCGTCATGGCGTTAAGAGGATTCGGTATTTGGTTCTCTCATTCAGGAAAGGGGAAGCTTTTTGTCAAATTGACACCTTTTAGTTGATGATAAACATCAACGTTCAAAATCTTTGCAGTACATGGATGTGGCGGGCCCCATGGGTTTGTCTCGAGCCCACCAAAATACTAAACACACCTCTGCTTGAAAGCTTTAAAAGCCAGCAAGCAAGCGGGGAGCGGCGGAGTCGGGTGTTCATGCTCTGCAATGCTGCTCACGTTATTGTCAGAGACTGCAACGGTAACCCTGACTAACATCTGTGAGAGTACCTCATGTCATGCATGTGCATCCCTGTTGGTTGGGCTCCCCGAGGTGCTTATTTGGTACACTTTCTGCTTTGCTGCACCTCCTCCTCATCATGTCTGCTACATCTGCCAGGATATCAGTGGAGCCTTTGTGAAATGTTTTGTTTTTGTACATACACAAGCTGGTTTTTTTTTAAAGTAACAAAAATTTACATTGTTTTCACTCATTCCACTGTTGTTTTTTACTTTTTCTTCCAGCATCGGATAGGCCAATTAGGGAATCTGATGCCTCATAACATTTCTGTGCGTACATGGTAGCTTGCAAATAATGAGAGCTATGCTATGCTGTAAACATGGCTGCTTTTTTTTTTAACAAGATACAACATGTACAGCATGACCTCAAATTAACAGATGCAGAACACTGAAAAAAACGAACCATAAGATAATTTATGTTCAAGTAAAAATCTATTTAATTTGATTTCAATCGTATGATTTTTTTGTTGTTTCGATTTGTTAAAATGAGCATAGTCTAAGAATTTCAAAAGTAGTCCATTTGAATCTGTTAAAAACACTGGAACATCCTACATTAGTTTCTGTGATGGCATGTGTCTATCAACAGAAAATGTTCCACTCGTTCACCAACAACAAGCCACGGTTCATGACCAAACTCAGACAACTCAGGAAGGCTACGGAGAATGCCTTTCAAAGAAGGTATAGAGCACTTTGCAAACGGGCCCGAAAACCATCTGACAAAGCAAATGAACATCACCAAGAGACACTATGCAGAAAAGCTGGGAAAAAACAGTTCACTGTTAACAACTGTGTGTGGTTGTGGAATGGCCTGAAATCAGTAACAAACTCCAGGAGAGCATCCCCCAAGCAGAGAACAATAAGGAACTGGCTTACGACCTCAATATGTTCTAATGCAAATTTGAAAAGGACACTTTCACACCCAAAACACACTCCCACCCCCACTAACAACGACCTTCGTCACAGTCCGTATGGTGTGCCTCCCTCCTGCCTGAGAGTCTGGACTGACCAGCTTTCGCCAGACTTCACACAGAACTGCAACAGATCCTTGGAGCTGTTTGAGGCTCCATCCTGTTTCAAATGATCCATCATCATCCCAGTCCCCAATAAAAAAAACTGCATTATTGCGAGTGAATGACAACATGCCTGTTGCTCTACACCATCAACACCATCAGCCAAGGAGCCCCTCAGGGATGCGTCCTATCTCCACTGCTCTTCCCTACTGCTGCTGATAGCGGTCACATTAAATTGTGCATTAACCATCTGGATCATCCGTTCAAGTGTCGTTGTCCTGTAATTACTGCACTAATTGTCACTTTGTTTTTGCTTGTATGCTACCCTTCCATTATGTACATACTCTCTGTATTTATGCGTCATAATTTCCTTGTCATAGTTGCTTGTTACTACATATGAGCAGTGTGGCTCATACTACCAAAGACCAATCCATTGTGTGTTTATTACATAAGCGGCCAAAAAAGATGACTGATTCTGATGCGAGGGAGCGCAAAGAGAGAATAGGAAGTCAGACAGGAGTGTCAAACTCAAGGGGCACAGACCAGATCGGGCATTTTGTTCAGACCGTGACATCTTGCACTTAGTCGCCACTGTCCTTACAAAACTAGTCATAATAATGGTTCATAAAAATAATAGTTGATGAATGGACAAATCATAACTTTTATTTTGAAAATGCTTTTCTAGATGCTATTCCAGCTGTCTTCAAGCAGTAGGCGGGTTACACCCTGAACTGGTTGCCAGCCAATCGCAGGGCACACATAGACGAACAACCATTCACGCTCACAATCACACCTGGATTGTTCCATTAACCTGCCATGCATGTTTTGGGAATGTGGGAGGAAACCGGAGTGCCTGGAGAAAACCCACACAAGAAAGGGGAGAACATGCAAACTCCACACAGGAAGGCCAGAGCTGAAGTCGAACCCTTCACCTTTGCATTGTGAGGCCGGCGTGTTAACCAGTCGAACACCGTGCTGCCTACAAAGTAAATATTAAAGTTAAACATTAAAAGCCATACAAACCTGGTGCAGAGGCAATTACGTATTATTATAAGATGATTTTTACAAGAAAAGTATACGAGCCTGCGCTCGGGCCATACGTCTTGTCAATAAACAAACACAACGTTGCTCAGCTTCTGACATGTAATGAATTATTTTGGATTGGTCAAATGTTTCATACGCATTTACCTGGCCCATACACTGTATTCGTTTCCAAATTGGACGGAGAGAAAGCCAGCGAGAGAGAGAGAGAGAGAGAGAGAGAGAGAGAGAGAGAGAGAGAGAGAGAGAGAGAGAGAGAGAGAGAGAGAGAGAGAGAGAGATGCCTGAAGTGCAGGGGGCGGGGATCATGGGGGTCGAGGCGATTGGAAAATAGGTGGGACGCGCACGCGCTAATCCGATGATGGTTCCCTGTGCCCGGAGGGAGGGCCAACTCTGCGGTTGAGGGAGAAAAGAAGAAGAAAAAAAAAGTAAAAGCAAGGCGTTAGTATCTCGAGCTCCGTCGCCGCGTCTCTTCCTCCGGAGCCCTTTGTGTTTGAAACTCTCCTATGTGACGTATCAATAATTCAGTCGCGCGCGCGCGAGCGAGCCAGACGAAGCTCGCCCCCCCACCGCCACCCACCACCCACCCACTGGCCAACCTACAGCGTCTCTCCGCGCGCTATGACTGCTTCTCCCGCGTGCACACACCACGGCCCCGCCGCGCCGCGCGACACACTCCTCTGCTGTCCTTCAAATCAGTGAAAAGCTGCAAAGAAGTGAAAAAGGAAAAAAAAAATAGAAAGGACGACGGATTCCGAGTGTCAGGTCGAGCCGGACTTGGTGGAACTTGAGAAAGAAAGGAGAGAGGAGCTTAGCACCTGCCGCCAACTCAATTTCAAGAGCAAGCGTGTTCGCCAACTCCCGGCAGAGTTTGCGTCACTTTGGGGCCAAAGCTGGGAACACTCTCGCCGCCGTATTTGACGTTTCAAAGTGGACTAAAAGCCCAAGTCGTCGCTTGTGATTGTGGGTATGTTGGCGTTTTGCCTGCTGGGTGCCGTGTGGCTCGCGGCAAGCCCCAACCCGAGCCGCGCTCAGAACGAGACGGAACCGATCGTCCTGGAGGGGAAGTGCCTGGTGGTGTGCGACTCCAACCCGACGTCCGACCCGACGGGCACCGCGCTGGGCATCTCGGTGCGCTCCGGCAGCGCCAAAGTTGCCTTCTCGGCCGTCCGAAACACCAACCACGAACCTTCGGAAATGAGCAACCGGACCATGGTCATCTACTTTGATCGGGTAGGGAACAAACACTTGCTTTTCATATTGAAAGTGCCACTTTATAACCAAGGTAATCTAATGAATGTGCTGTTGAGATCAAGTGGAGATTTAATGTCTGACAAGACAGAAGACAAGTGTGGCGTTTGTGTTCAAAACGTTTAAAACCAAATACTGAGTAGTGAGTTAACAATTCCATGTTAGGTTAATGTGTTTATTCCTTTTATTAATAATGTCTATGAAAATAGTGGTCTTACATCAGGACTGCTTCTGCAGGTAAAAACACTGCTGTAGTATTTTTTATACTGACTGTAATCCCTCATTGGGAAACGTAATTTACATTCTGCACAAGCTGTGCTGCAGAGTCAGGAGGGTGTCGACGTTGCCTTGCTCAAGGGCACATCAACATCTGTCCACAGTAGGACTGAACGTAAAACTGTGGGTCCAAAGCACACACCCTCCCAAATAAGCGACGGTTGCTGAAATATGAACTGTTACATGCGTTTTTAAAAATGTGTTGTAAAAACAAAACAAACAAAAATATCCAGGTCAGACTGAGTTGCTGGAAGGACAAATCAGCAACTTCCAGTCGTGCCAGTCTGGTAGTCTAATGGTCAGATGCACAATCCCAGTGAAGCGTGTGCAATCCAATCATTTTTCAAGCTAATGCAAGTCTGACATTTAAAAAAAAAAAAAGCTTTTTTCAGATTTTGGCTTTTCAAGATGATATTGGCTATTTGATCTGACATGTCATCAAATAATTTAGTGACTGCAGGTCACAAGGGCGAGGTCCTACTTGCTTGCCAGAAAGGTTAATTTTCACTCAAACTGCCGCTCAATTACCCGCCACGGTCCGCTTCCATCTATTCCATTAAACCAGACATTTGGCTGCAGAGATGCATAATTGAAATTTCATTGGGAAGATGATTTGAGTCTTTTTTTCCCCCTGTCCTATAAAGTTAAGTGGCAAAAAGGGGCAGATAAAGGAATCCATTTTTTTTGTCTTCATTGGTGGAATCTGAACACGATGAGGCAAGATGCGCATTTTTGCGCCGACTGGAAGTGGCCATTTAAATCATGTTGTTTTATTAGTCATAGACTTGATCGGATTCCTTGTAACTTGGAAAAATTGGACAGTTTATAAAACAACACGAAGACAAATAAGAGCAGAAATGTTGTGTGTGGGTGTCAGCGAAAACTTCACACCTTGTCATCATTTGCCGCACCCTAACGTCAAATTGCAGCAACTAATTGAATCCCACGTCGACAACCTAACTTTCTTATTTCTCCTCTGTCAGGTTCTCGTAAACATCGGGAAGAATTTCGACGAGGAGAGGAGTAATTTCATTGCACCGCGAAAAGGGATTTACAGTTTTAACTTCCATGTAGTGAAAGTCTACAATCGCCAAACAATACAGGTTAGTGTGTGTGTGTGTGTGTGTGTGTGTGTGTGTGTGTGTGTGTGTGTGTGTGTGTGTGTGTGTGTGTGTGTGTGTCTGCGCGCATCTTATTTCTCTAGTGAGAACAAAAAATGGGTGGGCATCAACAGATGATGGTTAGAATCCAAACATGCACAGAGTCACAATCAAATGGGGCGCCTGCAGTGCAATACTGCAGCCGCCACAACTTCAGCACCACGGACAGCACATATTTCCTCCACTTCTTTGTTACAGTATTCAAATGGCGAGGTTCCACGCCGCACGGCTTTGAATTTACAGTAAAGAAATATCTATTTGCTGGTCTGTTAATACCCAATTAGGGGTACGCGTCCCCCTCGGGGTACGTGAGCACATTGCAGGGAGTACCTGGAAACATGTCATCATTTATTTTGCAGATCGATAACCTGTGGCGCAGCGGCAGCAAAATGACAACAGCCGCATGTCAACCCAAGTGTGACATGAACCCTTTCATGCACCCTGTAACCTGATAACATGATAAGCTGTCCACTGTTGTAACCGCTGTCCCTGGAAAGGTTTTAAGGGGACTTCTTCAAAGGAGCGCCACTTTTTGGTGGTCAGTGTGACAAGAGTATATGCAGCAAAAGGCAGGTTCATTCAAAGTCATATATATTTTGAAATATATTGATGTTTGAATTAAAAAGAAGATAATACCTGAGAATTAAGTGTTCACATTTCGGAAACAAAAGAAAAAGATTTTCATGTTGCAATCAGTTGTGTTACGTTCCACTTTTGGAGACTCGTCAAGCCGCGTTAGGGGGTACTCATGCTATGACAAAAGGTTTCGGGGTAGACAGTTCGGGAACCACACCCATGCAAAACCGCCTCCCCATCGTCCCACTTTTAACTCACTTCCACCGCATGCGCCCTGCTGCCTCTTTTGATTCTTTTGATGTGTCAAGTGATAGGAAATGTTTGAGCAACCCTTCACCCTCGTTCCCTCCCTGTATTAAACATGTGCATAATGAGTGTTAGTTACAATGTGTTCTTTGCAAATTAAACTGTTGCGTAATTATGCTGTGGGCTCCCTGGAGTTTTGCCGTTACGTGTTGCTACTTAGACGCTATTATTGGAGTCCCAAATTAATTATCGCGGCATAGCTGCGGCAACAGCGAGGAAGGCGGGAAACATTTGGAGCGGGTTATTGTTGTCTGGCTAGGCGCACAAAACACAACTGAAGGTGACAAATGTGAGGCGCGTTGCTCTAAATGTCATCAAGTTAGTCAAACGGTGCAGAAGATATTGAAATGAGGAAAACAGAGTGATTTCAACTTGCTTTCCAAATACAGAACAGGTGTCGAAGTTCCTCCCATCCATCCCCGCTACCCGGCGTGTTGAAAACTCCCGCTGTTTAATTGCCTGAGAGGCAGTTGTTGCGACGCGCGCAAGAAATGCGAGGCAGCAGATGAAAAACACACGTGGCAAAGCATGAAGGGGAGGCAGCGAGGAGGGCGCATGAAAAGGAAGGTGGGAGAAAGGAAAGGTGAAAACGAACCCGCGTGGATGGACGGGAAAAGTAATGAACGGGCTAGTTGAGGAATAAAAGGGAACGATGGTCACTAAGGAAGGGAAAAGATGCTTTGCGGGGACAATCAGGATGAAAAGATGAAAGTTTGAGGAAGCATTGATCATAAGACACCTTTCCAGTGCAAAAAAACTGCTTATTTTGATTAATTTTGAGGGATCAGGCTGTGTTGCGTATTCGTTTTGCCTCAGTGAATCAATTCACTTGCAAAGTAATGCACTTTATTCTTATTTATGTATTTTCAATCAGAAACCAGCCATCTGACACATGACAGATAACATGACGCCAAGCGACACCTCTTTTGCGATTAGATTTATGAGGTTCTTATAATTTGGTGGTTTCCTAAAATGCAATATTTAATCGGCGATTAATCAGAATCAGAAAATATTGACTGTTGACGAGCGGAAATTCTGAGGATTTGGACAAATTTTAAATTAAAAAGAGGTATCTAAACAATGACTCGATTAACAAATATCTTAATCCATTACTTTATCTATTAATTGTCAATCGATCTTTGCACATCGAAGGAAATATGTGCAGTGATTCAATCTTTTTCATTACTTAACACAGTTTTTTTTTTTTTTTGTCTGAAATGAAAACTCAATTCACCTGGGATTGAATGTCTGGATTCTTAAAAACCCAAAATATGTCATTGGCAGTGAAAGAGTTTCAAATAAAGTTGATAAAAGCACTTTTTTTCCTGGACTAAACGCATTTCGGGTCAGCATCTGTAAAATAACATGGCTGCAACCCTGGTGGTACTCATGCAGGGCACCTTAATAATCTGGGATACTTTCCTTCAACTTTGCCAGAATACTGGCCTGGTCCTGATTTTCATGTCAGTGTGCAAGGCTTGCTGCGCTTTTGACAATTTCGCCTTCTCCAGACATAGCGAACCGGCACAGCAGAAAGAGAGTCTTAGGGGATGCATCCGGCGGGATGACAATCTGTTTGCAGAAAGTCAATCTAAACCTTATGCCTGCTCAGAGCATGTCTTAACACCAGCGTACGGTAGGCAACTGATCTCACGATGCATTTCATTTAATGGGTTGGCATGACCAATCAGGGGTCTGCGGTGGTCTCCAAGTCCCACTTCAAGGTGCAGCTGGGTTTCTGCCATCTGTCAACGTTAGTGTTTGACTCCCACGCCGCATTTGAAGGTAGTGAGAGGATCCGCTTTGATTAGCCATGATTGATGTCGGCTGTGACCACTACCACAGTGGCGCAGCCCTCCCTCCCTCAGAGATCTGCAAGTTTATCAACATCAGATTCACGCCACGTGCCGCACAGGATTCACGCCGGCCATGGCACTGGAGTCCATAGACTCTTCTTTTTCACTCCCATTGGCTGCCTGACAGGTCACATTTTTTTTCCCAAGCATTTCTACTGTATCCGAAAATCAGCACAGCATGGTGAGGTTACTTTCTGCACATCCTGACCTGCCAAAATATTCGATAGCTGCTGTCCTAGAATCAGTCCTCACACTCATCACTGCTCAGCGCTTTGCAATGAAACAGACAGGAAGCAATGCTAAACTAAAGTGGCTGGAGTGGCTTGAAAGGGGAAGTCAACCAAGTTTTCTGAAGCTGAGCAATGATTGGTTGTTACCGGAACCTTAAGCAACTGTGATGTCAGAGTGAATTTCTGAACGTACCCCTGGTTGAAGGAAGCAAACAAGGACAAAACCTCCGTTTCCAACCACAGAAAACTTTTCCTTTTAAATTGAAAATGGCTTACTTTAACTAGAATCTTGCATTGCAATATGGTAGAATCCTGCTCAATTATTGTGCCTTTTGCTGCTGTAAATTCTCGTAGCGTCAGGGAGTCGCATGCTAAACTAGCGATGCATCACACGTTAGTTGCCATGACTACTACTTCTTTTTCCATTCCTTCTACTTTCTTTTGTCATTTGGCAAATACCTTTGGAGCATTATCAATTCATATCCTAAAGAAGGTGGCTACCGGAGGTCATACATTAAAAGTCTTCGACAACCGTCAAAAGAAAGTCAACATTGTCACAACTGACTCTGTTGCCCTGGATAACCAAAAATCTAAAAAGCCATATAGTTCTCCAGGGCAAAACTATTTAGCTATCCTTCACACGTACGTGAGCCAGGGGCTTCCTACAAAGCTTTTAAAAATTTTTGTATGTTCTGCTTTTTTACAAGCAACGTCGACCTCAACTAGCATCGTGCAAGAGAAATCCTGGGTGAGAGAGATGGAAATTGATTACAAACATGAATCAGCCAGTACCTGAATGCACATTTTTTTGTACACCTGTTTTCAATTAAAAATGCAGATTTTCTAGCTAGAGCGTGAAATGAAGTACCACCGTGGCTTTCCTGTATGTGTACCCATCTTAAGCGCTAACAACAGATGTTCTTATTCTTGTTCTTTTTCCCTCATAATAGCTTTTGTTTTTATTTCAGCTGTGCGCTTTTTAACGCAATTTGGGGAGCATCTGTTCGAAAAATACAAAGAGACTCGCTGTGGGGTTTGAAGCTGTAACTATTTTGTTGAGTTGCTTCCATTGTCGAGTTCCTTCCATTCACATAAGGGCCGTTCACACGGGCAGATTTATTTCGGACTTACTCCGAAACTGCTCCCCTCGAGCGTTCATACGTGCAACTTTGTTCCGGCGTAGCGCCCGAAAACAGCTTGTTTCGGATCAAATTTAATCCACCTCAGGGAGGTGGTTCAAAAATTTGCTCCAGAACAAATGCTCGTTTGCGAAGCAGCACCGATGCAAATGTGCACGTATGAACGCAACTGGGTTAAATTTGCTCCAGAGCAAATGCTCGCTTGCAGGGGAGCGGGGGAGTGCATCCGGGTACTTGCCAACATGCATCCTGGGTATTTTGCGCTTCAAAACATGGCGGGTCTTTTCTCTCTCTCCTGCGGCGTCTGATTATCGACCACATCGTTGATTTCTCCGGAGAAGAAGCCATTTTGTCACAAAGAAGGAGGGAAATGGTACTTCCTTTCCCGCCTTCTTCTTTCTTTACGCATGCGCATGTTTTACTTCCGCATTCCTGTCGTTTTTTCCGCAACAGGAACTGCCCGTGTGAAAGCAAGTGGAGCTGCGTCGATGCTGCTCTCGTGCTGTTACGCTCAGCGGCTTTGTACGTGTGAACGCTCCACAAAATTTGTTCCGGTGCAAATTTATATCGCAACAAAATACTCCGGTGCAGCGCCGAAACAAATCTCCCCGTGTGAACAGGGCTATTATATCATACATAAAGCGTAGAAACCTATGTGGCCTGAAGAATGGAAACAGAAGTTCAGAACATTGACTTAACCCTCGATTGCATTTGCAACTTGGCATACTGACTACCGGTACATATTATACACACCAATAAGTTGGGTTTGTGATGTTTCAATTTCTCCACTTTTTCACACTTACAGTATTTAGAAACTTACACGAGCTCCCTTGACAAACAATGGAGGGTTCCAAAACAATAATTTGTCCACTTTTACAACGCAGGTCCTCAACGAATTCTCGTTATTAAACAAATTATGTACAAACATAAAATATTGAAAAATACGCTTTTGGACTGCGTATGGCGTTTATAATCATATTTACTATTTTTCATGATGGTAACAAGTGTAACACTTGAGAAAGTTATGCACTAATGACTTCAAGGAAATCTGTTCACTGGCCGTTGCTAGTTACCACAGACTGCATAACATAAGCAACAGTGCTTCTGACAACATGACTTTTCAACATTTGTGATTTTCTTTCACTTTCTGCTTTCATTGGTCCATGCGGCTTTCAAACATTGAACCGGAGGTCACTTGCGAGCAGGCTCGTGTTTGCTTTAACCGAAACCAAACGTGCATGTTTTTGAAACGTGAACATGCAAATTCCACACTTGAAGGCCGGAGCCCAGATTGGAATGATAATTAATCCCTAGATCATCAGTAATAATAATTAGAACAGCAATCATTTTTGAATGCAAAATCCAATACATAAATACACAGTAGAGAGATGACCAAATGCAGCCAGTGTCGATATTTTACACTTAATCAGAGATTTTGTGATTTTTTTATTTGGTCCTAAAAGACTCGCATGCTGCGTTTTATATTTGCGGCCTCTCCGCGCTTCCACCTTTCATATTTGGCTTCCAAATTTTTTTTCTACGTCTTCTTTTAATCGTTGGCTTCCTGCATCCCCTTTGTTGCACTTGGTCGGTTATTGCCTCTTGCTCCATAATAAGGCACTTAATTGATGCTTATGCATAATGAATGTGGGTCAATTTAGGCCTGACCAATGTGCGGTCCTATTACCATGCTTTTATTTTTATGCCTGGTAATTGAGGTAAGGTGAGGAGAGTGTAGTACAGTCTTCATGGGAGTGTATGTGCTAGTGTGTGTCCTCAAGGGTTAATGTCCGCGGAGCACAACATATCAAGGGGTTAATAAGGGTAATTTGACACCTATGTTCTATGTAATGCCCTGATTGCATTTAACTGCTGATGTCACCTCAACATTCTAGATAAAAGAACAGAACTATTGATAAGTGACTCCTTAAGGTCTCCATCAAAGTAAGTGGCAGCTGAGTCAATAATATTTGCATCAAAATTATTACAGTATGCCACAAAGAACTGGATCGGTCCGCTAATTCTACATAATACAGGCGTGAAGAGCAGTTTTGAACTAGACTCTTGGCCAACATAGCATGTTCAGAGTTCTCTTTGGATCACAAAGAACTGAACAAATCTCAACATCTTTAAAAAGAAAGTTTTACTGATTAAGAAACATACAATGCCATTCAATAGACATTTAACAACTCCATTTGAGCTGATCGTTGCATGGGAACCTGCATTGGCGCCGATCCCAGCTATCTCAGGGCACAAAGTGGGTACAACCTGAACTGGTTGCCAGCCAATCGCAGGGCACACAGCGACTAAAAACTATTCACGCTCACACTCACACCTAGGCACAATTTAGAGTGCTCCATTAAGCTCCCATGCATGTTGTTGGAATGTGGAGGAAACCGGAGAATACCCGGAGAAAACCCCACAGGGCCGGTGTCATGTTTCTCAGATATGATATGGCCGGTAAGCATGTACTGCGTATTTGTCATGTTTTGGGAGGTGGTAGTTGGAGGAGGACGCTAAAAAGCAGGGAAGCAGGGAGGAGCAGGGTGGAGTGACCAAGATGTATTTGACAAAAACACAAACCGGAGTACACAGGAGAAACAAACTCCAAAAACTCACTCAAAAATAAACTCACAGAAATCACAGGAAACAAAGTAGCAAACAAAACCTAAGACTGAAAACAAAACCTAACACGTGCACACAGCAACACACAACAGCAACAATGACCCGACACCGAGTGGTCGTGCCGGGAGTCCATTTAAACAAACAAACTAATGACACAATGACAAACAGGTGTGCAGCTGCAGGCGGAGCCCTACAGTGCCACCTGTTGGTCACAAACGGAACCATGACAGCATGAAGTGGAGGAGTATTGGAAGGACACACAGGAAGGTGGGCTAACTGATGGCAACAAGAACTTGAAGTGGAACAAATGTAGCAAAAAAATAAGTACATGAAATGAATACCAGTTCAGCGTGGATCGCATCCTAAAGCATAAGCGCAATGTATAAAAGATATTAAACATACATTGTGTGCATATATTAAAAGTGAGCGCAGTCCTATGTGATATCTCCAATGAATCCTGTATTTTATTGGTTTCAGCACTAGAAACTACACTTCCCCCCCCACACACACACATTGACCTATGGCACGTCGCCATCCTGATATAATGAAAAAAGGAGTTCAAGTAGCGTCTGAGTGTTTTCATGTAATTATTCAATGCAACATACTAACACTCGTTCTCACACGTGTGCTCTGACTCTGAGTCACCATTAAGCGGGTTGCCCATTAAAGAGGAGTGGCGGCCCAAAAGAGCTCTCCACTCTCTTCATCGTGCCCACACACACACACACACACACACACACACACACACACACACAATTGTGCGTCAGGAGGTGGCGTGATGTATAAGTGTATAATTATGGTGTGATTTTTATGGTTATGCCGCATCCGTTGATTTTGCGAAGTTTCGAAGGCCAAGCATTTTGATTTTTTTTTCGGATGAAGCAACTTTTGTTCTTTTAACAGTTACTAGTACTGCACTGGTACGTACATTATGTACACACACATGGTACACTTGTGTGGATTTTATTAGACTAACCTAAGCGCCGTATGTCATGTAGTGTGACTGTTGCAAATACTGTGAAAATATGATGATGACAATTCATGATCCTGTGAAGCAGTTAAAAGAAAACCACATGCAAGACGTTTGTAATTGTTCAGAAAAAAAAATTACCACCACAAAGTGAATCAACACCCTATTAACAACCTTTGCTATACATTATCAGTCCAACAGTGTATGAGGTGGGTGAGAAAATTCCAGGACTGGGGTCGGAAAATATATTTTTAAAAATAAAAATGTTATTTATTATTATTATTATTATTTTTTTTTATGAGTCTTCTTCTTCATGACAATCAACCACCATGACAACGGGGCTGCTCACAATTCCTGGCCAAGAGGAACACAGCCGGGCTCGAGCAACCTCTGCACTCACTTGACCTGGCTCTGTGAAATTAGGATTTTTTTTCTTCTTCTTCTTCCCACAAGCTCAAGGGAGTCCTCACAGAGACCCGTTTTTAAAGATGGCACTGATGTTAGAAGTGCAGAGGATCTCGGAAAAATCCATCCAGGTGCATGAACGAACAACGGAAAAGACACGGAAAGTGCACTAATTTCCAAAACGATCACTTGCGAGGCAAAAGCGGAGTCTAGTCCTGAAATATTTCTGCACTTCAGCTTGTTTGCTTCAAGACTGTAGGAACTTCCGTTTGGTCTATACATAGAAATACATTCATTTTCTAGACCCACTGACCAGTGTGTGTGTGTGTCTCAACTCGGAATTCGAAGTCAGATCAATTCCACGAAATAGACTCTCGTTTGTTTTAAAACGTCAAACGATTTGCGTGTTAGGCGTTCGCTCTATTCAGGTGGGTCCTTGACTTCCGTGCTCTAATTGTGAATCCGTCTCCATCCGTCTGTTGTCCAGGTGAGCCTCATGCACAACGGCTGGCCCGTCATCTCAGCCTTTGCTGGCGACCAGGATGTGACCCGCGAGGCGGCCAGCAATGGCGTTCTGATCCAGATGGAAAAAGGAGACCGGGCCTACCTCAAACTGGAGAGAGGAAATTTGATGGGAGGATGGAAATACTCCACCTTCTCCGGCTTCCTGGTGTTCCCCGTGTAGAGGAGAAGCGTGAAAGTGGAGCAGGGGAGTAAAAAGGAGGAGGAGGAGGAGGAGCTGGTTGTTGATGGGAAGTGCAAACGAGATGGCGCTACGCGGGCAAGAGAAAAGAAGAGTTGACGACGGACTTCTGTTCGGGATGCTGCCGAAGAGTTGAAAAGTGTGGCCACCTTCTTCTCTTCTCTTCATTCTTTCATCCATCATCTATTCCTCCTAGTGTTGATCTGTGGATGGCCCCATTTTTTTATTTTTTGTTGTTGTTCTCTGCTCCATTCAATACATATAACGTTAGTGTAGAGTAGCCCTTCCGTCCCTTCATTCCATCGACTACTTTGAGGAATGTTTCTTTCATAGTTCAGCCCATCTAGTTTTTTTTTTTTGGGGATTGCTCTGATTTTGGAGCAAACACCAAAATGTACATCGTTCTTCTTCAAGAAGCTTTAGTCAATCCTTTGACCGCATCTTCTCCAGAAGACTCCCCAAATCCACCACCACCCCATCAGGCTGCAAGAGACAGCAACAACACCTCCAAATGCCAAGTTCACACGGGAACTGTTAATCAACCGAATTTTGTTTTTGTTTTTTGCGCAAATATCAACAATGATAATCATGATTTTGCAACGGGCTTCAAAACTGCGGCAAAGCACATTAGGCGCAGGGCATTTTGAACGGTGCTGCTTTTCTTGCTTTGTTTCCTTTTTTTTTCTGTCTCTGAAAGCTGCAATTTCGTTTGACTTCTCTGCGACCCACCCCCACAAGACCCACCCCCCTTGTTCCTCCTCCACGAGCGGTCCATCTCATCCTCCTCCAAACCTTCCCCCACGTGTACTTTTATCTGCTGCTGTATTCGTTTGCCTCCTAGCACGGACTAATCCTTGCTTTACTTCAACGTCAGACTTGGGACTCTGGGACACTCAAAAGAAACAATATGTCGTACATACATGAGGTTATATCATAGATCCCAGCCACAGTTTCTACCGCGACTATGATGATGATAACAAAAATACCCACACCTTGAATCGAATCCGGTTGATGACTATAATGTCTGTATATTCTGTATTTCAGTGTTATATCGAAGGAAAAAAAATGATTATAAGGGGAACTTCTAGTGATTTTGTGTGGGGAAACTGGGCTGCTGTTATGCTCTTCTGATGGCAAGAAAATTTGCTTCTTGTTTTTTTTTGGGGGGGGTCAAATTAAGTTGTGGCTAAAAAGCTCAGATGCTACATACATACAGTGTTACAGTATATTATCAGAAGATAAAATGCTATTATTATTATTATATTATTATTATTATTATCTTGGCTGTAAATTACATGTGAATATTTAGACCTTAAAAATTCAGATTTGTCACTCAATCAAATGGATTTATTATTGACTGTTTTGTTCTTTTAATTGCTCTGACATCAATAAAATGTAAATGTAATTTTATTTTTCTTTAACCTATTTCACTGTCTGGTCTGGTAGTTTATTCAGTCAACATTTTTGGTGTCATGTTCTTGTCCACTTGTAGTTGTCGTCGCACTTCCCGACTCCCTCCGCTGCCGCTTTCTCTTGTTTGCCATCTCTTTTTCTTTTTTTTTTCCTCAGGCTTTCCCCTTTTCCCGCCGTCTCTCTCCACTCTGTTGGTTTTTAAGGTTTTGTGGTTTGTTTCTCTCCAGACTAATGAGCTCCGGGGGGAAAATTTGTGCTGGGGAAAAAAAAAAAAAAAAAACACAAACATCATTTCCTTCCTCCCTTCTCCTTCTCGTCTCTTCCTTCTTTTTATTTCATCTCTTCGCTCTTCATGTCTTATGTTGCCGCCACTTGTCCCTTCCCAAAGACCCTCCTTTAAACATCTTGTCCTCAATTTCTCTCTCCGTCTATGCTCCGAGCCCTGGCTTCGCTCTGTAAACACAGCTTCATCTCCTTATTGTTTTTAAGTCACTTGTCATCGCTCAGTGAACGTTTGGAGGACTCGAATTTCGAGCATTCGGGGAAATGTGTACACATACTGTACTGTACAAACAAATGTCAAGCGAAAGCTTCTGTAGTCACACAACGGTCTCAAAAGGGGTGACATGTTTGGAGCCTAATGTACTTTTGCTCATTTGTTTAAAAGAATGCCCTGTGATTCAGTGGCAACCGGTGCAGGGTGTACCCTGCCTCTTGTTGGGATTGGCTGTAGCGCCCTGCAACCATAAAACAGGTTAAGTGGGATGAATGGATGTTCTCAAGAAAAAAGCCGAGTTCTGAATCAGCAAATTGTCTTATGCCGTTTCCGTAAATTAAAAATGATTCTAAACACAATTGGCATCTTTTATTTTTGTTGTGTTTTGGATTTGAGATGGAGAGCTTTAATGCGTGCTTATTTTAAGACAATAGATTTTTGGTGTTGGCAATTGGCTGCTTATAATGTGTCACTGAAATCTATGCGATTCATTTCACCTCTTTCTGCCAATTACAATGACCATTTTATTCAAATACTGTACAGTAGCATACATTGAACCATTTTTGGGAACAAACGCTCAAACTAAAGCTACTGCAAGACTGCGGCAAAACACAAAATCAGTGACGGCCGCCATGGAACTCAAATGAAATGATACCATATGGCAGCCATGGCCGCTCCTTCCTATATGGCTAAAGCAACAACTCAATAATACAAGAAGAGTTGAACGAGCATTGGAAGTTAGCTGGCTTTTGTGTTCATGTGAAGAGACAAAGTAAATGGTGAATACACAATTTATTGGGTTAACTTGATTTCACACTTGGAGGGGGTGTTCATCCTTATCTTAAAGCTACAGTGTAACTCCTCTAGAATGAAACCAACATGGGCGAAAATACCCCTATTCGTGAAAAAATGTTCATGCATTAACACAATTCACATTCTCCTGCCCCCCATACGACGAAACCCCCTGTTGCGTTATCCGAAATCATTTTCTCTGCTCCAGCCTCGCGAAGACATTCACTAAAACGAAGTCTTATCCAACAGTGACCTCTACTGGTTTGTTCGGAAACGGCAACAGCAACCACCACACTGGTTTAACGCTAACTGGAGCGCTAATTAGCGTGAGGCTTTTAGCCTTCGAGAGCTAACTAGGCCATCGAGGACTACGAAGCGTCTCGTGGCTGTTTTTAGCATGATAACAAGTAAAGCATTCGAGGAAACGTTCGTTTATTTGAATGTCCGTCGAGCCACGGGACGCTTCGTAGTCCTCGATGGCCACAGTTAGCTCTCAAAGGCTAAAAACCTTAAGGTTGGCTTAAAAGTTCATTGCATGACATCAGCTGAGCAACGCTGTCTTGGGTTAGGGTTAGGTAGAGACAGAGAGATGGTGGAAAGAAAAGCCACCAGGTCCAGAAGTATTTGTTATTGTTAGATTCAGACGAGCGTGGACGTTATAATGCTAAAATGGCTACAAAATGGACCTTCGGATGTCAAGCAGCTAAGACAAGAAGAGCTCTGATGCTGGAAGATAGGGTAAAAGTGATCAAAATGAAAGACGGAGCAAACAAAATAAAAGACATTATCCAAGAAATTGATGTAAGTGAATGCTGATTGTAAATTTCTTTCCCTTTTTTTCTTTCTACACTGACAATATGAAGTGTCAAATAAGTGTGTGCTCGTACTTATGCACTATTGGAATAAAAATAGAGTACACATGCGTTTGTGTGTGTGGGTGTGTGTGTGCTTACATCTGAGACTAAATTTGCTACAGTGAAAAAACCCGTTGTGAAAAATTTCTTGCCGCAAACACGATTTCGTTGTAGAGGAGTTTCACTGTACCAGCCAGAATCTGCACGAACTATCTTGTGTGTTGAATGACGATGCATCTTTCCACGCTGTGATTGTCCAAAGTGTGTGCGTGCGTGTGTGTGTGTGTCTGTGTGTGTCTGTGGCGATGTGTCGAGAGACCTCCGGTTCGAATAGGATTGTAGCAGGCACACTGCGATTTAGCCATCTTGAGCAATTCACAGCAGCGCGGTCCACCCATGTGAGTGTGTTATTGCTTATACTTTGCTCCACAACCTCCTCTTTCTCCCCTCTCCGCCATCAGAGAGACATCAACACAGGGGACGATTATTTCAGGGACTGGAACCACAGAAGCTTTGGCAACACCGTTTGTAAGGACACACGCACACACACACACACACACACACACACACACACACACACACACACACATTTCTTCAAAGTCTTTACATTGTGCTTAATGCCATTCATGTTTGGAATTTGTGCCTCTTTGTCCCAAAAGTCTTTCCTTCATCTCAATCCTTGTCATTCTACCAACATTTGCACAGTCACGCACAACCTTTACAATACTCTCCTATTTTTATTCAAACACACAGTCACACACACGCACACACCAGTGGTTGAAATACCACCCTGGTGTGATGTTACTCGTAAACAAAACCAAGTAACGAATTCATCATGAATAGTACTGGATTGCATAAACAGGACATGCTCTTTCAGACGATGGCAAAAATCACAATTCTTACGAAACAGCAGACGCACTCCTGTTGTATGAATGAAAAACATTTGTGTGTGTTATACTAGTCCACTGATAATCTAATAACACTAGTCAACAATGTTTTGCAGTTTTCATTCATCAGAGAGGCAAGTGAACTTTCCCAGATTTTCTAAAAATATAAAGATATATTCTTTAATATTTTAAAATCTTTATTAATCATTATTTATGAATGAAGTGTTAGGTTTAGCAACAGAAGGATGAGAGGGATGACGACCAAGCCGTTCCTTTTCATTTTTAACTGTAATTTTACCTTCTCTGCTGGATACTATCATCATGTGGACTTAATCGAAATTACATTACAATACAAATTGATGAGTTCTAGCAACTTTTCACCGCATTTTCCACATCCCGGATGAAATAGCGCAACTGGCAGGATCAGTGGGTTGCTGATGGGTCTGGCAGGTGCTGTTGGCAGCGGAGGGAACATGAAGAAAAGCGGAACTGCCGAGCCTGGCTTTGTCCAAGCTAATGGCTAGCCAATCAAAATAGTGTTGCATCGATACCGATATGAGTATCGGGACGGGCCCCAATATCGCATTCAAATGCTGGTATTGGTATCTGCGACAAATAACGCACTGATGTGTGATCACAGGTTTTCAGTGCATGCCAAGGCAAGCTAACGCTATAGACCCTTATCTCGGATCTCATTTTCACCAAAATGCTTAGTGTCGTCAGCTTATTCGAGGGCCCGTGCGTGGAAGGAAGTCCAGTGACTTCAACCACAGTGGTGAGACAGACGAACAAAGGGCAAAAAAAAAAAAAAGCACTCTGCCTGTTATTTGTCGCGTAAAACGTCTGTAAAATTAAACACATGCTAATTGGGCCTGTGAAAAACAATCAGACCCGGGCATTTTCATGAATTTAGAACCCCCAAGCCAACAAACGCTCATACCTGAGAGCGACGGTGACAATGTGAAGATGACTTGAACAAGTATCTTTTCTGTGCCTGGAGGTCAGGCCTCCAAATGGAAGCATCGCGGAATGTCAAATAGGATGCGTGTTGCTGCGGCTGACCTGAATGTGTACTGTAGATCGTGCGTTATGAGCTGAGGTGACGAGGGAGTGCAGACGACGATAGAGCAGACCACAGAGTTATAGAAAGACGGAAGACAAAGCAAAGAAAGAAGATAATGAACACGGACAGCTTCTTTCCGGCAGTGATGTTCGAAGAGGAGCACACTCTGAATGTGGCTGAGTCGTTTTATGTTTGAATTTAATAATACAAAGGTTCTTTTGGCAGATCTGGACCAAATCTCATTGTGAATAACTTCCTGCATACTCACTGGCCTTAACAGGGAAGAAACCATGCAAACATGGCCTTAAGATTCCTACGCATCATGGAATCTGTCGTTCAATATCAAATACTGTGCAGACTGACGGTTTTTAATGGTGAGGGCTGACCTAGGCAAAGTGTGACCTACTGACTTTCCCTCACAGTCTTTATGAAGTCAAAATCAAATATTACCGTATTGGCCCGAATATAAGACGGCCCTGATTATAAGACGAGCCCCTCTTTTTCAAGACTCAAGTTTGAAAAAGACTTTTTGAACACCAAATTAATTTTTATACAGTAAATAATTACAGTGCATCTGAAACAAATGATTATAACAATATATTTAAGAGAAAAAGCATCTTGAAGTTTACACCATAACTTCCTCTTCAGCTGCCAGTTAACCTGGCCGATCTTCGACCCACTTTTCTACAGATTGTCGCTCGTTTCTCCATTTTCTGTTATCTCCTCTATTATTTTCTTCTCTTTTCTTTCTTACCGCAATTTTTTTATTTTTCTTCTTCGTGCTACCGCTATTTTTATTTTTATTCTTCGTGACAGGCGTTCGCTTTGGCCTGTGGAGTCAAGTTCAGCATTCGCTTCAATGATATGTGGTGCCATCTAGCGTCGTGAATGGGTATAATGTATAGACTCCAAATATAAGACGACCCCCACTTATTTCAATGCAAAAAACACCGTCTTATATTTGGGCCAATGCAGTGTTTTAATGTGTATGGAATGTAACCCTTTCAGACCATTCAGACCATCACTGAGTGGGAACCGATCCCACGTTGCCCACACACACACACACGAGTCCGGCGGGTGTACCACTACACCATCAGCGACGAGTGTGGAAAATGGATTTATTAAGCATAATGCATCTGTCACGCTGTCACAATGGCAAAGTCAGTGCACAGGACGACAGAAGGTGTTTTACTTAAGTGTCAAGAATATTTCCGATTAAAAGCGTCTTTGTTTGGAAGCGCTGTGACCACAGGGCAGCTCTCCAAGGAGCGCATCCTTATTTATGAGTCCCGTTAATTCCTATTCCCAACGCAGTGAGGACTGGGTGTGTTGAGGGGCCCACTTGAGATGTCCGCACACTGTGAAGCAGACTTGACATTTTTTTTAACTCTAATTGTGTTTTCCTCTGTCCTTTTCTGGGTTGTGTGCTAGCGTGTGTGTGTGTTTGTGTTTGTGTCTCTTATTTCCATTTCTGCGTGTGCATGCAGACACACTCATTCATCTCTCTGTTTGTGTGCATGTTTTTTGCCAATTAGGCACTCAATGACAGGACATGTGGCGAAGCAGCTAGCTGGGCTATTCATGGATCAGCAGTTATGAGGGGACATTTCCAAATACCAAGTGGCCGCACACACACAAGCGCAAATTTAGAATGATTGGCGTCAGATGATTTAAGTGATTCAGACAGAAAGGGGATGAGTGTCCATGGATCATGTGTTTACGGAGGCTTTCTCCTCTGGTGTCGGCTGCAGTTGTTCAATTGTGAATGCTTGCTGAAGTAAGGTAGCATCAGGTATGGTCAGGGACGGTTACAAATTGACATTTTCTAAATTGTATGACCAGTGGTGTTGAATATGTCAGGCGTTTCACTGGGAATATCCAACGTATGTGGTTAAAACTCCTTGACTGCAGCTTTCCCACACCGTCACGAATGGGATTTGCTGGTTTAAATAAAAAGCGGATGTACTTATTTGCTTGAGATTTCAAGTAACAAGGTGATAATGAGGTTTACGTGTCTTGCTACTTAAATGCAACCCTTCTGGCAAATTAACAGCAAGGGGGGAAAAAAAAGGAGTAAATCAGTGTGTCTCAATATCTATTTATTTTATTACACTGAGCGACTTCCTTTCTCTCGCCCCGCAATGATGGACAATCACGGGCAATTTTACACTAAATTAGTCCCAGTACAAGCTGGAGAGAGACAGGCCCGGCAATCTGGCACCCGGTGCCCGCGTGTAAACATGATTATATCCGGGATGCGGCTTCACGTTTTTGAGCACACAGTGACAGCCAATTAGGGCCGACATGAGAGCGGCTAATTCTTCAAATGGTGTGTGTGTGTGTGTGTGTGGGTGTGAGGCGGGGGGGGGGGGGTCGATCGGGTCCGGGATGGAGGGAGGAGGACGAAGGAAACAAGGATGAATGGGTGGAGAGGGGCAATTAAAAAGAGAAGGGTTGAGCAGCTTGTGTAATTATTGTGTGGGAGAAATGGCTAATGGTGAGAATGATGATGGTGGGATTCAATTTTAACTGTCATTACCGTTGGATATTTTGCTTCCGCAAGCACTGGGATTGTTTTTTTGTTGTTGTTGTTGTTATAAGTTGCCTTTTGGTGCCTTGTGATTGGCTGGCAACCAGTCCAAGGTGTAGCCTGCCCGCTCCGCTGCGAGCCTGTTTAGGCTCCTGAGACTGCATAAAAAGCATATTTTAATTAATCACAATTAAAAAGCATCATATGACAGAGTAACTATGAAGTAAGACACGGGTTCCTACACAGATGACGGTGACGAAAATGAAGAAAGGGGGTCACACTGCTCCCATTCACTTTAATGTAACCGGTGTGGTCCAGACAAGACGCCGCTCCTGTTCATTTTGCTCACAAAGACTGAAAGCTCCACTACCTTAATTACATTCAAAATTAATATATGTAGTTACGTATTGTTGGGAGAGCACAAAAAAAGCACCAAAAAAAAGTATTGAAAAATTTACTTTTATTTAATTTTCTTTTTTAACCAGTGTTGTATGCGGACACATTGCATGTTTGGATGTCAAACTTCACAGATCACAGACTCATTTTGATCTATGTATGGCATAAACCAGCAGGAAATTTGGGTTTTTGCTGGCATGAGACCTGGAAGTGGAAGTAAAAATCCTCTGGTACTCTTGTTGCCCAGGCTTGTCTCCTTTTGCCTCCACACCTTCAATGTCGTCACACTCTGTATGTTCTTGACATTGTTTCATCATCTCCAGAGGTTGAAAATAGAACCCAGGCTATTTTGACCGAACAAAGTTCACATTTCTTTTTTCGAATGGAAGGAGTGAAAGTAAAGAATGGTCAGAAAACAAAAATGAAGGCATTGAAAATGGACAGATGGCTCGATGGAAAAGGATTTCTTTGCCTATTGGTCCGCACGCAGCAGCCTTGTCCATATCCAGACCAAAACAAGCACCTTAAGTTACGTGCCTTCAAGCTGAGCGTGAGTCCTTAAGCATAATTGAGGGAGGTCAATTAGTGGTCTGTGTCCTCCCCTCCCCTATTAACAAAAAGCACATTCGACATTGATCCCAGCCTGTTGCCTGGGTAACAAAGTGACGCGCCTACTTCATGAAGTGACATTAGCTGCTGGCTTGGAAACGCTATCTTTCTTTATTCATTCATTCATTCATCTTCTGAACCGCTTGATCCTCACTAGGGTCGCGGGGGGTGCTGGAGCCTATCCCAGCTGACTCCGAGCAGTAGGCGGGGGACACCCTGAATCGGTTGCCAGCCAATCGCAGGGCACACAGAGACGAACAACCATCCACGCTCACACTCACACCTAGGGACAATTTAGAGTGTTCTATAAGCCTGCCATGCATGTTTTTGGAATGTGGGAGGAAACCGGAGCACCCGGAGAAAACCCACGCAAGCCCGGGGAGAACATGCAAACTCCACACAGGGAGGCCGGAGCTGGAATCGAATATATATATATATATATATTACTGTACAGTGATTGTGTGTGAACCAATGTCGTGAATATGATGATAATCACCGCGATGTGTGTACACAAAGGAGGTAAACTTTTTTTTTTAAGGTTGCAGGTCTACTTTTTTTAAATGAACTGTCAAGACTTTTAAAATACAAATCCATCCGTCCGTTATCCGAGCCGCTTTTCCCCACAAGGGTCACTCTCACTATGTTACAACGCCAAATAGAGCTGTTATCTCCAATCATTTTTTTTTTTAGAAACAGATGAAATTCATCCTCATCAAAGAACGAATTTTAGCTTTTCCTTTGTCTTCACCGTACGCACAACAAGTTGTCCGTTTTAAACAAATGTGCAGATTTCCATATCAGTCAATGCACGTTGATGATTTAGAAGCTACTCGTCTCTACTTTTGATACTGAATCTATTTGACATTGTAATTAACATACCTCATAGTTGAATAGCAAATGTATCCACTCATCTGTTGCCCACTTCAGCAAAGATAAAACTTTACTGCCCACCTGTCAGTCACAGCATTACATGATTGAAGACAATCAACAATTGGATTTTGTAACAACAAAGAAATGGTGATAAACTGTCAAAGGTGTGTGGCTTTGGCTTTTGGGGTTTGGCATCCCCTTACTAGGACAGAGAGATTTCATCCTGGTCCAAATTTAAAAAAAACAAATAAAAAGGGAAGTGACTGAGTCAATTTATGTTTTATTTTCCTCGGTTATCACAGTATGGCTCGGTGCAGGGCCTCGCGAGTAGCCAGACCTGGTGTCCAATGCAGTTTGTGATCTGCCGAAGGTTTTTTAACAGGTGGCAAGGGAGGGAGTTGCTCTTGTGATTATAAAACATATGCTGCCAACTCCACGCTTGAGAATCGGGAGACTAAATGCTTGTAAACCTTCTCCTGTTTTGTCCGGAATAGCCAGCGGTCATTGTTTAGGCTGCGGGCTACAGGATTGATACCTGGAATAATCACTGTCAATCATCATTGGGGCTCACCCGAACAAAAGCTACAAGGAGAGGTGTTATTAAAACAGTAAAGCTACATGTCACGCTTATCACTCTCAGCGCTTAAATTTCTCCCATTTGACCCTTATTCTCTCTCTCTCTCTCTCTCTCTCTCTCTCTCTCTCTCTCTCTCTCTCTCTCTCTCTCTCTCTCTCTCCACCAGCAAGTTTTAATCTTGTTGAGGTGCACGTGGTTCTCATAATTCCCATGCTATGCGCAACATAATCATGCGCGGTCTGAAAGGCAATTCAGTTCCACCCTCAGAAAATGAAAGGAAAGGGGAGAAAAAAAATGACCCTGCACAGGTTATTGCTTTCTGTTAAGCGTGCGTCAACAACTCTTGAATTTAATGCATTCCCACAACAGTGGCTGGCCCGTCGGGCCTCGGGGGAAATAACAGCACGTGGCCGTTTGGGGATTATGGATGAGAAGAGCAGAGAAAAGGTGTGAGACATGTACTCCTTTAAGACTTATGAGATGACGATGGAGCACGCGGGATGCCAGGCCCTCGAAGCAGGGGCCTCGTCATTTAGAAAGAATAATCACGATGGAGTCCGTCAATGTTTTCCAGCATTTTCAGCAGTCTCTTTAGTCCACAGAGTTCGAATGGCCGTGCGACAATGTGCGGTAGTCCGCAGTGAAGGAAGCAAACGGGGTGAATCAGCATTTAGCTGTTACGCTGCACACTGATTGGATATGGGCACCTCGCTACACTCCGCCAAGCTTGGTGGATGTCTTGGTAACAGGGCTAGTGGTCTGGAATAGCAAAAAAAGCAACAAAAAAAAAACCCAAATGTACATGCGCCCTATTTTTAATCCTCACCAAAATTGCTTGACACCTTTGCCAACCCTCCCCAAAAAATTGAGTTTCATCTCGACTCTTTTTACGGAGCACTTTTAAAACAACCATAGCTGCATACAAAGCACCGCATAAACTCAGACGTGAAAACAACGGCAGTTAAAACAATGAATTAAGAGCCAAAAAAGTCTCCATAGAGGAGGTCGAAGAAGAGATCATAGCTCTCAATGCACTGGATACTTTAAATCAATCATTCCCCTCTCCTATAAAAGCACTAAATGGTCAAGCAGCAATGGACCTGAAAGAGCTTGCGGTGCCTTCTCAAGGCGCCATGATCCCAGAATTCCCAATTTTATGCTTGCAAGAATCCATAAACGCACGACGACAGGTGGCTTCAACTATCAAGGCCCTTTCTTGCGGAACCACTCACACACAACATGATCCAAAGACTGACCGATAAAGCCACATACTCAAAGGATGGAGGATCAGCGAAACAAACCGTGAATTTCCTGCAGCAATTAACGTTTGAAGAAGTGTGCAACGCCCGTCGTTTGCATAGTCGCATTCAAGCGTATCCACTGGTACTTGTCAAAGTATAGCATGGCCTTGAACAGTTCACCTGAATAATCATCATCTGTAAACGTATCCAAAAAAATAAAAATGTATTTTGCACCATTCCACCCACGCGGTACATTTAACGTACATAAAGCACAACGCAAGCGTGCTTGTGTGGACAAATTCTGAATTTGTTCTCGGCGCTAAAGCTTATTTATTGTCAATGTAGTTAGGTGATGCCTAACAGCTCGGAAAGAGTCATTTGTAGACGCGCGCGCACACACACACACACACACACACACACACACACACACATGCCATTACAATAACCCACAACATTAGAATATTAGGGAAACAGCCCAATCGTTTGTCAAGGGGCTCTTTAGGGCTCGTAAAAGTGTCGCAGTGTTGAGATTTGTCATCGCCACAAAGGTTTGCTCCTTCTATTAGTCATAAAATATAGTGAAGACGCAGCGCAGGGAGTGTAAATGTGTGTTACTGGATAACACACAGGAATGCCCCCGTCGATATATATATATATTTTTTTGCTCCCCAAAGTGTGTGCCTTGGCTTCCCATGACAAAATGAAGACACACAGAGGCAAAAGGATCTTTCAGGGCACGCATGTTGTTATTTGTTGCATACCCATTTTCTGTATGCCGCCCTATTTCATTCCGCTCAGTTATTATTCCCTTCAACCTGTCACGCGCACATACACCAAAAATTAGACACACACAGACTAGCACAAAATACACACACAAAGATGCTCATCGTGACAGAGTGCTTCTATGAAGAAAGATGACGCCATTGAAGATGATGACAACTCCCATCTGACATTTACTAACCTTTTGGGCAGAGAAATGAGGATGGACGAGGGGAAGAGGAATACAGTGCACGCGCGCCTGTGTGTGTGCACGTGTGTGTGTGTGTGTGTGTGTTTGTTTGAAGGAAGAAGCATGACATTCCTGTTTTCTATTCCTTTGACCATCATATTGTGCACAAAAACCTTTTGTTGCTTTTGCCTCCTTTTTTTTTTTTTTTTTTTTTTAGGCTTGAAGTGATGTCCTTCAGATATTGCACGAGACTGCGCTACACAGCATGTCGAAGAAATAAAAAGCTGTGTCCAGTCACTGGTGATTAATGCAATATTTCTTGATGGACACACACACACACACACACACACACACAAATTCCAAATCCACACTGTGAGTATTGATGATGGGAGGACATGTACTGGATATGTCGCAAAAGTTTTCTGTGGAAACTAACAGGAATAAAAGTAGACACACAGTCAAAAATTGAGTTATTTTATGTGTTAGAATTTGGAGGACTATAGTTCAGAGCTAATGGAATGTCGACATTCTATACCAGAAGGAATAGAATGCTAGAAAGAAATTCGAATATTACATGATCAGCATTCAAAGATCATTTTAATGTGGAAATCGGGAGGAATTTGCCTTCTGGAAAGCATTTTCCGATCTGTGACCTTGTACAATATATGCGTTTCACCTTTTGAATTGATTTCTTTACAGTAAACCTTTCTTCAACATTGTAATTCATTAAGATGCGCTTACGTGTGTATACACACACACACACACACACCAATTAAGACACAAACACAACCACCTAGCATAAATGTTAAGATCGTTGCCGTGCAGTTATTGTGCCGACAAATGTCAAACTTCAGACCAAGATACATTTACACAACTCTATACATTCATTTCCAGGCAACGTTAAGTGACTAATCGTCTTAAATCCTCTCAGCGTGAATCTGGCTACTCTGGGGCAAAATTAGCTTTTATTGCACACCGTCAATCAAGTGACTAAGCTAACTCTCACAATGGTGACGTGAGCAGTAAGTGCCAATAAGGAATAAGAATCTTCTGAAATAGAAAAGAGTGCTCTGACTCCTCCACAAAGAGTTTTCGAGGCTTGTTTGGCAAATTGCTTTGCAATCATGTGGATGACACGTCGGTTTGTTCTAAATTTGCTGTTGTGACCCAGTGTCACGTCCTTCAGCATCCCGGTTGCCCACAATTTCGAGTTCACCTAATATTTTGAGTGACAAAATATACATTCATCCATTTTCCTTTTTTTTTAACCACAATAAATGATACGATTGTCAAGGATTAAGCTGATGACCGCAAAGTGTGTGATTTAAGATTTAAATAATTTTTTTCATCCCCCACCCCCACCCTCCCTGTTGTATTTAATTCAAAAGACCTCCTTGTTCTCTTCCATCCGATGAAGCAATTAGTTAACAGCAAACACTTTGAGCTTCCCATCAAGTCGGCGTGTGCTGCGATAGCTTGAACGAGTTAACCGCCATCGGAGGGGAGTCAAACATGAGCGCGACGGGTCAATTGGAAGCCTGAGGAAGAGAAGCGATGATGAAGAGTAAATGTGTAGGGTGAGAGATTATGTACATAAAGAAGCGAGATGATGATCTCGATCGATAAAAGTCCGACTTGTTTTTGGCTGTTAATAAGATGAAGAAAACCAAATGGGGAGCGGACTTCATATACTAATTGATTTGAGTCAGCAAATTATATTGGGCCACACTGGCAAGAAAAAGCAAGGCATGTACTCGAATCCTCCATCACATGCATCTCTTTGTATAAATGGCACGGTAAAGCCTGTCGTAGAATAACCTATCGTTATTCAGGTTATTCTAGATTGGGTCGAGATTTTTAGATACGACACTTGAGTGACAAGAATTTTAAAAAAGCAGCGAGGTAAATTAATTTTGATTAATTAATGGGGTTAATTAATTGTAATTTCAATGAACTATGGGTAGTGCGGTTTATTCCGAACATTTCTCATCATTTTGAGTAATTGGATTGACCCCTTTAAACAATGTGGTTGCTCCAGTTACTAGCTCTGCCTGCTTAGAAAACAAAGGCGAAACAACAATTTGACGCTATGTTTGACTAAGAACACAAACGACTTGACTCAGCATCTCAGATTTACGTCCATGTCTTTCGGCTTTGCCTGAGGCAAGAGCATGTTGAACAATACCGATGCAGTTTTCTTCACATACAGACGCACATGCTCGAGACAACACCCCGCGGCAGGAATTTGAGTCAAACTTCCACACTTTAAAAAAATAATATACTGTTTATGTCCACAAGTAATACAAACCCCCAATGGCTCCCAGACGAGAAGAGTGAGCGCTTCCAGTGCTAGCACGCTGCTCACAACTTGCAGCGCTGCATGATGCTCGGCACATTGCCCGCATCAATAAATCAGACACACATTTGTACATGTGGTGACTTTGTAAATATGCTTTTTTTCGGATAATACCACAACTTTATTCACATTACTTTTTTCTTTATCCATCCATCCATCCATTCATTTTCTGATCCGCTTTATCCTCACAAAGGTCGCGGGGTGTGCTGGAGCCTCTTCGGGCAGTAGGCGGGGGACAACCTGAACCGGTTGCCAGCCAATCGCAGGGCACACAGAGAAGAACAACCATCTGTGCTCACACTCACACCTAGGGACAATTTGGAGTGTTCAAACAGCCTGCCATGCGTGTTTTTGGAATGTAGGAGGAAACCGGAGTACCCGGAGAAAACCCACGCACAGGGAGGACATGCAAATTCCACACAGGGACCCCGGAGCTGGAATCGTACCCACGACCTCTAAGCACTATGAGCTTGACATGCTATCCACTGGACACGACAATATCATTTCTGCTTGATGGCTTCTTTCTTGTTTTGCAATTTCATTCTTTACGTGTCATGAATTCATGTCATGTTATTTTATTTGATTTTTTTTTATTTACTCATCTTGTTGTTTCAGAACTTCATTCTTGAGTATTTGCTTCCTGATCCGATCAAAGATTGACTGGTTCTTGCAGATTTTGTATTTATGTATTTTTTTGCACATTAACACATTATAACCATCCGCCATGGATATATATATATATATATATATATATATATATATATATATATATATATATATATATATATATATATATATATATATATATATATATATATATATATATATAAGTATTTATTTCTTGTTGCCTACACGGGTACAAGTGCACGCACACACTTTGAGAGACACATTTGGGATGCTGTGTCTATGCATGAATGCTGCTCTTCAGAGTTGCTGCTTTAATAATCAGTTTTAATGAGCATCACTCAGTGATTCCCTTTAGCATCTCTCTCTCTCTCTCTCTCTCTCTCTCTCTCAGCTCCTGTCATAGATGACTGTCTGAGTATTATTTAGGTTATCTTAAGATGGGGTTGCCACCACATAAGCAACATGGTTGAATGAATGTGACAGTACTGGTGGTGAGCGAATCAAATCAAATCCCGACTATTTTGATACCAACATCGGGTTTAACATTTATTGATGGACTAACAAAGAAAGCCAATACTGTATATGACTTTAGTGTCCTTGTATGGTGCCTGTGAGATCGATAGTTCAGTTTCTGCCGTTCTCCTTCACGCACTGCTTCATCAAATATCCGTGAATATTTCTTCAATCTCAATGCGTTGGCACTTGCTTTATTTAGATTGTAGTTATTGCGTTACACACATTGTTTGGTGTTTTTAACATTTCCTTTCAAAGCTGTAGAATATATGAACGGTGGGGTAGATTTGTTGTTCGATTCATTGTCTTGTTATTGTTTCCTGAACAATCCAAACCATTATTGGCCGTGATTTTTGTCCACAGTTAGTCTGGCTTTTAAGATAAGTTTCTAACGTGCGCTCTATTCTAGATTCTTTCCTTGCTCATCTCCAAACGTCCTTTGTTTGAGGCTACTCCTTCTTGTTGGAACAAGAGCCACATCTCGGCCTTTAAAGGAAAGAGGATGTCCTTTTTCAATGGTGATTCAAATGTATTCACGGCCCAAGAGGTGCGCGTCCTTTTCTTGCGACGCGAGTAAATGAGTCGCCGTGGCGTGGAAGTGAGATGTTTGCAAAGCGCAGCGTGTTGAGTGGCTCGCCATGCGGACAATCATGAATGATGTCCCATCTTCAGCGGGGTAAAGGTCACCATCATTTCTTTCTGTCTGAAGGGGAATGAGTATTGATTAAAAAAAAGACATTTTATTGTCATGTGGTGCAATGAGCCTGATGAAAAGGCTTTGGTCCATTTAAGTGGAGTTTCTTCGTTTTCGGTATCGACAACGGCATGAATGACGTCGGTGATGTCAGGTTTTGTCAGGGGAAGAAATTGGGTCAAATATGACCTAAACACAAAACGGTAACACTAATTACTACTAAGGCGGCCCGGTAGTCCATTTGCATGTTCTTCCCGGGCTTGCGTGGGTTTTCTCCGGGTGCTCCGGTTTCCTCCCACATTCCAAAGACATGCATGGCAGGCTTATAGAACACTCTAAATCGTCCCTAGGTGTGAGTGTGAGCGTGGATGGTTGTTCGTCTCTGTGTGCCCTGCGATTGGCTGGCAACCGATTCAGAGTGTCCCCCGCCTACTGCCCGGAGACAGCTGGGATAGGCTCCAGCACCCCCCGCGACCCTAGTGAGGATCAAGCGGTTCGGAAGATGAATGAATGAATGAATGAATAATTACTACTTTTACTACTCGACTCTCGTCTAAGTTGAAGTAAAATAATATCGTGAGCTCCAGTGCGGAGCTGCTCAAAGGCCCAATGAGAAACAAGTTTGGAGATTTTCAACTGTCTCTTTTAAAATTGACATTTTCTTTTCCTTGGAAGAAACTAGTTTACGAATATTTCTATGGACGAGTCTTGAATGAGAAGGGCTTGGTCAAAGATTATTTCCAGTTTCTGAGGTAGGAGTAAAGGCACTTCAATTTATCTTAAGGGTTAGCATACAGCACAGGTGTCAAATTCAAGGCCCGGGGGCCAAATCTGGCCCACCACATCATTTTAGGTGGCCCTCGAAAGCAGCTCAAACATGTCAATTTCCATGATCCTTGCTAAAATGTCGACCAAAATTTTAAATTGTACAGACACTCCCCGGCTTACGAACATCCGGGTTACGAACAACGGTACATATGAACATTTTCACAGGTATGTCGAAAAAAAAAGAAAAAGTTAGATTTTGTATTGCGCGCCTTTTTCCGAGTGCCGAACGGGGCGGAGGCGACGGCGGAGGCGACGGCGGAGGCGACGGCGGAGGCGACGGCGGAGGCGACGGCGGCGGCGACGTTCGAAGGGGGCCGCGGGGAGAGGCGTGGGGGGCGGGCGTGTGACGGTGGAACGGGCGGGGAGGCGTCCGGCGTGCCGGTCGACGACCGGTTGTCTACTCTCCCCTGCTGAAGCCGCTGCTAGTTTACCGGGCAACTAACCCTCGAGCCCTGAAGAACGTGACGAAAAGCTCTCTCCCCGTTATATGGATGTCAATATAAGCCTTAAACATACATTCCAGACAAAATATAGCACTGAAGCAACTTACGAACGAATTCACCTTATGAACAATCGTCCGGAACGTAACTCGTTCGTAACCTGGGGAGTGTCTGTATAAGAAAAGAATAAGAAAACCTTAATTCCCAATTTACAGCAGCAAAGTTATGAAAGGAAGAAAGTAGAAGAACAAAAAGCGGCGCCATCTTGAAGTCATATGTAATAAATAAGAGATGTTCTCTATGAGCATTTTCTTGTTACCAAACCCTTCACGATAGTAACTTAAACAATAGTTGAATCAACAGCTATTTTGACTTCTTTGTATGGTTTCAGTCCTAACGGCCCTCCGAGTGAGACGGTAATTAAAATGTGGCCCGCGCCAAAAATGATTTTGACACCTCTGGCATACAGTATATCTGCAAGCTCTAGTACAATTGCAAGTCTGCTGTACAGTGCCAAACGGCATTTTTTTATTTCCTTGTGTAGACTGTAGTGTGATAAATATGCAAAGAACACAGAAATCAGGAAGAGGGTAAATACGACTTCACAGCACTCTATATTAGCGATGAGGTGTGTGAGGATTTGTGCCTTTGGCAGAAGATAAATTGTAGGGGACCTTGGACCAAGCAAGCAAGCTGACACGTAACCGCAGCGAGCACATGGAGGCAGCCACGCCACTCTTACCTCCGCCAAGGCCAAACTGTTAGTAAAATCATTTATGGTTCATCATATCTCTCATCTATTTATTTGTTAGCGGGGCCATTTTCTGCTTCCCTAAGCCGCTGTCAATCAAAAGTGAGCATTATTACTGTGTACATGGCGTCCCAAATGTTGTGGCCTGTGGGTGTATGCTGCATGTTACACGTGCTTAATACTCGAAGAAGCTCGTCGCCCACACCTCTTCACGCCGCGCGCCTCCGTGCGGCTCCCTGTTGAACGCTGCTCGAGTGATTTTTTTTATGGATGAAAGTGCAAAGGAACACAAAGACATTCTTTTCCGTTCAGCTTGTCTGTCAGTTCTGGTTTCATCCATCTCGTGCCTGAGCTCTGATACGTTGGTGGCATTAAAGACAACGCGACTGCTGGGAATTGTGCGCGCACGCCTGTGATTTTTACAGGAGGGCTCTTCAACGAATTGAGTTTCTTTTTAACCCCGGCTGTGAATTTCTCAATTGTCAAGTCAGTCTTTATTTGTATCAAAAGGTCTGGTTTCCCCCGGTGTATTACAAGAAACTGTCTTTATGAGATTTTCTCTCTCTCTTTCTTTCTGTAATGAGAGGAGTCAGTACTCCACTCGTAGTCCGCGGCATTCCACTCGCATCATTTATTTAATTTTACACAAATTTGAATAATATTCCGGATCTACTGAAGGGCCGAAAGAAAATGGATAAATTATCGTCGAGGGGGATTCGGAGGAATGATGTAGCATGGGGATAGACACATGAGGCCGGTGGACATATTTTAAGTTGCTAGTGGTTAAAGCTCATTTTGTATTCTATGAGGGTGCCCGCTGCATCTTTTTACGCATCTTTTAAAAGGAATATGAGGAGCCACTTTGAGTAGTAGATCAAGTTGGCTGTGATCACACCCACAGTGACGCAAAACACCCTTTTTTACAATACATTGCTAGCACCCGGTCGAACTTGGATTTTTCCAGAGTACGCTGGATTGGTGCTGTTCACCAAAATGGGATCAATGTGAAGGCCGCGATGAGTGTCACACTTCCTAAGTCACGTCCTCTGTCTGATTGGTTGTTTTTCCTTAGGCGTGATGGTTTCGCATACGCCAAATAAGACGCACATGGTAAAACCAGCGATGGTGAATTGTTTGTTCTTTTCACAAATCATATTGATCAGTATTACTGTCAAGTTATCACGACACTTTGAACGCACGTGACAAAGTCATTTGAAAAAAAACGTGAACAGTTAGGATATTAAGCCTCAATTGTTTTGTGAGCAGAATGGTTAGAAAAAAAATCCCACACCAGAATATAATTGCTCAGGATATTTTTTCAGAGACATTAGGGGAGTGGATCGTTTCTTGACTGACCCTGATCACAAAGACAGGAAAATGCACAAATTCGTACGTGTGTACAACGCTTTAGAAAATCAAAAGGAATTCCAGGGGCCAGTTATAACTCCAAGCAGTCATAAAAACATTTTTAAAAGGTATGCCTATTTAAGTGGCCAATGAATGTGCGCGTTCGTGAGGGAAGAAATTGTGTGTGTGTGTGTGTGACACCCCCTGTAATATTACAGGTACTTCTGTCGTTCCGCATTATCGGAAACACAATCTAATGTGTTTATAATTGAGTGCAGCCCCTGCAGACTGACTGAGTTTACTGCAGAGCTCGCAGCTGCCGCACCACGGCCCGCGCCGTGTGCGTGTATGTGCGTGCACGCGTGCGTGTTTGTGTGTCTTCATGCATTGAAATGATGCGAGTAAAATTCTGAGAAGAGCAGCTGTGTGCGGGTCGCGTCTTCACCTCTCATGGTGATTTGTCACCCACACATTTGCTTCCACCTTTTGTGATTCTCTGTGTGTGTCATAGATTACATGCGGCGGCGCAGCAGCACACGTTTTCCGCACTTTGCCTGCCGCATATACAGTAGATGATCTAACGTCATTAGTTGTGGCGTCTGCGTCTCACTAAATAACTTTCAATTAGCAGGCGGATTTAAGAAAGCAGTCACAACGTTAAGCACACACAAATGAGACTCAACGCAAGCGCTGTATCACAAATATGAAATGAAGGTGATAGCATAATTATTTTGACTGGTAGTGTGAGTATCCAGTAAGTATCCCGTCTTGTTTTATCCCTGTTTGTTGGGGGGGGGGTTCCCGCTGTCTACAGTTTTGGTGGCACACCTGTTGGCCAATCAGCAGGAAGAAGATTTAGCTTAATTTTCAAAGTATTTGTTTCATGTCAAACCTTCTGTTGACGTCACCTTTTGTTTGTACTTTTTACAATGCATCACCGGGCTTGAGTTGCTGTTTTTGCGATCAATGCCTTTTGTATGCAACAATTTTATTGAGTTTGCTCTGGGATCTTAAATGGATTTTGACAGATTTTCAACAATAATGTCATGTAAAATACAAACAATGGGCACTCGCAGCATGGGAGCAATTGCTTCTCAGATGAACAGTGTGCGGCTATTGCAACTTGTTGCTCGAACAAAAGCCTATTCTCCTTTTCTTCTTGTCTCAACTTTTGATAAGAATATGTCATTTGGGAAGTGGATACTGTAATCATATTCCATGTCCTCACTCTGACTTGATTAGTATTGACCCGTCCTTGGCTGATGATGTCAAAGACAGCTATCGGGTGGCCAATGGAATTTGCATTGCCTTGTGTTGTGTCACCAAATTTTCGTGACATTTCAACACGGACGCAGACCACTGCCAAGGTTGAACTGTTTACAAAAATCATGTGTTTATCTGTCAGACCTCATTGTGATAAGCGGCAATTTCTGCAGTCGGCGGCGTGCTCTCGGGCAACATTGAGGCAGGAGATGAATGGCTTTTTTTATGGAAAGTATAGATCCAAACACAATAGACAGAGATCAACATACACAAAAAGCCTTACTCAATAACACAAATTATAATGCGGATAATGATAAACGAAAACTAGCATTTCAGTGATAATTTGACAGTTTGAGCCCTGCGAGTCCCAGGGACTCGCTGATCAGAAAAGTATGAGTGAATTCTGAAATGGTCTACTTATTCAATTGCATATGATAATAACACAATCAACATCAATATACATTGATAATAGGTTTATTTCTTATAAACAAATTATGCAAAAATTTGAATGATTCAGGCATACAAGATTTGCTGAGAACTAGGTTCTTATTTCATCCCATGGTTCAGTCTTTGAGTTCATTTCTCCGCAATAAACTTTCGCAACACTTGTTTTAACATTACACAACTTGGCAATCGTCTGCTTTCCACGGGGTGAAGGCCGATCTCGCCAATCTCGTCTCGCGAGAATGAAAATCTCATCACGCGAGATTACTTAACGCGAGATCAAAACAATAATGGCGGTGATTGTCAAACTGCGATCGTTGCTGGAAAAAAGATTTACCGTAGTTTTTTTTTTTTTTTACTGAGAAATTTCCTTGCGTCCCAAAAACGCACATAATTTGGAACTGTGCGTCTGACAAGAAAATTTTGCGTCTAGATACGCGGGACGCAGGGGTAACAAGATGACTGCCATTTTGTGTTCGGGGCAAGTGGAATGTTCCCATGGTGTTTCAAACACCAACTTTGTGTTTGAACGGCTTTCATCCGATGGTGAGGCCCATTTAGCAACACGAGCAACTCAAAACAGCACGACCATAAGGTAGCTCTCAAGCAACACTGATGTAAAACATACTGCCGAAAAAATTATAAGGCCTACTCGCATTGTAGTTTCAGCAGTAAAACCGGTCTCAGCACAACTAAAGGCGCGTTCCCACGTTGCAATTTGTGGCATAAGTTTTGTGGCATGCAACACATTGCAACGTGTGAACCCCGAAGTTGGACAGACTTTTGTGGCATGCGACGTGTTGGATACGTGTTGCATGAAATAGGACTTGTTCTATTTTCTTGCAACGTCAAGTCAAGTCAAGTCAAGTCAACTGTATTTATAGAGCACTTTCAAACAGCCATCGCCGCATACAAAGTGCTGTACATGGAGCAATTTAACATATACAATAAACAGTAAAACAATTCGGTAATAAAGACAGTAGAAAGCACCAAACAGTAAAACCAAGAACAAATTTAAGTCATGATGAGTCAAAAGCCAGAGAATACAAGTGAGTTTTGAGGAGGGTTTTGAAGATGGGCAGTGAGGAGGCTTGACGAATGTTCGTGGGAGGTCATTCCAGAGAGAGGGACCAGCAACGAAAAGGCCTCGATCCTCTCAGCCTCAGTTTAGTTCTTGGTACTTCTAATAATGTCCGTCCGCAGACCTGAGGCGCCGGGCAGGTGCGTAGGGGCGGATGAGCTCAGAGAGGTAAGGTGGCGTGAGATTATTTAGAGATTTGAAAACAAATAAGAGGATCTTGAAAATAACTCTAAAATGTATGGGGAGCCAGTGAAGGGATGCCAGAGTAGGAGTTATGTGCTCCTCTTACGAGTACCAGTCAAGAGGCGAGCAGCGGCATTCTGGACCAGCTGAAGCCGCTTAATGGAGGACTGGCTGACTCCAAAGTAAAGGGCATTGCAGTAATCGAGCCGGGATGTGACAAAGGCGTGAATTACTGTCTCAAAGTGTTCATGAGAGAGGAGAGGTTTTATTTTGGCCAGCTGTCTAAGGTGAAAGAAGCTGGATTTAACAACGGCACCAATTTGCCGATCAAATTTGAAATCACTGTCCAGTTTAAGGCCCAAGTTTGAGACTGTTGACTTAAGATAAGGAGACAGGGGCCCAAGTCTACAGGATGGGATGTACAAGGGCCACTGGGACCAAATAGTATCACCTCTGTCTTCTTTTCATTGAATTTCAAGAAATTTTGTGCCATCCAGGTTTTTATTTCTTCCAGGCAGGACAGGAGTGGCTTTAATGAGAAGGCGTCTTTTTTGCTCAGTGGGACATAGATCTGGCAGTCATCTGCATAGCAGTGGAAGGGAATGCCATGTTTCCTTAAGATGGAACCCAATGGGAGCAGATACAGCGAGAACAGCAGAGGCCCCAGAATTGAGCCCTGTGGAACACCACATGACAGGGGAGCAGTGCGTGACTCAGAGCAGCCAAGGCTGACACAAAAGGTTCTGTCAGCTAAATAGGACCTAAACCACTCAAGAGCACTACCGCCAATGCCCACCAAGTGCTGCAAACGAGTCAACAGAATACTGTGGTCCACTGTATCAAATGCTGCAGTTAAGTCCAATAAAACTAGACACACGTGTGGCATGAACCCGACCAATCAGAACGCGTTGGGCTATCACATGACAAAAACATCGCGTCGTAACACGGAACGCGGTAAGTATAATGGCGTCGAAACAGAAAAAAAAAATCGAGCTCTCCCGGGGCGACACCGAAAGGTTTATTAATTATTACCATTCGCATGATTGCTTGTGGAACGTCGGGAGCCAGTTCTACTCAAGGAGGGAACACCGACAAGCTGCCTACACGAGCATATCGGAGTTGATGGGCGTCTGCATGACAGGTATGGATGGCGATCGAGGCAGCGTCTTCGATTATTATGTCGACAATAATATCATAATTACTTATTGTCGAATATTGTAGGGTGGTTGGAGTGAGAAAGATTACCGAATTTAATTTATTCGCCACTATTTTGCCAAAATAATGAGCACAACAAAAGTTCAAAATTGGTGCGATCCATTCAAGGAAATTTCTGAAACTATCGGGTCCTCGCCGCCAACTCCTGCATCAGAGCGTTAGGCGCCGAGTTCTTTCCGCCTCCGATCCACGGTCGCACCCAAAACGACCGTTTGGGTTTTGGCTCCTCTAGCTCGATAGCTGCCAGTTCGAGGAGATCATCGTCGCTGTCGTATTGACAATTAGCCGCCAAAGTCGCAGAACGAAATAACGTTAAACGCGCATTCGGAAAACTATTCCCGCCAGATTTGACATTGTTTGCAACACATTGCAACGTGGGAACACATTCGGTTTGCAACATCATATTTGCAATTTGTCTTATGCAACACGTTGCATAAGACAAATTGCAACGTGGGAACGCGCCTTAAGACATGTCTGCCATCCTGTGTTGATTGGTGATATTACAACTTAAAACTAGAAGAAGAATTTGCGGGGTTTGTGAAATAAAATAAATTGAAAAGCATGTGGTTTCAGGCCCGACGCCAATTGCCCATCACTGGCTTATACCTGGAGCATGAACAAAATGCCAAACCCAACCATCCAGTTACGGTGTGTGTGTGTGTGCGCAGATGGTGAAGTGATGACGAAATGGTTCTCGACAGACATTTATGTGCTGATAAAGTGATTTAAAGATCTATCCCTATTCCAAGACAGTTCAGTGTTGTATTCATGCAAGCTGGTTACATCCCAGCTTGGGCCGACACAACTACAGCGCTAGCTAACATGCAGTAGCATGGCAGCAGTGATGAAGACAAGATCGTACATCCAGACAAAGTGTTTGTTGCAGGTACACATCCCAGAAAAATTGTAGCGAGTGAAGTTTTTTTCTGTGAATAACAGGGGATAAGCTACAGAAAAAAATATTGCCATGAATATTTGCGGTCCAACGTTATATAATGATATGTCAACCTTCTCGCTGTAAGAACATTTGGGGGCGCATGGCGATGTCACTGTAATGTAAATGTAAGTTGTGGTGGACAAAGTGGAGGCCTTCATGCTGGTGATGGCTTACTTCATCGAACGGTCAGTTTAAAGCTGCTGCGGTTCGCAGGCTTTCTCTGCGCGTATCCTCCGAGGACACGTTATCATCTCGCTCTCATCCGAGTGTTTTTTGACAACAAATTAACTCCCAAGGCGCTAGTAAGAGGAAAAAAAAAAAAAACTGTTGTTGTGTCTATTGATTTTACCTAAGGGGAACAAGAGGAATCAAGTTCATCTCCTGGCCCAAAAACAGCGGACGAGAGGGAGGCAACTAATTGACCGCATGTAATTAGGTTGCAGATGGGGAAAGATGCTTTGGTGTCAATTGTCAGGAAAAACAAGACTTGCCTTTGTGGACACTTTAAACCACTTTCGAGAAAAAAAAAATGTTTATTCTCTATTCCCAGAGATCTTAAAGACAAATACAAGACAACAAAACTTCGGTTTAGCCTAAAAGTGGAATCCGTGTTTAATCCCTGCAGGCGGCCCTCAGCCTACATCAGAAAGCCTTCAATATTAAGCACTTTTTTTTTTTGGCTACACTTTCTTGTCTGCCAAATAGTTACACTGTGTTGAAAACAGTTACAGGCTGAGACACTGGTCATCCCGAGTGCTGATTTGAATACATTGATTGTAAATAATGCCAAGAAATGCTATTTGTTTGCCCATTTTATTATTAAGAGTAAAAAACATGTGATCTTTCTTCACGTCAAACACGCATGACCAAAAATCATGCCAGTGCATGTGGATTACAAAGTAGAAGTGGGCTTGTGGCAGTGATGAATGCATGCAATATGTGTGCGTGCCAGGGGCTTCCCATCAGGACTGCAGCATGAATATTAGCATGAGGTAGTGAAAAGAAATGAGAATGTGATATAAAAAAAAAAAAAAGTTTACATGAAGACAAATCGAAGAGAGATTTAAAAAAAAAAAAAAAGAAACGAACACAGCACTGAATTAAAGGGAGATGTGTCCAACAAAGGGAAGTGGATATGGATGAGAGAGGGTTATATATGGGGCGGGCAGGGGGAGGGGGGGGGTGAAAAATGTTTTGAAAGTCAAGCCCTGAAGCCAGTTTTGACCCAATTTCTTTTTTTGTTCTATTTCTTTGTCTTATCTTATATTTTCCTTCTTTGCCTCATATGAAGTTGTGAGGTAACGTGAATGTTTTCTGTATGTGTGTGTTTTCTACTGCATTTTCAATCCTTTGAAATCGCAAAGAACACAAATTACCATTGAGACAGCCAGAAGGTGGCTCATGTGTCTGATAGCATCAGTGAGGTCAGAGGAAGATTTGAAAGGATCATCTTTGGTGAGCCACCGACATCAGTCATAGCGGCTTCGTGCGAGCGCGCGTGTGTGTGTGTGTGTGTGTGTGTGTGTGTTCGGCCTGTGTGCTGATCCGTGACTGTAAGTGATCCGACTCTTTTTGGCTAGGCTGCCATTGTGATAAGACACAAAGTCTGTGTGTGAGTAAGTGTGTGTGTGTGTGTGTGTGTGTGTGTGTGTGTTCCTTGAGGCAGATATAGTGTGTTTCCAGGTAGGTGGTTTGGCCCAAAGCCAGTCCTATTATCAGCTTATCATACACACTCACACTTACCTTTACACACACACACACACACACACACACACACACACACACATACACACACAAACGGACCCATTCCCTAATCTGTGCCTTGACAAATAAGCATGCAGTTCTACAGATGTGATGTACTACAGACAGCTCTAACAGATAAATGGAGGAAGAAGAGGGGCAAAAATAAGAATGAAAATAAGCGGGCCATTGTGGTTTTTCCGCTTCAGCTCATTTGTCAATAACTAATATCCCATTTCACATATTTTATTGTATTTCTCTGTGTGTGAGCTTCATGATAGTACCGCATGAATGTGCTGTAATTTGTTTGCGTGTAGATGACAGAGCGGCGATTTGGCTGGTGCCACACACACACATACACACACACACACACACACACACACACACACACACACACACACACACTCATTCATTCATTCAGAGCAATAGAGCGCAGCAAGCGGTTTGACTCCCTGTGGTTTACTTTGTTTCCTTTCACATCATTAACCAAAACACACACACACACCACACACACACACACACACACACACACACACACACACACACATGCACACGCGCACACGCACTCACATACATCAACAATTTATCAATAAATATTTTGTAAAGGACAAATTGACCAAAAAGTGAATAAAGTGCTACTACTATTTTATATACCTTCTCACATCTCAATTTTCTTCCCTTCTGGCACTGGTTCTTAACCTTGTTAGAGGTATCGAACCCAATCAGTTCATATGTACATTCATCGAACCCTTCATTAGTGAAAAATAAAAATCTTTTTTTTTTTTTGTCGAGACATAAAAGGTGCATTTATTAAAAACAGAACAAACTCATTCAATTTCAAGACATAAGTCTAAATTTTTGTAATTGTGCACAAAATGAATGTCCATGCAGTTTCAAGAAGAGCTCCTTTAGTTTTGCCGGTGCAAGACTAGAGGTGCTCAAGTTGAGTCCCATCACAGTTCGTGATGCATGTGGATCCATGTTGTACATATTCGTCCGACCACTTCCTTTTTTTTGCTCAACACAGTTGCTTTTTTTTAATCACATGACGTACAATCACGACAGTCACACGTTGACTAGTGAGCGAACTAAATTTCGCATTGCACTGATTGGAAAAGCAATGTAATGTGATGAACTGCAGCCACTGATGGCCAAGCGGGTCGAGTCTGTCTTAGGCGTAGAAAAAAAAGTAGTGTGTTTCCGGTAACCCGACCGACCGAGAATTTCTACCTCGAACAAAAACGTTCCGGTCGGCATTTTTTTCAAACCTTCTACATTTTTGTGTAATAATAATAATAATAGTACATTTCATTTATACGCGCCTTTCAAAACACTCAAGGACGCTTTACAATGAAAACAAGAACAATAAAACCACAGACAAAATGATAAATAATAAAAGGAAAGATGTTTACATCGGTGCAAACTCTCGCGATATTCACGTTGAGCATGCGCGTCATTTGCCGTCGTGTGTCAACAACATTGAATCATGGCGGCGGCCGCGATCTCCGAAAATAGTTTAGACCGCGTTTTGTGTGTTGCAGTCTAGCATTACTACACCTTGTGACGAATATTTTATTCATAAAGTTACCATGCTACAACCAGTAAATGATAGAATAACCAATACTTTTCCATAATATTTTTCACAGCGATTAGCCTACAAATCTAATGACCAATTTGCCATGTAATCGTGCCTCGCGTCGTCCGCCTCTCGCTCTCGTGTTTTGTGCATACGCCACAGGTGAGTTTAGTGATACGCCCTTCGGACGATTCATACGAAAAAATCAGACTGGCATTGCCATTTCTTAAATGACGTAATTAGTAGACCTTTGTGAGTTTTTTCGCCGCCATCTCAAACTTTCATCCGCGATTCCTCAATTTGCGGACTAAAATAGCAACCCGCATACGCACCTATCTGTTGCGTCCCCCCCAACACTCAAAACGAAAGTAAATTCGAAGAAACACACCCACACACCACAAACACACAGAGGCACAGTGAAATCGCGTTGATCACACAGTCAAGTCGTGTGCGGTGACTTTAATGGTTAAACTATGTTTCGGTACCGTAAAATGACGCCACGGAAACGACACGCTACCGGTAACTATTGTTACGTGAAATCCTCAGGCTTGCCGTAGTTTTTTGTTTGTTTGTTTTCCTTCGGCGGCGAGCGGGGGTTTCAATGTCTCCTTGTTTTATGTTTTATGGTTATTTTGTTTACATTTATGATGGGGGCGTGGCAAAAATATTTAAAAAAATAAAAACATTTGTCCGACCTACCGACCCTATGCCGAAATTTCATGTTACCGGAAACACACTACTATTTTTTCTACGCCTTACCCTCTATGGCAGAGGCTCCTTCGAACCCCTGAGACCGATTCACCGAACCCAGGTTAAGAACCACTGCCTTACGGTTAATGACAAACTAAACCCGATTATTTGGATGCCCTTTATGTTGTAGTACAAAACATTTCTATTAAGATTAGTCAGTAAAGGTGTATAACATTGAAAGTCACATCACCTTCATGCATGATGTGACATGAGAGTCAGGCAGAAAAGGTAGACTTAGGAACTAGGAGTGGCTGCAGTTTTTTTGTTTTTTTTGTGGGGGGTGGGGGAGGTTTAAAGTTATCACCAAAGTACTATGCGCATAGAGTTGAGCAGGGCTATGATGTTGGCCAACTTAGGATGCTGGAAGGCTGCACCCCATCTTGGTCCTGTCTGATGCGCATGTCAATTTTTTTTAATGAGAGTCAATGTTACAGTATATTTTCGCCCCAAAAAGTAAATGTGTCACCAAATCGGCCAACACAGATTAATGAAACAACCTAACTCATCATTAACTGTGTAGTACAGTATGTATCCTGCTCATCTAAAAATAGTTGTTCATGTAATTCCAATATTTTTTAAATGCTTTTGTACATACGGTATTTGCATTTGATTAAAGGGGAACATTACACCTGCTGTAGTTCTTTGGTTGAAAACGTAGTTCACCTTTGTACTTACCTTGTACCTCTGTTGAGCCAAGCTGGCGACCAATCATTTTTGCTTACTGGTCAGCGCTCTGTGCTTCCAAACTGGAGACTTGTTGGCGGGGTGGGTTCGATCCGTGAATTGGGTGGACGCCAACAGTGGATGTGCATGTGCACCATATCGCCCTGTCGACAAAAACAACAACAAAAAAATGGTTGATTGCAGGTTGGCTGCTTGAAAAATACATTTTGGCTCAAAAAAGGTTGGGCTGATTTTATTGCATGCAACCAATGTCCAGAAGCTCCATCTTAAATAGGCCTAAAATTTTTAACCTCGTTCTTGTTGACGGTGAAGCAGTTGTGCCAACCACTTGTTGCTAATGTTCTAAAATAAAATCCCCGACAGTTAATAACAATGTTATTAAGATGGAACTGACTCTTATGGTTAAAAAGAAATGATTCAAACAAGGTTAACCAGTTCTTTGGAACACTTTATGTTTCACGATACAGAAAAAAAAATCCCTATATTTATTGTCAACTTCCTCCAAACATAGAACATATACAAGTACAAATAAAGCTAAAGCCCTTGCATTCTCAGACACTATTATAAATGAAGATATAATAAAGATTGGTTGATGATCACCAGCGGAGTGCATGGAAGCTCCGCTTGATGGAACTCAAGTGTCTGCATCAAGCAGGACCAAGCCACAAAATAAAGGAGAGAAATGCATTATCTCCCATTTTCTCTGCGCAGATGACAAGGGCTGAAATAATTATTTTCACAACACAAACAATAATCCGTCTTCCCTGCGCTGTCTCCCCTATGTCGCTTTCATAGCTGCAGGCAGATAATATACCGGACTGCCTGAGATACATTTGAATATTTCTTTGGCAGGAAATCACATTAGCGGCTATTAAAAAGTAATTATTTGTACATAAATTCCCGACAAGTTTGAGCTGAGACTTGGCAGATGCCCGTATGTGCATGTGTGTGTGTCTGTGTGTGCGCGTGCGAGCTTGAATACGTGCGTGTGTGTGTGTGTGTGTGTGTGTGTGTGTGTGTGTAATGAAGTTTGATGCTAAGCCACTTATTGAGTGAGACAATGCAGTGCTGTGTTTATTACAAAAATAGGCGAACTGCGACTCCATCATAAACTACAAACACATAAACACACACAAATACACACTCATACACACGTATGAACACACAAACTCACACAAACTCACACACACACACATACAAGTTGACTTGTGAGTAAAAGTATATTTCACAAGGGTGGCACAAACCAATGCTTGGTAAAAGAGCGTGCTGGTGGGGAGATTAAAAGGTTTACATGAAAATGTGTCCCTATTTCAGGATGGCATGGCTCAGTGGGAGATGGTCCCCTCCTAACCCAGAAGTTGGGGGTTCAATCCTTGGCCATTGGGATCATGTGTTTTTGAGCAAGATAATGAACCCCCAGTCGCTCCTGATGCCGCGTCATCAGTCGATAAATGAGGAAACGTGTTAAAGCGCTGAGAGTAGCCAATGTAACAACAACAACAAAATGTGACATGAACGAAAGCCCACTGATTATTTCATTCATAATAGTATTAATTCATGTTAGGTACACCTCCATCATACTGGGAGATGCTATTCCCAACCTGTGTCGAAAAGATGCTGCTCGGTATTATTTTGAAGCTGTCAGAGGAATTTATTTTTAGCAGAAGGTTTTGTAGTTATGTATTTTGTTTGCAGTGGTCTACAATTACACTGTACCATACTGAGAGAGATTTCGAATAATTTGAAATCTATTTTATATTCAAGGCTTAACTTGCTTACACTTGTTCGAAGGTCAAGCTGGACAGCGGACTCGGATTAGAAGTTTCAAATCCCTCAGCAAATTGCCCACTGCAAACAAGTGACTTTTGTAATTTGTCTCAAACCATCTTTGTTATTTACACTGTGTAGTATAGGTTCCCCTGCACGTTTTTTTTTTTTCCTGACTCTCAGCTCAAGTCAAGTATTAAGTACAAATTTATTGTCAAATGTGCTGCACAGATGAAATTTCCTCCCTCTTAAACAGACAACAGACAACAAGAGGAGCCGCTGCGGGTGCCCGTTGCCGCCCTTCGCCACACCAGCTGTGTAGCGAAGTTACAAAATGATGCTAACAGACAAACAAACAAACAAAGGGCAATCAAAAAAATACTTCTCGGCCTCCTGACATATAGTTGAACCAATTTGGACATGATTTTGTTGTGAGACCAAATTCGGGCTCAGTTGGCGGGATTTTCTCTCATCGGGCCTGACAGAGGGCACAAATTCACAAGTGAAGATACATTTATCCAAAGTGTGAAATGAACTATTTGATGGCTATGAGATTTTTCTGCTTGGCCATTGTAAGTAAACAAAATCCTGTACTAACAATGTTCCATACACTGTGCAGTATAGACGCGAGGTAAGCCTTCCAATTTTATGTGATCATGTGACAGCCGGCGCCGCCATCGTGTGAATGGGTCAACGATGCTGATTGGACACCGGGGATACACCGGGTGACCGAGGCTTACCACACAGGGACATAAAGACAGATGGGTGGACGGATGTGAACAGATGCGCTCCTGCTGCTGCGGTTCTTTCTGGGAAAACCGGGGGCATATTTAGCAGAGCGCGCATTTGTCACTGGACTGGTCACCAGTCAATCACACGGACACGTACAGAGACAGACAACCGTTTACATTCCGGTTTGACTGTGACACTTTGTACAAAATGTATTTGGTCGTTTCTATGTTCTGATTGCAGTACAACATAATCTATATTTGTCTGAGAAGGGCACCGTAGCTTGCGATTGTGTTTGTTCGGTTACGTTGCCTTCCTCCAACCTGGCATGACTTTCCATATTTGCAATTTGAGACAGCAATCAGCAAGTTTTTTTCCACACAACCCGTCATCTCCACTTTGCACAGCTATATTCAGGAATACGTGGACATTTTGTCTATACAGCAGGTTGGGTTGTTCTGGCCCACGGAGCAACCTTTTGTATCACATTACTGCAGAGGGTGCCACATCTGTTGGGGTCAGGCAGTCAAGCGCAGTCAGTCTCGGTGCCAGCACACTGCGGAATGGCGCGGCTGACTTTTGGAAGTATCCTCTAAAACCGTCACGGTCATCACTAGGAGCAAAATTAGGATGCACTCATCCCTTCAATATTGTACCACCGCAAATTGCTAAAGTATGGTGTCAGTCAAAATTGCTATAATTGATAATCCATTATGACTTAACCTTATGCCTCTACTACAAGTATACAGTAGATTCAGCAATGGCTAAGTGCACGATTTTTCAGATTTTTTTTTTTTTTTTAATTGACGCTCGGCGCTTGTTTGTGGCATTCGGTGTCAGACCGAGGTGGTCTGTTTAAATATGCTACAAGAATAGAGCTTCGATCTCTTTCCAAGGCTGAACAGTAATGTAGTGGGAGACTCATCCCTCCTATCCCAACACAACACACAAGGTCCTATTTTCTAGCACAAAGTGTAGTCTAACTGTGCACATGGGTAGAGTTTTCTTTCCTTTGGTATTATCGTAGACGGACGCTGTTAGCAAGGGGCATTTGCGCCGCTGTGGGAGTGAGCACAAACGACTCCTGTCATTCCTATTAAATTCAGCGCAGTCTTTGACATGGCTGAAGTACAAACGGCCGCGCTGACGTCCATGCAAGAGAGCGACGCACGCAAAGTACATGCATGAGGCGCCATGCTTACCGAGTGCATGCGGACCATTCCCGGCGGTGCGTTTCCATATATAGTCAATGCAGTTTGCGGGGTCAGGCACTTCCCAGTTTTCACAACGTCCAAAATGTGAGTCTTATAAAGGTTAGAAAAATCCCTAACATACAACGTACACCAATTTTGTCAGGAACTGCACTTCATTTTTCCACGATGTACAGCAAAAAAAAAAAAAAAAATTCTTGGAGTTATAGAGCTGTCATGTGTGTGTCACAAATCTTTGACCCGTGTCTGCAACCCTGTTTGTTATCTCTTGTTTTGTTTTGTTTTTCCTGTCAGCTTGCAAGTTGGCTCTCCGCACTTTAGGTCCTCTGATCCGTGACAGAGGTTCGACTGTTTTGTTTTCTCCTCTTTTTATTGAGTTGGGGAGGAGGGGTAGAAAATGAATGCAAGAGTATTCCTATAGGTTAGACCAAAAACGCTGCCCTTCATCCCGATACTGTATCAGCAATTATTTTTTGGAATTGTTCACATTGATTTGATTTATATGTCCATCCACTGAAAAAAAGTTTGGGATGTTCAGCTTTTTGGTGAAATTTGGAAAAGTGCACCACTAAAGGTGACATATTACAATTTAGGGGGATCCCGAACGTTCACGGAAAGCTGTATGGGGAATTTGTTTGAGGGCTGCAAATCCAGTAGATCCGTCAAGTACAAGGTGTCCTCTGGTTGTAAATAGCGCACGACAAAATTGTTTACACAACGGTATAAGACTTTTTGTTGATGATGTCCCGCAGCACATGAAGGAATGCTTGCCGCCATGTTTAATTGTTGCGATTGTTCTATATTTGAATTTCACACAAATATTTACTGCAATAATGTCTTCACTAGTTTGTTAGCGTAGGTAAACAATGCGTTTCAACCTGAACACCGATTCGGGTTAGCCTGTTGGAACCGAACTGCGTCGCAAAACCAAAGTATGCCCGATAATGTTTTTTTAAGTGTAGACTCATACTCATGAAAACAATCATAAAAAAATGAATAAATTATTGTCAGGTCATCGGCCGAAAAATGGCCAACGGCAACCGTTGACAGTCATGAATGTGATGACTTCCTCGATTTGAAGGTCTCATCGAAATTTTCTAATTCATTCGCAACAAAGAAAAGTCTCAGGCTCGTGAGCTTCATTTCAACCAATTCCTCTGTCAGTTTGCATCTCAGAATCTCTCGTGGAGTTCCTCATCAGGGGCGACAGTGGTCCATTTGGGCATCACCGACACGGACGGAGGATACTTTTGGCTCATTATTCATTCATTCCCTCTGTGGCAGGAAACCTCATTACACGAGCCTTCAGAACCTGCCGCAGCCTCAAGTGAGCCCCGGCGAGAGTTTTACACCACCACACAATCAGCTCGACTTACGTGCACCTTTGATTTAATGAATGCAGTACGATTACACGCCGAGACATAGATCTACTTTTGCACATGTCGGGGGAGGAACAGCACACATTGTGATTCAATGTTGCTCTCAATCACAGCAAACTGAAACCATTCTGAAATGAAAACCTCTCTGACTGCATCAATTAATACCGAACAGTTTTAACGTTGTAATTGCAAAATCATGGCTACAGCTCTTGGGAATATTGAGAGTAATAGTGCAGGTAAACCAAATGATGAGTAGTCAGAAATGTAAAAAGGATGCTGGAAATGACCAAGATCATTGGCCTGCAGCCCTTCGGGCGAGAGGGCTTGGTGGCCGAGTGTGACGCAGCACACGGCACAAGGCAAGCAAAAGGGGACAGTGAGGAAAAAGAGCTGCGAAAGGAAAGTGGGAATTGAGGAAGAATGCAGGAGGCTTACCAAGATCCCAGTCCAATATAAATGCACTAAGACGCTGAGGATCTCATGATGGGTCCACTAAATCCAACTTAATTGAACACAAATCTGAGTACACTGGCCAAGCAACTCTCACAATCCGCCTGCACTCAGCACTGATTCCGCTTTTTCCATAAACAGCGTTCTGTGTGTGTGTGTTTAATATAACCTGTTTCATTAATATTGCAAAAACACTTCAAACATAGTCAAAGCCCGCACGCACATTAACGCGATGTGTTTTCTATTCCTGTAATAGGAGCCTGATTGCATGCATTTGGGATTAGACATGTCCGCAAGTCGTGTGTCAAAAGCACTTGACAACATCTAGCAAAGGACACATGTAGGGCCCTAACACCTCCGTATTTTCCCTCAGTGTGGGCACACGTGTGTGAGAGTTTTTTTTTTCTTTCCGCCACCGAGGTCCTGCTTAAATGAGATTGTGTTTTGATGGAGAAGGTGATTCATTAATATTCATGAAGACAGCAAAACATCAGCGGAACAACACTTGACTCTGCCCTCACAGGAAAGACCGGCATAGGTGTGCGTACGCCTGGATGTAGCATTGCGTTTATTTTTAGAAAGAAAATTTGGCGTTGGATGATATTGAGGTTGTCCTGAAATTGATTGAAGCTGAAATATTCGGTTGGACTCATCACCAGCACCATGGATATATTTTGCTTTGCATTGTAATTTCTGTAACAATAAGCAAGCTCCTGACTTTTTGGGACAATTTTGAATTGATTAGCCCACATTGTGAACAAATTCATGGTACGACGGTATATTAAAAGTTGTGTTAGGAAGCTAGAAATACTACTTTTGTGTGGGTAGAAAAGGCATATATTCAGATCATTTCCCTTGTGACAGCTTGTATAACGCTTGCTGTCAGGGTAGTACACTGGAAAGACGAAGCCTTAAAACTATCGCATATCACAGCTTTAAAGCCTAAAACCCAACAAAAAGTCGCGTATAGAAAGAAAAAAATGTTTATTTTACAGGGAATCCTTCCTTTGGTGTTTATCTCAATTCGTTTAGCCCTCTTCAAATGACAAATTGGATGTCTCGAAAATTCAAGTGGTTTGTTCCTGGAAGGCCCGTCAAGGGCTGTCGTCACAATGACAGGATGAATGTACAACACTGAGTTCCATTTTTAACACTCCCTTCAACATGGTGTCTTCCTCTTCCGCTGTCACCTCTCACGACCATCAGTGATCTGTGTGTGTGCGTGTGTGTGTGTGTGTGTGTGTGTGTGAGTGTAGGACATGTAGAGGAGAACTGGTGCACACCTGCACAGTGTGAACTGTCCACAGGAAAGGAAGGAAGATGGGTGATGCACAGCTGTCGAATCTCGCGCACGCACACACACACGGACACACGGACACACACACACACACACGGACACACGGACACACACACACACACGCACACACAAAAATGACTGGCATAATGTGCAGACAAAGAAGAAGGAGGAGCACAAGTGAAAAGAACAGTTACGACTACTGAGGAAAAATTTCCAGGAAGTGTGTGTGTAGTCGTGCAGTGTTTTCATTAGTTATGTAGTCAGCGTGGGTCAGCCATCAGTGGAATCTGACACCCCGCTGTCAGGGACTGAGATGGAGAAGCTGACACACATGCACATACACACACACACACACACAAACACACACACACACACACTGTGCTGAGTAGTGCAGTACAGGTTTGTCGAGCGTGCACATTTATGACAGGTGATTTTGCTTCGATTTTTCTGATTACTGATCTGAAGTGTTATATTAGTTGATTATATGTATTATATGTATTATATTTTTTTTTATGCCTCGGATAACGAACACATTTAGGTTCTCGAACAAACTGACCGCACTTGAATGCACCACTTGACTCCTCTCGCCTTCCTTACACGAGGAAGTGACGCTTCCTCGTGTACCCGAGCAGACATGTTCAATAAACTTTTTTTTTTTTTTTTTAAAGAGCGTGGTTTCGGTTTTCGAACAGCCTTCCGGAACGGATTATCGACGAAAGACGAGGTTTGACTGTAGTTACAATTTCCCTTGGAGGGCCGTTTTGAGTTTTGGAAAACCATAGAAATGTTTAATCCCCTCCACATATTACATTCACAGCGCGCAACAAATTGATCAATAACTAGTTTTAAGATCAGAAGTCAAGAATAATGACTGTTATTGTGGATTAGATATGACCATTTGAAATTTTGGTTCAGACTTTAGCAAGCGTGATGGAACTTGCTTGATTTGCTTTCGCGGGCCACATAAGATGATGTCGCGGGCCAGATCTGGCCCCCGGGTCTTGACTTTGACACTTGTGGTTTAAAGATTTTGCTTGCTAATTGCGATGTCCCTCACTGTCACCTGATTGCACTTTGACCAAAGATTTTGCCCTCATCACAAACCACCACGTGTCATTGGTATCACACCGTTGTGTATTCAGCCGTGTGACACGCGGAGATCGACATAAACATCACGTGATTTATCAAGTTGCAGTTATTTTAGCACAGTGGTCGTGATAGTAACACTTTTGTCAAAGCAACATCTTGATAACAACAACTTACAAGTACTTTAAAACAATGTTCTCCAATCGTAGACACGTTCTGGTAAGATGCAGCTACGCATTTTCGTCATTACAGAGCATGTGCAGACCGGAGGCCGTTTGGCTATTTTGCTTGCAAAAGGGGGGTATATACCCCCCTGCGTTCCCGCCTGAATCTGAATGAAATCATTCAGATTCACATTTTTTATTACAATTGAGGTGTTTGCACTTTAATACCCTTTGGTCATTCATACAGCTTGTAATTGGATTGCGTGGCTCCGTGTAAACCCGGCAAGTGCGCACACCTGGCCACAATATCACAACACTTTGTTTCAGCACATTTTCCTCATCACTTTTGACTCTTCTGTGCAAAAGCGCTGCCAACAGGTCAAAATTGTGACATCATCCCTCATCTCGCACATCCCAGATATTATCTTATTGTCCTGGAGTCTGGCTTCCAACTTTGTGCGTGTACAAATCGACTATTTGATACCGCAGCATGAGAAAAGTCCCTCAACCTTGACTAGACCGGGACTTTGTCTTTTCATGTTGAAGATAAACAGCCTCAATGTGTGTTACTATAACAAAACATGCTCCATAATATAATTTAATGGAAGCCACATTGGAGGAACACATTAAATCCTCAAATATGGAATCAACCTTGCTTGACACTGTCACCCTTGCCTCACTTAAATTTAACATTACTGTGGTCAGCGCGGTGGTGTGCATGCACACACACACACACACACACACACCACACACACACACACACACACACACACAGTACCTCCAGTTTACTTGAGGCCACGGTTGAAGGGTATAAAAGCAAAGTTAATGTCAAGCTATTATACAGGAAACAAACCCTTCCCCTGCAATATTTTGCGTGCACACACACACACACACACACACACACACACACACACACACACACACACACACACACACACACACACACAGAAATAGGCATGCGAACACACACAAAGCAATACACTTTCATACCACAACACTGACATTTACTGACACAAGTGAGCAAGGACACGAAAAATTGACCCTTCATCCTTGCACACCACGCCTCTTGGTGAGGTCAGGCTTTAATGATGCCGAAGAGAGGAAGAGCCACGCAAGCGAGAGGAAGTGGATGCAAAATATTACTCCTCTAAATAAAGGCAAGGTCATTGGCTACGGTGGGGCTGCGGGAGGCGTGTAAATTGTGAATGCGGCTTTTTTTAACAGGGAAATTGTGCATAAATCCTGGCCGATGATTGGCAGCAGAGGGTACGGAGGGAGAGTAGAAAGGGGAGAGTCAGGAGACAAATGTGAAAGATGAGCAAGGGGCACATTTTGTAAACATCTCAATATTTGATGGCGAGTAAGTATAAACCTCAATTAGATAAGCAGAAATTAACACAGGCTTTCCCAAAAGAAAGGGGGGTGGGGTAAGGGGGGTGTCTGTGGTAGTAATTCCTTTTGATTATTCTTTTTTTTTCCCCAAATATAGCTTGCTCTTCAAACCAAATCTCTTGAAATCGAATTAGGACTTTACTAATGGGTAACTTGACGTAACTCCCCCAAAGCTCAGCAAGATCGTTCTTTAGGTGCAATAATTACATGCTCAAGGTTTTCTCACTTTAAAGTGGTGTTCGTAGTCATGGTGACAGTCAGGAATCATTCTTGAAAACGTAAAACCTGTACTTGGACAAATGAATATCAAGCAGGATTCAAAGAAGAAAAAGGACACTTGAGCAGGAGCTGTGACGTGAGAGGAGTACAAATTAAACATGTATGACCGTCATCCGGGTTGTACGTAGTCCTCATTGGGGACGGCATCGGTGGGAGAAGTTTGCGCATGCGTGTGCGTGCGTATAACAATGAATTGGCCCTTAGTGAAACGCAGCAACCGCATTACTTTTTGAAGCCTGATTACCAGCTGGGCAAGATATGAAAGCTATTTATTGTCTTTCTATGTCGTGAGCTTTCTCTCTGTAACAATCGCATAAAAATAGAGTTGTGGATCCCTATTGGGACTCTGGGTCTGTAGTTGACTAGAATTACTGTACACATATGAGCAGCCAGTTCAAACATTCAATCATAAAGCAACTCCAATGGCATCAGTGAATATCAGGTAGTTATTTGCTGACATACTATTCCGTTTCCATGCCAAGGAACCGTTTCCTGTCCAAGGACAGTGTGAGCCAAAACTATCCATGAAATAAGTGTGACACCAAATGATGAACACGTTTTTTCAAAATGTATGGATAGCTTGAAAGTGTATATCCGCAGATTCCTTTTTCGCAGGTGTCAAGGCACCCTCTGACTGCTGTATGACTTCCTTTCTCCAAACTGCATGTACAACTCATTTTTACACTTGAATGCAACGCTGAGGCCAGCCAATGAAGCACCTCATTTCATGCTAGCTAAGGGCGGGAGAAAGAAGAACACATTTGACAGCTTTAGTGATTAAAAACAAGCCATTCTCTATTATTTGGAGATATTTTGGTTAAAGAAAAAAAGAAAATAAATGAAAAAAGAGGCTCTAAACCATTGCGAAGTGTTGTGCAAGCTGAGCTCACTTTGAAGAAATCACGACGAAGCATGCTAGCCCAACAATGTCATGACGACAACAACGTTTTTAGTGCATTGAGCAACAATGCTCATTGAGAGTGGTCCTTTCTCGAAACAGAAATTATTCTCATTTTACTTTGAGTTTCTGCGCACTGTCACACTTGATCCATGCACGCACACAGTTGTTTGTAGGGTAATAATCGTAATTGAGCCCACCCACTCTCCACACAGATGAATGTATGGATGGAAGTATGCAGTGATTGTTGTGTCCTTGCATTTGGTAGTCTAATCCAATGATTTTCACGGGCCTCAGGCTTTCTCCTATGTAACCCACAGACACACACACGCACACTCAGGTTCTTCGCCTTGGGTATGCGGGTCCCAGTCACATTGAAGACACATCTCCCTTAATGGAGCACAAACAGCTCCTTTGAAACGTGATAGTGAAACGTGGGATCGGCAACAGTCAATTCAAGCATCTCCGCTCGTTTTATTTGTACTTAACTTTTCATACCATCTGAGTTTTCTCTCAACTCAGAATCATGGCAGTCTCTCTTCTATCTTGCAATTTGTCAACACACACACACACACACACACACACACACACACACACACGCACACACACTTTGTTTTGTGTGTTTTCCACCCTCCTATTTAGCGCCTCATTATTTTACTCCCTTCGTTGTCCTCTCTGCGCTTTGTAGCACTCACGCTGAGTTCCCCTGCAGCCGCTGTCTCGGTCTCAGCCTGTTTTTACCATTTTCTCTCCTTCGATTTGTCGATCCTCCACTTGTTTTTCTGGAGACAACGCTCTCTCTCTCCCTCCCTGGCCAAACACCAATCCTTTTTCTCCACCCTCTCTTGAGCTCTTTATTTTAGTCATACGCCAAAAAACCCTCACCTGTATATCCATTTTTTTTGCCTTCATGATTTTGCATGTCTCCACTTTTTTCTTGTTCATCTAGTCTTTTGCAAAATGTGTGTTATATCACCAATGTGAGATTCCCGCCAGATGTGTATACAGGCAATAAAACAATCTTCTCAATGTCCCTTTTACTGGAATTATTACTATTGGCATGGAATTGATGTTTCCATACTAGCTTGCTTGCTTTGCACAACATGTTGGTTATGTGATATGAAGAAAAAAAAATTGCCGCAGAAGTTGATGAAGAGGATTTTTGCGGAGTTGAAAATAAAAATCACCAAATATCAACGATAAATCCTTATAGTATCTTAATTTGCCCATTTTGAGTCTCAAAGGGGACATATTAGAGCAAACGGACTTTTAATGAGCGGTATATAAATAATTGAATCTCTGGAGTGCCTGAGCACCCATCAAGTCTGAAAATGTGTCTGCGAACAAGCCGGTTTTCACTTACACCCCGCTCTGATGTAACAGTGGGGCTAATTTACCAGCCGTCTTCAGGCAGTAGGCGGGGGACACCCTGAACTGGTTGCCAGCCAATTGCAGGGTACACAAAGACAAACAACCATCCACGCCAACACTCACACCTGGGGACAATTCCGAGTGTTCAATGAGCCTGCCGTGCGTGTTTTTGGACTGTGGGAGGAAACCGGAGTACCCGGAGAAATGCCATGCAGGCATGTGGAGAACATGCAAATACCACACAGGAAGGCCGGAGCTGGAATTGAACCCGGTACTTCTGCAGGTGAGGTCAACGTGATAACCATTGGACCACCGGGCCACAGTTCTTATTTTGAACTGCGAAAATAATTGTAAAAAATATGACTGAAATTGAATCACTGTCCAACTTAAGCTACTTTGTAATGGACGCTGGCCCTCGAGTCGTGAAATGAGGGACCATTTATAGTTTGCAAACGCCTATGTTTTATTCATTCGACTGTCCTCAAGTTATGATGCAAGAATGTCAAATCAACACCGTGCGTGGTCATAGCACGAGCCATAAATTGCCGTGAAGAGCTCCCAGTGATCCCCGTTGTCTTCTCTGGGGAGACAAAGCAGTGAGCTGCCTCCACACTTTTAACACTGCGCCATGCATCTCAACCATGTTGGAAGCTACGAGCAAAACGGGCTGCCAAGTGCAGCGGACTTGCAGTGATGTGTGTGTTTCATTTCAAACCTTATTGATCAGCACAGTGAATAATAACCATTTATTAACCTCTTTGCGAAGAGGTCTGAGGGGAAATGTGGACAATGTGGTACAAATGTGTGGACAATAATGCTCCAGACTGTTTATTTCTGGTTACGATGTGTGTCTGTCTCAACAAAAATACGGTAAATAACTGACTTGAGTTGATTCACAACTCCTTCACGTGAGCGAAAATAGCGAATGTTGATTTTGGGTACGAGTCCAGGCACTCATTTTTGACTAGTGTATGCTTCCAACTTTGTGGGAATATCAGGAAGGGGTCATTTTCTGTTGCCAATGCACAAAACAAGGCCATAATAGTTTGGAGGAATTTTGTGATGACCACTTTGAGATTATGAACCAGGCTTTCCTCTCTCACAAATGTTCTCCTGACTGTAGGAACCTTTGAGGAAAGTGACGTGACACGAAGACGAGGCCAGCAAATTAGCACCGACAATTGTGTTGGCTCGTGCTTAGCATGGCATATCATGCATTCGTGATGGTTAATTATTATTTTTTTTCCTTCAATCTAGCTCCCTAATTAGCACGTGTGACCGGAGTCAATGAGGTTACGAGGATGTGAACCCTACAGGCTTCATGTGCTGCTGACTATAATTGCTTTTACAGTGGATCACTGAAAGATTAGGATGAGACATTGCGAGTTTGCTAAAAAGAACATCAACTTCTGCGCATGAAGCTGTGCATTTCAAGACATTATGGCGCCCGTCGGCAAGTGCTCTTCAAGAACCTTGCTTTTAGTGGTTGTTTTTGTGTTTTGCTTTGTCGCATGGTGTTTGCTGGTACGTCGTGTGGACCTGACGTGGATTGTTTTCAGTATTTCTGGCCGCGACATTCGTCAAAGGACAAAAATCTGTGCTTGGTGGTTGCACACGCGTACCAGAACTGATTTTGATTGGGAGGAATTTAACTGTCAGTGCTGGACATGCTTGTGTTTTTTGCGCCTGTAACGGGCAGCATTTTTCACAGCCCCATTTTGTTCAGCGGAAATGACAGTCTGCGGCTGGATGGATGGATGGATGACTTTTTGAGCCGACGATGACAAGAAAGGAGCGTCAGCGCAGAGCGCAGATGGAACTGGGAGTCGCCGCTTGGAATTGAAGCGGATTTGCATGGGACAGGAGATGTGAACCAATCTCTTTTTCGTCAATGGATGCTACAGCTTCTTGTTTGCTTTCAAATTTAGCTTGTAGCAGACGTGTGCATATTTTCAGCATGACGTCTCTGATCCACTGGTGAAAGGACACTTTGATTCTCTCTTCTTTCATCTAGAACTGCTTCAAACAATAAAGCGTATGCAGAAAAAGATTGCATGACTGTGTCTTATGTGTTGTGATGTATTATTTTGTTATTTCGTGTTAACTGTTCTGTTGATGGCGGTGCGGGTACCCGCAGCGGCTCCTCTCTCTCCTGTGGTTGAGAGGAAAGAGACGTCATCTGTGCTGTATGTTGCACATCGAGCATATTTGACAATAAAGGTGACTTGACTTGACTTGAAAGGTGACATTTCAGTTCCATGCACCGCATGCAACCATCGCTGCTAATTCTAATGCAAATGTTCTCGCTCTTTTGTCACTGGGGCTGAGGTCATGGTTTGTGAGGAATTAAACATTTGTCGTCACTTGGGAAAAAAAAAGCCTCCTTTCTCGCCAACGTCTTTGGCTGTCACATGTTTTTCCCCCTCGCCATTTCAATGGAAGGCCTTCTTTGTTGAAGGAAAGCGCCAACACGACTCTCCGAGAGACCTTGAGCAAGAAAGACCGCGGCACACAACAAGAATTGCTCTGCGTTCATGAAATATTGGAAGTTCAATACGGTTCAACATTTTAGGTGCTTTAAATTGCCCACATTTCATGGGCGGCGCATCAAACAGACATGCGTACACACTAATGAAGTGTGATCATTAGCACTGCTTTAGTTATCTGTACAATGTACAATATACTGTAATTGACAACACATGTTGGGAGGGTGGAGATGTGCAAACAACATGCTCGTATTATGCATACGCTGCTGCATGTGCTAGAAACATTTGCGGTCATACCTCCAGCAAAGACGACTGATTTTAGATGCTCTTCCATGACAAGACTGCTAAATGGGATATACTTATGGAAATTCTACTTTGGGACTGTAGGAGGACTTATTTGAAGAAACTGACATAAGAGCTTATGTTCAAACTCCACCCATAGTTTGATTGATTTTGAAGCACACATAACTTCTGGGAGTTGAATTTCAGATGATTAGAACATACTAAACGTTTAGAAAAAAAAAAACGATGCTATACCAACACAGGAACCGTATTGACTGTTGATTAAATCCAACAATGCTGAGGTGAAACGTCCGATCTGCGTCAGAAGCAAGTCAGAAAAACTTGCACAATAATAATGAGTCGGTATCTCCTTTTCCGAGTCTCTTGAAATAGATCGCTTTTGAAATAAGCATTCCAAGAAGAAATAAAGACAGGCCGCAATTATTTTCCAAGCATTTCAAATAACAGCAAACAACCTCTGCTATCGTACGTGTGACCGCGCGGTTAGTTACTCTTTTCCAAAAAGACCACCCTTGCGTTCTCCCTCATTTGCTTTCCCATTTCTTCACCTCTGTCCCCTTTGTTTATTCGTCTCTTTTCCTCACACGTCCAAATACGCGAGTTGTATCTATCTGCTGCCTATCCTTATCAACGTGATGAAAAGGCCACACAGACAGACAGGCAAGCGTATGCATTGACAGCCATTTTGCATGAGTCAGTCACAGCACTTAGTCACCTCGTTGCCCTTCCGGTGATTCTTCTAACAAACATCCAAATGACCAGAGCGACCAATCAGTGTAGTGACATTAGCAGAGTGATTAAGCAGCGCCGGGCGACACCAGCAGCACTGCGCATACATACACACACACACACACACACACACACACACACACACACACACACACACACACACACACACACACACACACACACACACACACATTAGGCGTTTGGATGTGACGAGACCCGGCTCCCAAGAGATTAGCTCAGGATATATTCTACAGTGTTGGGTTTTGTTTACACGCTGCTGCACATGACCCTGACTGTGTGACACACTGCGGCATTGCTTTTCCCCCCCCAAGGGGGCGTTTGACCGAGACACTGGACGCGCGTGTCAGGACCACCAATCGTTTGTCCTCACGACATTAAACCCAGATAGAAAAGTAGCGATGTTAATCAATTACACTCATGTCAATTCCAATGCTGCAGCCATTTTGTAGAAAACATCTTCCCTGTAATGCTCCATGTGTGAGTGTGTGTGCATGTGTGAGTGTTTCGCCATGTACACTCACACACACACACACACACATCATACACTCGCCCCACACCGCACAAACACACACTGACATTTACCAGACTCACATATTCCCTATTTTCAGTGGCTGGCCTGATCATAAAAAAAGGTTAATTGGATTTTTGATGTTTATCAAACTAAATATTGAAATTTGCAAGATTTCAGTTGGCCAAGCCTCATACTCTGATTTGCAATGGTTCCTGTGGTCATCTTTTCACATTTTTTTTCACTAGAGTAAAAGCTCTATGATTGTAAAAAAAAAAAATTGGGGGAAAAATGGAGGGGACGCAGTTGGAGGATATAAATTCCCCAAATAAATGCTTGCTCTCAGGAGTCGTTCAACTGCCAACCCTCCCGCTTACAGAGCATATTTTGTCATCTAGAGCTGTCTTTGGCAGTGAATGAGTTTCAATGGTCAAAATAAGGTCAACCTATGGGGTTGTAAAAACAACACAATGCTCAAGATTTAATTGTAATGCTAAATGGAAATGCCTTCATGCAGCATTTTTTTTCTTTCCTAAAAGTGAAATAAGAGGTATGGATCGTAACATGTAGAAAGCGTGACCTCAATATTTTAGGGCCATGGGTGAGCTGGAGCCCATCTCAACTGACTTTATATCCAGCAAGTACACCCTGGATTTGTCTCCAGCCACTGACAACCATTCTCTTAAAGCTCAAAACTGTGAGGCAGACGTGCCAACTACAATTCCACCACACTGCTGTAAAAAAATAAATAAATCTGTTTATTTGATATGATTATTATTCATATGAACGAGAAAAAAATTGCATGTATGATGTGACTGTGTGTATTAATTTATTGTGTATGTCAGTAATGAGTACTCATCACTTTTAATGAGGGCAAACAAAGCATGTGGGAGAGGCTGCGAGCCAAGGTGTTTTGTCTTTTGCCTTTTACTTTGCTTTAATTGCACTTTCTACCATTTCATTTGTTAGGACTGTTCTAAATACATAGCTGCTGAAGCAGAAAACTGGGCAGTCACATATAACCCATTGGGTGTGTGTGTGCGTGTGTGTCATGTTATTAGAAGAAAAGTCTAACGTAAAAGAAGCCTGCAGTAATTGGGTCGAGGGGAAAGGTTCCCGCAATGCTGTTAAAGGTAAGAAAAGCTATGGAAAGAGAAAATGGGAAAACAGAAGCTTTCATGGGAGTCACTGATGGTGTCATTGTAGAGTCCCCTGAATTCGGTGCAGAGGTAGCTTGGGTTCAGTTCGCACCCAGTTTCGAAGCCCTATTTCCATCGATAGGTGCCAGTCCGCGGAACATCATTTATGTGCTGGGGCAGGTATACTGTACTGTGTTTACAGCCGCGTTGTAGCTCACCGGGTGTTCCGGCGGGCAGAGCTGGCTGATAATTGGTGAGAAAAAGTAGACTGTGCTCAGTCTACATAAAAACGGGGGAATCGTCATTTTAGTTCCGGTGCAAGTCTAGCTTAGTGTGTTTTTGGATTTGGTAGATCGTGTTACTTGGTCTTGGTAGGCCTATTTTATTGCACGCCTCCAATTTGGTCGTCAGAAGTAGTCAAAATTTTAGTCAAAGTTATGGCGCCGGTGGTGTAACGCGATTTTGGTGGATTTAATCGAGGCGCAGGCAGACAGATCCTGAGATTTTCAGACATGTGTGGTGCACGTCATTATGTTTCATTCATAAATATGACAACAGCGTTGGCCAACTCCTCTGAATCATTCTAAAAATCTGTTAACTGACCAAATTATTATCATTAGCATCTTAATATTTTTAATAGTACCCCCCTGACTGTGAAGCACAACAAGTGGTTAGGGGGTAAGTGGAGGGCCGGTGTTGGGGGCGGGGGGGTGACAAACAGATGCATGACCAGGAGTGGAAGGTGGTCTCTACTTGCCCAGCTACAGCAGCCATCTTCTGCAAGTGGAGATCCTGCTGCAGTTCATTTTACATGGAACCGCCTTGACATCCCATGCAGATTACGTGGCTCGCTCTGCGCTGGATTTAAAGGCAATGAGCTGGGAGCCACTTACGTTAGCCAGGATTTGTCTGTGTTCCCACCCACAACGGCGCTAAGGCCCTCTTCTACATGCGTTTTGCTCTGATAGGGCCAGATTTGGCCCGCGCTGCGCTAATTGGGGATGGCTGCTGTAGTGCATGAACAGCTGTCTCCATGTGTAAAAAAAGCAGGAGGGAGATAGGGCAGGGTGTCAAGTTGCTGTACACAACATATGAGACAGGGTCGCCCATTTAGAAATCTGTGTAACGTGTGCTCCAATTGTTGATCATTGGATTTTTTTTAACAATTAACAATCAACATACTGTATCGGGAAACTGTGTTTCTTAAAAAAAAAAAAACAAGATGAAAGGAAGGGGAAAAAAAAGAGAGTGAGACGCACAATGTTGGGGTGCGAATGGCGGCAGGAAGATGTGGGATACCTTGAAGGAACAGCACACTTAAAGAAGACAAAGCATTATTGCGGCTCGGTTACGCCGGGACGAGCCGGGCTCCGTCTTTTCCACGCAAGTACACACTGGGGGGGCAGAGTGCACACCTGCTGGCACCGCGGTCTTTTGTCTGTGTGAATTAAAACCATTAATAAGCAACAGGGACAAGGGAGACAAGAGGAAGGGGAGAAATGATAGAGGGTAGGATGAAGAGGGATTGAGGAGAGAAAACGGGGCTTACGGCTGTGCTTTAAAGAAAGATTGATCAGCGAGAGGGCAAGTGACTTAAAAGTGTACAACAATAAATGAATTGTGTTGACGCGCGGTCTCCGGTGTGCTTAAACAGCCGTTCCACAAACCAGGGGTTGAAACAAGGGGATTAAGGAGATAAAATATGTCATGTGCATACAATTGAGTCATTCAAGAATTGAAAAAAAAAACTTTTCTGATTTCCCACTATAGTACATATTCATCAATCATAGGTAACAAACTATCAAAAGACTTGATTAGCTCATCTTAGGTCAAAATTTTATGACGCGTTTTATTTGGGGCTTACAATAGCTGTCGCTATACTAACAGAAACAGGCTTGCAAATCCAGACCGAATGTCAGCTTTCTTTCAGGAGTTGAAGATAGCTTTTTAGCTAGCCGTTACTGCTGACCAAGAGGACAAATAATTAAAAAAAAATAATAAAAAGACTTACTTGTCTTATTCTGATTATTTATATAACAGGGTTACACATTTAGCTTTTCATTTTTTGGGGAAACTGTTTGATGTCAAGTCCAGCGTATCATGTGATTCGCTGCTTTCCTCTTCTCTTTACCATGCTAAAAAGGTTATTGGGGGACACATGTTCCATGAACAAGAATTCAATATTTTCAATATTATGTTTAGGAAAAGAAATGTTACCACAGTTACAAGAGACAACAATGAAATATCAAAACTAAAATTAAATTGCATTTTAGCTGTTTTATTTGAAATGCAATTTGGTCATTGGGGGTTGTGGGACAAGAGAAAATTGCATTTTACGGGGGTACTCCAGGCTTACTTGGTATTTCTAAAACTATTTTCAATTATTCTTTTCTGTTAGTTTTTGAGATTTGGTCTATATTATTCAAAATTTGATGTTCGTACATAAAATATCCTCCAATTCTGGTGTGACCCAACAGTCTAATGAGACAGGAGAGCTGTATTGAGGAAGCATTTTCACCAGATGTTTATTAATGTGCTCGTTTTAGGTCAAAATATCAGAAACATTCAAAGTATGTCAGTGTAATTCTGCTCAACCTCTCATTAGCTGAGCGTACCTAACAAAGCCCCCCTTGCAACCGGTTCGTAAACATACTGCAGCGTACTTGGAGCAGAAACGACATCCACTGATCAAGGTTATTGAAATTGCCTAGCAACTGTTAGCTCACCTCATTGATACCGTTTTTTTTCCCCCTACCCTTCTGTTGTTCACGTGTTCATTTATGTTCATTGAAATGTGCCATCTAGTTCACTGCTTTTGTAAGTGTTTCCAGCCTTGAGTCTGCTCGCTGAGCGTTTCCATGCACACACACACACACACACACACAAAACCGGAATGAGTTTGGTGCGAACAAAAGGATGTTACAGAGTGTCAAAGCAATATCTGTCTCCCTTCGCTGTGGCCTACGTCTTTATTTTCAGCTCAAGGACGGCCAAACAAGGCTGAAGAGAATGACGCCGACATTGATGGAGAGAGCTGAACCAAAGGGAAGAGAGAGTAGAAAAGTGAAAGAAGTGATGAACAAAAATCACACAAATAAAGCCTGTCAAAATTTCGAAACACAAGCTTCACTCATTTCACTACAGAATATCGCAAATGTTCTGGACATACTGTCAACTCAATGTGATGCCAATAGTACATGATTCAATTCATTCAAACACATACCAGAGTAAAACGGCACACTTTCATTTTCTGTCACACTTTATTGGGGTCATGGGTGAGCTGGAGCCTATCCCAGTGAATTTTGGGCAAGAGGCGGGACACAGAAAAAACTGGTTGACGGTCAATTCCAGTGCACATTTTAAAAAAATGAAATAATTCACACAATTATTACATATTTCTTGATGCATGTTTTTGTGATGTGGGAGTACCTAAAAACCATACAAACGCCACACAGCAAAGTTCAGACCAAAGTTTGAGCACGGAACTTCTGACTGTGAGCCAGAGATGCAAATCATCAACCAACCATGCCGCCGCAAGGTGAAACCTAATTGATGACCATTTTTAAGAGCGCTTCCTTAAAAATTCAAGGTAGTGTTGGATTATAGAAGCAGGAACCCAAAAAGATTTCTCTGGATATTCATCTTCTTTTAGTTTTGAAGGGGGGTGTTGAAATCACTGCATGAGTATGACACGACCTCGCCTCAATCTCTTTTTTTCTTATTTTTTAAATAAAGTCTGAATTCAAAACGATGCAATTTTTGCGTTTCTTTTTTCTTTCTTTTTTTTTTAATTTGCTGGCCATCATCGACTTAAGAAATAGTGAAAAAGTGTTTTACCTAGCTTTGTTCAGAAGTGACAGGCTATTGCTTGTGGGGGCGCGTGCGTGTGTGCGTGCGTGTGTGTGTGCGTGTGTGTGTGTGTGTTGTCATAATTTTGCACTCATTTAATTCTGGTAGCATTCTCATCCTATTGAGGGCTTTCCAATTGCCGCAGTCAGCTGTTTCATTAGGCCTAATTTAATTAACATTATTTCCATTCCGCCAACAGCGACACACTCACTCAAAACACACAGAGCAGAGCCGTGCGTGTGTGTTTGTGTGTGTGCATGCATGTGAAATTTGTGTTGCATTTAAAGGAGATAATGAGCATTTGGAGATCAACATTGGGTTTTGTAGCTTTGTTGTTTGTCATTGTGCTTGCTATCCTGCATATTAATTCAGTAAATTGCCGTGAAATTTCATTGCGTACAATCAACCCTGGACCGGCGCAGTATGCGGAAGAACTTTGTATGTGTCTGAAATGACATCATAAAGAAGACGGTGGGAGCATTAAAAATTGTGAAGTGTGTCATTAAACGTGCAGGCGGTCTTAACGTGATGTGCAACAATATAACTTTATTGAACTTACTGCAACAAACTAGCATCAACTCTATTGCCATACATGTACCCTTTTTGTGGCATGCAGTAAGAATTATTTCAAAATACAGGTCATTTAGAATCGGTGTGCCGGAGAGTTAATGTTCATATTAGCGATAGTGTGACAGACTGTGATAAACAGTTAGCATTACTGCTGACAGTTTATCTTATTACCGTATTTAGCCTAGCGTGTTGTGTAGCCTAGCATGTTGTGTCTCCACTTTTTATTATAGGGAGAGGGAGAAAGTTTTAACACTTGCTGAGTATTGCTCCATGTATGATGCGATGCATGTGATGTATCAACAGTTATGTAGGTTACATGTAAAATAATAAAATACTGCTCAATAAAATAAAATAAAATAAAATAAAGGCAACACTTATACAACCATCGTCTGTATCCACCCATTCCCGCTATGGAGAGTGAATAGATTGACTTGAACCACATTTACAGCTCAAAATGCAGTTTGAATTCCATGCCGGCATTTTTGGTCCCACTTGTCATGATTAGCATCACATTCTTTTTAATTGTATTTATTATACTCATTGAAATCACTCCAAGGGAAATTCAACGACCACTTTGCTGTATATTTGGCACTGAGCACTACACGAAGAACCATAGTCACACACTTGCAGCTGAACAATGGAGGGCGGGCACCTCAATAGTAGCCAGGAGGCAGACTTCGAAACTCTCCACACAACAAATAGCCTTTTTTTTACCTTTGTCCGCAGCAAGTTTTGAATGTTCCTTGAGATGAGCTGCTGAATTTGAACCAACCCCGCTTGACTTCTTGCACCTGGTAGGGTAAACTCGAGAATGGTCCCCAGCAGCTCATCGCTGCCGCTTAAAATCGTATCTCAAACGTGCGCTTTGATAAAAATGGCACAGATTCATTTTCATATGTCGTCGCCTTAAGGATTACATTTTGTTGTTTATATTCATGATCATTTTTCATTTGTTCTTACACTCACGGAGAAACCCGAAATGAATGGAAAAGAAAGTCGGAAAATGGAGAGAATACCAATTAAGTCTTACATTTGAAAATTAAACATCCATCTACCCATCCATTATCTGAACTGCTTATGCTCTTGAGGGTCGCGGGGCGTTTTCCGGCCATAAGCGGGGGACACCCTGAACTGGTTGCCAGCCAATCGCAGGGCACACAAAGACATTTAAAAGAACAAGCCAGAAACAAAGACGGGGACCCTGTGTTGAAAGCCAAAGAATAAAAATGGGTTTTAAGACAAATTTTAAAATTGGACAGTGAGGGTTCTTGTCTAATGTGCACAGGGAGGTCAACTCTCCAATCTCCCTCATTTCACATTCCAATTTTTCCATCTCCCTATGCCCACTCGTCAACCTGAATGCACAAACAACCTCTCCACAAGTATTCCACTGACAAACAACATGCACTCGCACAACAAACCAGCCCCCGATGCATCTGAATGCGCATGTAAAACTGAAACTTAACTCATTTCTCCCGCTCTCACTTGCTCGGTGTGTGTCTCTGGAAGTGTGTGCCACAAAAGCCCAAATCCCCCATTCCCCACACGTGCGGCGACACACACCTATGACCCGGCGTGAACCGCTGAAATGTAGATGCAAGGTAATTAAACAGGGATCAGTCTGCTCTTTATCAAGGGCTCTTCACTGCAGGGCTAAATTAACCTTTGCCCCACAACCATGCCACACATGCACACACACACACACACACACAGAGACACACACACACCCATACTTATGAATCTTGCTCCCAAACATACATTAGATTGTAAATACACACTCCACAACACGTACAAAATACACTACAGTGTGCAGTTGTGCTATGCGTGATCGTCAAAATCTACTCCGCGCTCCGAAATGTACATTTCAGTGCTGTTGTTAGTCAGGTGGTTCACAGCGGCTCAATTTTACAGGGCTTGAATCCTTTTCAATGCCCCACTGACAACCACCTTGTGATTGACTGGCGGCCGGCCCAGAGCACAGACTGAGTTTTTCCCCAATCAGAACAGTCGGCATGGTGCCAATCATTTCCAGTGCACTGACTGACTGGGCTCTCGTCATCATTTCATTCATTTTGCCAAAATACCGTCAAGAGCTTTTGGGGGGGTTCAACATATGCATATCCTCTGGAATAACTTGATTGGCCTCTGGATGGAAAGGAGAGGAATCTATCCATCCCATTGCTCCGAATCTGAGTGGCAGAGCAGGAATTGTAATTGCCACACTCAGCTGGGTTCAGATAGTTACCTCCTTGACATGCACTTCGTCTTTTTACCCGAGTTTTTTTTTGCCCAATTAATATCATGTATTTGCAACCCCTCAGTGTAAATTGGATGAAGTATTCCTGTCGATGGGCCAAAAGAGAATGATTGGTGATGATTTTTCTCGCTCTACCAAAAGAAAAACTAAGAAAACGCTTTTGAGAATGCTCTCATTTTCGTATCTATTCCACTTCTGTTGCCGTCTGAAAGGACGTCGATAGAATTTGGTTTCTCCACAGGTCGACACCATTTATCAACCTGATGTTTGCTTTGTTTTCGCCGTGTTTCGTCGACGCCAGATGCATGTCGACATCCGTCGCTTGCGGCTTTGCGGCCAGCTGTTTGCCACCTGTGGGGGTGAGCCAATACAGACGAGGCGGAGGTGGAAGGGGAACAGGGGAGGACAAGAACTACAAAGTGAAATTGGCCATTGAAAGGAGCATTTTACCTTGCAGAAAGAGAACAGATGTGACTTAGCGCTGGCGCTTTGCCCTCAAGGCCTTTGCGTTTCCACAGCGGGCAGTTTGCTTCTCTTCTCACTCAAACAAGCCTTTCGCACATTCCATACTGAAATGGATCACGGCTAAAGAACAGAAAATGCCTCATGGGACTCAATCCATCTTCAAGAAGGACAGATTCAAAGCTTGAATGGAAAAAGTGGCCATCATACAGTATTGTCTATCGTCAACATTTGTGTCGTCAAGGCATTCTTACACTCAGGGTTTGGCTTGTCAAAATCCCAAGTAACACAGACTACAGGCGCCTAAAACTGCTGAGTCTACAGCTACCTCATTGAAGAGGTCACTTTACCCAAACAGAGGTCAAAATCTTACAAGTGCAGATACTGAGGGAGTTTATAAGAAGGGGTAAGAAAGTGAGCAAGTAAAGGTAGGAGAGAGAAACAGACACTGAGACATAATTCCAAAGTCAAACAGAAACATCACTTGGACAACTGAGATGCACTAAGGCTGTTTGCATTTAGGAAGCAGCTCTCACACTTGTTTCACATACACGTTGCCAATCCATTGAACTGCCAGCTGGCAGCTGCCTGCTGCTGCTATAAGTCCTAAAATGCCCAAAGGTTGTACTTTAAAGTTTTGCTTACCTTAACCAGAATCCCCTGTTGCATTGTTGCCAAAGGTACCACCCTGGTGGATTTAAATGCTTCCTTGGCCTTGGGGAAACCGAAACCAAGTTGCCATGACAGTCAATCAATGCTTTTGCTTCATCATCCTCTGTGTCTTCTTCTTCATAGTCTTCTTCTTCTCCTTCTTCTGTCATTTGGTGAGTTGCAAACAACTTTTGGTGTATTACTGCCACCTTCTGAAATGGAGTGTGGGTCTGCACTTTTTTTTTTTGGAAAGAAGTCAACCCAAACATTTTCTTTGTAGTATGCACCTCCGCTCGTCTAAGCACAACGTTCTGATTAATAATGCGTTTGTGGAAGACGAATACCTATTTTATGAAGCTGAGCCATGACTGTTTGTTACGAGAGCCCTGAGCAACTGTGAGATCTTGTAATTCTCAAAAAAAAAAGAAAAAAGCACATGACATGTTCTCACGAGCCTCTTCACAGGGCGTGAAACCGTTGAGAGGTAAACGAGTGGGACCCGTGCGGTCCTCAGGGGGATTCAGGTGTGGAGGCTGGGTGCACACACATTCCCCCAAAAAGTAGAGATTTGCAGTTTACATGCCAATGTCATGCACAAACTCCAGCGAGTAAAATTTCTGTCTCTGCAATTTTACTCGGGCATGCGCTCCCTATCGCCCTGATTTGGATGCAGACAAGGGAATGCTGCGAGGATTGGCTGGGAAAGCACTACGTTCTATGCAGCGATGGTACACAAACGTGCAAACGCACCCATTTTTATCGGCTTAAAGTCTAGCAAAATACCAAAGGAAAGAAAATTCTACCCATGCACACAATTAGACTGCGCTTTGCGCTAGACTTGTGCCTTGCCCTATGAAAATAGGGCCCGTGGTATTTGGTCCCAGTGGTGAGGGTTGGTGTTAGAGCGCACAAAACTGTAATTTAACATGTGTGTAAAGAAAGGAAGCATGGAAGCGTAAAAGCTAATTTTTTTTTTTAACTAAAAACAAAGACAACAAAACGTCAACATGGAATAGACTATTCGATTTTTTAAAAAGGGAGCAAAACTAGGGGGGGCAGAGTCACAACGGAAAAAAAGGCAGTCAACACAAAATCTGACCTACACAAGGCGAAAAGATACTGTCGGTATATACAGTATTGTATCTCGTCCCACCTTTCTGCTCGATGTCTTCTGTTTACTCAAGAATACGGGAAGTAAATGTCAGGCGTCTATGCATCCTCTCTCTTCTTTCTCGCTTATCTGTCACCCCAGCACACACTTCTACACATTGCTCTTTTTGAAACTTATATTAAATGACCATATCCTGTTCCTATGTCACATTCTCATAATTGCCCATTTAAGGTCCCATTTTTTAAATGAGGTTTCTCCGAGGGGGTTTTCACTTGTGCGTACTTTTGTCTCCTTTTTTGAGTTTTTTTGTTTTGTTTGTTTTTGTTATTTTCCTTCTTTTTGTTTCGGAACTTAAGACATCCAAAAATGGTATTTATTTTCATTTACTGCTCTATTAATGGCTAATTTGAACCCCACCGTGACAGTTGAGAAAAGGCCATTGGCATTATGCATTTAAATCTTTAACTCCTTCTAAAATTAATTAGTGAAGCTTAGCGGTTGATTAATTCATCTGTCAACAAAATTAAAATTTTGATTGATCTCGATGCGTTAGAATGAGGTCACGCATATTTAAAGAAGTTTGGAGACAAAAATAAACACTTTAATATTACCAAGCCATAGGAAGACGAATGTATTTACAGTCGATACTTATAAAAACAGCAGTATAGTAAATACTTAATTAAAAATCTCCAGCTTGCATTTGGCTGTCACAGCATATTATGAAACTAAATGCACTCAGTTCCCGTTTTTAGCGGCGATAACAGAGCCACCAACTTAATGGTTCTCGCAGACGATTTTCTTCATTAACGTCAGCGTTCCCCCGGTCTCCATGAGTCATGGCGTGAGGAACGAAGGCAAGTGTGCATTTTCCAACTAATTGGGAAGCACTGACCTGCTGTGGCCCAGCTGATAAATGCCACATTAAGGATGCTAATGCGAGTTGACAGAAAGCAGTGTTGAACATTCAGACCGTGATCAGCGCCACACTGAGCCATGGGCTTTTTTTGAGCCTCAGCGTATGCACACGCAGCCTTTTACACGGATCACTGCTCCGTCGGATTGGTGGGGACTTTGTTGCCCTTACATTTCATTTGGTTACTTCAAATTAGCAGATTCGCGAGACCGTCTGGCCTGCCATTCGTCCTTTTTCGACACGGATTGTCCTCAGGGGCGGAGTCGGAATCGATCCCAGCAGAAATTGGGTGTTAGGTGGGCTACAACCTGGACTGGCGGTAATAAAAACCATCATGACCGCTTCTCTTGGAGGGCCGTGATGACTGAAACTATATCAATAAGTCAATTATATTTTTTATTGTTTCAGTAACTGTAATGAGGGGTTTGGTAACAAGAAAATGGTTACAATATGTCACTGATTTATTGCATATGACAATTTGAAATGTTGGTACAGATTTTAAAAAACATCATGGAAGTTGTCATCTTTTGCGGGCCACTTAAAATGATGTGGCGGGCCACATTTGGGCCACGGGCCTTGAGTTTGACACCTGTGATTTAGAGTCTGGAATTAACCAACATGTTTTGCATTCTATCTCAAATAAAGGCTCTCTGGAAAAAAAAGGAACATAATAGCTGAAAACAACAACTGTAAATCTAACAGTGAAATTTAGAGAAATCATCTTTGCATTCCCCCCCAAAAAATTTAGGAACGGAGAAAATGTTCCGTGTGAGACTCAACTCGGGGTGCACTGTGATCCCGTTAGCTCCTTTTAGCTCTTTTCGATTCACTGCACACAAAACACAACTCCAGTACAATACGCAGCTACATTTCGGCCTTCCGTCGCAATGACAACAGGAAGCCAACACACTGCTGACACTGCACCACGAGCCTGAAATTCACTCCATCGTAGCTTAAATTCAATATGTTTCATGGCACCGCGTGAACACGTGATAAATTTATGTCGCCCATTTTCATGGTGTGCAGTCACCCTGCCATTAATCTTATGACACTGCCAAACAAGTGTGTAGAACAGCGTAAAACACGGACGTTTTTGTACTCCAAGTGCAACATGTAGGTCAAAGCACCGGTTAGATATGCTGTGAGCTTTTCTACTCACGGTAAGCTTTTTTTTTTTATTTGTATTTATTTTTTTGCTCTCACAGATGTACCGTGACTAAAAGAGAATTGAAGAACATACGACACGCAGACGTGCATGCGTGTGTGAGCGAGAGATATGCCACGGCTGACAAACGAGGGTGTGGAGAAGAAAAACCTGAGCAGATGGGGACTCAGCACCGGCCCGTCTATTCTTCTTGCTGTGTCATTTCCGTCTCCACGCTGACATAACCTGCTCACGCTAACGTGGCGGTTGGGTGCCACCGATGGCTACAGCACACATTTAATTCAAAACATAAAAGGCTACACGTGTTGTCCAGTTTATGTGTGGAATGATTCAACGAGTTGATGATGACACACAGTGGCACACAGTCGATTTCTTCAGATGAGAAAAGAAACACAGTACAGTGTGTTGGGAAATCGGAGGAAGGAGGAGGCGTTGCTCAGCAGACTCCGCTGTTGGTCACAACTATCATGTTTGACTGTGTTACCACACCTTTTTATACGCTACCCTACATTTACATATTATATTAGCGTAATAGTTTCAAATTATGTTGTTTCCCGTCCTGTGCAGCTGACTCGGCCTTTCGCTCAAAGTCAGCTGAGGTAAGCTCCAATTCTCCATCCCCCTGAACAGGATCGCAGTCTAGAATATGGATGCATCGACATTTTTTTTGTTGCTTCCTTTATCCTACCTCTGCATGTTCATGTAGATGAAGCGTGCTGAAACAATCCACCCACACCTTCAAACACACCCCCACACACACACACACACACACACACACACACTTGATCACAAGGACACTGGTGCACATCGGTTCCTGCCAACGATTAAAGCAGACAGATGAGACTTGAGCTGACCTTTCTCATTGAATGTTTTTTTCCCTCCATCAATTCTGGAAGCGACATCTTTTCAGCATCGTTTCTCTTCTGCGGAGAGAGGAGAAAGAAGGAAAGAAAGGACAGCCTTGGTAGAGCCTCAGCAGCAGTCCAATAGGTACAGTTAATTGCCTGGACATAGGAATGTAACAGTAACAGCAATATTGTGATATCGCGACTTTAAAAAATACCTGTAAAGTCCCGAAACGTTTTAACTACGTCCAGGCAGGAAACGTGGGTTCACTTCCCACTCTGTGAAGATGTCGACGAAAATATCGTGAACGGAAACGACTGTCAGTCTCTTCACGTGCCCTGCAAACTGACTGGCGACAGAGTCCGGGGACGAGTCCGCCTTTCGAGTTTCAACAACCTAAACAGGACCACTTTTATCGAAAATGGAGGAATGGTTGGATGTGTTTGGCCGCACGTCTAATTTGGTGACGGATACCTTGACATTGTCTCCGCCAAATTGTCGTGCAAAATGCCATAAGGATGTGAGGGTGATGGCAGTGATTGATGATGCTACCCTGTGTGTTGGAAAAGCAAAGAACTTTTCAAAGTCTCGCACATTGTAGGAGAGCCCAGAGTGTTCGGATGATCCAGTTTATCAATGTCATGATGGAGGGATGCAATACATTCTGATGAATGTAGAGCTCTTGTTTATAGCCGAGTAATCCATCTCATGTCTTAGTTACAGTCAGACAGAAACTATGAAAAGGCCTCACTCATGTCTCTCCAAACCAGGAAGTCTGAAAGTTGATTGAGTTGATTTTAAATTCAGCGCCCCGGAGTAGGATGTAATGTAATTCCAGCGAGACTAACGAGTAAATTTTTTATTCAACCCCGCAGTACAGAATGTGTGCGGTTAAGAAAAAAAACAAAAACTTTCGTGACAAAGACGGACGCTGCGGCGGCTGTATATCATTACTGTTAACATCTGCATAAATCTAAATAAAGGCCTGCATTGATATTTCACCCGGCAACAGGTCCAACTTCAGCGCTGACCTCTCTCTCCCGCCGGACTCAATAGCTCGCTGCTAATTTGCATACATGAATGATAATCGCGAATACGTAGCAACTATGCAAAGTACAGCATTTATGATTGATCCGATGATTGATTGGTGTCGTCTCCGCTGGCGCCATCCGACTCCCGTGAGCCACCGTTCCAACGACAACAGCTTGTCGCGGCCATTGCTGCTGATTGACAAGTGTGTACGCGCAGTACATAAAGCACATCTGGACACTTGATGAATTTATTGAACAATGACCTGACACGAGACAGCAATTTGGGTTTGCCCTACAAAGTGATATGCAGAACTGTATATTAACATATGCATTAGAGCTAAACACACGCATACTGATTTATTGAATCCGCTGGGGGTTTTCTTACCGGGTGGACGACACACATGCACACACACACACACACACCACAAGCAATGCATCTATTCCTCTCTCAAAGCAGAGAAGAATTTGGTCTTGTCCTGACAGTAGTAGGGAGGGCAACGGAGGTGAGTGGGAGTTGATTGAGTTTGCTCAGCGACCGCCCATGGGACTGAAGACAATATTATAGGACACACACACATATTACAGGACACACACACACACTCTCTCTCTCTCTCTCTCTCTCTCTCTCTCTCTCTCTGCTGTCTCACTCGCCCTCCCCCCCACCACCGACACCTGAAATTCAGACCGCTAGCACACATTCACTTTAATCAGGGCTGATGTCTTTGGAAGTGAGCATATGCGTGGCGAGGCGAGGCAGTTTGATTTATACAGCGCATTTCATACATAGTGTGCTCGGTTGCGACCTCGCCGTTTTTGTTTGTGGTGTTTTTTGTAATCCTTCGCACCAGAACAACTTCCTGTTCCACTTTACCCTCCTGATCTTGAATCTGTGCCATTTAATTTTTTTTTCTCCTTAAAATGTTACAGAATTCTAAGAACTTCTGCCCTTTACTAAATGGTAAGATATTTTTATGACAGACACGGAATATGGAACAAGATAAGATCCCACATAAGTACAGCAAATTAAATTCCAATTGATATGATAGATATAAATCCTCTGCTTAAATTACTATCGTATACCAAAAACCAGTGAGGTTGGACACATTCAGATTAATTTGAGGCCTTTTCTAAATGTGCATAGAAATTTGATACGTATTGGACATCTGCCAGTGAGAGAGCAGATGCACAGATCGAATATACCTCGTCAATGCAAGCTTGCCTCATTTAAGTACACCGGTGGGTGCCTTCTTACCCAAGCAACACATTCAATTAAATATGACGGAAATACGCTGCTTTCAAAGTCTGCCGATTGTTAGAAAAGCAATTGCCAACAGAGGCCAGTGAAGTCATGTGGAGCTTTCCTTCTACGTTTGTGGAGAATTGTACTGCACATAGAAACAGACCCCAAAAAAAGCATCTCTGGGCGTTAAATTGGAATCAGGCACTTTGGACGAATGACACATACATTTCTACTTTCAAGACATGAAGGGACTGTTTGTATTTAGTCAACCAGTCGGCAGCCTCTTGTCCGCCACACATCCTCTCTAACTCTGAAATAACATCTTTGAAGTTACCTTTCCTCTCAGCGCCTCTCTGCCGATCAACTCGCCATCTCCGTCACATAAAAGGTGAATGTCGCGGTCGCTTTCGGCAGATCTGCCCTGCCAATTGAATCAGCCAGCTGCTTGGCGCACAGGAAACCAACAGCACGCTGATTTTATTTGGTGTGCAATATCATGTCGTACAGAATACCAGATAAGAAACTGCCTATGCCACACTGGTGCAGAGACACTTTTGGAAACACAAAAGAAATGTCGGTAATGTCAAAGTGCAAATGACCAACAAGCCAATACAACTGGATAATTGACTTTACTGAATTAGGATTACCGTATTTTCACGACCATAAGGCGCCATTAAAAGTCTAGTGTGTGAGCCGAGTTCCAAAGCCTAACTGAGCGCGCTTCTGGCCGACAGCTGTTTATATAGAGAAAAGGCGGGCGTAAGTGACGTCAGGCATGCGGAAGTCTGCCAATGAGTGAAGGGTGGGCGCCGAATGGTCGTGAAAATACGGTAATTCTTTTTTTTTCCTTTTTTCAATAAAGCACGGTACACACATACCAATAATAAAGGCTAATTTGAGAACATTCCATTCAAGCTCCGGCATCGAAAGCTTCATGTTACTTCCTAATTGTCGATCGTTCCCTTTCTTGGGCTCAGCCGAACTCAGGGCTGACACTCATAAGGATATGCGATTAAAATATTGAATAGGTTTGACATTCATGACATTGCCACTGCAGAACTCTTCGTAATATCCATCCATCCATCTTCCGAACCGCCTGATCCTCACTAGGGTCGCGGGGCATGCTGGAGCCTATCCCAGCCGTCTTCGGGCAGTAGGCGGGGACACCCTGAAACGCTTGCCAGCCAATCGCAGGGCACACAGAGACAAACTACCATCCACGCTCACATTCACACCTAGGGACAATTTAGAGTGTTCCATTAACCTGCCATGCATGTTTTTGGAATGTGGGAGGAAACCCATGCAGGCCCTGGGTACATCATGCAAACTCCACACAGGGAGACCGGAGCCGGGATCGAACCCATGACCTCTGGACCACAGGGGCACCCACTCAAGGAGTGAAGGGAGGTGAAAGGAACCTTTTCCCCTGCAGTTCTCCATGCAGAGGCCCAGTCAAAAGCAAAGACGGAAGGACAGAGGGACAGGTGGCAGCAGCGGAGAGGAAGTGCTGCAACTGAGCTCCAAATACGACAAGAAACAGCTGTTGCAAGAACAAAATCAAATGCCGGAGGCCTTGCCATTTTTGGCGAGACAGTAAGATAGACCCCTTTCTGTCGAGATCACGGCTGCAAATGAGACGCTGCTTGTCCCTGCTTTGCTTTCCCCAAATCTACCCTTATTTGTTTTTGTTTGTTTGTTTTTTTCATCCTACCAGATTTGTTTCCCATTCTGTCAGTTGAACTCTTCTCTTTTTTGCAGTCCACCATCCCGATGACACTCCCTCGCATCGATTGTGCTGCTCTCTTCACCTCCGTCTCTCTGATTCATAATTGAACAGCATTAACTGCTGCTGAGCCCCAGCAGTCTATAATTAGCTGACAAGCCGGTGGGACTTTTAACACTCCTGATCAGAATATTGCCAGCCCGACCAACGGCCGGTGTCTTTTTACATGTGCGCAATGCACCGCGATTGACATACTGTCAGTCTTTGTGATTTAAGGATTCATACAGACAGTTGTCGTCCAAAGTCTGGCAGATGTTCCCACACTCCTTGCTATCATGAAGCAATGTTTATCCGCGCCTAAATTAGGAACTCCTAATTGTATGCAAAGAGTCTGGTAATATTCTTATGGAGACATGAGAGCTGAGCAGCATGTTTATTGGAGAGGAGAGAGATGACAGGAAATGAAGGCTGGAGCAAGGTAAGGGATTCTGGTTACTTTGCAAGTTAGTGCTCGGATGGAAGACCATCTTGGGATAGCGGGTGCGATAAACTTCAGGGAGAGGCGGGAAAATGCAAAGCCTTGCAAAGTGCAAAGTCCTTCTCTTGTGTTTCCCCAAAATCGCAAAGGCTTTAAAAGACTGTAATAAATAGTTAATTAATACTTGGATGGGGTGGCCCGGTGGGCCAGCGCAGAGGTCGTGAGTTCGATCCCGGCTCCTTCCTTCCTGTGTTTGCATGTGCTCCTCGTGCCTGTGTGGCTTTTCTCCGGGTACTCCGGTTTCCTCCCACATTCCAAAAACATGCATGGTAGGTTAATGGAACACTCTAAATTGTCCGGAGGTGTGAGTGTGAGCGCGGATGGTTGTTCATCTCTGTGTGCCCGACGATTGACTGGCCACCGGTTCAGGGTGTCCCCCCACCTACTACCCAAAGATGGCTGGGATAGGCTCGAGTTCACCCTGTGACTCTTGTGAGGATAAAGCAGATCAGAAAATTTAAAATACTACGATGGTACAATAAGGGGAAAATATGTGGAAAAAATGAATGTGGAATCAGTTCATGGCACATAATGAAAATATAAACTTGTACCACATCAGACGAACCCTTTCAATTGTCCACTATCTTGGCATGTCCGGACAACCGACTGAAAGATTGACAACAGTGAATTCAAAAAGTAAATTCAAGATGCAAACTAGAAGAGTCTCCCTCCTCAAATGTAACTTGCAATAAATAAATAAATAAATAAAAATGTGTCTAACAGATGCTCGAATTCCCAACACACTTGGTCCAGCCTGTGGCATTGTGTGAAACGAAGCTGTAAGATGCTGTCCTACTATTTCCCTGTGTTGTATTTTTAACAAAGACAAAATGTTACTGAAAAGCACCTGAGACAAGGGTTTTCACAGAGGAGACTTCTCACCAAGTCTCCACATGTTCCAACAATCCAAGCAAATTCCTCTGCAACCTTCTGGTTCGGCTTGAACTACACACTCGTAACTAGCTAAAATATTACGGGAACAGCCAGCTGCACTCAGCTGCTCGGCTAAAATAAAGACAAGAAGCTATGCCGACATCCGCTTCGAACAAAGATTGATGGAAATAAACACATCGGTGATAATAAACCCGCTAAAATGATTACACGTTAAATCTGATTCGACCGGTAACGGGATCAAGGCAGGATGTTGCGATGATATAAAGGTGCGTGTCGTCGGTGCCCAATTAGGTGTTTAATGATTTATTTGCCATTCCGTAGGCATGTTGATGACAGCAATAACTCGAGTTCTTGGCAAGCATTTGCAAACAAGCACGAGTACAGGGCTCATAACCTTAAAAAGTCCTGCAATGGGAATGCCGCTCCTGCTTGACAATTGCCGAGCAGAATTATACGAACAAGTCACGTGTTGACAACAGAATATCTGCTGTGTCCAGTCTTTATTTTGAAAGTCTAGTCACTAAATTTGTCAGATACGTCACAAGGTTTTGATTTGCAAGTAAATGCTCAGAAATGTTTTATGTAATCATTTTTAGTGCCCGTGTGCATATGTTCTGATGCTGGAAATATCTCAGAATAAAATGACACATTTCATGTATTTCAATAGTTTTCAAAGGTCTGTCTTCTGGGTCTGCCTCCACAGGAAGTAAATTTGGGCCACGACTCACTTAGACAAACTGTGATATGACTGTACCAAAGAATCAATTTGTTCCCATTTACATTCCCGATATTTTCAACCCCCTCTTGTTCGGTTATGCGGGAGTCTACGACCGGCACTTGGGGAAGTACTTCCAAAGAGAGGTTTTAACGGTGGCATGCTGTCAGGGACTTCAAAGCCGTCTCTGCTGGACTAAACATCATCAAAAGCACTGACCTGCATTAAAACATGATAGATTTTATTTTTTTCAGAATCTGAACACAATCAGATTTCAGCTGCGACCTTCGCCCCGGCGTCGGGGTACGTCTGCACTTTTTCGGCCCATGATTGGCTCAGAAGTGTCAGAACGAGGCTTGGACACAGGAGGCAGTTGCAGGGTTCGGAGTAAAAGGAACAATTTTTTTGAGGATCAGCTGCTGAAAACTAAAAATCAGGCAAGTTGCGTAAAGAAGGAAAGGACTGGTTAGATCTGTGGTGAGAAGCTGGTGTGCACACATAAGGACGAAACACACTGGCAGAGGACGACATGGACCATTTAAATAAGGGGCAACAGGTGGAAACAATCGGGGGGCTGACAATCACATTGGCACAGGAGGAAGAGCAAGTGATCTGAAACGAGAGGAGAGTCATTCTTTCAAAATAAAACAGGAAGTGACCAGACAAACACAAACGGGTGACGAGAGCTACTCGATTATAATTCATAGCAAGAAGCCGGAAGCGAACGACTGTACATGACTGAAAATTCATTTTCAGTGCAGACTTTAAAAAAAAAAAAAAAAAAAAGAAAATCTGGACATTCTGAGAATTAGTCATACAACACTTGTCGCAGGCGTGGTTGTTACAACCGGGTAAAGGAATTATTCGGCACTTTCACAGGGGAAACATCTACACTGCTAGCAAAAGGATGACGGTCATCTTTAATTAATAAGCAGTTCTGATGAGTACAGTATATGTTATTTTTTATGTTATTATTATTATTAATCAAAATTTCAGTCCATGACAGCACGATATGTTAAAAATCGTTTCTGAGTTTCCTGAGGTCCTGTTGTGGGCTTCCAGACAACTCGCTTTTCTTTCTTGTGATCATCCTCACTCCACGAGGCTGAATCTCGCATGGGCAAATTATGATCATTTTTGGGTTTTGTTCACTTTCAAAATAAAACTCTTGAGCCTTTTGCTGATGGTTTTTGCACCCATTCCAAACTTCCACAGGTCTACAATCTTCGACACGAATGAAATGCTTCCAATAAGAACATCTTGTCACTTACCTCTGCGGCCTAGATACAGATGATTCGTGAACGTAGCTCAGTGTGAGACATCATTATGAAAGAGAAACGAGGATTATTGGGAGGTCAGATGTGCACTGAAGGGCGCGACGAGCTCACAGAATCAGCAGCGAAAAAAAAAAAACACGGCAGCTTCTGATGGAAGAAGAAACAAACCAGAGCCAACTGAACAAGTCCAGCCGACAAAAGTAAAAGTTGGAACATTTCGCAGGGCCCCCGCACTGAATTAAGACTTCACACTGTGTTATTAGGTTAGACAATTGAGCATCAAATGTACCAGCATGGAGTCGATGGTTCCTTGTGAAAGAGTTTTACACTTTCATATCTGGAAGAAGCACTTTCTCCCCAACTGGATTTCAATAGTTATTACAGTTAAATAAAGTTTGCAGCCTGCGTTATTAGTTTAGCTGCAGCATGCAGATCTACCATAGAGACACGAGGTTGCCTCACATTCATCACTGTGTCTCCAACCACTGTGTGTGTGTGTGTGTGTGTGTGTGTGTGTGTGTGTGTGTGTGTGTGTGTGTGTGTGTGTGTGTGTGTGTGTGTGTGTGTGTGTGTGCATTCGCGCGCGTGTGCGTGCACCCAATGAAAAGAGTTTGTCCTTCAGGCAAGTCAGACACGGACAAATTGAATTTTTCCCTTTCATTCCATCTGAATGTTTGAATAGAGTAAATATGCTTCATTCCTTCTTTCACTCCCCTCAACAGTATCCCCAACAAAAGACTGCTTTCAGTATTAAACTGAAATGTTGGCTTGCATAAATAGTACGCACGCACGCACGCACACCAACGCGGCACGCAACAAATGTTCAGTGTACACACTCACACATCAAAAACATTTTTCGTACAATCAAAGATGCCTCGCGGACAAACATGGAGGAACGTCTGTCATTTTAGTAAGCCGTGATCTGGCCCTTCTTCAGCTGTTTTATATATTTTTTTCTGCGCACACACTCTCAAACACCTCACAAGCAGTCGGACCACTCATCCATGTCCACTTGTGTCCCTTCCTTGTTCCCAAGGCCGTCTTTGGCTCTGCTCATTATCCCCTTTCGCCATGACAAACAGCGGCGGAAAGAAAATGGAGGGAACGCAGACACGGTGACCCATCATTCCTCTTTGTCGCCCTTTTTAGTCTGCCATCCTCCTCCCGCTTTCCTTCAGACCGGGATTGCTTAGCATGTGCCCCTTTGGTTTCAGTGAGGTATTCTCCTGCGCTAACAAGCCTATTTTAAAGGAAAGTGAAACTTCTCCCCATTCACAATATAACAACTGTCAAGAGAAGGAAAACAGCCTGGCAAAATCCCAAATGTCAAGATGTAGGTTTAAAAAGACAAGGCTAAATTGGCGATTATTTTTCTTCCTTCCATCCATATTTACTGCACTATTGCTGGCCATTCTATTTATTTATAAATGTAACTCAGGAGTGTAATATCAAGCGGTGTATAGACATCAGTTTATTTTCAAAGTTACGACGAAACTTGGGGAGCAGTGTGTGGCCTAGCGATTAAGGCGGCTGTCTCAAAATCTCCCCGCGTTTGCATGGGTTTTCTACAGGGCACTTGTGTTTTTTGCACCTGTAATGGGCAGCCTTTTTCACAGCCCCATTTTGTTTAGCGGAGATGACGGCGCTGTTGGACAGTCTAAGCTGATGCGGTTGAATGGATTGCTTGTGGAGCCGAGGATGAGGAGAAAGGAGCACCAGCGCAGAGCGCCGAGGCGTAGGTGGAACTGAGAATCGCTGCTTGGAATTGAAGCGGATTTAAATGGATAAGGAGATGTGAGCCAATCTCTTTTTTGGTCAATGGATGCTACAGCTTCTTGTTTGCTTTCAAACTTAGCTTGTAGCAGACGTGTGCACATTTTCAGCATGACGTCTCTGATCCACGGGTGAAAGGACATTTTGATTCTCTCCTCTTTCATCTAGAACCGCTTCAAACAACAAAGCGGATGCAGGAAAAGTGGCTAGGATTGCATGACTGTCCGTGTTTTATGTTATGTGTTGTGTCACATTATTTTGTTATTTTATGTTAACTGTTTATGTTATTTTTAGGTCAAGAAACCTGCCTTGGGACTACGGCTGAAAGCTAGCATTTATGGTAAATCCAGCGCATTTACACTGCTGTGTTGATTAATGGGCACTGTCCCAATTAAATAAATAAACAAATACATAAATAAATACATAAACACATAAATAAATAGGTATTTTTAAATAGATATTTTAGCATCCTCCCACATTCCAAAATGCATGCCAGGTGAACTGAAGACTTAAAATCGGGGTCTCCAGGTGGCCCCCAAGAACCACATGGGTATCCTGTGGGATTGTTGTACAAATGTTCAAAAATGTCCCAATATTGTGAAAGCTAAAGCAAGCGTCTTTACAATGTTTCTTCCTGAGTTTGTCACGAACAGCGTTCGAGTGTCTGTCCATGTGTCAAGAAGGCCTTCACTTTCTGGCCTCTGTAGCTTTAACCCCTGACATTTTGCGATTTGGCCTGTCAGCAGGAGTGCTGCGTCGCAAACAGCATACAGACAGATGACAGCTAACCCGCTGAGATAATCCACTCGTGACTGGAGCCTCCACCCTTGAGGGCCTGAAAAGTATTGTGTGGTGACAGGAGAGGCGAGGGCTTCGACAGTGCCAAATGCATACCCTCATATACTTATCTTGAATTGAATCATATTGTAATTGTAATCCCAAGAGGTCAAAACTTTGCATTTTAAGGAATCACTAGATTTCTAACCCTCATGAAGGTAACCAAGATGTATTTGAAGCAGCTTTATGTGATGCACTACAGTTCTGCACTACTGCAAAGATCCATATGAAAGCACACTATAACATAGCAGCAGTAAAGTATGTTACTCTAGCAAATGTAACAAATAGCCTTTTGGCTAGCATGTGAGTCGCAGAAGACATGTAAAGCCTTTGTGCTCGCTAATTCCTCTCAATCTATATAAGCCCATTAGGACCACTCGTAGGTTGATTTATAATTCATTTAAATCTACCCTCGAAAATATAACATTATATATAATTAATGCATTTGCTAGTGGATAATTGACAACTTGGGACCAGAAAATTGGGTCACAGACCCATTCACTGTCGACAAAAATTACTTTAAAACATTTTATGTACATCCAATGTCTCAATTGTGGGTGTATCTACTTTGTGCTTCATTGCTATTTATTTTTCACTCGCCAGTAATTGTATTTATTAATTTTATACAAGCAGTGATCGTGTTTTATCATGGTGTGCTTGGAAATGAATGTTGCACACGTCGGCTAACTACGTGCGTTCGTGTTTAAAATTATCATCACGCATGGGTGTTTTCTAAGGTGGACAAAAAAGATATTATATTTGCGTCACTTGATTTCATGAATGCTTGACGGCTATGGAAGAGTGAGAACTGGTGTTTTCAAGTACCTCTCTCGTCAGCGGTATCACGTGTCCATGCTGAATTTTCAGTCAAACAACAGGGTTATAATTTGATTCCGGGCATGTATATGAGGAATTTAAAGGATGGAAGTCAAAACAAAATCTTATCATCCAACAGAATCCACAACAACAAAACTGTAATGCCTGCTTTTTTTTTCCTTTTTTTTTACTCAGCACACTGCATAGGAGGTGAACGTCACTTTTTCATGGCCCTAATCTGCATAACTTTTCCAAAAGTTTCCACTGACAAAAGTGATAAAGTGCACGCGTGGAACAGAAAGTGGCATTCAGAAACTAGGGGGACTATTGGAATATTTAAGATTGCCAATGCGCTTTACACCCACCAACTGCAAAGAGACAAATATAAATGGTGAGGGAAAAGTGGCCGGACACACATGGCGTGTGCGATGATCAAGAAAATAAGCGGTGGAGAAAGAACATCAGATCTGATTTGAGCAGAATAATGAAGAGATAGTGAGGAGTCCGCGGTAGAGGCAGGGAATGTGTGTGAGGGAGCGGGATCAACACAAAGCTGCAGGCGGCAGGCATAATGGACTTTTGAGTGGTGAGGAAAAGATGGAGATTTACGAAGAGTGTGAGGTAATACAGCAACAGCGACGGGCTAAATTGTGGCCTCGCCAGTGTATGTTTTTAACAAATCCCGCCATAAAAGTGTATTTCAATTCAATGCGAGGCTGCAGACCGACACGCACAGTTTAACTTGCCCGGTCGTATATTCCCTCTCTCTTTGACAAAGCATTTATGCAGCTTTTACGGATAATAGATGGATGCCTTTTTGCATGAGAAAATACAACCGGATCAACAGCCTGCTGAGTAAAGCGAGAGCGTTAACATTTGTTGACGTTGAATAAATATGTCCAAAATAATAAATGACTCATTGTCGGAAGTGGTCTACGGGTAAAAGGTGACCTAAAATGAGGGATGACAAGTGGTCTGATTTGTTTGGTAAAAAGATAAGATGCTCGTTTCCTGCTGTCACTTGGACGAAACAAAAAGGCTTAACAGCGGAAGATAAAACAAGTTTGATACGTAAACACAGTGAATAAACATTAGCGATGCTTTTCACACCTTTTTTGGGGGGGGGGTCTTAAAAGAAAGCACAATTCCAGGAAACTTAATGACACTTGACTTTGGCAAATAAAGCACAGAGATGCAAAATGTTCCTCCAAGAGGAAATACACGCCTATGTGCTCTTCGTCCTTGCTCGCCGACGCCTTCACGGCAGCTCTGATGACTTACCCGCAACCAAGATAGCCCACCTGTCCCATCTATTCTAATAAACAATTATGGGTGGAAACAAACGCGTGGAGGACTCAGATTGGCCTTGTCTTGTGCAGTCATGGCTGCTGTAGTCTAACACAGAAATATGAGAGCGCGCGGCGCGAGGAACATCATTTATCTATCGCCCTGCTTCGTCACTCTATGCAAGGCCACCTCGGATGACTCATTTTTCGCTTTTCAAAATTTTCACCGGTGTCATAGGGAAAACAGCAAATTAATAGGTGGACCAAGAGTAGATTTTTTCTCGTCATATCTTGATACAAGAACAGCCGCATATGTTTGGCAACAATGTTGCCTTCACAAAGATACTCATGCACACACAGTTAGGGAGGAATTCATTTGGGTCCCAACACCAGGCTGTTTGAAATCCCTCTTGGATTGCTGTTTAGCATTTTCAAAATGGAGAAATTGCCCCCCGCCACCTCCAAGTAGCCCCAAAACACTATCAGAAGTACTAAATTTTTCCATTAAATCATTCCAAGAAGTTGATTCTCTTAATTTTTTTCCGTTTCTTTCTGGCTGCACTGTTCAAGTACATGTCTGTGGATTTTTGTTCAGGCTGAAATCAAATGCAGCCAGGGCCTTCAGATGGAGTCTCATTGGCCGATGTAACTGAAACTATATTAGCGATGGAACTGTTTGCAACTTTGCATAAGCAATCCCATGTCACTAACAGTGATCTCACTCACAACACAAATAAACATGACACGAGATGAATGTGACAACACAGTAACAACAAACCAACGGGCTGAATGAAAGCAAGCAACTAAATGCAAGCTAACTGACGAGGCGACGAGGTACACCTTGACAAGACACGAGCGGCTGGAGGGAGGGAGCTGATTGGTCCGCACGAGGGACAGACTGACGACGACAGGTGGAAACGAAAACCTAATGAGTAGGTGTGACGTGAAAAAAAAAAAAGGAGACAAAACTCAACGCAATCAAATCATTGAAACAAAAACACAGATCAAGATTTTACATTTCAAATCAACATCAGCATTTTTCCTTTGGTGCTCAGAGCGACTAGCAAATCATGTCAATAATGATTTGTACACATCAATACATTTATTCATCAGGAGACTGTTACTGCCAAAAAAGTAAAACGTTTTTGCATGTTTTTTTTTCTGCTGAAGATTTGTGTATTTAGAGCAGAGCTCCATTCAATTTCCCTAAATCAAGTGGAAATCAAAGTTGACCATTTTTAATCTTTAAAAAAAAAAATGAAATAAATCAGACAAAAACAATTTCTCCCTGTGTTAGAGCAACAGAATACAATTTGAAGTAATCAATAGATAGAAAATTATGTTGTATTCCCAAAGCGCCCGTTTCAAAATAAAGGCAGTAAATGGTTACATACCGCATGTTGTAAAATGCACGGTGTGAAAATTGCATGTCGGAACGCAGAGCACAACAGCCATTAAACCAGGCAATAAAGTGAGATTGGATTAAACGGACACAGTGTCTGGCAGCCATATTGCGCGGACATCTGACTATGATGTAACAGACGGCAATTACGAGGCTCATTTGGATGAAGACAAACACCAGGCTATCGCTTAAATGCGTGTTTACCAGCTGCAAAAAAAAAAAAATGACAAAGAAATGCGCTTCCGTTTTGTCGCGGCCACTTGATATGTGTACACTGGACAGCTGTAATAATTACGCAGTTTGAACTTGGCACCTTACAACAATTGCCAAATCAACTCCAATCCCAGGGCCTGAGCACCAGTTTCTGATGAGCACCTTTTTCTAGGACACAAAAGAATGTCGAGGAAGTGGAATCCAAGCAATCCTTAGGCCTGGTACACATAGAAGGATTTTTTCAGATCTTAAAAGATTTCTTAAACGATCTGCTCCGAGAAGTCGAAACAGAACACCAAACCACCCAAACATTCTGCTCTACCACTAGTCTAGAGTCCTGTCCTCTCTGGCAGCGCTCTCATGGGATCTCACAGACACAAAGACGAGCAGGTACTTCCGGATATGCGCCGATAGTTGCTAATGCAAGATGGAGATGTGAGCGAGAAAGGACTAGCTTTGGGAAAATACTTGCTGCCGCCTCCAAACCTACTTTAAAACAAAACAAAACAAAAAAATGACATACTGTGTCTTGGACCAGGTGAGACATCAAACTACAAGTCCGTCACCCATCAGACCCGAGCCTACCCTCATTGATTCATCGGAGCAGGTCTGTTGGGGAGGCGGGAAACGCAGCTGTCAAAGTCATGTCGACGTACCACATGTTTTCTGCTCACAAAAAGAAAAAAGTAAAAACAAAAACAATAAGGGACTATGGACCCGTTCCTAGATGTTGGAGACAGGGTGTGTATGGACTGTCTATTCTACAAAAAGATGTATAGGTGACAATTTAATAAACTTATACCATGCATGCTAATCAGCTACTAGCTTTACAGTTAGCAAATGTAGCATGAATTGAAATGCTACACATACATTCCAATATTTAGCCTTTTGCTAAAGTCACTTATTAAATACCGTACGCTATGTCATTGTGTGTGCCCAGTCTCTCGTCCAAAGTAGGAGGGCACTGTCTTCCTATTGGTCATTGCTGAGAAACCAAGCAAAGAATGACGTTGAGTATGTCACAATGCACGGGCTACGATGCATCAAGACAACTCAAAATCGTCTGGAAGACACTACGTTTGTCTGCAACACATCTGTCGGCTCAAAATCAGGCTACACAAGGCAGGCCTGTGTGTTCTACATACTTGGCCAATAAAAATGATTCTGATTCTGATCATCACGGCGCTGCTCGCTTCTTAAAAATCAATATCAGCAATTGTATAAATGCTGGATGATGACCTCGCTCAATTTTCCTTGACTCGCACTCATATAAGCCAGGAAGTTCAACTTCAGACTCTGCTCACCAACTGTTGATCAACTGCCAAGTGGAACACACAAACAGACACACACATAGAAATCAACTTCCTGCTAACTGCGCACTGCTTCGGGTGACAGAGATTAATAGCCTCGCAGACCGGCGGCGTAACTTCCACTTAATTCCTATGTGTCAAAGTCAGCCCATGGCAAAAAAAAAAAAATACGTGTGTGTGTGCGTGTGTGTGTGTGTGTGTGTGTGTGTGTGTGTGTGTGTGTGTGAATTGTGAGTGTGTGTGTGAACGCCCGCATGTCCGTTATTAGAAGTATAATTGCAGAGACATTTAAAATGTTTCCCTCAAGGGTCCTGCTGGCATCCAATAAAGTGTTCATACCACCAGAGAGGACGTGAGTGATGGTGAGAGCTGTATGCTGAAAGTCGTGGGGTTCTTTTCTGTTTGTTTGTTTCAGACTACAGGTGTGCGGATGTGTAATAGCTCTCGTCGAAGTATCGAAGCATAATAAATAAGATCCTATTCCACCTACTAGTTTTGCAATTAGGTACACCTATGCAATCGAAACTCTGTGACGGACGCGTATTATATGAAAAGACGTTTGAGGGATAACTGGCCTTTTCACGTGTGGAAACAGGACGAAAAAAAAAGGTAAAGTCTGAAAGCTTTCAATCTGCGAAGCAGTCCTAAATTTCTCGGAATCTGCGTAATCTAATGGTGGTCAGATGATTCAGTCAGGTTCTGAACTGAATTGAATAATGCTTTGGATTTCCAGAAATACGGGCTCAGGGGCTCAGACAAAGTGCGCTAAAAATATTGATGACAGAAAAGTGCACCGACGAAGTACAAACTGAAATCGCTGGTCGCAAGGAGCCAGAAAAAAAAACAATGCAGAAAACAAAAAGCACTTGCAAAGGGCTCAGAAAACACCAAGAATACACAAAAAAATATCAAAAGTCCAATACAGTGAAACCAAAGATCAAGATCGATAAGAAATAATGAAAACATGAGCGACTATGAAAGATAGCAAAAGGTCTACAAGACAACACTTGAAATAAAACAGCGAGCATGGTCAATAATCCGACAGAGACTTGGCAACTGGGCAGTGCTTAAATACTTAAATACAAGGTTTGATGAGGGAAACGCCCCATAACTCCACCTTGAGCTGAAACACAATCAAAACAGACATGACAGAACGTGACATAATCAAGGTGTCTCTGAATGTGACTCTCTGTTGATCCCAAAGGTGTTCAGTGGAGTTGAAATCAATTTCTTCCATCCTACATCCATCCTAGCAAACGTTCAATGAACTTCATTTGTGCACTGTGTATAGAAGTAGGGCTTTTCCCAGGCGATTCTTTCCCATGATGAATTGTCCGAAGCGTCTGTTTGGGGTGACGAGTTAAGTCAAACAATTCAGGTGGAAACCCGGATTACAGAGCATGCAACAACTACCGCAACAACTGGAATATTGAATGAAAGGTGGAAAGTAGACGGGGAGAGGGGTGATAATGAATAAAGGAAGACGATAGATTCACAAAGCGAATCTCCAAGGATGAAGGGGTGTTATTAAAAGCGGATGAGAAGAATGCATGGCAACCACTCTTCCTCTCATTGCATGTCTGTTTTCTTTTCTAACCCCCCCACCCCTTCTCAAATTCTGCCAGCCACCTCTGAGATTTACTCGTCATATTAAGAATGGATAGAATGTACCTGAGAAGTTTGGCTTACAAAACAACTGGCTCAAAGTACACCTTGTACATTTAGATGAGACGGAGGGGAAGTGAGAATCATACAAATGCGTCCTTCTGTTGGGCGGTCAGTAATGAACATTCGTTTTGATTACTGAATACTATCCATCCATCCATTTTCTGATCCGCTTATCCTCACAAGGGTCGCGGGGGGTGCTGGAGCCTATCCCAGCTGTCTTTGGGCAGAAGACAGAGGACACCATGCGTCTTTTTGGACTGTGGAAAGAAACCGGAGTTTCAAGCCGCCCCTTGAAACAGGAGTAAATGTGTCTTGTTTGTTTTTAAGTGTGTATTGTGGTTTATATTTTCCACTATGCATCAAAAACGGACAGTGAACACACTGCCACTCGGATCATTTGGACCCTGGGCGTCGTGATGAATTGTCTCACCGTGGCTCTTTTATGTTTTATGGTTCATTTATAACTGTTGTTTTAGTGGGGTGGAGACAGCGTAGCAGTCATTACGTCCTTCCAGATGAATGATGGTCTTTTTCCAGGGACAAAGATAATCACCACAAATCACAATATTTCATTGAGACCGGGTCATGCCGGAGCAAACTTTCACTTTGTGTACAAAAGTTACATTCCTTTCACTCATTCTCTTGGTCATATGAAGAGTTGAAATATTATTGCTGCACAGTCAAGTCAAGTCACATTTATAAATAGAAAGTGACCATTTTCGTCATAAACCTATCACCAGCCTTCTCTGACTTTATGCACTCCTAGCAGAGGTGTCGTCCGCATCTTTAAAACGGGTCCTCTTGATTTTTTATCCCTTATAGTCTTTGTAGCGTCTGTGTATTTTCAACTTTTCTGCCTCTTGCCCAAGAAAGTAAATTGGTTGACTTCAGACATTAAAGCAGACAATGAAAATAACACACCTAAATACCACGCTGACCCTCAGCCATACCCCGTCAGTCTTTGTTGTTCACACACACAGGTCAAGACGAAGGCGCACAAAGGGAAGATGGACACCCGTGCGGCAAGCCAGGAAGAGGAACAAAGAGTGTTGGACAACTGGCACACAAGAATCTCTTAAGTCGAGCACAATTCATTCGGTGGCAGTGGTGGTAAGATTTTTGTGGCTTTCTATCAAATGTCTCCAGAGAAATGAGAAAATCTGTTGGTCAAACAGTTGTCATCATAAAATCCCATTAACACATGTTCTACTTCATACGCACAGTTCAAAATTAAAAATTCACGTTTTTTCAGTTTTCCATGCCCAATATTGTGGCTTTTTGGCAAAGGGCCTGGCCATGACGGTGCCGTAAACGCTGATGATTCAACGTGACAATAAAAGCTGCTGTAACTTAACTCTGATGATCCTATCTTCACAAAATTTCTCATATTGGATAAAAACCTACAAAAAGTCCCTAGAGCCCTACTCTGAACTCAACAGGAAGCCGGCCTTTTTTTAATGTCTTTTCAAATAGAGGTCCTACTTTAACGAAGTAGCTTTTTTATCTGATGTACATTTTCATGAAATTCCAATTCCAATGTGCCAGTATTCCAATGTGCCAATGGAAGAAGTTCCTGCGAGGGCCGTTTATAGCTGCTTGCCGCTATAGTTAGTTATTATTATTGCTATCTTTTCAAATTATTATTATTATTTAGGAATTACATGAGGATTAGGGTGGCCCAGTGGTTAGCGCGTCAAACTCACAGTGCATAGATCGTTGGTTCAATCCTGGCTCCGACCTTCCTGTGTGGCTTTTGAATGTTCTCCCCGGGCCTGTGTGGGTTTTCTCCGGGTACTCCGGTTTCCTCCCACATTCCAAAAACATGCATGGCAGGCGGATTGAACACTCTAAATTGTCCCTAGGTGTGAGTGCGTGCCTGAATGGTTGTTCGTCTCTGTGTGCCCTGCGATTGGCTGGCAACCGATTCAGGGTGTCCCCCGCCAACTGCCCGAAGACGGCTGGGATAGGCTCCGGCATGCCCCGCAACCCTAGTGAGGATAAAGAGGTTCAGAAAATGGATGGATGGATACATGAGGATTTATTGCGTACGGTTCCAAACCAGCCTCCCAACATTATGTTTTTCAAATAATAAATAATAGATGTATTTGACAAATTTGGATATGTAACATCCTGCAATGGTCACGTCAAACAAAGCTTCTGAGGAACTGCCAAGTGGAATGTCATTTTGGTGGCAATTTTTGATACTGCATTTGATCAGGATTCAATCTTTGACAGTTCAGACTGAATCAGATGACAGCGGAGGGCCTTTGATTGCGTGTGTCCTCTGTAACTAGAAATGTATGATTATCTTGTTGCAGCAGCCAAGCACAGCAAACAGTCATACTATGTCATTTTACGACTTTATGAGGGGAGAGAGGGATTACTGACAGTTCAAAGATGAAATCAATAAGGTAAGTAAGTGCAAGACAGGAATTAATATGGAGTCCTTCTTTTCAACAACAAGACATGGGCTAATTAAAGTTGATTCTTTGTGGAAGAGACAGGCGTGTATGCCGAAGGGATAAGGAAGAATTTAGACTTCATGAGGGAAGCTGAGCAAATTGACCCACTGAATGAGGGAAGTGTTTCATTACATGTCCCGGGGGTGGTTGCAGGGTAATAAGGTTAAAGCTAGGGGCACCCACTAGTGGATCAAGACACACAAGCAGGCGGGGTGGCCATAAAAAGCACTAGCAGCATTGTGAAGACAGCGTTGTAAAACCAACCTCCAAGTCTAGTTTCAATTCATCTTACAAGAAACTGATAAGAGAAGTGTGAATAGGTCCCGTGAAAGGATTAGCTGACATATTAGCAGCATCCCAAGTAAGAGAGAGAATAAACCAGACCTTATTTTGAACTCCAACCTTCCATACATCAATTTTCGAGAGCATTTTTTTTCTCATTATGGTCGCAGGTAGGCTGGAGCATATCCCGGCCAACATTGTGTCAGAGGTTTGGTACACCCTGCACTGGTCGGCAAATACAAAAGCATCATTCAAAATCACAGTCACTCATTATGGGGACACATGCACAGCTTGATGGTAATACCTGCCTTATGGGGACACCCACATTTCACAATTTGGGTACCCGTATGGAATTGTTGGGACACCCACATTGATGGGGACACCCATATTGCATTATGGGGACAGTCATGTGAACGCCCGCATGGCAATATGGGGTTATAGGGGGCACATTCATTGCATACTGAAGATACCTAGAGGATGACCAGAGGTGGGTATTTTACTAAATTGTTATGGTCCGTCAATCCATCAATCCAGTCTGTCAGTCCATTGTGTTATTTCAACCATACTTCCATCATCACTTCCACTGGTAAATTTCACTGGTCCGCCAGTCCGTCCGTCAGTCAAATCGTCAGTCCATCATCATAACTTCTGAGCCGATCACAGCCAGCCATCATCGTCCTCACTGAGATCCTATTGAAAACAGAAGCACTCATTTTCACACATACATAGGCAATGTATTCCTCTCAGGAAACCCCCCGTACAAACACACAAGACAGGTGGGGCGTGTTTCTGTCAGTTGTCAATACATCGGGTGTCTGTCAGTGGCGGATTGAGAGATCCGTCGACACTTAACCCGATTTGTGACGATTACAGTGATGGATGAAAACGCACTTCCGTCAGTGCTGATTCCGTCTTTTCTTCTACTTTCCCATCATTTGTCAATTGTCATCAAATCGGGCATATCCATCAGTGACGGACTGACAGACCTTCCGTCAGTACTGACGGATTGCCCACCTCTGGGTATAACTAAATGCCTGTCTGGATTGGCAATACAATTTCAGTACACATGCATACAAAAGCACACACATCTACACACACTCTCACCCACACACACACACACACACACACACACACACATACGCACACATGGGGCAAGGTTGAGAGGTGACCAGTATCCAGGTGTGCCTCTCCAATTATTTGTTGCTGCCGCCTCTTCAAAGTACACACACGTATACACATGCAAGCACACTCAAAAACCACACAGAGGTAGGTCGAACTCCCCTCTAATCAATCCCAAACACAAGTAAAGCACCTCCTGGCTTTGGCACCTGCTCTCCCACTTAAAGGAGGGAGGAGGGCGAGGGTGAGGTACAGCAGGAGAGAAGCCATGTGATATCCTGTTTGGATAGCTCGTCTGTCTCAAACCGGGCGTCATATTCCATGTATTTATTCACCTACGACATGGCAACCCCATAGCACTGATTTAACATTGTCTGTGTTAGTTTAGCCTCGAAGCCAATTTTTTTCTGACTTTCAAAATGTAAAACGTGACGGAGCGGGTCATGAGGGCAGCAGGAGTCAGGAAAGATGGAGAATAGATAGAATGGCAAAAAAAAACAAAGACGGAGAAAAAGAGGTATAGGTGAGGAGAGGGAGGGAAAAAAATGTTAAACAAACAGAATGTAATAAGGGGAGCCCAGCGCTGCGGGGGGTGAAAAGGAAGAAGGGAGACGGCAGCAGATCAAAGAGAGAAGGGTGCAGAGGAAAAAAAAGAGAGTTTAAACAAAGCTTGAAGCCACCAGGTCTGATGACTGCGATAGTAAACACACAATTCCTCTGAAATATGCCCTTGCAGGGAGCTATTATTGACCTCCTGCTGTTTACAATACAGTATATGAATTCATATCCTCGCAAATATGGGCATCTTTTTAAGAATTTGTCCCTCTCATACCATTTTGCTTTTTGACGCACATCATACTCTGTTTAAGTCACTTTTAACAAAACAAGTTGATTGCACAGAGTCGTTTGTCCCGGTGTTGTTGTCGGACAATTAGTTCGAGCCCTATGCATGTTTGTCTAATACTGTTATTTAGCTCAAAACGTAGCCCGATTATTGACGGGAAGAGTTACGGTCGGGGAGATCTTGTTTTCAAGTACATTGCATAAACACTTACATTCATGCAGCTGCCAAGTCCACCCCAGTTATTGTGAACGCCTCCAACGATGAAAACATAAGTGCGTCGGCATTTCCTCAGACAGGAGTGGAGCGTTTGAATATATTTTGCACTCTGTACATGACAGGCTGAAAATAGTAAGACAACGAAAGCCTTTCCGGTAAACCGTTCTCGCGCAACTTGCCTTGAGGTATCGCAAAGTATTTTACTGACCTGCTATCGTGGTGATGCAATACTCGGCCCGATCCGTACGACTAACGTCACGGAACCCTCAAATTTCTTCAGGTAAACGTTTGAGTTGAGCATCGCTGGCACACAATAACGCACAGGCAACAAGGCCTTCAGGAGGATATACAAAGTATTATTCTACTGTGTTCATCTCTTGAGAGGACTGAAAGAAAGCTTTCAATGCCCCGACAAACAGCAGACAATCCAGGTGCTCCTGCGATAAATAAGCCTCAGCCTACAAGGTTGACTGGAGTCATCTTCGCTGTGTCACTGGCTACAACGTGGGCAGAACAGGAGTGGAAAATGATGGTATTCCATATAGAGGAGGTAAAGGGAGAGCTTGGGGCCCGCCATGAGACAATCTGTTACTCAGGCCCAATATACAAAGTGCAATGCTCCACAAAAGTTAGTCAAGTAAACGCAGTGAGGAGCAAGTCAAGAACGCAACTTGCCTTCCATAACTTTGGAAAAAAAGACTTTATTTATGATCCACTTTTGCACTGACATTTTCTGTCTTTACCGTGAGAATGATGCCTGTTTTTCTTTTTCCTTTTTTAATTGACATGTCATAAATGTATTCATATCATCAACAACATGCTTATCGGTTGTCATGGACTGTTTATAAAACATGATTGGCATTGTCAATTACATAAAACAATATCATCTTTGTAATTGGTGTATGTAGATATATTTTTGGTGACCAAGTATGATCCACAATTTTTAAGTTTAAGTTATTCAATGCCAACACAAAAACGGTGTGATGACTTTTCAAGTGCCTGTTTTTAGCCACCCTTGCTGTAGATTTAAATTTGAATACATATCCAGAAGCAGGGATTTTAAACTGTCATAGATTCAGTGTAATTTTTTAAAAAGAAAAAAAAAAACAGACAGCTGCAACCCCCCCCCCGCACCCCACACGCACACACACACACACACGCACACACACACAGACGCTCTGTAGTAGGTCTTTACTTAATGAGCTCCAAATGCAGCTCTTCCCTACTGTGCTGAATAAGGGGTGAGCGATGGACACATTAGCGAGCGGGGATGAGGAAGGAGGGAGCAAGATGATATTAAAAAAAAAAGTCCTATTCCAAAACACTGAAGGGGAGAAGGAGGAGAAAATGCATGGCTAGATTATGTCACGTTTGTTGGTCGTCGAATGTGCTGTGAATGCGTTTTGGGGGGGTTCTGCTTGAATTCACTTGAACCTATCTATTATAAACAAGAACCTTCACAAACTGGCAATTTTACATAAATTCAATTATGAATTCACAACAGTCACGTTGAAGCTACGCTCGCTTCCAATTTTCATTGCGGTGGACTGTAACATTTCTGGTCAATGAAGATTCATCTGAGAAGGAAATATTTTGTCTCATGAGCTGACTCCTCCCCTTTAAGTGCTGTGTGTGTGTGAGACAAGCAGATTTACTTCTGCTTTGGTTTATTGCGTTTTATATGTCTTCTCCGTGCACTCAAAACATTTTAGCTCTCTGTTTTCCTGCCCGATTATTCAAGAGTCGTCTTTATTCGCCAGCAAATGACTTGTGGCATGTTGCTTTTTGGTTAACAAGAGCTAAAAGTCTTTTCATCACTTTGTACCTCATATACAACACAAAGTACTACTGCAGTCCAGCATTCATTTTATTTGACCATGCGTCATCATCAGCATGTGCCGGATTTGAAAAGTCTCGGTGGCTGGGAAAACTTCTTTGTATGTTTCATGACAACATTACCGACGTGAGCGAAAACAGTGGTCTGATTGTGTTTTGCTGTAAAGAGTACGTAAGTTGATACTGCTGTCACTATAGAATTGATGGTTTTATGTTTTCAAAGTTGGACTAAAAAGCAGGACTCTATAGTTGTATGCCTCAGAATCAGAAACCATTGTGAGATATTAAAAAGCATTAGCGGACCGGCTAAATACAATAAAATAATATGATATGAGCTGCATGAAAAGTGTGGTATTTTCTAAACATAATAGTAAACACGAATTATGACAGGAGGAACGTCCTTTCTGGCCGCCACACTCTCAGGTCACTATGGTAATGTTTACACGTGCCTTCAAAATAAGATAGACCGCAAATACAAAGTGCATGAAAAATACGACTCACCATCGCCGCATATTATGTCGAATGGGCTTGGTGCGTGAGAATCTCCCATTGAGATAAATGCACATCTTAAGTAGGACTGCTGACACTGTCTTATTAAATGTAGCCTTCTTTTTCTTGGAAGTCGTAGGCTCCTCTTCTGTCTCCTGGCTAGGCCTTTACCCCTTCCCAAAGGAACTTTCCAAAGATCTTTGTTTTTTTACTCATTTTGCTAGCACTTGGGGTTCATTTTAGCGGTAACACGTGACTGAGAAGCGCCGCCTTCACTGCACAATAGTGACACACTGTAGACGAATATAACAGAGAATCCGGCAATTCTTTCAAAATAAAACACATTCAGAGTCCGAAATGAATAAAACGGAAGTAATGTAAGTTATTTAGTCTTTCTGTGCGGCCCGGCACCAGATGACCCTTGGACCGGTACCGGTCCGCAGCCCGGTGGTTGGAGACCACTGGCTTTAGCCCACATTCTACCCAAGAAAGAAAATGGTAGTAATCTTGTCTTTTAGATCAACGAACATGGACAATAACAAACAAAAATGCAGTCTGCCACATTTTTTTTAACTTCTACAATAACTTATACAATATATTCCACTGAAATGACTTGGGTTCCTCAAGCTGTCTTCTTTTAATAATTGATATGGGGTGGATTTACTATTGTGAACTCTGCCTACCAGGATTGAAGTGAAGTAGAAGTGAGAGCTAACTGATGAAATCAGTGACTCAATTATGACTGTTTTGTGTCATTTTCCTCTTAGATGTTCTGATTCGTGTTTTTTTTTTCTTCCCTGCACAAAGACACTGGGCACCCCCTGCCAGTCCCTCGCTGGTCTCTCACACCACACACACACACACACACACACACACACACACACACACACACACCTATGTTGTCTGTGCTAGCTGTGACTTCACTTCCAATTACTTTGCAGCGATGGCAGCAGGACCCTAAATAGGTTGTAGCACCAAACAGGCATGTCTGCAACAGATCACACAGTGGGAGGGAGGTAAAAAGAGGAAGAGGGAGGGAGGACGGAAAGAAGAACGATTTGCTGGAGAGGAGATGAAGAGTGAAAATGAAGAGGATGAAAAAGGAATTAATGTTTGGCTGAGGAAGAAGACGGGAGAGAAGTGTCAGGCAGCCACGAGGAGGAATAAAGATATGATGCCAGGTGGAGGAAGAGGAGCAGAGAAACAGAGCAGATTTCCTTGTGTTTGTTGCTTGATAACAGTGTGAACTGGTGAAGAGTGGGAGATGAGCGAGAGGAGGATAGGAGGGGGAGGAGGGAGGAATGGAGCAAGGAATGAACAGTGGAAATGAAGGCCAGTGGTGGGTGAGCATGAAAAGAAGTTGTCATTTTCTTCCCAGCTTAATGCAAAGACAGAGGGAGCCTAATGCAATATACAATTGCTGTTATGCAACAAAGATTTTTAAATACATTATTAATGTATTTTCAGGCAGCCGTGCAATATACATTCATAAATTTTAAAAAAAAAATTGGAAAATAGATGCAAAGTCTCAACGTGGCATCTTGACGTCATGGGTAATTAAATTAAAAAAAACGTTACTTTATATTAAGCCTGGATTGGCATGCTTGTGTACCCACATATCATTAGTCTAATTCCAGAATTGCCTGAGCCATTTTACCTTATTGTCATAATGTCAAAGAAAACTATGTGCTTGCTAAACAAAATAGTAAGAATGCCTGTTGTCTCTACGAAGCATTTCTTTCTACAAAGGGATGGAACGATAACAGCGATATCGTGATGTCGCGATATTGAAATTGCCACGATATCATCGTCGTCACATTTGATTTCAAATCCTTAGATGTCTCTCTGCTCATAAAAATACAGAGCAGATTGAAGTGACATTAAACAGGATTACATCACGCGTCGATGTTATTTCAAATATCTGAGCGTCTCGGGCCTCTCCCGACGCCATTGAGTACGATTTGGGTTACACAATAAATGTCAACAAGGACTACAAAGGTGTATCAAAGCACGTGTGACATATACTGGGTGACGTGAACTCATCTGAAGGTCATGCTGTTGAGAATCAAAATGAAAGTGTTTTAAAAAAAAATTACAATAGAAAATGGGTATTTGTACCACACCGAAAACAAAACAATCCAACTGAAATCTGAAAAGATATTCTCGTAACTTTAACACCGGCATGACATGCATAGTTACATTTCAAAAGCAGGCATAGCTCTCAACGGAGCTTCATTGCATTCACTCGCCATTTGCTTTTTCAGAAAGCCATTTATGGATGGTGAATGGGTTGATAAGTTGATAACATACAAACTATTCTGATCTTTCCAGCTTGAAAATAATGGAAAATGTCCAAATAATGCTCTTTCTATTATTTTCACTGAGTCCACAAACACACACCTGACTTGAGGTGGCCATCTAGCCATTGGACCCATTGCAGGCTGGGTTCTACGATGCCTTCAATCGTGCCTTATCATGTAGCCTCGGTGGTCCGCATAAACCGTGGTGAATCTGGACACCGCGTGCGGTCGATTTGTGCCGGAAGTGACGTCTTACGGCCGAAAATGTGAAACTTCAGGTGACCGACCCAGACTGTGAATTTTGACGCATGTGCATGTATAAATGCAGTAGCCATACTTGGCCAGTAGGGGGCATACCAGACAAAAACTACCTTACTATGGTCAGGAGATGAACTACAGTAAATGTATTTTTCTCACACTTAGGCTACAGTGAATTTTTGTATATGGATTACAGCTTTCTAGGAATGACCCATGGAAGAAGAGATGGTATGTGAAAAAAAATCAAACTAATGACAATCAAATTCAAACATTTAAATGTGATGCAGGTGTAGTTACAGGTAAGACAAGCTTTCTGTTTTGACAGTGAAAGTGACTTCTCATCTCAAGTCCTTGGCGGAACACGAAGCAGCAGGAGAAAATGTGCCCTGGTCAGCTATATTTATCCCCACCTCTTCTCCTCCATCAGCCAAAGTGAGTTTGACTTTTGACAAAATAAAAGCCTCGAAACTCCTGCTCTTCTTTGCCACCATTTTGCCAATCTTTGAGACGGCGCGAGTCTGTCCGTGTCTCCATATTTTCGGCATAAATCTCTTGTGTTCCTTTTTGACACGAGTGGGCGGTTGTCTTGTCTGTGTGTATGTAGGTAAGTGACTGCTGCCGTGTGTGTGTGTGTGTGTGTGTGTGTGTGTGTGTGTGTGTGTGTGTGTGTGTGTGTGTGTGTGTGTGTGTGTGTGTGTGTGTGTGTGTGTGTGTGTGTGTGTGTGTGTGTGTGTGTGTGTGTGTGTGTGTGTGTGTGTGTGTGTGTGTGTGTGTGTGTGTGTGTGTGTCCATAACCACTTCCACACTCTGCATCACCATTCGTCTCAATTTAACAGCGCTCAATGCGCGACTCCCCCCTGCGCTCGCGTTGAGCGTGTGCAGCCATCAGAGGCGAAAAATATATAAATCATTGGTAGGAGATTACTGCTGTTTTATTATTCATGATGTAGGCCTTTTATTGCCACTGATATTTATCTCCTCACTATCTGCCTTGACCTGCAAGAGAAAAAGGGATGAGGGGGGGAGAAAGAAAAGAAGAGGGTGGGCCAAGTCCGTGCATGTGTTTGGAAAAGGGGTGGGAGGATTTCGCTGATGTGCACATAAATACATTTGTTAAGTGGGCGGGGATGGTTGGGAATTAGTGTGCACATTACCTTCGCCTTTCCTATGCATGTGGAGTCGGAGTCACATAAAATGTTTAAGTGGTGAAGACAAAAGCAAAGCAAAATAGCCCTAAGGGCAAGTTTAACTTGGCGATTTTCCTTTAAGTGGACTCATTTTGGAAATCGGAATTATTAATTTACTGTACTTTCATAATTCTATACAAATAAGTGGGGTCGCTGCCACCGATGGTCATGATAACAAAAGGGAGCTCACCCTGGTCTGTGCTCCGTCTTGTCAAACCACACAGGGGACATTGCATTGAATTGGTGCCATTTGTGGTCTTGGGACATAAAATGTATGAATGCACAATTGTTTTCTTCTTTGGCTTGCCCTCACTGGCGGCATTTTTGCGAAACGTTGGTCCGAAATGTGTAAGAAAAAGCTAAATACATTTCTAAAGTTGATCATTTGGGTGCTTAGTGGGTGACAAAAGATAGGATTGACGTCTTGTGAGGTATGCAAAGTCTTGTGTGACACGTTTGTTTGAATTTTGCGGCACCTTTGTCACAGTATTTTACTGACGTATATTGATCCTCTAAGTAAATAGTCCATGAGTGCTATCGTGTTTGAAATCAGGCCTGACCTGACAAGACATCATACAGTCATACAAGGGATGCTGAAAAAAGAACAGGCTGAGAATAGAATGTAAGCCAACAAAATACGAAAGAGACTGGCCTTCAAGGCACCTGCTCTGTCCCACTACCTTTGTCCAGCATGGCCGATAGAAACAATAGCTTTTACACTTGTATGATAGTTGACAATGTTAAAACGTTACGTTTTTATGCTGAGTTTTATCCTAGAATTGATTTTTCTAATAATATAAATTCAGCAATTCTTTTGAAATCGGAATACTTCGTGTTCAAACCGTAGTGACAAAATGAATCGAACGACTAACAAAAAAAATAAAAAAGTTATTGTTTTGGTTCATCTCTGGTCATTCAAACTCTCATAAATCCCCCCCACCCCCACCAAGCAGTCTCTTTTGACGTTTGAAGAATTTTCACAACTTGGTAAAAACTAGGCAAAATGCACCAATGAATCAATTTCTTGCTCGTGAACCTTGAGCTTCTTTCACATTATACAACACAATGGAGACTGGAATGACAAAAAGAAACCCTTGAATGTCTGGACTTCAAAAAAATGAAAACATATTGAGTTGAAACATCCACAGGTCTCTTTTACACCATCATTCGTGGACCAGGAAAGGAAGTTCAACGTCACTTGCCATGTCGAAGCTTACAGCACCATCTTGTGGCTAAAGGTGGTAAAATGTTTGACTGTACAAACTGAATACAGTACAAGTTTTTTTTTTCTTCTTTTTCTTTTTCATGAACCTATAATGAATGGTCACGTCATTTCGAAGCTGTTGTGTATCTCTACTTGTGGTGATTCTGAAATAGAAATGATTAAATTACTCATTGATGACTTAAAATAAATCCGGCTCTCGGGGCTCTTCATCTAAATATTTCTTCTTTATCGTGCATCTGGTTTCAAGGGAGCTGTGCTGAAAGTTTGTTGATAGAATATTATATGTTAACGCAACACCATAATATAGGAATGAGCAACACAATTTTCCTATGTTCAATTGCCTGAAGACGTTCTTTTTGCTGTGTCTTGCAGGGTACTACTTTGGCCAAGTACACAAATCACTATGCAAGCTAGAGGATAAGATAGAGTATGTAACTTTGTCATCTCTGGATCAAATCCCTTTCAGTCAAAAAGATGACAAGCAGTCCAGGAGTTGTGCTTTTTGGAAGAACTTGTCATCTCATGTGTGTATTTGAACAAGATATACAAGACATAGGCAAATTCAGAAGCTTCAATTATTAAATTATTATTCAAAATCAAAAAGTACATATCAGAGAATTGAAATGGAAAACAATTTTATATACTCTTCACATGATGCTGAGGCTATGCCTCCCCTGACCACACACACACACTGTACAGGCTATACTCACAACTACACACACACACACACACACACACACACCGTGAGAACGTGTTATGTCAGTCATCAGGTTCGATGACGCACTGCTCCACGATGTCCCTGAGGTTTGGATTCTCCATGGCTGCTGCCACTCGTTCCTTGTCGTTGATCTGCTTGTTGACTGGATGCATACATAGAAACGTTACACACATTAGAACGGGGATGTCAAACTCATTTTTGCTGAAGGTTGCCTCAGGATAGTGGTGTCATATCACATTACTTTATCAATAAACGATCAAACTATAGAAGTGAGTTGAATTCAATTATCTAATGAGATAAATTAAGTAATTTAAAACATTTGTTGCAAAAACGAATTAACATTTGAATTCACCAATTTTAGGGAAAAAAATGTCCAAATAATAAAAGAACTACTCATGGACACTTGATAACAAAATGCTTGGTGGGCTGGCTCAAAGAATGGACTACTCTACCCCGCCCTCCCATCCCATTTTTGTGGAAGGTTGATACACACATCCATGACGTACAGTATATGGCATGCAGTTAATGTAAAGTGACTTACTGTCCTCTTCAGTGGAGTGTGTTCCTTCACTGATGTAAATGTCCAGCTGACAAGAGACAAATTTGACTCACCATACAGGGATTTTTACATACAGTTCCTTGTTTATTGTGGAGGTTACATTCCTGAACCCCCAACAACAAACAACAATCTGTGATGTGGCAACCATACTGCATAGTATTTTTAAATGCATATTTTAAAGCTGTATGCATAATACTAATACAAAATATGCATGTGAGGTCCAGGTGTTGTTTGTCCACTTGGGTTGCCATCCTCACTTTCTTCACTGTCGCATCTGTGACTTTGAATGTGTGCGGCTTTAAAAGGTGGGGCCAGATCTGTTGAGTCATGAATCAGTTCATGACAGTGTAGAGTTAGCTGATTAACTGTTAGCCAACGTGCGTGTTAGGTGACTGCCGTCAGTTGTGGCCGTGCATCAATGTGTTTGTTACGAGTTGATTTTGTTAAATAAAGCTATTGAAAGTGCACTGATGGCTGTTTCTTCTTGACCACCGATGGAAGCAATACAATTTGTTCTTCAGTGGTACGCCATATTAAGTTACAAAGTGTAATGGCGCGTCACATGCAATATGCGTATTGCAAAGATGAGCATTAAATTCATATGGAATTGTATGCTTTTATCTGACTTTGTCCAATCAGATGCAACCTTATATATAAGTAGGGGCATTACTAAAATGAAATAACTTCATGAGAAAATTATACATTGAGACTGCGTATTTTTCCCCATGAAAAAAAATCCTTCTTTCATTAGAAAATAAAGTAGTCATTTCTTTAGGTACATATTAAATGTTGCTGAAATATCAATCTCAATATTCAACACCCATACCACATGTGTTTCCAATTTTGTGCACCGACATAATGCAGTTCTGCTCTGCTCTAGCCACTTGGCACTTCATCTTCTTTTCTTTATGTGTTAACTGCATTTAGACTTTGACTCGTACACATTGTTTGGGGACTCTACAGTAGCAGTCCGTGTGTAAAAATGATCACCACAAGATCCAGCAATACAGTGAAAATCTGTGTTATAAAATTAGATATGTATGATCTACAAATGTGCAATACGGTGAGACAGCGAGAAGTGAACTGCAATATGATGAAGGACCACTAGCTACAGTGTGATTCCCAACACAGCCAACTTGATGACATCAAGTTGCTGTATTGTCATGCACTCACTTTGTGTTTGAAGGGCAGACACCTCTGCAGCTTGACTTGTAAACACAAACCTGCGCACATGCAACAAACACACAAAATAGCAGTCAGGATGACGCAAAAGTGGAGGACAGGATGTGGCCAAGAGGAAGCAACTGACCGATGAGGGTAGCCAAGGAGCAGTGCGGAACGGTCGGGGAGAACTTGATGATGATAAGGTACTCATCGTGGCTCAGCTCCTGGACCTCCACGCATTTCTCCGTCACCACGTCCAGCTCCTCCAGCGTATTGGGCTTCTCCGGGTCTCGGATGGTTCGGATCACATCTGATTCAAATCACAGTACAGTAATTGATTTTTTTTTTCTCCTCAATTTGTATTTCTGTGTTAAACTGTTTGGCCCATTCAATAAACATCTGAGTATGCATCTGCGACTGTGGCTCACAGTGCTGACATGGCAGTACGTTATTTGCTCCACGTTTTTCAGTATACTAGAGCGGCATGATAGCAGAAGCTCACAAAGCACAGCGAAAAATGAAATATTAGCTCTAACTCTATGGCTCGAAATTACGATTTTGAAATGGGGGCACTCTTAAATTTATTGTATTCCTGGAAGAACGAGAATGTTTCTGAAAGCCTAAAAATACATTATTTAAATTAGACTACCATAGTTGAGTCAACCATCACGCTAGTTTTAATTATTTTTAAAGAATCATTCACGGCCCTTTGAAATTTATAGTGCAATGCCCCAAGGTCATCAAGTCAAAAGACTTCCTATCGGCGAGCGACACCAACCACAGCAAACTCCAGTCTTTTACTCAACTACCGTTCTTGTCAGAGACAACCTTATACATGGAAATCGTCGAGTAGACGTGTTTTTTTAAGGATCCGTTTGCTCCAAATTTTAAGACGATGATGACTTTATACTTATTCATGTCACTTGTTCAAATGACCATCACATCACTGCTTGACTTTTGCTTAAAACGAGCATTTTTAAAAATTGTTTCACTCAGTTCTGTCCAGAGTCACCCACCGTAAACTTCCAAGGCTTTCTCTTCCATTCTTGTGTTCATCGGAAGATTTCTGGCGTCAAAGTGCGGCCCGAGGTGGCGGTTAACAAGCACCGTTTGTGATGGTCATGATAACAGGCAAAAACATAAAATGCAAGCGAACAAAGTGGTTTCGACTCAGCAGAAGGGGTGTTGAGAGAACGACAACATCAAGCAAGGTTGGTAAACTGCTCTGAGATCAGCTCAAATCGTAACAGCGCGCTGACATTTTGTTTCCGGCAAAAGCAATAGATGCCCGATCGATCGTGCAAACTGAAATTAGAACAAAAAATCTCGATTTGACACATTAGCCGGCTCAAACATTCCCTCTTACTAATATATACACTATATTTTTGTTTTATTTCAATAACAATCATTATTTTGTTAGCTGCGATCAGTGTTAATTCAAGACTGTCAAATTTTTGTCTTATGAATTTAGAACTCATTTGTCACCAAAAGTAATACTGGGGATAGTAAATACACGTGACTTGATTTTGTTTACTAACGTGACGAACACACAACCCACAGAATCATAAATTGGAGTCAACCCATAAAATGACGATAAACTGACATCGTTTGTTGATTAAGTGGGTCTTTCCGTCTGTCTTCTCATTGGTCAGACACTTTCAGCTGATGGGTGTGACGTGTCACGTGACCGACAGTCCCGAACAGCTGTAATGTTTACAAAATGTCTCAGGTTTGTGGTTGCATTGGATGCTTTCTTGTGAGTAACTGCATGCTGTCTAAAAAGTAGACGTCGCCCTGGGGACGAGATGGTGGAGAGCTCTTTAGCCTCCGCCCTCGAGGTGGCTCTCCTGCCAAGCAAGCAGCACTGGCGGGAGGTGGGCGATGTCCGCAAGGCTCAGCTCTCACCCGATGACGGCGTTTTGCTCGGCTGCCTGGAGCTCGACGGGACGCTGGTGGTGTGGGACCCGGCCGACGAGGAGGCAGCTCGGCTGAAGCTGGACGGAAGCTACCAGGAGTGAGTCCACTTCGTTTACTTGAATCGCGATAATTACTAAAACGCAACACAACTCCCTTAAGTCCACCTCGGCGCCTGTTATCTCTCTTACTTGCACAGTTCTGCAAAAAAGGCAAGTCGTCTGATTCTGTTTTGATGTTTGTGTAACACAACGTCCCATTTTTATTGGATTTGGGTTTTTAGTAATATAGACTAGGGCTGGACGATATGGGCAAAATTTCATATCTTGACATTCCTGTCTGATATCTTTAATTATACGATAACGACACAAATATGCGTTTAGTGAAAAGTAGAACATAAATGTCGAAAAGTAGACCACGGGACATTTGGTCTGAGTCATGCGAATTGCGTAGACAGCAATCTCTCGTTTTTCGCGGTAATCGGGGAAACAGAAAAAATGAAGTGGCGAGGGATTACTCTAATTGCATATTATTTCTTCCCCTAGCTTTACCTGGGAGGAGGCTGTGAATTGTTGCCCCAAAGAAGGCAGAGCCATTCGCCTGCTGGCCGTGGGCTCCGGCTGTGAGGTGAGGATGTTGGAGGTGGATGCTGAGCGGGGAACTGGGCTCTCTGTGCGCCTCATTGGCGAGTGTCCTGCACGGTGCCTCCTGCAGGATCAGCATGCGTACTCAGGTTGGTCCAGGTTGCTATAGAAGAAATTGAGTTCCACTGAAGACTGTTCATTCGACTAAACAGATCTGATTGACTGGATCGGACCTGAAAATGTAGATTTGGCATTCGATTTTAATGGCCAATTCTTTTCTGTATTTGAGTCACAGCCAATTCATGCACAGCTGTCGTACTCAATGTAGCAATGAACAAACTTAGAGTAAACTGACCTTGTCTGTGTGTGAATGAAGTTCCAAAGTGGAGCTTTCATGCTAATGCTTTAAGTGTTACCGAATGTGTCTTCAGGTGGGCGTAGCCCGCAGGTGGCACACGTGCTGTCGTTCGCATCGGGTCACTGCCAAATGCTATTGGATGGCGTCTGGCTGCTGCGGCTGGAGTGGTCGCCTGCGCAGGAAGCAGCACGGGCTCTGAGCTGCACCCGCCTCGGCCCGGCGGACGGCGGCGATTCTGCTGCGGTCCAGTGCTGCGTGCGTCAAGATGTCGCCTTCACCCTCAGCGAGAGCGGGCTGATCTGTATCCTCAGTGCATGTACATTGCTAAGAAACGGAATTAATTAGTTTTGAACCTTCTTAACTGCGTCAGCCATGTATGATGTGACCAATGGCCTCCTCTTGGCCTCCGTGGACGTTCCCGCCTCTGTGAGCACCGGTCTGACAGAGGAGACACAGCCGGCTGCTTTGTGGTCACGATTGCGTCTCCTGGAGGTGTCGGCCGACATGAGCACGGCCGTCGTCGTCACGCACAACAACGCCGCCGCCGCTATCGACCTCGATGACTACTTCAGGTTAATCTTCGTCATCATCATCCTCTTTCTTTCTTTGACTCTTTCTTTCTCTACTTTTTAATGTTATGTTATTATCCATGCCTGTTATGTTTTCATATTTCATATTTTCACATATTTAGATTTAAGTTATAGGTAAATGAAGCTATAGTCATGTTTTATTTTCTATTGAAGGTGTTATTTTATATGTTCATTTTTAATACATTATTATTTAATCGTATTTGAATGTTATTTGTGTGTCTTGATATACTTTTTGACAGAACTGGTATTTTTGATTACATTATTTGTCTTCATTTCTGCTGATAATATGTCACTCGCCATCATCAATTACTTCCAGGAGGAACCCTGATCACCTGCTGTGTCGAGCCAAGCCCATCGGCCCACCCCTGCGACCACAACGACCGATCGATGAGGACAAAGTGACAAGTGCCAGCTGCAGCCTGGCCGCGCTGGGACTCGACTTCAATGCCGACAGGTGACCTTCTGCTCTTATTGATTATTATAGTTCTGCACGGTAGCACAGTGGCCTAGTGGTCAGCACATCGGCCTCAAGGCCCTGTCACACCTTGACGATTCAGCATAGGTAAGTTATGCGATCGTTGACACGTGTTCAAACACGTTAAGTGTAGGTTACTCATAAGTCCAAATACGTCGAGAATACCTACTAGCTGTTCTCCAACATCCGTGCCTTTCGAACTTGGCGCTTGGACATGCTGACCAGGCTGTCACGCACGTAGTTGGCGAAGGCTGCAGTGGCTGTGATGGGATGAGCCTCTGCGAGACCTTTGATGAGCTCCCCAGACTTTTCTTTGCCATGACGCTGATGTTGTTTGGTTTATTAATGACACAAGTCATAATGGCGTTTGATTGCTGCTTTAATAGCGTGAATAGCAACTCACAGTAACGATGGCAAGCCGCACCTTGCCTCTTGGGTTATACCATTTAACTAGACCGGGGATAGTCCCCAAACAGATGTTGGTACTGCAATGTCTAGTGCAGTTATGATTTGAAACGTCGAGCGCCAGCCTTTTATAGACTACGCCACGTGATCGCCGGCAACGTCGAGCGCCAGCCTTTTAGCGTATTTGCCAAATTTTTCCTACAGTTAGAAGTTTCTGGGTCCCGTTCTGTGCTCTTGCCTTTTTGTGTGGAGTTACCATGTTAGTTTCTAATCTGCATGAATGGTGACCAGTCTGTCCCATCTCTGGTCTAGGATGTACCCCAAAACCTGCCCAACCTCTGCTGGGGTAGACCCTGGCTCGCCTGTGGCCCGAATGAGGATAAACACTTTTGAAAATGGATGTTTGATTTCTCACATTCGATGTAGGTCTTGGGGCTTTCGTCTGGCATCCATGTACAACGCAGCCCAGGAGTCTTCCATGTCATCATCGCTCCGACCGCTCGCCACCTCCTGGTCTTTGTCACTCCCCCGCCACGGGTCCAGCCAAGCCGCTCCCCCGGCACGCAGCAAGGTCCCTCTAGGGGGCGCCAACATCGCCTTCGCCGTGCCGGAGTCGTCCGTCCCATCTCTGCTGTCCGTCTGTGACCTATCTGTTCTGTTGGTGTTTGCGTCTCCCGGAAACACGCGGACCACCGCCGTCCTGTGGGATTTTGTAACCGGGAATGTGAGCTACCACCAGGCGGAGGGCCCAGCAGCGGCAGTGGAATTTTGTGGAAAGAAACATCACACGGTGCTTCTCAAGAGTGAGTCTATCAAAATCAGTGCTGCAATTAACAATTATTTTTATAATCGAATTACCTGTGGATTATTTAGTCAATTAAACAGTAAATCTGATTGAAAAACATATTTTTTACACCCCCCCCCCACACCCCCCCCAAAAAAACATTGACAGCAGAAAACGTATAATTGTGAATTAATTATTTTTGTCACAGATTTGGTCCCTAACCTTTGTTAGAAAATCCACCAAAATGTTGATTATTGTTTTCCAAAAGTAAAAGCAGATGTTGCAAATGGCTTCTTTTGGGAGAAAAAAAAACCAAAAAACACAAATATGATCAGTCTGCTTCAATGGAGGACTATAGAAATCAGAGAATGTTTACTGTTGTGTGCTAGACTCGAAGATGGACATCAATGATGTGGAATAAAAGCTTTGTAATGTATGAATTCCGCTTTTCCGTTGTCTTCCGCAGAGTCTGGAATGTTCCAGGTTTTGTTCTCGATGTCGCAACAGGAACTCCTGAGTAGTTTGATGATGTTTGGCAGTGCGGCTACCGTGGACGCGCTTTGTCACCTCAACACATGGGAGCGCTGTTCCATCCCCATCCACTCCCTGAAGGTAGAAGTCGGTGCTCGCGTCGTTCATCTTGCGCGTTGTCGCCCATCTTGTGTGTTGTGGTTATTGTGTAGGCAGGAGTTAAGAACCGGCAACTGGACACAGTGGATTTCTACCTGAAGAGCAAAGAAGACATTCTGAAGACGCACGGCACAACCAGCTTCACACAACGTACGGCGCAACTGTCAATCAGCCACACTTCTGACATAACGTATTTGCTCAAATGACCTTCAACTTATTGATAGCCAGCCATTTTTAAGAAAGACTTCCCTATTTTAATACAAGATATCCTTTATTCGTCTCACAATGATCATGAAATTATTACAATATTTGCGACCATTTTGATAGCCCATTCAAGACCCACAGAATACTGCCACCCAAATAGCCTATTTTCTTTTTAAAAGTCTGTTTTCCAACCCTCTTTAGTTTGTGTGTTTCCAACCCGACAGGCGTCAAGACTCTGTGTCCCGCCTTGGACCTGCTGTGCGCTGCCATCCGGGAATCGAGCAACGACGCTCAGAGCCGTCAGTTCTCGGAACAGCTGCTCAACATCACGCTGAGCTTCGTCAACACGCAGATACGCTACATGCTAATGCACATGAGCTGTAAGACGCCCTGCGCGCACAGCTAGCCCGATGCTACATTAGCATGAGCACTGAGTGTGTTGTGTGTGTTTTGTGCAGACGAGGATGAAGACGTGCGCTGCTGCATGGACATTCTGAACGAATACCTGACGGGGCTCAGAACCTTCATGAAGAAATATCCGTGGCCTGCAGAGGGCACCAAAGACCACAAAGAACAAGCACCTGTGGACGAGGAAGACGAGTGGGATGGCCTTCCCACAGAGGTGACATCTCATTTCTTTATCAACTAAGAAATGTGTAGCATATTTGAGATATACCCTTTTCACGCTTTCTATACCCCTTAGAAATGCTTTTCACTTTGGCATGTCAGACTTTCAGCCAGATGTATACCCATTTCATATGGATACATACACTTTCACATTAACTTATACGCCTTTCACACTGGCATGGAGGACTTTTACACGTTTTACTCTTTCACACTACTTATACCTCCTTCACACCCATATGTCCTGATAATGACCCCTTTTACACGCATTTATACCCCTTTCATATGGATTCATGCCCCTTTCACACTGACATAAACGGCTTTCACACTGACTTATACCTCTTTCACGCCTACATGGGGTTCTTCTCATGGGGTTCTAACCTTTTTCCATTTATCAATACTTTAACACATACCCCTTTCACACTGACATAAGACTTTCACACTGCCCTTTTACAGGAAGTAGTCCGTGTGTCCATCCTGACCAATCAGATCCCCAGAGCCCAGGCGGTGTTTAGGCGGCGGGGTCTTCCCGAAGGGCGTCTTCCGGCCCTGAGGGCAACAGGCTTGCGTCTGGTCTTTTCTTGTCTGGAGGGACGGGACCTGCCGACCGCCATCGCTCTCCTCACCAACATGGTGGGTGTCTGAACAGGAAGTCTGTTTTGGGTCCGCATCCAATGACGGTCATTGTGTTTTTTCAGGGTTTCAATGTGAAGAAGGAACTGCATCGCATCTGCATCTACACACACGACAGGGACCTCAGGGACTTTGTGGTCAGTTGTCTACTTATGCGTTATGTGCTAACATGTACCCCCTTCACACATACTTGCACCCTTTCACGCTGACTTTTACCTCTACACTGTCTGATACCTTTTTCAAAATTGACATGTCACCATTTCATGCTGACTTACAGCCCTTTCACATTTTCATCTACCTGTTCACACTAACTTTTACATCTGTTACACTGGCTTGCATTACTTTCACATTGACCTGGGCTCTTACACACTAACTTGCAGCCCCTCAACACTGTCGTGTACCCCTTTCACACTTGTATCCTCTTTACAGAGTATTATACCCCTTTCAAATTCACTTTTACTTCTTTTACAATGACTATTTACCCATTGACACTGCTTTGTACCCCCTGTATCGTTTCAAGTAATCCCTTTGACTTGTACATACTTTATAGCGACTCGTCCCCGAGTCAGTCATCAAGCTTGACATTACGCGTTCATTTCGTGCTCATCCGTCATGTCATCATGTGGTCATTTTTTTTCTGATTCCCTCCCCATGGTAAGTACCTCAATTCACCCACTTCCTCAGGGGGAGGAGCTATGCAGACGGCATCATTTTTCCGAGGAGGAGCTACGCAGCTTGGCGTTCATTAAAGAAGTGGCGCAACTGGCGTCTCTCCCGACTCGCCAGTATGCAGACAGCACCTCGGATAGCAGGTGAACAATCTCACAATTGAGCGGTCGCCGGCTGCAGACACTGTGGTAATGTGACATCACCTGTCAATCATCAAGGCTGCTACAGCTGCTTCTGCACGAGGAGGCACCAGCAAGTGGAGATCTCCTGAAGATAGCCCTGGGACAGGAAATGTGTGAGCAGGACGAGGCGGGGCTTTGGCAGGAAGTGAGGCTGGATTGGGTGAAGAACTGGGAGCAGAGCAGCAGGACGGCCATCTTGTTGTCCAGACATCAGCGTGACGGTAGGTAAACATTTGTTGCATTGGCTGGAAAATATTCCTAATGGGCCAACACGGTGAACTCTCGTTAAAATGTCTGACCCACAGTATACAGGTTCAGGTTCGACCCTGCGCTGCAGCTCTTCTCTCCGCATGTTAGCTTAATTGAAGACTCTACACTGTCCAGAGTTACGAATGTCTTTTTGTCTGTATGTCCCCTGACATGGACTGGCAACCAGTACTTTGTTTGTGTAGAAACTGAATCTACATCCCTGATGTTTAGAGTTGAGCTGGTGTGACAGTGCAGTGCTGTGGAGTCACATGACCTCATTCCACAACCACGTTGCCTTGGAGGCTTGGGTGGAGAGCGTTGCAGCTTCTGATGCCACCCAGTGGCCAAAGTTGACAGCAGAAGTGGTGAACGGCAACACGCGGAGCAGCCGCTTCCTCAGGGAGGAAATCCTGGACATGCTCGCCAGGTGAGACACGCGTTCACCACTATCATGCGGCCATACACGCTGTGTTGTTCGCGCTATTTGACATATACTCCTTTTTAATTTGTTTCTATCTTTTCGTGCAGTTTTTTAAATCCATTTCAAATTGACATATCGCCCCTCAACACTAGCCTGTAGGCCTTTTATACTCACTTCTGCTCCGTTCCTGCTAACTTGCACCGCTTTCACGCTGATAAGGACAATTTCATATTGACTTCCAACTCTTTTGCACTGACATTTTGTACCAGTGTCACACAACCATATATTTTTCTCACAGGCAGGGCATATTCATCCCCGACGAGCTATCCGACTTGGATCAACTTTTGTGGCGTGTGGCTCAGTGCAGCTGTCTAATGTCGTCGTCGCCACTGCCCATCCCTCGGCACCTCGGTTTGGACATCCACTCACGGGTCATCAATTGGTGTCTGGAGCGCCAACTGCAATTCCTCCTCTACGCCTACCTAGAGCACTACAGGTGCGCATGCCACATTTCAGAACTATTAGGCAGTTCATACTAGAAAATCCTCCAATCTGACTGAGTTCAAACAATTCTACGAATTAGATTGTCACTAAAATTTCTCCACAGCAATGTAAAAGACTAATCAATAGCTTGATTTCATTTCATACACTTACTAGGCATAGGAGACAATTACTTTTTCACTTTGGGCTAGAAACGTTTGGATTTTTTTCCCCTTAATAAATCCATATTGATACTTTTTTTTTTTACTTGAAAATTGATCTTTGTTCAAAAAGGTTTCGGCACCCCTGATCTAAAACATTTCAAATGTTATAAATAAGGTGGGTAGGTACTGTATTTGTCATATAAGAGAAAGTAAAGCATGTTGTTTGTGGACAGGTTGACTCCCAGGAACTGTCCTGTGCTGTCCAACGGAGGCCCAACTCACTCACAGCCCTGGTCAGATATGATGGTGAAAATGCAGGAAATCACCAGTAACATAACAGGTGGGACCCCCAATAAATATGTAATAATAAACATTTTTAAAAATCTGAAAATGTACAAGTCGGGCGTTTGCTAGCAGATCAAAAATTAGGTTGCACCTGTGTCAGATTTTAGGGGCAATATGCGACCATTTAGTGGCAGTATGTAGCACAGACAACCCTATAAAGACTCTTTCTCTTCTTCAACTTCCTGTTTATCCTTCAGACCCAACATTGGTCCACCAGGCCAGTCTGACGTGCGCTCAGCTTCTCCTACCAGGAAGTCCCCCATCCCTCGGCTCCCTTCTCCTGGAGGGTCACAGTCTCCTCGCCCTTGCCACTATCATGTTCGCCCCCGGGGGCATCGACCAGGTCAGCTTGGTGCCCGCGACCCCCTTTCACGATGATGCATGTACATTTCGCATTCTTTCACTTCTACTGTACTCTCACATTGACTGTTCCAATGACTTGTACACCTTTCATACTTATTTATACCCTTTTCCAATTCTGTGTACTACAATGAAAATGTTTGTGTTTATTCTAATCTGCAACTTCACACTGACTTATTGTATCCCTTTCACACTAAGTGATACCCCTTTTACACTGACACAGACCCCTTTTCTGTCCCTTTAAATTTGACTTTTTGGACCACTTCGACACTGTCATATACCACTTTGGACCTTACCTCGACCCCTTCGACAGAGTTGTGTTCTCCTTCCTGTTTGAGAGGTGGTGGCCCAGCGTGAAAGTCAGTCCCGGGATGAGTTCTCCGTGGACCCACAGCTGATGAAGATGGCCCTGACGGCGTACCCCAAACTGAAGGCGGCGCTGTTCCCGGCAGGAGCGCGAGGGCCCGGCCCCTTCACGGATGTATCTGTGTACCACCTTCTGCAGGTCGGTCAGGGAAATAAAGAAGTTATATTATGTGCACAAAATACAAATTAATAATGTTGTTATAATATGCTGCAGGCAAAACAAAATTGGGGTGCAGCTCCAAATTGATGTTTAAGGATACAAAATGGGAAAATAAATAAATAAAAGCTATATTAAGACAAGACTAAATTATGCTTTAAATAACTAAGGTACAGTGGAATCATGACTTAAAAAGGAAAATGTACAAGTAGAAGTTAAATCAGGCTTATTTTTAAATGTAAAAAAAGAATATGGCCATACAGAATCACGTTATGGCTTTACTTTGAGTTTAGTTAGTTTGTCAAGAGGAGATATTGTTCAAAGGAAAATTTGTATTTGTGGCCACAAATTGTCATTTTGTTTGCACATTATATCTATGTTGTCATCATAGTAAAAAAAATCCCATGTTTGGGGTTCTTCACCTGTGTGTGTTCATTGCAGGCGCTGCATCCTCTCGACCCATGCCGACTGTTCGGCTGGCAGACAGGAAACTCACTAAACTCTGCCGGTGCGTTGACTGGTACGTACAGTTCCCAATCACACATCTACCAGCTGACTTTCTGTCTGCCCTCATTGTCGTAGAAACAACAGAGCTGCCTCACTTCTCCAGCCCGCATCTGGTGGACTCCTTCGCCCTGGTAGAGCGGCTGGACTTCCTGTATTACCTACAAAATGGCCGACCGTCCTTCGCCTTTGCCACCTTCCTGCTGCAGCAACTGATTGGCTGCCAAGATGTCAGCCAAACGTGAGAACTGAACCGCACGCGCGCACAGTCACTGAAGAGATCAGTCTTTGATCTGGTGTTTGTGTGTACGCATTAGTTTGCAGCAGGCCCAGCAGCAGGTACACATTTTGGCGGTGCAGAGTTTCAATTTGCTGTCGGTGGTGTCGGCGGCAGTTTGTTTCTGCGAGCTTCTTGGCCTCAGCAGCCTTCAAATCAGGGTTGACGTTAAGGTCCTCAACATCATCTGGACCCACTGGAAACTCAACCACACGCGCTGTGAACACACACAGACTCTGCACACTCTGGGTAAATGCACTCATACACACACACACACACACACACACACACAAAATCAGCACATAGTATATAGACACACACACAGTACCCACATGTGCACACGCTCACACACACAGCGTGTATACATTTATACCGTGTTGTCAGTGTCTAAAGGCATTAAGCTGGTGGAGGCGGAGCCAGGAGCAGCAGAGGAGCTGATTGGCTTCCTGGAAGCTGCAGTGATTGATAGCCTGGAAGCCAAAAATGTCAACAGGTGAGCATCTTCATCATCGTCATCATCATTTATTTGTCAAGGTCATCTTCATCATAATCATCGTCATCACGCTAGTTTTGTGTTGCCAGGAGTTCGTGGGAGGCCGTTCAGGATTGGTCGTTGCCAGTGGAGTTTTGTCGTCTTCACGGTCTTCCTCTCAGCTGGGTTTATCCTGCCCACTGTGCGCGTGATGGGCATTTCCTCAACTTCCTGTTGTTCGTACAATTGCATCACTTCACTTCACAGCAGGTGACCCCAAAATTGTTGTATTTCTTGCCTCGTCAATTCCTACTTCTGTCTGTTCAAGTTTCAACATCCCATCTTGGCACAGTCTACTTCTTGTCTCATCACGAGTCTCCTTCCTGTGTGGCTAGGTGGGCTCCCTGCTCTTCCACTTTAGCCCCGCCCTCCAGGACCACCTTCATATGGCGTTTGGTGAGCTGCATTTGTTCACTGGAGGGTCTTCAGTGGGCCCTACGACCCCCCAAGACCTCTTCCGGGTGCTGTTGCGGAGCCAGGAGGAGGCGCAGCCGAGCAGGTACCTGCTGCAGGAGGCATTGAAGCATCGCTGCCCCTCATTGGCCGTGTTCGCTGCCTGTCAACAGGTGACCTCAGCCCTGCTTCCCACACACCGCTAGCGTTAGCCACATCACTCAATGTGTGCTGATTGACAGGAGGCAGAGCTTGTGTCCTGCCTGTGCGTGTGGCTTCTCACCGTTATCGATGACATCACCGCCCAGAAAGTCGCCGCCAGTCTGTCTGCCTCGCCCCAGCCACAGCCATGGACCCTGCACCACCTGTCAATCATCTGGAGGACCTTCCTGGGCTGGGGCTTGCTTGGACCCCAAACCCTTTTGCGGGGATTTCAGCTCTTCATGAGGGTAAACACCACCACTGTCTTACAGCCTTATCGTTACTTAATAGTGCATTTGTGTAAGTGCGTTTTTAAGTGCTTGTCTGTGTTCACATATGAGTGCACTTGACTTTTGTCAATCGTGACTCTATGCTTGCTATTGCTTTAGTGTCAGGTCGTTATGATCCTGATTGTTTTTGTTGTTTCACCGGAAGGACTGCCCCCTGTTGGACGTGCTCAGCATGTTCCTGCTCTGCTCCGATCACAAGAACTTCAACAAAGCCAAAATCAAACTCCAAAACTTCCACACCAGCATCACCAATGTCAGTAAACAACACATGCCATGCACACACACGCACACACGATAGAAGCTTGCCCCACCTTCATCATCGTCATCCTTAGCACTCTATCTTCATTACGCTTTGTGTGGACCACATTTGCTTAGATCTTCATCACGCTTCATCCTCTTCACTCATCTTCATCACACCTCTTGATTATATTCTTCTTTTTGTTCTGTTGTTCAGCTAAGCATCAGCGGCGAGACGCCGCCCGGTGGTGTGCCGCTGCAGTGGTTGTGTAGTGAGGCATGGTTTTTGCTCTTGCTCTTGTGTCAGCGTACGTGCTCACACTTTGAGCTGCGGCGCCTCCTGCAGGTCTTGGCGGATGGCAACATGATGAGCAAGGAAAGCGGTGAGAGAACACACAACACCACAAACTATGGACATTGTGTGAGCTTCATTTTTGTCTCTGTAGGTCCAGATTTCAGGAAGCTGAGTCAGCTGAGTGATCTCCTGCAGGGTTCAGGAGTGTGCGTGTCTCCCAAGTTGTTGCAGTGTAATTCGTCTCCTGTCCAGCAGGAGGAGTTTCAGGCCACCGTAGATGCTCTGCAGGCAGGCGGTTACTACGCTCAGGCACGAAGCGTAGCTACTCTGGCGCAACTTCCTGTGCAACGGCTGCTCATGTGTCAGGTGGTGACCGCATGCTTACACTTCCTGTCTGCTCACGTTTCTACTTCCTGTCTTCATGGGCCTTTTTGGAAAGTGGGATCGCCTAATCTTGATGCCACCTTTCCTTAAAGTTTGTTGGTTGACATCATTTGGTCAAGGTGAAAAGGTGAAAAGGTGCTTCCTTTTGAACACAGAAAAGGACAACACTGGTTTAAATTAATTTGACTCCACTTTTCCTCAATGATGTCATTGTACGACTATGCAATGTTTTTACATCCTGCTTGCCATAATTCTACTTCCTTTTTCATCATGTTTCTATTTCCTGCCTTGCATGTTTCTTCTTCCTCCCTTGCTATATTTCTATTTCCTGTTATACGATGTTTGTACTTCCTATGTGTCTGTGTGTTGTTTTTATTAAACTCTTTTCTTGTCTGACCTTGAAGTTGAGCCATGAGTTGGAGCTTCAGCGTTCCAAGTGTCAGTGGTCCCGGCTGGAGACTCGTGTCTGCTTTTGGAGGAAGTGTCACCAGCATCTTGAGGACGAGCGTGTGGATCCCGTCTCGGCTTCCCGCTTCTTGCTGTCTCAGGCAGACTCCGCGCTGTCCGATTCGTTGGCGGGCTCCGAGTTTCAGTCAGAGCTGCTGGCGCTAAGAGAAGGCTGCCTGCTGCTGGCCGTCGCCGCCCACTGGCTATCGTTGAGCCACCCGGCTCCCGTGGAGCAGATAGAAAGCCTGGAGAAGAAGCTGTGGATGGGACGTATCCGACAGCATTCCTTGGTGGCTGCCATCCAGAGAGAGAGCGTCTTCAACCTCCTTCAGCCAGACGTCAACACGTATGACGTCCTTATGAAGGACTTCTCATTCTGCAACATTCCCGAGCTGCGCACGGACACGCTCCTCAGCCTAGAAGGACTTCCCGGGCCAGCCGAGGAGCATCTGGAAGTGGATCCGCTCCTTGAGCCGACGGAGAAGAAAACTCTAGCGCTGCTGCTGGATGCCGCCTTGGACGCAGGAAGCATCCACGAAGTCAGCCGCACCTGTCGATACTTCTCGCTCTATCATCCTGATCTTTGGCTGTTGCTGCGTTGCCGAGGCCTGGCCTCCGGAGAACTCACACCCCAAAAGCTGGACGAGCCTGACGAGCCACCCAGGAGGCTTCTACATGCCTGTGAGGAACACACTATCTGCGACTAGTTTTCCGTTTATCGTTGACCATCCGTAACTAGTTTTCATGAGTTCATGATTAATGCTGGTTTCGGTTGTTGACAACCTGCAATAACATTTCATGAGTTGTTTACTGTCCGCAACTAGTTTTCATGTGTTCACAGCCGTCTGAAACTAGTTTGATCAAGGTCACGCTCTGGTAATGACCACCTGCAACTAGTTTTAATTAGTTGTTGACCACCCGTAACTAGTTTTCAATCGGCCAACTACCTGAAGTAGTCATTCACATGTTGTTTTCCATAAAGAGAGATTTTCAGGTGAGAAGATGCGTGAGGGTCAGGCGCTGACTTTTATCTTTTGACCATTGTCCAGTTTCATCTAGTTAGGATACATTGCTTGCTGCACTTGACATGTTAGCATCATCGCTAAGTGATTCTTATCAAAATGCATGGTTGTTTTGTCAGCGCCGTCTGTGAGCAGCATGTCGTCCTTCGTCCTGCTTCCTCCTCTTCCTGAAGATGACATTGCCGTCCAGTTGCAGAAGATGGCTGAGCGGTGCCGCCATGGCAACAACTACTGCAAACAAGTCCTTAGCCTTTACCAGCTCTCGAAGGTAGATGTCATTGGCATCCATCCGTCATGCAATCACTTGGATGTTCTTTAGTCTTGTACATGTGGAAATGTGTTTGAATGTCACCACCATGAAGCCACTTGCCTTGGTATTTCGTCTTGGCCCTGTTTGTGTTGTGTCCGTGTTTATGCATGTTCGATGATGCATATTTGTATGCGCGCATGTGTTGACAGGAGCTGCAGTGTCCCTTCAGTCAGATGAGCAGCGAGGATCCCGGCTGTGTTCTCGAGAAACTACTGCTGTGCGATCATCCCGAACGCTTCCGGAACGCTCAAATGTTCATCCGAGCTCAGAATTTCTCTGCCGATGTCGTAGCTGAGTTGGTGGCAGCCACTCTGGTGCGCGCCACAAAAGCCCACGCGCACCAGATGCAAACTGGTAGGAGGGGAGCAAGGGACGGATGCATTGACTACACCTGCATGGCTCTCTGTACATACTTTTAACACGGTGTCTTTGAATGTGCGTGTTAAGAGAGGCAGGTGATCGGACCGTCAGAGGGTCGGGAGTCACTGATCCAGCTGATCACTTTGTGTGAGGATCCTAACCTGGTGGGACTCAAAGTTCTGGAGAAGCTGGAAACCGTTCCACTCAGGGAGCTCAGCTGCAGTATGACAAATACATACAGTTCACAGTTAATACACAAATGCAAACAAAGTACATGCATAGATAGGAACACACACACACACACACACACACACACACACACACACACACATTGGTACACAATGCCCACCATACTTATTGCTGCCCCCTCCAGTTAAGATGTGTTAAAAGCCTTGAAATTATTTTTAAACGCACATGTACATACACACACACACACACGCGCTACATATCTCCATCGACATATCATGTACAGACCTAATGCACACACACACTCATCTACATATCACAATGAACAAATACACAATGGGAAACACAAGCGCATCTATATACTGTACTCGTTAATATTCGCCCGCACACGTACATCTGCGTAGTGTACACACACATCTTCACACCCATTACACACACTGCACAGGAACATGAACTTCTGTCCTCATTACTTATGTTTTTATTGTTGTGTAGTCGTGGAGTTGCTCATTGTGGCCCATGACTGCTTCAGCGTGATGTGCAACATGGAAGGAATCGTCCGAGTGCTGCAAGCCGCCAGACACTTAAGCCACGCCTACTTGGCCCCTGGCGAGCACTACGGTCTCTTGGTGAGCGGTTACATCACATCCTGTCCAAGTGCCTCTTCTTCTAAAACCTGCACTCTTACTAACACGCTGTAGTTTTACACTTTGAACTAACATCAGAAGTTTGATTCTCCCACTTTTATTTAGACATTGAACACACCATAGATGCTGGAGTTTCCAACAGTCTCTGTAGACCTTGAATTAACCAATGAAGTCTGATTCTTTGACTGCTGTTCAAGATGTTGAGTGAAATGCAGACATTGAAGTAATGAATGGTGCGTTCAGGTGCGCGTGCTGACGGGAATCGGCAGATACAACGAGATGACGTACGTGTTTGACCTGCTACATCGGAACCACCGCTTTGAGATGTTGCTCAGGAAGAAAATGGACATGGACAGAGGACAGGTGGAACGCGCACACACACACACACACACACACACAATCACTGACACATACCCCCTACTTTCACTTACATATACACACTCACGCTCTCACTTACTCCCCCTCACTCACAGTATGACTCACTCACACACATACACAAACTGCTGCTGATGTCTCACCTGGGCTCGGTCCCCGCAGAGCGCGAGCCTGAAGATGGCACTGTTGGACTACATCAAGCGCTGCCTGCCTGCAGACAGCGAGAAGCACAACATGGTGGCGCTGTGTTTCAGCATGAGGCGCGAGATCGGCGAGAACCACGAGATGGCCGCCAGGACGCAGCTCAAGATCATCCAGTCTCAGGCCTGGGGTGAGATGTTGACCATGATGAACCTGAGGGCACATCGAATGTCAATTTCAGTTGACGCAAAGGGCAGTGCTGGCAAAAATGGCGGCCCCATGTGGTGGATGACAATGGATGCTTAATTCTTATTCCTCAAACACAACATTAATCATACCGTGTTGAGACTAGTGGGAACACATACAATGTACTCTTGCTAAGAGTGTTTTACATAAATAATGTGCACATGAATATGCGATTACTGTTCATTTGTCTGTCCTGAAAAGGGCGTGGTTGGTGACTTTGTGTGCTTTTTGTCGTCAGCAGTGTTGTCTCCGGAGCTCAAAAGTTCTCTGCTCAAAGTTTTGTCTCTGGTCAAAGATGCTGCAGAGAGCTTCTCCAAGGTCATCACAACTCGCCTTCGGCAACTTTCTGTCTGACTGACGGCCATGTTGACTGTGTACATGTGCATGACAGGACGCATGCGTACATCAGGCGACTCGCTGTGTGCGATTGGCCAAGCTGGTTACGCTTCAGCTGCACTTCCTCAATCAAGGCTCCGCCCTTCGTTTGGTTAACCTGCAGGCTGCTGACATGATGGACGCCGCCATGGCACTGCCCAGGTGTTACCAGGTAGGTGAGCACCATCCTGATCTCAATGTGTCAAATGAAATGGGATGTTGATGAACACGTTAATGTCACACATTTGAGGTGTTGGTGTTGTCGGAGGCATACGGTTACAGTCCGGACTGGGCGGAGCTTGTGTACCAAAAGGTGGTCCTTAATGGCGACTTCGCTTACTTGGATGAGTTGAAGAAACTCCGCCAACTGACCTCAGGCCTCTTTGAGGACATTTTTAAGAAGTGAGTGACCACATCCTGAAATTTCACCCCAAAGCCGAATATCCCAAACTTTTTGCCTTGGAATAATTTGACTTCCTGCCTTGTCAAGTTTCTGCTGCTTGCCTTGCTTGCTATGTTTCTACTTTCTGGTTCAGTCATGTTCCTTTTCCTGCCTTGCCATGTTTCTAATTCCTGTTTTAGTCATAGTTCTACTTTACTAGCGTACGTTGTGTTTCTGACGTCAGTACTTGCTTACATTTCAGGCTGGATAGTGCCCCCAGTGGCGTAACGGCAAATATACGTCGCCTGCTGACGTACTGCGACGACATTTATCTGCGCTACCGCCTAGCATACCGACGACAACTCGACGATGTCACCAAGATGCTGCTGCAGGATGCAGCCGCCTCCAGCTACCTCAGCGATGCCATTGGCGCGCACTGACGCGTAACACAGATACCACAAGGTCATCATGGCGTTCTGTGACAACTCAAATTCACTGGTATCTCAAATCAAAATTTCTTCACGGAAATGGACTGAAATGGCATTATGTTCAAGTTCCCCTCCAAAAAAATTGTAATGTGTTTTTAATGACAAAAAATAGCATTGTACATTGTTGTACTTTATAAAGACATACAGTAGCAACATAATAAAAAAGTAAGAAAATCAACTGTTTTTCTGTAATTGCTACTATTTTTTAATTCTACTTTCACTGAACTTAATCCTTTTTTTTCTGTTTTCACCTGGCTTTCATTACTTCCATCAATGTGAAATAAGAATTTAATTTTTTCCGGACCGTGACCATGCTCGTTTCTCAAATCATCATTCCCATTGAGATGACCACAACTTAATTCATTTTTAAATTGCTTGCAATAAATACAGAGCAAAAAAAAAATCGAGCAATGTCTTCAAATATTAATATTAATATTTTGTAAGTTGAGCCACTTGAGTCAAGTTACCCCTATATGCAACAGCACTGATGACGTTAACATTGTACTGTATGTTCTAATATATGATGTCATCATAACAGTGCTACTATGAATGTGTCAAAAGCCATGAACTGTGATAACATTTGACAGTAGTATATAATATGACATCATACGTTATATCATAAAACAAACTGGCCCGAACCAGTCATCCAAGACATCCTGTAACATCACACAATATTGTGTTTACAACCATTTAACGCACTTTTTGGGGTTTTAATAAAGTTGAAAATTGATCTAAATGCTGAGTCACTCCAAAGTCAGCTTTTGTCTTCTTTGGGCGTGTTGAAGCGTGCAAGAACCTCATCATCATCTCAGGTGTCAAATGTGTCAGGTTTCTCACCTGTCCTCTACTTCCTGGCAAAGTCTCTGTGCTCTTGATAAGCATCGAGATGGGAAGTGGAGCGTCCACCACCAACACCACCACCACCACCACTGAGGGATCCCGTCTAGGCCTTGTGGAGGATGAACAGCCCGACCTGGTCCAGACTCCCACTCCTGTGGCCCGCACCCCCACTCCTGTGGTCGGGACCCCAACGCCTGTGGTAGTAAGGACACCCACACCTGCAGTCATGGGTGGAGAAACATTGCTGGTAGTAGACGTTTGATGTTTGAGTTCTGGAAATGATATCATCAAAATGATGGTGATGCAGTATTTGGTGTCCATGTTTGTATTAGGCGGATGATGGACATGAAGCTGTGGATGTTCTGTCTGTCACGAGTGACCAGGTTCACTCCAAAGAGGAAGACAAAGAAGATGAATCAACATCAAGTATTGTCAATCCACTCATGCCCGTGAGCAGATTTGATTTTGAAGCCTCCGCCGGGGAAACTCACCTGGCTACTTAGCGACATGCTACAAAGCTACATACTAAAGGCTAGATGCCACAAGATAATATGCTATGAGGTTACATGCTAAGGGGCTTCATGCAAGAGGCTAAATCTTATGAAGTTGCACACCAAAGGTTAAAATGCAGAGTGCGATGGCATCATTGATCATGCATTATAGCCGTTTCTCAATATGAAGAACGCAGGTACGGTTTCGAGAACATGCCAAGTACGGTCTTCCTGAGAACATATACAAGAACATTCTTCCTAAGAAGGCAAGTCTCTTTGTAAATTGAAATGGTTATGTATTTGTGAACACCCCTCTGCGCACCGATAACATGTTTCCACGACAGCCACAAGAAATGCATCTTGGGATATTACACTAGCCAAGCCCAAAGAAGTAACCAACTGATGCATCCTTGGTGTAAGCCAACTGACAAAAACAACATCTGGGTATTTCACGCATTCTTGGTTTAGTCATACTTTCAATTGAAACAGGACTTGGGCCGCAACTGGTGACATTTTAAGAAAATCACAGGTGTGTAAGATTGGACATGCACACTTCGTGAGAAATGGTCATATCTTTGCCAAACAGGAAATGGCCGATGAGGATGATGAAGAGGAAGTGTCTGTGAACTTTGAGAATTTTCTTCATAACAATGGAACTTTGTACAGCTGCTTTGAGCATCACGGAAACAGGGTCTATGTGGACGACGCTCAGGTACGGGCACACAAAACGTGAGCTTGGTATAAGCGTGGTCACGCGGTCACTGATGTCTCATGTGACTCCAACACGGACTCTACTGAGCAGAAGCTGCAGCCTTTCCCCAAGGAATGGTATGACATGGGACGCTTCATCAGCCCCAACCAGGAGGTGTGTGTCATTGTGCTTCTATGACAAGTGTGTTGGGCAACATTGGTACATGACTGTGTTTGTTTTATTCCATGAAATCGTGACTGTGGATGATATGATAAACAATGATTTCTTTGCCAAGTTGTTTGTTTCCTCTGGTGTGAAAGTACTAATTTCGGTTGACATTGACATTAAGAAACAAATGTTCTTTACTGAAGGTAAATTCTTCAAAGTTTTTCATTCAAATCAGTTAGAGGTTCACTGTATGCTTTAAATATGCAGCTAATCTAAATTCATTATGGCAGCGTATCAATGAATAAGAATTACTGCTTCCATGTGAAAATGTCAGAGAAGGTATTAAAATCTTCTAGATGTGGGGTTGGGGGTCATAGCTCTGCCTATGCCTTCTGTGTGTGACCAATCAACTTTCCGTCCTATTTTAAAACAGTGTACATCCTCCCTCTCAGGTCTCCGCCCAGCCACCAGTCACCAGCGTCCAGCCGGCGGCGGCAGTGGGTGAGGATGACCGCACAGGCAGTATCTTTATCCCAGGAAAAGGAAGCGTGATGACGTACATGTTTGAGGTGAAGGCCTCCGTCGAGGCACACCAAGGTCCCATGTTTGAAATCAGAAACTCCTGTTGGCTTCTCAGAAGTTTCATGTTTCGCTCCATCCATTTTCAATTTTTTTTTTCCTCGTCTGGAGAATCTCTTCTTTGTCTGATTCCTCACCTTGGACCTAAATCCCCTGAAAACTTAGCACCAATGATTATTGGGGACCCCCCTCCACCTTACCTCCATAAGGTGACAACTGTAGAAGAGGCCCATGTTTGTATTCCATGATCTAACTTGTGTTGTTTGTGCTTTTTCCAGGAGAGAGTGAACGTGTGCCGATTCTGGGATCCTCATTCGGGCGTGTGGCTTCTGCTGCCTCTCCAGTGGGAGATGAATGTGGACTTTGTGCAGAGCAGAGTCCACAGAGTCATGGTAAGGAGGCACGAGCAATCCCGCTCCCTAGATTAGAGCTGGGCATGGCACAATGAGCATCTACATGATCAAAAGTACTGGAATATTTGTTTCATTTACATAGCCTGTTTTCCCTGTTAAGTTGGTTAGTAGCTTTTTTTTTTTTGGGTTATTTTATTACGTGTTCCAAAATATCTATCACCAATGCTGTAGAAGGTTGTAGTGACTCATTACTGTGTTTTGGTTTTGTGTCCACAGTCAGTCCTGCCAGGCCTGTTGGACCAGAAGGAAATTACGGCAGCACTGCGACTTTGTAACTATGATAGCGAAGAAGTCATCTCTGCCTACCTCACAATGTTTGGAGAGGTCCTACTGCATGCTAATAATGATCATAGTGGCGAAACAGGATACAGTGACCTCAACTCATTCAGGTTCGCCAGCATATATGCTAGATCAGCAGCATCCAAAATTCAAAAACTCAACTTAAGTACAGTAATGACGTTTTTGTACTCTGTTACCTTCCACCACTGATGCTTGTGTGGTCCATTTAGAGCTCTTCTGGAGCGTGAACGTGTGATTGAGGATTTGAGGCAGCAGCTCGAGTCCAAACAGAGAGAGGCGGACGAGCATCTACACAGGAATGAGCTCCTGGTTCGGGAGACTCGCAATCTTGGCGACATAGTTCAAAACCTCCACCGCAAGACGGCTGAGCTGGAGGCTGACCGGCAGGAGGCCAGAGAGAAGATCCGGTTTCTGCTGAATCACCAGACGCCCGGGGTGACATCAGCCACGAACACCACCACCTCCAAGCCTGCTGGAGATCCAGATCGATTACGCCGGGCAGGCGAACTGGCCCGAGAACTCAAGGTGTCCGCCAAACAGCTGAGGTCTTGGCTCGTCCTGACGCTGAGTGACTTGAAGAACGCCCTGACCCAGGCGGAGGACATCCTGAAGAAGATGGCCGAAGCTCAGCGGCGAGCAGATGGCGAGGCACAGACGATGCGCTCGCTCTACCAGAAGGAGGCGCTAGAGAGACGCACTTTGAACAACAAGCTCCTTGAGCTGCAGGGGAACGTCAGAGTGTTCTGCAGGAGCAGAAACATCACCAGACCAGGAACCACCTCATGTCTAGACCAGTATGACCAGCAGGAAGTCACGCTAATACATAAGAACACCAGGAAGAAGTTTTTCTTTGACAAGGTCTATGGACCCACCAGCACACAGGTAGCACAACAGCAGCAACAGACAATCGACTAAATTACAGCAACAAATTATTTGTACTTTAAATTATGTGTTACTTTTAACAACTGATGCTGAAGATCCTGACGGTATATACAGAGCTCTTCTGGAATGTAACGGTGTGATCCATGATGTGAGGTAGCACATTGAACCCAAACAGAAAAAAACTAATGAACGTGTCCTATTGTTGTTCTGTAGGAGGAGGTTTTTGCCGGAATGGTGCCGCTTATCACTTCCTGTGCAGATGGATACAACGTATGCATTCTAGCATACGGGCAGACAGGCTCTGGAAAGACCTTCACGATGATGGGCACCAAGGACAAACCCGGAGTCAATGTAAGGTGGGTAGGACCCGACTCAGGCTGGGGTAGCCTGTTACTTTGCTGGAGGACAAGACCCAAGGACCGAGATAGCAAAAAAAAAAAAAATCCCCTCGTTGGTGTGGGAAGTCTAAGATGATGATACACAACAGAGGGTTATATTGTATGCTAGATGTTTTGATATCACACTGCGACACTGTTAAATACCATAGGTGGAGTTGACATGTTTTTAGGGATGGGAATTGATTAGAATTCAGCAATTCCAATTCCTAGGATAAAATTACAGGGAACGATTCCTACATCAGTGTCTTCTTCTGAGTCTGTCAGTCGGGTATGATGTTTGTCGTGAATGATTGAGTCAATTTACTTTACCGGTGTTCCATAGTCATGGTGCTGCTGTTGTCTGTGCTGCTGCTTCCAGGTCCATACGGGAACTTCTCCGTGTGTGTTCACTCAAAGAGAAAGTGTCGTACGTTCTCAAGGTACAGACCACCCACAAGCTAACAGGTTCTTCCAGTTAGTGTTTCCTATAGTCTCCTTGAAAGACATTAACAGTAACTTTTTGGGATTTGGGGTACATTCAGATTTCCATGTTGGAGATTTACAACGACACTCTGAACGACCTGCTAGCGAAAAATCCCACCGCTTCCTCCACTCTGGACATCCGCGTGCAGGGTAAGTTTGTGTCTGTGCCGGGACTGACCCACGTGGAGGTTCGGACCGAGGATGACATCATCAACGTCATGGACACTGGGGAGAAGAACAGGAAGATGGCTGCCACCAAGATGAACATACACAGGTGAGGATGACATTGACGATGGTGATAATAACGAAGAGGATGACCCTGACGATGAAGAAGAAGAGGACTATGATGAAGATGGATTGGATTCTGAAGAGAACAAACCTTCTGTATTCTTGCATCTAGTTCTCGCTCTCACTTGCTGGTTGCGCTGGAGGTTTGTGGCAATGACTCGTTGTCTGGAGAGAGTACACGGGGTACGTTGACCTTGGGTGACCTGGCCGGGTCAGAGCGTATCTCCCGGACGGAGGCCGAAGGCCCACGCTTGGTAGAGGCTGCCGCAATCAACAAGTCTCTGACCGCGCTGGGACAGGTCGGCACAAAGACACACAACTGATGATGTCACACGACTCGTGACATTGCACGCCAGCTCAATACCTGCCAACTATACACGTGAGACAAAAAGGCTGCAGAGTACTATTAGTAGTAAGGTCACTTTGCGTGTGTGTGTGTTTAGGTGTTTGCAGCTCTGAAGTCTAACGCCCTTCACGTGCCCTTCAGGAACTGTAAACTGACTCACCTTCTGCAGCCCAGCCTCAGCGGAGATGCCAAGGTGCCACTGTGGTGTCTCTTTTGAATTGTGATTTTGATCTCTGATCCCAATGTTGTGATTCTCTCTTGACTTTTTAGCTCCTTTCTGATGTGAATGTAATCTTGTTGATCTCAGACAATTCCTTTGATCTCTCTGATTCCTTGCCTGAAAGCTGAATTTTTGCAGTGTTTGTGAGTTAAAAAAAAAAAAAAACAGAATACATCTTGTCCCGAACCCACTGATCTGCTGCGAGCCGTACCACTGGTTGTGCGGCCCAATCACGAAGCAACAATTGTGGTTGAGTAATCTGAGATACATTTCATCTTTGATCTCCAGATCCAAGCCTAAACTGAATTCTTCTATCTGAGCTTGCAGAATCCTTTGATCCCGATTGCCATAAATCCAATATGAGGGTTATGATTCCTTCTTTCCTCCAATTGTTTCGGTCCAAGTGTTGTGATTCTGTTGATAAAATTAGTGTGTTGATCCCAGCCTTGTGATTTCCGCCCCAGTGTTGCGTTTTCGTCAACGTGAGCCCAGAAGCCAAGGATGACGTGGAGACGCTCAGCACGCTCCAGTTTGGCTCGTCCATTCGTCACGTGGCACTGGGAAAAGCCACCAAGAACCTCACGCCGACCAAAGGCAACAAGACAAAATAGGCGAAAGGAAGAATAGGCATGTTCAAGTATGACAAGAAACATGTCTGTTCACACGTAGGACACATTTCAGTCGAGGAGGCCTCCAACACACATGAATGTTCTGTTAGTTGCTTGAGAACATCCAGAATGTGCTGTGACTGCATTTATGGTATGAGTTTACATTACAGATAGAATCCTGAATCACACTGAAGCATCCTGCTTTTCATTTATATAAATGAATGAAATTCCTAATTTTTAAATCATATCAATTGTAATTTGAAAACAAATCATGCTATCTAACTTGTCTGGATTAAGACCACAGGGAGGACGCACACCAAATAGGAAATGTTTTGAAATTCAATTTAAGTGTATGATTTATGAATAAATGCATGTATACGAAAACGAATGTTAAAGGAGAAGTATTATGCATAATTGTTTTTCAAATGTTCTTAGGTGTCTTAATGTGTGCCTTTAGTCACATTACCCCGAAGACAAACCAAGTTTTTGCTGTGGTTAAATTGGCCAGTTCCCGGGGACAGGACCTCCCTTCAAAACTGATTCAAAGACAAGGCAAAAAAAACAAAAACAAATAAAAATAGAATATCTGTGAGGGAGGCAGCCAAAATGTCACACAATTCTGAAAATATTTGATAACCGCAGTCCAAGTATCGACGGTGAAGGTATTGGCAGCATGATGTTTTGGGGCTGTTTTTCTTCAATTGGAATTATTATTTTGCGCTTCTTTGAGGAAAAACCCATATCACCCCCACAAAATCCAAAATATTGTGCCGATCGCTTTTATATTCTCACAGGTCTAGGTGGACATGAGTAGACGTCGGAACCTCCGTGCTGGTACTTTATGCTTTGTTGACATTCTCATGACCATGAGGCAGCGTTAAGAGTGCATCTGTCCTCCCAGCTCGAATTGAGCATTTTCCCACAGCCAACCTACAGGCACAATACTGTTAGTGCACCCTCGGCATAGATTTCGTCCTCTGGATGGAGCCTTTTTATATGCTTAAGTGTCCTTCGGTGACTTGACAGGCTCTATATAAATCTAATTTACTTCTAAAGAAAAATTAGCGGAAGAGAAACTGATCGTAGTGCAGGCTGTTCATTTCCTCATTCACTTAGAAGTGAGCGCATGGACAATCTTATCCCTGTGATCATTTCAGTAGATGAAGTAGGCATTAGTAGAGATGTCCATATAAATTGACTGCAGTTTTGGGACATTTGAAGTGATGTACCGTACGTTCGGTGATTAAGACTATACGAATTGTGTCCAATTCTGTGTCACATCATGGTATGGGGAAAGGCAGTGGGGTATATTCATATTACAGAAGAAAAAGAAGCGGCACAAGAATTGTTAGTTATTTACTGATTTCTCCAAAACAAATTGACAATTGAAAATGCAAGCAAGTTTAATTTTCCTGACCAAAAGATACTTTTTTTAATGACAAATGGACCAGACTGGCCAAATAGTCCCTTTAATTTGTTCCGTGACTACATTTGTAACTCAAAACTCTTACGTATCAAATAATCGTTCACCACTGAAATGAATCGAAATGTAATCGATCCGTTCCAGAACCCCAAACAACCCAAATTAGTTTTTTAAACTTTGCTCTCTACAACCTATAGACATGGTAAAGGCAAGCACAAAACACAAGTGTAAATGATGTATTCTTCTCTTCTCTGTAAATCATTATGCAGCGTCTAGGTCTAAGCTGTCAGGGTACAGTGATGTATACGTTCACTTGGGTTACTTCTAGCCAAAATTGGCCACTACCTGCCACAATGCAGCGCAGCTTTTGCATTGCTTTGTGGAATGTGACACCCATTTTTGGCTAAAAATGTACATATTTGAAGCATGGTGTGAATGATGTTTATGAGGTTATGGTACGAGGAAAACGTTTTGAGTCTTCCACAGACATGACAAGACTGTAAAGGATTATTTTTCAGAATAAAAAAAAAAAAAAATTGTTCATAAACTAAATATACTAAACTGGATCAATCGTAAACCAAGATTCCATTGGCTACAACTCCATGAAAAAGTATTTGCCCCTTTCAAAAATTCTCATTTTTTTGCATAGTTACGCCACTTTAATGTTCAAGCTCATCAAACAAATAGGAAGATTACACAAAGATAACCCAAGTAAAATAAATTGTTGATTTTATTTATGTAGGTAAAAAAAAATAATTAAATTGGCCCCCTTGTTAAATCATTATTACAGTGTCTATTCACATTTTTTGGAAAACGGTTTTAATTTTCACTGACCACACCGAGGTCTGATTATTTCTAGAGCTGTTCAATCAAACAATCACTTAAAGGGGAAGTCAATCCCCAAATTTCCTTGACAATCATATGATCTATGTGCCTCCACTGGTCTAAAGACAGCATTCTGATCAATATTACGTTTGTGGAATATGAGTTAAGCAGCAAAATCCACCGGTTTTTAATCCAGCTGAGGGCGGCCATGTTGCCATTTTCTGTCGACAGAAAATGACATCACAGTTGCTCTGGGCTCAGATAAGGACCAATTACGGCTCACCCATTTGCTGAAGCTGAGCAACTGTGCTATCATGTTCAGTCTACAGAAAGTGGCAAAATGGCCACCCCTTGAGATGGACAAAAATGGGTGGATTTTACTGCTTAGCTCGTATTTCACAAATGTAATATTAGTATGAATGCTGTGTTTACACCAGTGGGGCTAAATAAAACATAAGAATGTTGGTGGGTTCACTTCCACTTTAGATAGAACCTGTCCAACAATATTAAGTCTGCCAAAAGGTCTCAAAAAGCTGAAGCAAAATACCACAATCCAAATAAACAAAGAAGCGCAGTGCATTTGGGTTCTACTCAATGACTGCATCACAACAATTGAAAACAAATTAGCAAGTCAACATCTGAATGACTTACAGTTTGAAGACAAAATGAATGTTTTGGAGTGGCTTAGTCAAAGTTCAGACTTTAATGTGACTGAAATGCTGTGGCATAATTTTTAGAAGGCCGTTCATGCTCGAAAACCTTCCTATGTGGCTGAATGAAAGCAGGAAGAGTGGGCCAGAAATATCTCTGCAGGTCAAGGTTATAATAGTTAACAAAAATTAAATAACTAAAACTAAAATTTAAAACATATTTTCATAAACAGAATAAAATATAAATGAAAATGCTTCTTAAAAACCACAAAAAACACAAGTTAGATGGTATACCCTACCTCCTGCCTGAAGACAGCTAGGATAGGCTCCAGCACGTTTGCAACCCTTGTGAGGGTAAGTGTATTAGAAAATGGATGGATGAAAATGAACAAACTATATCTTACTTTTATAAAACTAACTACAATTATAGCAAAATTGTCCTTCAGTTTCGTCTTTGTCAAATATTATCAAACATACGGTATTGTTGTCATGTCATTTCGACAAACTAACGATTTAAATAAAGTTGTTAAATAAAGATGTTATGTGTCGTGTTTACTATTTAACTTTAACTTTTTTGTTAGGCCCTTTGTTACAGCTGCAGCTGTTGTGAAAGCACTATATACTGCAAATCAGGATGTATTGTATTGTATTGTATTGTAAGTTAACAACCTTCCCATTTCCATTTTCAACACCACTTCTCCTGAACAGGGTCGCAGGGTTGCTTGAGCCTATCCCAGCTGACTTTGGCCGGAAGACCGACTACACCCTGAACTGGTCAGTTGCAGGGCACATAGAGACAAACAACCATTCACACCCACATCTACAGTGTCTCTGAATGGGAACCAATCTTACGCTGCCCGCACATCAGTCAGGCGAGCGTACCACTACGCCATCAGTGACTTCAAATAAAAGTTAACGTGGAATTAAAAAACAAAAATCCAAAACTATTAAAGCCCTGCCACAGACATGTAAAAGACTCATTGCCAACTATAGAAACTACTTGATTTTGGTTCTAAAAAAAAGTATGAATTTAACAAGAGGGCAAATACTTTTTCACGGCAGTATATCGACCTAGTTAAACTAGATGATTAATACGTTAGTTATCAAGATTACAATAACGCGCCCATTCGTGTCATGTTCCAGGCTTTGTTTTGTACTTCTTTGGTCACGTCTCAACAGGGTTCTCGAGTCTGTTGTAGGACTTTTAGAACCTAAACATCATCTTGTACCATTCAAGTGTGTCACCTGCAACGTCGTTACGGAATACAGTATTCACATCATTAGGCTTTGGTGGAGGTCTCCTCGCAGTATAAAAACAAGTGCGTTCAGCATGTGGAGTCGCTGTCGGTGCTGCTGTACCCGTTGACAAAGTGGTGCTCTTCTCCTGTGTCACCCACAAACACTTCACCTGAAAAACAAAGCAGCATCATGTGGAGGAGGTACTCAGTTCAGATGGATGAAGGACACAAACAGGCGCACACATTCTCAGCACTCTTAAATCACAATTAGAGCATAAACTGACCTTCACATCATATTTTAATGGGAGTATTTGTAGCTGTACGGCCCTCTGCACACCAGGATCAATCATTGCCAACAGCCTCTCACAATATCTAACCTCTCTTTGTGGCAATGTGCTTTTTCCTTGACAGTTGTGCTTTTGTGGTGCAATAAAAACAATGCAGTACATAAGATTGTAAGTATAGCCTGCAAATCCGATACACATACAATTCAATGTATAAAACGGCATGATGAACGTATGGCACTGTTGCCCCTTTGGTCAAAAGCAAAACCATGCAAACATGAACGTGCACATATGGTTGTTTGTTAGCAGGAATTTAAGTCACAAGTCACCTTTTGGAAAAAAGTTGCTGGGTCACAAAAGTACCAATTCTTCAACAGTGACTGTGTTTTTATAATTAATATGCTGTTCGTGCAAGGAGTGCATGTTTGTGGGGACACTATTTCAACTATGCTAAGCAACTCCTCTTGCCGCCCCCAAAAATCTCATGCTGATCAAACAAACTTGAATTGATAAAATCCATAAAGCCTGTTAAGGAGTGTTTTTAAGGATCTTACCATGAGTTGACACGGCGTCGTCCTCCTCCAGATGTTCATAGTTGTAATTCACAAAAATGTTCTGTGGGAACAAACATTTTATACGTAGATGCAGCTGAAGCCGAAATGTTGCCTGGATGGAAATGCAGGAAGTTGAAATCAATCAACACCTTGCTCCGAAGAAGCGTAGGCCAGTAGCCAGGCTCTTTTTTGACCAGCGTGAGGACGGGCTCGTTGTACTTCAGCTCCCAGAGGCAGCGCTCAGCCAACACGGCTGCGTGAAGATCCAGATCCACCTCATAGTGGCAACCATTCACAATGCCACTGAAAACACACACGCACGCACATACACACACACACTGCAAATATGCCTATTTTCTGATTTTTAATCTGCCAGTATACATAGCTTTTGTGTTCAGGCCAAAGCTATTATATAAACATTGCTTTTGCACCAAGTTTTAGCATTTTGAGGACAAGAAACAATGTTGAAAGGTGTGCAGTCATTTAATTTTATCAGGCTAGTTTTGTGTCATGGCGAAAAGGGTCTTTTCTGCCATCTAGTGGCATTTATTGGCAATTACAACCCTTTGTGGGTTAATTGGCTTTTTGAGCTGGTGTCAATTACTCAGTTAGGCTTTTCATTTCCCATATATTTGTGTCCATGCAGTTGTCATGTTCATCCTCAATTTCTTAAAAAATGCTGAGAAAGATAATTTAACATGAAAGCATTCGTATTTGCCGTTTAAAAATATGATATACAAAGACTTTTCCAAGGCTATTTTTGACCAATAGTTTTTTTTCTTTATTTTTCACTTCTAACCCCCCCCCCCCCAAGAAAAAAAGTGGGTGGCTACAGCAGGGAACTGGGTCCCAGTGTGACAACAGTTGAGAACTACTGTTTTATTCCACACTTGAGAAAAACAAAGGTTTACAATCAAGACAAACTAAATGTGACATCAACCATTCTTAAGATGGCACATTAACAAAGTATGTTATGTGATCAATTTAAAATTAACTAAAAAATAATGTGTCTTTAGATCACTGCCAGAAACATGGAGTGACATTCATTTTGTATTGTTGTCCCGTTTAATAAACCACGACTCTATCAAAATATTCATTCATTTTTCATTCATTCATTGAATGAATCTATCAAAATATGAAATAGAAATCAACCAAGCGACAGTGTGTAATAAAATAAATTTAAAAAACGTAAGTTGGGCCACTCGTAAGTCAAGGTGCTACTGTAGCACAAAAATAGAGCAGGTTTGAATATTTGAGCTCAAAGTCCAAATCCAATAATCCTGCAGACTGACTCCAAAATCAGGTGAAAATTATTAGAACAAAAGCATGCATGCCCCAATCTGGTGATGGTATGATCGCCCCCTTCAGACAAAGTAAGTCTTGTTAAACATGTATCCACTGCCTCCAGTGAACAGAGCTCTGGCCAAAAGGCTCCAGTGGACGCCGAATGCAGAGTGAAACGCGTAAGCAACGAGCTGAGGCGACGCCGTTCTGACAGACCTGTACACCGCGCGGTCTGTGTGGAAGTCGCAGCGCTGATTTTCTGGGTCCCTCAGCTTCAGAGTGATGCTCAGTGACGTGGATGTCTGATACCAGCGGACCTGAGGGTGCAGCCTGACACACGCCGGCGTCAAAGTTCCACGCACTGAGTCTCAGTAACAAGTCTAGACATTGGCGCAGTGGTTCTCAAATAATGTGACAATTCGCCTCCCTCCACAAGTTTAATTCATCCATCCAATGACCAGGCTTCTGACCCAATTTTCAACTATGACAAATTTCCAGATGCAAACTTAAATTTTACATGAAACCACTGTACTTTGTCATTTGTACGAGCATACCTCTTGGTCATGTGACTGTCTCCATGGCACAGCTCATTGTTGTTTTGGTCGTCACCAGCAGTAACATCTGAACACATCACAAGCGAACATGAAACTACTATTTGAAATGGATCATAAGCTTTGCTTTAGCCTGCTGCGAGATTCAAAATGTCAAGATGCAAGACTTTTTACCATCTTTGTCGTTAAGATGAGCAATCTGATTGGTTGTTGTGTCAGGACCCGTTTCATTTCTGCTGCAAAGTGAAATACAATCCTGTTAGTCCCTTTGAACAAAAAACAGGCGGTCATAGACCCCCAAAAGAATAAAGGCAACCTGATATATGAAGAAGTTTGGACGTTTGTCGTCTTGTCTGCTTCATGGAGAAGAGGAAGTGGCTTGAGTTCCGATGCATCAAACTCCTTGACTCCATCAGATGTATTCCTCATGTGTAAACTGTTGCTCATCTGCAAGGACTCGGGCTTGACTGGAGGGTCACTGTTTTGATTCCCACTGCGGACAATAACAAAAAGTGGCACCTAATTGTTGGAGAAATGAGAGTCTGCTCGCTGGCTATTGTCAAGGTGCCCTTGAAAAAGGCATCGCCCCCGCATCCCCCACCACGACATCTGAAGTTGTACAGCACATAGGAAGATTTAAAATAAATAAATAAAAAATCTGTTATTTATAGGATTCCTACCCATTTCAAATGTCAAAATTCCATACTTTTTTCTAGACTAATTTCCGGACTTCCAAGGTCCTAGATTTCTTATTTTTGGGTGGTAGCCCTGTAACATGTTGTGGTGGGCTTGCCAAAACCATCATTGGCCCTGTATATTCATCTTCTAATACAATAAATGTTCATTACTATTTCATATTTAGCATCTTTATACTGTTTTATGTAAGTCTTTAAGAAAACATTTCTTGTATTGTCATGGGTTATTTAATGGGTTACTTGGAGTATAAAATCTAACAGAATATTAGACATTTAACATTTTCTGGGCTTTAGATCTTGTTCAAGCCACTCCTGGGAAGTATTAACCTGACACACATAAAAAATGTGTGCAACACAGTAAAAATATCATGCATGACTGATTAATTTGAGTGGATGAAATTCAAAATATTGAATAAAATAGCAAGAACGTGTTGATGTTATTGTATAGATTTATTAAATTTGTACTGGCCTAGTCAGGCCATTATCAGTGAAGTTTGGGTGATCCGACACAGTGGTATAGTGGCCTTTGCCACTGTTTAATGTGGAACTCTGCTTGGGTGGGAAGGTGCAAAATCCTCCTGATTGCCTTCATGAGTGTACCAAGCCTAAATTGATCAGGTGTGAATGTGAATGATTGTTTGTCTTTGCGTGTACCTGTCGACCAGATCTGAATATACCACAAATATGCCTAAAATAAAATGACCCAAATGTGGATGGATGGATCTTTATTGTCATTACACTTTCGTGCAACGAAACATCACTTAATGTGGATAAACATTGTAGAAAATGATGGATTATGAGTCAAATAAAATAACAGAATTGTATTATTACCCCCCCCCCCCACACACACACACACACAAAACACACAGTAACACAAGGTTACTGGATCCCGATGTCCCTCAGGTGAGTTTGCTTTGCTTACCCACATACATGGTTGGTTGTTCCTTCCCAAGTGAGAAGCTTCAACTGGTCCAGATGATCTGGGTTTCGTTCTGCCATGCCCGTATTCAAAATGAGAACGGGAACGTTGTACTCACTGATCACGGTCTTCATACCGGCCACTCGACTCTCCAGAACCTCCAAGAAGCACAACAATCAAGATGGTTTTCAATGTGTCCAAGTTCCATCTAGCCAGTCAGAACATACCATAAAATCCAGAAAGACTGTGTTTCCCAGACTGAGGACGGCTCTGGCTCGGTGCTTAACACCCTGTATCTTCTGGCTGATGAGTCTGGTCACCTGAAGGTGTTCAAATATGGTTCCCAAGATTTTTCTTTCCATTTTGGGTACAAAAAGATTTTAGGTGCAGTGCAAATGACTTGTGTTTAATCTAGAACAGGGTTCGGCAACTCTGGTCCGAGAGGGCCACTATCCTGCCTGTTTTAGATGTTTCCCTTCTCCAACACACCTGATTCAAATGATCAGCTTGGTGAATTATCTGGCTACTTCTACATTATTGCCTTTGTGTCATACTACAACCAGCGATGAACAGTTTGGTTAGTTCTTTAGCCAAAATAGAGAGTAGTTGGATGCTACAAGTGAAGTGAAGAAGCTGCCAGTCATTCTCGATGGTCGAGCGCGAATGTCCAAAACTCAGACTCAAGCGGTGACTGAGCTCAACCGCAATATGGATGCGGTTCTGGAGCGTCTCCGTCCGATCGTTATCATCATGGAGAAGTTGGAATTCGCGCTTCAAAAAGAAATTGAGGATTTGGCTGATCGGCACCAGTGAAGGGATACAGCCACGGACTCAAGGCCACCTGGAATTGTTGGCGGCCGTCCCAAAACAAAACAACGCTATCTGGACCTTTTCCCTGAAAGTACGCATGGAAGCTAGTGTCCCCACCATCACCCCTCCTTCTCGGCCAAGGACTGATAAGCCAGGACTGTCTCCATGAGCAGACCTTGACGATGCAGCGGCGCCTGCCCTTATCATCAACGCCTTTGTTGTTCCTGTTGTTTTCCCCCGTGACGTGGCCTTGATCTGCGGAGCGCTCGTCTTGACTGAGCAGCTGGTCGGACGGGCCGCATCGCGTCCCCCGCCTTTCCATCCATCCCCTCATTATATGTTATGTCTTGTGACTTGTTGTAACTGTCATATGCTTGTTAAATGTGCTTGGGTATTTTTTTTCTCCTAGTACTCTAATTATCCTCAGAAGAGTATAGTTCGAGCGTGTTTTTTTTTACCCCTCCCCTCCCCTTGTGGTTTCCTTTCTAACTAAGATCTCGGGGCGCTTTACAGCGAGTACCGACAGACCCTTTGCACTGTATCCCATGTTCGTCATTGTTTTTTTCATGTTTCTTGTGCGGAGCGTGCCTGTTAAGTGATGTTTCGTTGTACGAAAGTGTAATGACAATAAAGATCCATCCATCCATCCAAAAAGTTGATTTGCTCATAAATGATGGCTTATTCCTGCATGTGCAAATTGTCCTATGTTATAGTGTTAACAACTATTAGTGAGAAGCAAAATAGATTACGACTTGGCAGAATTCCCCTTGAGGAGCTTGGAGATACAACTCACAACTGTTGGGTACCTTGGGATGCCAGTGAGGCTCCGCGTCACCAGGCTTCACCTGGCACAGGATCATTTCCACAGCCTGGCCAGGCAAAGAGTGGAATTGCTCAGGCAGTCGTAGGATCTGGTGGGATTTGACTTCTTCCTCTTTTCCGAAGTCAATGAAACGAACGAGGACACTGAAAAATAGGCGGCCTTGGGTGTCGGGGACAGTCAGGACCTTCACCCTGCAGGAGCAGGAGGAACTATGCTTAGCATCACACGGACAATTCACAGAACACCCCCCCCCCCCCGAATTATATAAATAAGTTATTCAAAAGCAAAGCTAAAAAGATGTGCTTTTAGCCTCCAATTAAAAACATCAAGTCTCTGCGGATCTGATGTCCTCTGGCAGGCAATTCCATAGCTGGGGACCAAAATGGCTGAATGCAGCCTCACCATGTGTTCTGGTCCTCACTCTAGGAATAATTACAAGGCCAGTGGCAGAGGACCACAGGATCCATGAGGGTTTATATGATAAAAACAAGTCAGATAAATAAGATGGCCCAAGACCGTTAAGACATTTAAACACAAATAAAAGCAGCTTAAAATCAACCATGAAACACATGGGGAGCCAATGCAGCGATTTAAAAACTTGTGTAATGTGTTGCCAACCTCTGGTCCTGGTCAGCATTTGTGCAGCTGAGTTCTGAAGTAGCTGTAAGCTTGAAATACTATTTTTAGGAAGACTGAGAGCAGGGCATTACAATAATCTAAGCAACGGGGAATAAAAGCATGCATCAGCACACCCGTATTAGTCTAAGAGAGGATAAATCCAATCTTTGTTACAGTTTTAATATGAGGAATAAAACTAAGCTCATGTAAGGGTTTAAGATACTGTAGTGTTGGTAAAAGTTTCATCAGTAACACAAAGGTTGTTTTGTTTTGTTTTTTAAAATCACAAGGGTTTATTTTGTAAGGTTTCTCTGTATTGTGAAATGTATTGCCTAGCGTGGGCCGGTCTAGAATATCTCAATAAACGGAGGACTGCAAGACCTGTGGAAATTGTCGTTATCCTGCACAGCGTATAAGCCTCCTTGTAGCACCTCCTCAGGACAAGGCTTGCTGTCAGCATAGTATGACATCATGTCAGCCACCATGCTGTCAAAGACATTGTCGTCCTTCTGGATTATACGACCATAGAAGACAGACGCAGTCTTGATGTGGAGAGGCAACACCTGCACAAAAATCACAGGCATGTGCTGAACACAAATAAGAGCCATGTGTACAGTCAATCATTTGATATTCATGGTTTACCCAATATTGATTCATCTCTTGTTTTTTTTGCTATGCGTGGTTTTTCACTATTCGCGGCAAGGCTTGGTCCCTCATACTCTACTAAAGCAGACTATTGCTGTGGTCGGCCTGAGTGTCTTCTTTGAAAAACAAATGTTGCTTTCTGCACTTGATCAGATACATTACACTACTCGTTTTATAGTCAAAAGTATTAACACTTGGCAGCCCGATATGACATAATGATCCCATCTGATATGAAAGGTCATTCCACTGATTGACAAGATAATCTTCCCATCATGACAGTGCCATTCCCAGCATGCCCGGCTATACTGACATATTAATACAGGCTAATGCACTAATTTTATATTTTAGTCTTGAAACCAAGAATATAAAATGAACTATTACCTCCTAACTAAACCCTCCTCAAAACTCACTTGTATTCTCTGGCTTTCGACTCAGCATGACTTAAATTTGTTCTTGGTTTTACTGTTTGGTGCTTTCTACTGTCTTTATTACCGATTTGTTTTACTGTTTATTGTATATGTTAAATTGCTCCATGTACAGCACTTTGTATGCGGCGATGGCTGTTTGAAAGTGCTCTATAAATACAGTTGACTTGACTTGACTTGACTATTAAGTCTGTCAAGTCTTCATGTCTCATCACGCCCAGTCCCAAGTCCAACTCCACGTCTTTTGAGTTGCTGTCAAACCACAAGTCATCAAAACTCGAGTCCCCATCTCTGGTAGGTGGCGTTGTGGCATAGTAACTAACCTCTATGAGTCCAGAAGCAGGAAGTTTGGACTGATCCAGTTGAAAGATGAGCCTGTGGCGATCTGGACACATGGCACTGAACCTACACAGCAAAACACACACACACACACACATCCTACTCAAATTAAGTGGAGGATATTTGATTTTGAGATGAAATTTCATAATAAACATTAAACATACATTGTTGTGCTGGGCAGTACTGTGCTACACTTGCCGAAGATGTGTCATAATTAGGACAAGCAGCAAAATTCCTTCAAAGCCGCCATAATTATATGCCCGTGAGTAATGTTGTACTCAAAGACTTTGAACATTTTGGTGTTTGAATGTAAATGTAATTATCTTTTGTTTGTGTGATACTGCCCCATGTGTGAGCAGTTTGAGGGTTTATACTTACCATATGTGGTTTATTCATGATTTTTTACTACTGAGCTTCAAGCCATCAATACAATTATCCAGTCTTGTCACCTCTGACCAATGAAATTAGCGAACACTTCACAGTGGATGAATGAAGCTGCCTGAGCCCGCCCTCACACCGAGTATTCAACCATTATTTTAGGGAGGGGTGTACACACGTGAGGGAGGAGTGGGCTGATTCAGAGTTAGAATGTTGAAGTTTGTGTACATAGCGGTAAGCAGCTGTGTAAGAAGCAATTGAGAGGAAAAATAAGCATCTTGAGTTGAATTTAATGTAGGTGGGTCTGCAACGGTGGTTTAGTGTACGTCTGAAATTTCCTGACTCGAAGATTTGTACAAAGCCTCAGCATCTGTATTTTTCATCTTCATACTGTGTTGTCTGGTGGCTTTGAACCTGCAGACTCCAAAGCTCTTCAGGTGGTGACAGAGTGGCCGCTTAGTCTTTTGCTCCTCTCGGGCCACATCGGCCGCCTCTGCAAAAGAGAGCAGCTCCGCAGGGAGCAGGGTGTGGCTTCGTCTGAGGTAGCGCACCAGCCCACCAACGTGCTGTGCGTTCTTCTCCGAGACCAGCAGCACGGATCTGCAGACTTGATGGATTTTCGACAAAGAGTCTTGGGAGAAAGGCTTGTAAGGAAAGCAGAGAAGGAATTACAGCTAGATCCGGTCAAGAACTAAGACACCTGGTCCTGGCCTTACAGAATCTGTGAGTTTTCTGAAGTTGCTGCTCATACAAAAGAGTCGGCTTCCAAAGATTTTGGGTGAACTTGGGAAGCCAAAGTGGACCACGCAGGTGGCATCTGTCAGCCCCAAACACGTCAGGCACTCTGTGGCAGTGACTAAAACAAAACAAAAGCAGCGCAAGAATTCACGGCTTAGTGTAAGTATCAGTATGATTTTTTTAAAATAAATAACGAATAATCAAATAAAATACAAGTGGGACAATGTTATTGTAGTTATATTGTGCCTTTTATGCTGGAAAATATATATTTAGCGTCTCAACAAATATGATTATCTTCTCCAAAAATACACTATTGTGGAGGTAGGGGCAAATGGGATTATTACTGCAAATAAGATCCTCTTTGGTTAACTGATGACACTTGTTGGTATACATTCTTGACCTGAGTATGCTCGAAGGGACGGCACTTTGCCAATGATGATTACGCAGTACAACATTGATCTATCCACTCATACATGCCAAGACCATAAATATTTTCTAGGTAAATTGTGTAGATAATTCAAATAGTTGCTAAAAAAGGGACATTCTTAACTAGAGGATTCACTCTATGCAGATTAAAAATTAAAAATAAAAAAAAGCTATGGCTCACAGAATGTTAAGATCTGCTGCTTGTTTGACTGCTAGTAAAAGCACTTGCGGACAGTTGAAGCCGATTTGAGAAATGTGCAAAAGTGACCAGATTTATTCTCATGTATATGAATATTTCTGAGCTGTATGGTATGGAATCATCATTTTGTGGAAGACTATATGTATAGAGGTTCCACCTACTTTCCTTTTGTCTCAGACAAATTTTTCTCAGGAAGACAAATCTTATCCTTACCCGGAGGACGAATGCCAAAGTGTGAGTGCGTGAGGTGTCATGTTTTACCCAGAATGACTTGTGTCCCAGGGCCAACGCTTTTGGCCCACTGCTGGAGCACGGAGTCCAACGTGTGCATTAAATCCTCGTGAATCTTCAGACAGAATGCAGATTTACAGCTCACAGCCTTTTGGAAGAAAAGAAATGTTTTTCTAAAAATCATAAAATCTCACTTTTACACAAAAGTCCGTTGTTTTTCCATCGTTCACTTGTAGAGAAAGTCAAGACAATCTCCTGATATCAAACGAGACAATTTCCTGAAACCAAACAGGTTTTGAAATGTTTGCCCATAGCATTATCAGAGGACGGTGCCTCATAAATACTTTATATTTGTGGCTTAAAAGCACACACCTGAGGTCTAAAGAGTCCAACGTGTGGATAAGTCACTGCTTTCAACTGTATAAATTGTCAACGTGTTTGGCAATGCTCAGCTAATAAGGGTTTTGTTGTTCAACGCTGACTGTGCTTTTGTAAACTAGGTTTGTAGATGGAGTACAAGTCAGTGAGGATGCACTGTGAATTCAAGGAGTGGGAAACAAAGCTATTTGGATGGAAAAAAAATACATCTGACAAATGTAATCAATATTTTTAATTCAAAACACAAGACTTTTCGTTAAGACTCACTTTGTGGACATCCTCAACCTCCTCAGTGGAGTTGCAGATGATGATAGTCTTCTGGCCTGCGTCAGGGCTGAAATCCAACACACTCAACAATGTGGAGATCTTGCCGCTCTCCAAGGTCATGAAGACCAGCTGTAACAACATGACATCATCATCATCATCATAATCCCAGCTATAGGATCAAAGTTCCTATGCAGTGACCTGCTGCACGTTTCCATACAGCGCCGCTTCTTCGGGAGCAGCTATAATGACACAAGCGTAGGGCATGTGCTCAGCCACCAAAGCCTCCATGTGACTCGTCCACCGCTTGGCAACAGCGACTAGCTGCTGTGGACACGAGGACATTTCCTGGCGGGAGATGACCTTCTGAAAATGCAGCAAAATGCTCTCCATCTAAGAGGAGGAAGGAATGATGCTTTAGGTGTCATTATCGATTAAATATTTTCCAGGACACCTACACCTGTCGTCAAATGCCAAAAGTTGAGTAATAGTTTCAATTCTTAAATGCAATTTATTGCCAGGTATACATTCTACAAAACCAATTCTATTTGAAACAGTATCAGTCAATTATGGGTTAGACACTCACCAACAACAGGGGATAGACACTGTATGCATAATGTATACTTTTTATATAGTTATATCCCTCCTACCCTCTACAAAAACGATTAGGTCTGTCATTCGATTCAAAATTTTAATTGTGAGTAATCGCAAATTCATTTAATATTTTGTATCCATTCTAGATAGCGTGGTTGTAACCATTTCTAATATCCAACATCAAAATAGCGCAGAATTTATATTAGATTTTATATTTTTGCATTTAAAAATAAATATTTTGCAATGTTTTCGCTCATTTGTTGTGGTAATGTGATAATATGATAATACTTATGCTTGTACTTTACTTATGCTTTTCTCTTGGTACAATTTCGCAGAAACTTTACAACACCACCAACGTGTAGTTACCTGTTCTGGAGCAAGCGTGAAGAGCTGGTCAGCCTCATCCAACACAATGTGGCTCAAACGCAAGAACAGAAAGCAGTGACATGACAGCAGACGGACCAAGCTGAAGGGGGTGGTCACTAGCAGCAGGCCTGAACAAGAGAACAGAGAAAGCTCAGGTAAAGGGCCATCATCAGTGCCAAGGCACTTCCACATTGCAGGGTAAGGCGCTGGACAGGCCAGGGGCAAAGGCGGTCAAGTGCGTATTTTCCACTGGCTGCAAAGTGACCCACCGGGAAGCAGCCTTTTACAGTTGTTGGGACGTTATGGAGGCTGCAGCTACACAATATGTACTTGTTACCATTCACGCGCAAGCCCTGGATTTTATATGAGAAGAAGGAGGAGGAAGAGACGAACATGTTCTAGCAACTTACAATCTTTAGGAATCTTGACGCCTTTGGCCTCATCTTTGGCACCACCGATCAGCACGCAGGTTGGATTGAGGCGTCGGGTAACCTTGCTGTCCTCTAGAAGGTCACACACCAGCTGGACCTTCTCCCAGCCGGGACACAGCACCACTGCGACTGGCTACAAGTGCACACAACACGAGCTTAAATCTGCGAGGTGAAGTAATGTGTGATATTTGTGATGTGCACTCACGCCAGCTCTGGAAGAGGAGATGGTGAAGATAGTGCTGAGCAGCATGTGACTGAGGAAGGGTGCCAGGTAGCTTTGGGGCTGGTCGGCTGTGTGCGAGATGACCACGGTATTGTTTCCTCGACCCACGGAGGGCCAACTAAGAAGATCCGTGGGAGACAGGCCGAAGTGCTCCCGCGCCATTGTCTACAGACAGAGCAGAAACAAAAAAACGGCCCCTGAAAACATTTCGATTTTTTAAGACTTCTACATCTCTAGGTGTTTTTTATTTTTTTAAATTGTTGAAAACCCTGATTTATATGTTGTTCCCTTGCCTGATTGCTACCGTTTACTCAGTTACTGGCTAGAAAAACATGGTCGCAAAATGAGCGTTCAGGGTTCATACAAGGTTGAAAATGTCCGCCAGACTTTCTGCAACAGTTTTGTTTTGTTCTTGTCGCAAATAAATTTTGAAAGTCCTCTTGCAACAAGAAAAGTGCGGGCAAATGTCAGGCGAACATTTACGACCTTGACGAACCCTGACGAAAATGTAACATTTGCTCCTTCACACTCGCAAATATTCGCTGCTCTGTGAGATAGGATTTTAAGGGGCAATAATTTATTCACCAGCTTTCCAGTAATTACAATGCACTTACATCATGCTTTACCTACACCAAGGGTATCCAAACCTGGTCCTCGAGGGCCGCTGTCCTGCCTGTTGTAGATATCTCCCTAGTCCAACACACCTGAAACTAATGATCTGGATCACTTTTAAGCAGAGCTTGCTGATGAGCTGATCCTTTGAATCAGGTGTGTTGGAGTTGGGAAAACACACAAGACAGCGCCCCTGAAAGACCGAAGTCGAACATGCCTGATCTACACCATATAGTGCCCAAAGCTCTTTGCAAGATGGCTACGCACAAAGATATGAAAGATAGCTACTGTTTGACAACATTCATTAAAAATATGACAACTATAATATTTGGTACAAATTGAAATTCCTGTCTGGAAATTGGTTTGGGATTGCTTAAACACAGGTAACCAATCACTACCGAGGGGCCGGACCGGGGGTGCGGCATGCAAATATCGGGGGCAGTGTTTTTCTTGTATTTTGCATATGTCACAATAAAAGGTCGAACTCGCGGAGGGCGGGGCTCTAAGTGTGATCACGGAGCAACTAAACCGCCGTTCGCTCTCAGAGATCCGCTTCCGTCGACATTGAAGACAATTTTCCCTGTGTGCCGAGTCGTTTCTTTAACTTTGTCCAAGAAAAATCTCTGACAGATTGTTTTGACCAATAACGGCCCCAGTTTCAAGAATTGACATTTTCCATCAATTATGCAATGGTATTTGCATCTAAATTATCAGCTGTAGCTCTAGTTACAATATTGTTAAGTAATTGCCTACCCTGCATAGGGTCTCAGTGATGGGGGCATCATCCAGGCTTGAGCACAGCTCCATCGGGACAGCGGAGTGCACCAGAATCCCACCCGTCTTGGGAACACTTGGAAGCATCTGACAACAACAAAAAAAATCAGTATCACGTTTCTTATCATGATAATGTCTACTTCTAAAAAGGTAGAGTCACATGGACTTGAAGCAGATAACATGACTCAGGAAATAAAAGCAAGCTCACTGGATTATCTCCATCAACATCGTCATCTGACTGGACTTTAAAAGGCTGTGGATTCAACCACTCTGAAAGTCTCCAAGCAGCAACGAGAAATGAAAGGAGTCAGATTAAATACAGTGTGTCATGGAGCAACGCAATGCTCTGGCTGTCAGTCAAATAAGGCTTATAACGATTATACAACATTTCAAAATGGAACACCTTGTGCACGCCGAGTTATCATCGGTCCTCTTCTTCACATCCGACTGGGCGGGAGACAGACTGAAACGCACACAACACTGTCAGGCTGATTTTTCACATCTTATATTGCTGTATTTAACATTTTAGATGAGATATTCTCAAATTGTGGTAGTCTGGAGACTCCCCTACATATGATTTTTATTTATTTATTTAATAAAACACACACACACACACACTTTTTTTTTTTTTTTTTTTTGCTGTTTCACGGTTGCTGGAGTATCAGAGTAGTGCCGAGCATTCCGCTTACACTTCCTGTCCTGTGCTGGATGAGCTTGAAGAATGTTGAGGTGAATACTTAATCAGCTCCTCAGGTTGACTCACCTGAAATGTTCACATATGACCTTAATTGCCGTTGTTTTACTTTTAATTATGCTTTATATAAAACTCACATTTGTCTCTGCCTCCTTAAAGCTGCTTGCCGGATTGAGGAACCTCATAAACCTGTGGAGACATCAACCACACAGTCATCCGTTGCTAGCCACTCGGACAACGGTGTGACCGTGATGTCATCACACACCTGAACAGAGTGAGGTGAGACTTGAACGTGGCGGCCAAGGAGGAGACAGATTCCTTCGACGAGTCACTGAAACAACACACTGCCGTCACGACTCATCTTTTTTTTTCTCTTAACCTCATTCACGCTGATGCGCTTTCACCTCGCTGATTGGCTGCCTAGTAACGTATGTCCATCTGTGGCCTTTGACCTGCTAGTTCCCTCACTCATTGGGCTCTGAAAAACAGCGACCAAGGATGGATGCAAAGTGAATATAACAAGGACAACATGAAAACAATATGGATACAAAATAGAAAGAAACTGGATGAAAATGACACGTCAGTGGGGCACATTCACTAAAAAACACTGACCTGAGAGGGTGCTGTCATCCATCACAGCCTCCAAGTCTAGCTTGCCTCATCACTGAGGGTCACATGACATTTGGTAAATGGCACAAACATTTCATAGATCAGTGGTTCTTGAAATTTTGACACGCAATAAAGTACTTGGCTCTCCAATACCATCATCATGGCCAACATCAAAATATAAGTTTAGTGTTTATCAAAAAGAGACACAGACGTTTAATTCATAAAACGTATGTTTAATATGATGGTAAGCCACTGTAACGTTCAGCATAGTTCGAATATTAACACTGCATTCAAATATAGGAACATAAATAAAAAAATCTACATATATGTTGCTTTGTTTTACTCGGATGCATAATTTAAAAGTTGTAATTTTATCTTAACAATCAAAACATGCTTTTCACCTCAAAGGAAAAAAAAACATCCTTAAAGATTAAAAATAAATTAGTACATTATAACAAACTGGGTTATGTGTTTAATTGTCATGTGTTGTCCTTGAGGGCTTGTGGCAAATAGGTCATGTTGTTTTACTTTGAGTGCTGCTTTGCCCAAGTTGATAAATGCAACACTGTTCACGTACTCGAGTGTGCAAATTGAGAGAAACTGTGAGGTCGGTGCTGTGCTCTTCCATGTCAACCACTGGCCTACAAAAACTGTTTTGGTTGTTAATAAACTGGAGTTTACTGACTAATGCCGCCATAATCCATAGTAGACGCGACAATATGTGAGCGTAACGCAACAGGACATTGTTTTCCATCAAACACACAAAAACAAACGACTTGTCAACTATTAAATTCCTTGTCAACACTTTTGATCATAAATGTCGTTGTGAATAGTCGACTAATGTTTGCAGCCCTTTTGTTGATTGGAAAATACTTTTGGTATGCTAAAGGTGGACCATCGGTAATGCACCTTCAGTGTTTGCCAAATGCCCTGCCAAAAAGTTAACACGATAACAGAACAAGGAATTTGGCTGAATGTGTTTTTACCTGGAGGAGGAGCAGTTTCTAGTGTAAATGGCACTGGAGCGGCTGTGGCTCGTGCTGCGGGCTTCCTGGCAGGTGTGTTGAGGCTGTGGTGTGTAAATCTAAAATGGTGAACATTGAGCTGTTCCAGCTTGCTGCTGTCAGAACAGTCTTGGCTGTGAATGGCAAACTGCTTGGACACAAGCTCATCATTCACACATATCTGAAAATAAAAAGAATAATGTTAAGACTCATGACATATTGAATGCGTAAACTCAATAAATGTACTTGCAGTCTTATACGGGACATTTTAGGGAAAAGTAACTTTTTCATGTGCTGTAAGCAAATAGCTGTATGTCTGGAGTGCCGACTGAACCATCAAGACATTAAACAATCAAGTCCATATTGTTACCAAACTACAGTGAATGAGGGAATTTGGAAACAGGAACTCTTAATTTGAGAAAGATACATATGTAATATCTCCTTTAAAGCAGTGTGATTTCATGTTGACTGCTTGGAGATTGGGAGGGAATAATTGTCCCCAAAAGGATGGTTGTAAAACATAGTATGTAGACATTCCATACATGAAATGTTTATATTCAAGCGAGGTGACCTTGACGCTCTTAACGCTCACGTAGAGCTCAATGGCGGTGGAGTTGGACTCGTCCTTCAGTAGAACAGCCTCCGTCTGACTTGAAGCTTTGACATGAGGGAAAACGTGTGAGAGATGAACACTGAAAAGCATTGCGCATGTCATGAGGCTCACTCTTGAGAAGGTCACGCATGTAGGATGTGGCTGAGCTGTCCCAGTGGCTGGATGGCCTGCAAACAAAACACATGTCCATCACAAGCAAACTGTATTATGGAGTTTGAGATTATGAGCACTCTTACACCAGCTTGGCTTTCTCACAAAAAGACACTTGGAGCGTCAGGGGCTTGACCCTCGCCAGATGGAACCTCCGCATCCAGAATGGCAGCTGGAGGAAGTCCTGCTTGACATGTCGGATTCTCAAATGAGGATGAAAATACAACTTTAGATATCAATTGCCACAATCAGAAAAAGCTGATTTCACATGATCAAAAACATGATATGATACCCATACAAAATATGCATGTATGGTGTAAGTATTAATATTGTCCAATTGGAGTCATTTCACGTTCTACACTGTAATAACTGTGTGACTTTGAATGTGTAGGTGTTAAAAGGCACAGCAAACATGTTGAGTGATGTGGGAGTCATCGGATGAGAGGGTAGAGTTGGATGCAGTGGTCAGCTAAATAAGCTTAGCTAAAGATATTCAACCTACCTTGAGATTGTTTTTTTTTTTGGGGATGTGTGAAATGATGGCCAAACTTTGTATTTTTTTACCGCAATCTTTGTTTTGGGTTCAGCGCCACTGCAGCAACTTATTTCTAGCTGAAAAGAATTGACTTTGAATGCTTTCGTGATGGAATTATTCAAGTTATTCCAATAAGCCCTCACATAAAGCAGGCACAGAACATACACACACAGTGTAGAGTATGGTCTTACTGGCTGAGGAGGACAACCAGAGATTCTCCATGGTCCAGCAGGTCACAGCAAGCAAGAGACATATGCGAGTCAGAGACAATGGACTGCAGCCTGGCCCGGCACCATATCTTCATCTGGGACCAGTACACCACACACACCTGCGTCAAAGACACATACATCCCATCAGAGAACACACCTACCCAAATCCATGAGACACAGCTGACTGAGCTAAGCTTACCTGACCCTCCTCCAGTGAGGAGGGTGTGGTGACGCCCTCCTCACTGGTGACATCATCATAGAAATTGTTCATGTGTGCAAACAGCTCGTTGTACTGATGCTTGCCCACCGCCTCCATGCCACCGAGGCTGTCCAGCTGGGCCCAGATGCATGAAGGGTCCACAAACTGCCATGTTGGAAATAGAGATTCTTATGCACACTTCCAGATGAGCAGCCACAAACACCAACTCTTATTTGATGTCACAATTAATCACCGTGACATACTATTGCTACCGGTAATTTAATTAGAAGTACATATTGTTTCCTTATTCCATTTGAAATCCTACAATAGCTCTATATCAAATACAGTAAACAACTTCCCAACCAACCAAGGCAGATGGCCACCCCACAGTCTCAGATCTGTGAAAGGTTTTTTCCTTTAAGGGAAGTTCTCTCATCTCTCCCTCCAGAATTCCTATACAGATTCGTTACATACTGTCGTAATTTTAATTTTTCTTAGCCTCCGTCACCCAATTCTAGCTCAAGTAGGTAACTTTCTGTATGCTGTGAAATTATGCTGGAATTTAATTGAAATACGTGGAAGTCTCATTGTCTGCTCATATAGACTGGACAGAATTCGAGCTTCTACCAGGAAGAATTGAATGTTTACATAAAACACGTTCACTATCACTGCCAAGAACACCTCTGACATCATTTCAACAAAGGATAGATAACTGAACACGCGCGGAGTGGAACAATGGTAAGTGTTGCGTGGGGGAATTATTTTTGCATTTGCACATTAATGCAGCCTTGAGAGTAAATTAGTCAAAGGCTGACATAATTCAAAATAGACACGTTGTTACGAACGATTAGACATTTTAACCAACGTTAATTATTTGCACACTATTTTTGCATTTTCACATTAAGGCAGTATTGAGAGTAAATTAGTCAAAGGCAGACATAATTCAACAGACACGTTTTTACGAACTATTAGAAATGTTAACCAACGTTAATTATTTGCACTCTATTCAATCTTTTGAAAAATTATATCGAAGACAGAAATGTGGCAAGACATTCAAGTGACAATAATTAGGCCCCAGCTTACCTTCAAATTAATCAACTTGGACATCGTCTTTGGCCTCGAAAACACTCGCTTGGTCTGAGAGTATGAAAAAATGCAATAAAATAAAGCGTTATTCAGAGAACGAATGTTAAGGTACTTTGGCAACCGGCGATGTGCGATTTCACAAAATGGCCCTTAGCTAACAAGCCAACATTAGCCCGCGCCATTTCTCCCTTTGGAAAAGACAAACTGTACCACATTACTTCAACTTGACGTGATACACATTTACCTGTAATAATAAAAGCGTAAAAGCAACTCTGTCATTACCTCTTTGATTCCAATCGATATGAAACTGAACGGCGACAAATAGGACGGAAAAGAAACACCTGCTGCCAGTAAAGGACAGTCAAGTGGACCGGTAGTTGACCAGTACACGCGCAATCTCTACCGGTGATGAATGTTGGTGTTAACTTCTGGAGAGAAAACGCAAAACCTGCCAAATACGGTTTCTTCGATTACAATGATTAAAAATATTGTACTTGAAAACAGAAGTGGTAATTGTACTCACAGGCTGTACTTAGTAGAAGTACACATCAATCAAATAAAAGAAACCCAGTGAGACCAATGTCTCTTTCATCCCAAGGGCAATATGGCCAACAAAGAATAAACATATACTGTAGACACACACACTAATTCAACAGGTTTACTTGAGGAAAAAAAACAGAAAAAGCGCACTGAAAGTATTTCAAGTATACTGTACACGTATTTGTCAATAATTTATGAGACCTGTTTTGATATCTTTTCACAACAAAAGAAGGCGTAAAAATAGGTAAAAATAGTTTCCTCAGATTTTTGGGAGTACTGAGAATTTGTCAAGCATCAACAAAACATGCACATTGCACACAGGAATTCCACAACCGAGATTCAAACCCCAAACTGTGAGGCACATGTGCCAACCATTTTACTGCTCCATTCATAAAATCCATACGGCACATGTTCAGAGGTTTTGCCACCAAAACATCCCAATTCTGTCCAAGTACAAGTTCCTAATCATCTCCAGAGTGGCCGCATGTCATCTTCCTGCCGCAGTGGACTTGTGGAAGAACGTGTGGATGTTTTGTGCAGCGGTCTGGCCCACAACAGCCTCCAGCTCTGCGACGGTGGCGTTGCACAGCTGATGAATGCTGGAGAAGAGCTCCAGCAGGGCCAGAGCTTTGACCCGGCCTACCCCAGGAACTTGCTGCACTGTCGCCAAGACCAGCGGGTCCAAGAGTCCAGATGAGCTTTTTCTTCTGAATGGGTTCTCCTTTCCGGCGGTGTGAACCTGCCACCAGAAATAAGAACACTATCACCATCTAATATTTAAGCGACTGTGTTGGTAATCATGAACTAATTCCCTAATGATTAGTGAGTAAGTCACCTGCACTCCAACCATTTACTGTCACCAAAAACGTATTCGTTAAGTAGGGGTATAGGCATGGCGGAGGGTCTCACCCAGTTTATTGTAATAACTGTAATAACTGTAATAACTCATTATGGGTTCTTGTAGATTTCAGCCATTGCATTGCTTTGGATTTCAGATCAGGACAGCTTTGCGGTAGAAGATAAAGATCACTGTTAAGTTTGACATGTTTATTTTCACAAAAGCTTGTTATCTCCCTTTCTTGGTCAGAAAACTGTCTTTGGAGCAACCAAACCATGTTCTACTACTGATTACCAAAGAACGGAGAAACATTTTTTTTTTTTCTGGTGAAAGAAGAAAATCTTGCATTTGGTAGGTTTGGTGGTTCTATGGTCACAGAACACAATATTCTTTGGGTCTTCAAAGTGCTATCAACGAGTGACAACATGGGTTACAGCGTTCAAATGGCTGACATACAATGAATCAATTCATTTTTTACCCCCACAATTTAACCAAACTATTCTGTAAAAAAACTTGCTTTTTGCTGACTCAGGTAAACAAAGCAAAGCTGGACAGCAACCTAACTCAACAAAAAGTGATGTTACCATTTGAAGGAGAAGTTGTGATGCCTCGGTCTGCCCGCCGACCGGTAGCAGCGTCAAGCCGAGCTCCAACACGACAAACTTCTGCACGGCCCAGAAATACTGCTCGGCCAGGCGTGTTTTCTCCACTACGACCAGCTCCTGGAAGCTGCTGCAGGCCTGCGATGTCAACACAGACTTAGGACAAAAACTAAATAGGTGAGAAGCTCAAACTCACATTCCTGTACCGAACCAGCTTCCTCTTGTAGGCAGCGCCGGCGATGACATCACATTCGGAAAGGTAGAGAATGCAGTTCTTGTTTGGGAGGAGGAAGTCGGCCACACCAAGATCACTCTCGAACAGAATTTTAACTCCTCCACCTGGAGCAGAGAAACAGGATTATTTCAGAGATTTGGTTCAAAACACATTACACTGTACTTGCTTGAGGATAGTAGCTAAAAATGTCAAGAAAACTGACAGCTATGTACAGTGAAAAAGTATTTGCACCTTTCCTGATTTCTGTGTTCTATGCATATTTATCACACACAAAGATGTCAGTTCATCAAACCAATTTTAATATCACACAGAGACAACCCAAGAAAATACCAAATGCAGCTTCTAAATACCATTTTAATTTATTTAGACACACACAATAAACAAATCTAAAGCTACCTGTCCTTAAGTGAAAAGGTAATTGTTTCATTTACATCAGCGATTATCCTGCACAGTTGTCACCTGAAGTTAGCCAAAAAAAAATATTTATTACTTCTAATAAACCGCTGGTGTGGCTGCGTTAAAGCATTCCAAAAGTAAAACCTTTATTTCTGTAAAAATCACAAGACATACAGGTATTTATGTTATGTCTGTGGAACTTGAGGCAAAATGATGTTTAAAAAAAACCATGAGCTTGTGTGGTATTAGAGGAGAATTAAAGCAAAAGCCGTTTTGAATGTCACTATCATTGCCTATTAAATGCGATGGAGGAAAAACAGTTAAATCGGATTTTTAGGAGGACCTTATGGACCTTTTAACTTATGGACCTGCTGTTCAGTAGATTTTAGTTCAGTCAGGAATAGCCACGTCTCCATTCACACTAAAATATTGCATTTTCACATTTTTAAAGCAAACATGCACCAGGTGAACAAAAACGTTTCGTTGTGGAAAACATGCCATTAACAGGTTTTAAATATCACTGTCATTTGCCTTTTCTACTAGCGTGTAAGAAAATTCAGCAAAAAAAAAAAAATAAAACGAAATGCGCTTGAAATATTTAATCTGAGTTCTGCAATAAATTCATATTTCACTTTTTTTTTTTACCTTTCAAGCTTTGAATAAGCGACGAGTTCCTCCACTTCTCGCTCGCGATGACATGTCCGTATGCGGGGACACTCAAAGTCGCTTTTTTGCTCTCCATGTCTACAAACACGTATTAGTTTGGATAAGTGAGACAAGAAACGTAACTTCTAATTTAGCAGTGTCAACCTTAATCACTTATTGTTGGGGGGGCTTGTCTTTTTCTCGTCTAAAACATGACACTGACGAGGACCACATGCAACATGTCGCCCCCTAAAGGAAAGAGGAGCAATCTCAGCCATTCCGTCACAGATTTTACTACGTCTAGAATGCATTACATTTCTGTTTATTATCGTTATATTCACTGAAAAATAGCTTAAAAATTGACATTTCTAACCCAAATTTTTGAATGGTCGTACTTGTACCTAAAGACGGTGCTTTTCTTTCTATATTAAAATAATTGTCAGTGACCCCACATTTTTAACAACAGTGTATTATTTTTGGCAACGCCCCTTCCCGAACCCCTGGTCTTTTTTTTCTTCTTTTTTTTTTAGATAGGCCCAAATTTTAGAGGCATTTTGTACATTTCGAATACAGGATAAGATAAGAAAACCTTTATTTGTCCCACAATGGAGAAATGTGCATTCTGCAGCACCAAAATTGAAGGGGGTTGGGGGGGAGATGAAGGTAGAAAAAGAAAAGTATTGCATGCACAAAATAAATGTTAAGAAAAATGAACTGTACACAGTACAGGATGCCATATAAAATATAGATATAAGCATACTGTATATGCAACTGGTCAACATTTAAATGTATTTCAACAGAACGGTATCTGTTGGGTTAATGTAATTATTTGCTTGCCACAAAGGTTATTTGATCAACTTCTAAAGTCATGATCAACTCTAAAAATTTAATCGGCAGCAAGGCAAAAGTTTGTGTTTAAATTTGTTTTTAATGATGCTGCTATTATGTGTTTGGTTATAAGCATGCTTGCATGCATGCATCTTGATCTACCTGTCTATGAGCCTTTTCAGAATATCAAAACAAAAAAAACACGTAACTTTGCGATACTGAATACAGCTGAATAGACAAATGAAATATGATGGAACAGCATGTATTAGTTGGCTAGTACTGTATTAAAGAATTGAAATCGTTTTGATCATGACAAAGTTTTTCTAGAAGTTCAGTTTTGTCATTTTTAATTTCGTTTTTCAATTACCGGTAAGTAATTTATTAATTGGAATAACCACTCTATCACAGTGTCTAGTCAAAGCTGGCTGTTGAGATAAAAATAGCCTATATATAGAGTACATACTGCATAACATAACCCTTCATCACAAGAATTAGTTAGGTTCGGAATAGTTGTAAAATATATTCCCTCGGGCAACATATACATAATTTACGAGTCAGTTGTTCTCCACTGATTATGAGGTCAATGTCAAAAATGTTGTGGATGATTTTTATTTGTTTGTTTTTTGTCCCAGTCCACCCCTGTGCAGTACTAGTAATTGTTTAATTTGTCATTAATTTTCATCCCCCAGTCCCGGTTGTAGCCTGCCTTTCAACCCAAAGTCATCTGAAACAGGATCCATCTCCTTGGAACCCTCATCTGGAACAATTCAGGACTTCCCTTGAATGAGAACACATAAAGGGCGCCTCAGCCATCAAACCTCTGGAGGACGATGACCAGACAGTCATTCTCTAAGGACACACAAGATAAGAAAAGACCAAGTTGTTTTTTTCGGTTTCTCAGATGATTTGCCATAATTAATCATATTTTGACAATATTACCAGGTGCGATCATGATTTCTTGATTCTTAGTGCCAATGCGGAGGACAGTGAGATTGTTCTGAGGGTCAATGTCTCTCACTGTGCTGGTGGCCATTATGGTCAGATGACGAAGGAGTCCTGCGTACTTTGCAGCCTTGGAGTTCTCAAACGTTGATCGGACTGGGATACCTGTCAAACAACATTTTACTGTATATTCGTTACATTTTCCTAGGTTACGTAGATCTAGTATTAACAGAAGCAGCATAGAAAGCACAATAAAAATATGAAAAATGAGGTAGGTAACTACAGTATTAGAAAATAGCTTTGTAAATTATGTACGATACAAAAAAAACAGATGCGAGTGCAAAATAAATTTGCAAAACATTTTAAATAGACGCCCAGACCCCCAAATATTCATCTAAAGAAATTAAATGCTTCCCTCAAATCCGTGCCAATCTATAGCTTAATTAGATGCCTTGACCCAAATATTTGCAGAGTGCATCATCCACTATGTGTATGTCTTCCACCTAAGACAAATAAATACCTTCCTGAAGTAGTCTTCCAAGTAACACCTCCCTTAATAAGTAGAGGCAATTTCCCAATTGGTAGCTGGTTGATAGAGCCCATTAAGACAAATGAATGCCTCCCTCAAACAGATGCTGTATCCCAAATGAACAGCTAGATGTGTCAAACACGTCCAGTAAAGGCCACCTTCAAATAGACACCATGTCCCAATTAGTTGATGAGTGAGTGATCCCCTTGAGATGAGCACACATTCTTCAAATAGATGCGGTGTCTCAATAAATCGTTGGGGTGTGATCTATTATGTCTGCATAAGACAACTAAATGCCTTTCTCTGTAGATGTAAATGCGCAATTTAGTCTCGAGGTACGTCCTCCACGTGAGATAAAATAAACGGCTCCCTCTACCCTTCAAGGAGAGGCCACGTCTGAATAAGATCAAGGGACACACTACCCTGAAATAGACGCCGTTTTATGTGCCCGTGGACTGGTCACATCTCAGTGCCAGAGATGTTTTCATTAGGTAGTTCTTTAAATTCTCATTTTACCTTCTTTATTGGAGACAATCGTTCCAATCACGGTCCTATTAGCTTCCACTCTCTGGAGCGTTTCCTCAACTTCTGCCTGCAAGATAAACAAAATATTTATGTCATAATACACAATGCAATACAAACACACATATGCTCATACGATTTGAAACGAAAAGATAAAACCATTTTATTCGTGACAGTCCCCGCGTCCTCAAGTTGCCAATGGAAACAGAAGTGACGTACACGGAAGTGACTTCTGCGGAAGTGTCGCGTAATCGTTGTTTTCAGGGGTCTGTCTTAATAGCGAAAAGAAAATGCCGGAGCTAGCGGTGGAAAATGTGGTCGTTCACCCGTTGGTATTGCTCAGCGTTGTCGACCATTTTAACAGGTCAGTGTGTTTAATACAAGTAGTTTTCCTATAGGATTTCTTGTTGTTTAAAACAATGAAAATGATGTCCCTGTGTTGCAAGTGCGCTGTGGGCTAAGCTAAAGTTAGCCGTGCTGAGTCAGAGCGTCATTGAGAATGAATGGAGACGAGGCTAGCAATGTTAGCGTAGTCGTGCTAACTGTATTTGACACAAATACGATGTTAGCGACAGTGTAAGGTTTATAGAATCATATTTTTGACAGCCTTTTGTGTATGAATACTGCAGTGTACTAAGCGGTTGTGTGCTGAGCACGTTGCATTGATTACCTCGGTGACGCTAAATGGCATGAGGATAATCGATGTTTTAACTGTGTCTAATTCATTGGTGCAGAATAGGCAAGGTTGGCAATCAGAAAAGAGTGGTGGGCGTCCTCTTGGGGTCCTGGCAGAAAAAAGTACTTGATGTTTCAAATAGCTTTGCAGGTGAGTGAGTTCACATTAAACCGACCTGTTTAAATCTTGGCAATTGTTAACATTAAACATTCCATCTATGCTTATGTGTAGTACCGTTCGACGAAGATGACAAGGATGACTCCGTGTGGTTCCTGGACCACGACTACTTGGAGAACATGTATGGGATGTTCAAAAAAGTCAATGGTAAGATGTGACTGCTGGCTATCTTTATAAGTCATGTGAATTCTGATTTAATTCCTATCTGTATTTCATGTTGTATTGCATTCAACATCTACTCATACATACAGTATTGCCTTTGTAGCCAGAGAAAGAATTGTGGGGTGGTACCATACGGGGCCCAAGTTGCACAAGAATGACATCGCCATCAATGAGCTCATCAAGCAGTACTGTACCAATTCTGTAAGAAACTGCAGTATTTGATTTCTTTGCATAATGTGTCCTGCAGGCTTAATGTTGTGCCTCTTTTAGGTTTTAGTCATTATTGACGTGAAGCCCAAAGACCTCGGCCTTCCCACAGAAGCGTACATCTCTGTAGAAGAAATACATGACGTAAGTGAACAATAACAACAACACACTAATCGTTGGGTACATGTTGGAATTTGCAGAGGATATGCTCCAGACCAACCTGCACCACATGAACATTTGGAATATAGAGAGACAATATAAAAAGAATGTATTTTGTTTTTTATAATGTAATTTTTGCCTTCAGCAGGCCTCAAGTACATTTAAACTTAATCCGGTGCGAACATGTAATGCAAAATGCCCTAGACAATTTAATGGTAATTAGCAAAAATGTTACAGTAATTGTAACCCTTCAAACAACTGCTTCACATTCAGAGCAGCAAAACACACACACACACACACACACACACACAAAGAGAGCCTACAACAAAACTCACAAGCGTATACTTTCTATGGGAGCCACAATTATGACTGGAATTTAGTTGGGTACCTACTCTACCTCTTCTTGCTGCAATGACCAAGCGGCATGTCTTTCATAGAGCTCAACACTGCCTGCCTTGTTGCAGCACAACATAGTACTACACTAAAGGCATGTAAATCTAAATCGGAACTTGCTTTTTTACTATAAAAATGCACCGATCCCTTAAAAATCTGTGATGTAGTGGGTGGTACAAATGTGAACTGTGATATAGTCATATTTTTTTATAATGGCAGCAATGTATTGTTTCTTTGTAGGATGGAACGCCAACATCCAAAACGTTTGAGCATGTCACCAGCGAAATTGGAGCTGAGGAAGCGGAAGAAGTGGGAGTGGAGCACCTGCTCAGGTACTCATTCATAGCAGTTAAACTCTTGCTGTGACCATCGTAGGAAATCAATAATTATTGTCAAATGACAATCATTATTTGGGTTGTTGGAAAGCTTTTCTTTCTTGCTTTATGTCACAAGACTCTACATTTCCCATCAATGTGAAGATGAGTTGGTATGGCTGTCTATATGTACTCTGCCATTGAGTGGCAATCAGTCCAGGGTGTCCCGCACTTTCAGATGTCCGAACCGCGCAGCAACACTCCATTCCGCGGTCACCGCCCCTCACCACGTACACAATGAATGCGGTTAGCAACGTTGTGCTGCAAAGTTCAGGTTGAAAAGGGCGAACTGCGGGTTGACGCGCCTGTTTGAGAAGTTCGTTGGATCATTATAAAAAGACCAATCCCCCGCTAAATTGTGTGTGTGCACAGAGATATCAAAGACACCACAGTGGGCACACTGTCGCAGCGCATCACAAATCAAGTCCACGGCCTGAAGGGGCTCAACTCCAAGCTGCTGGGAATCCGCTCGTACCTGGAGAGGGTAGTGGCCGGCAAGCTTCCCATCAACCACCAGATCATCTACCAGCTGCAGGACGTCTTCAACCTGCTGCCCGATGTAAATCTGCTGGTAGGTTTCTCAATGTGGCCGTCCAAAATCACATGAGTTTAAAAAAATTCAAATTGAGGACAAGAAACTCTTTCAATCATCATTTTGATCTCTTTCCAAAACATTACTTGTCTATATTGCGACATAGAATTAAATTGTATTCATTTAAAACAGGCATAAGGACTGTTTCTGTTACATTTGATCAATTCCACTAGTGTCACATACCTCATTTGCATTGGTGTATTCCTTATTTCAATAGGTTCGCGCAAATTCCCCACACAAGATTTATTAGTTGTGACACCAATAGAAAAATTTACATTTCACACGTTTTGAGCAGAGTTGAGGAATTTCCAACTTAATTCAACTTTGCTATATCAAAAAACATTGATGCATGTTTGAAAACTGAAACGCATTTTTCTGTTGGGAAAGCAAGTAAATAAGTGGTATTTGACAGGAAAAAAATTATGTACCGTACTTTTTTTCCCCAACAGTTCTGAACACAGAAAATTCAAGGATCTCGATACAGTGGTGCCTTGAGATATGAGCGAGCCAACTGAGAAGATTACAAGTCCATTATGTTAATGCTAACACATGATTGGTAACTGCATCGACGTACTAATTATTTTCACCTATGTGGTCGCGTGGTAATGCTTTAGGCAATACTTGAATACAAAAGGTACATCAACGCATCCGGACACGCTATACAACAATTCTCACAAGCATAATTTCTTTCATCCTCTGCGAAAAACAATTAATACTGCAGTTTGGCGATTCACTTAAGAGTAGTCCAGTGAAACTCTTGTTCGTTTGGCTGCATGACTGTATTATGGTGCCCAGTCGTGAAGTCTTGCACAACAGACGGTGCCGCAATCAATTGATCATGATGCGCAAACTGTTGAAATATTTACATTCTGCTTAATTGTTATTCAATATCTTTTAGAAACAAAAATACTAACTCAATAAATAAATAGTCAAGATATCACTGCATCTCTAAACACAAGCTAATCAACCATTAAATTGATTGTATAGGATTATTTTGTCCTTTTATTCTTTTGCCTCATGTCCACTTTCGATTGTGTTGTTGTTTGACTGTTGCCAACTTTGTCTTGGTAGGAGTTCACCAAGGCCTTTTACCTGAAGACTAACGACCAGATGCTGGTGGTCTACCTGGCATCGCTCATCCGCTCCGTGGTGGCCCTGCACAACCTGATCAACAACAAGATCTCCAACAGAGACGCCGAGAAGAAGGAAGTCCAGGAGAAGGAGGAGGGAAAGAAAGAGAAGAAGGATGACAAGGAGAAGAAAGAGGACAAGGAGAAGGACAAAACGGACAGCGGCAAGAAAGATGAGAAAAAGAAGAAATGAGCGTCTCTCTGGCTATCCGTAGGACTCTGTGGGGAATGGTGTCAATTGAGATACACACACTCATACACTCAAAGACTGTTCTTGATGATGATGTTCTGAAACACGAGAACATGTTTATTGTGTTTTCTGAGTTGCCATACATCTGGTGCTGCGCTGCACCTCGGCTTTGTTCTTTTTGTAAGATGCTTTCTGTATCACTTATTAAATTTGAATCAGAATCATATTCAATTCAGTTTTGTTTTTAGTGCCCACTCATGTTGTTTGGTCTTTGAGAACAGGTAAAAAGGGAAGATGCTCTGTGTAATTGAATAGAATATGTCAATCGGCATTACACATTCATTTCCAGACCTTGTCTAAATGATACACGGTTTGTGAAAAGTACTTATTTCACGTGGGTAAGTGAGTATTAAATAGGATTAAATAGGGAGTCACAGCAGCACGCCGCGCTTCTCAAATCAAGTCATTCCGTCCGACTTTGTACAATGGTGTGATGGCAGAGCGTAAACTACCGGTAGGTCATGTGCTATTTATGGCTAAATGAACATCCAAGATGCCATTTGTGATGTTAGTGGAAAAACACTACAGAGTTGTGGCAACATAGCAAAGCTTGGGAAGCACCTCAGATTAAGTCACAACACAGAATTTGAGGCATAAATAATGAGGTAGACAGAAGAGGGGAGCATATACAGTAGTCTTCCTGTGAGTGCTGCAGGCACTATCCGGGTAGTAGAAAGTTGCTGTGGTTTAAACAGTGCTCAGCGCTATTCTTGCTGGAGTTGTTCGAATTACCATGGTTAGGAAATAAATCGTGCTTTAACAAATAGGTGTATGAGTTAAGTTTAGAGCGCTGTGTATTACAGATAATCAAGTCAAGTCAAGTCAACTGTATTTATAGAGCACTTTCAAACAGCCATCGCCGCATACAAATTGCTGTACATGGAGCAATTTAACATATACAATAAACAGTAAAACAAATCGGTAATAAAGACAGTAGAAAGCACCAAACAGTAAAACCAAGAACAAATTTAAGTCATGCTGAGTCGAAAGCCAGAGAATACAAGTGAGTTTTGAGGAGGGTTTTGAAGATGGGCAGTGAGGAAGCTTGACGAATGTTCGGTGGGAGGTCATTCCAGAGAGAGGGACCAGCAACAGAAAAGGCTCGATCCCCTCTCAGCCTCAGTTTAGTTCTTGGTACTTCTAATAATGTCTGGTCCGCAGACCTGAGGCGCCGGGCAGGTGCGTAGGGGCGGATGAGCTCAGAGAGGTAAGGTGGCGTGAGATTATTTAGAGATTTGAAAACAAATAAGAGGATCTTGAAAATAACTCTAAAATGTATGGGGAGCCAGTGAAGGGATGCCAGAGTAGGAGTTATGTGCTCCCTCTTACGAGTACCAGTCAAGAGGCGAGCAGCGGCATTCTGGACCAGCTGAAGCCGCTTAATGGAGGACTGGCTGACTCCAAAGTAAAGGGCATTGCAGTAATCGAGCCGGGATGTGACAAAGGCGTGAATTACTGTCTCAAAGTGTTCATGAGAGAGGAGAGGTTTTATTTTGGCCAGCTGTCTAAGGTGAAAGAAGCTGGATTTAATCACACGTACAAAAAAGCCTACCGGTTGTTTTATTCAGATGTTTCTTAAAGTATCATTTAAAGTGGATTATAAACGCTTGGTATGATGAAATTATACAGCGATTGTGATATAAAAAAAAGTCATGGTGAATTTACAATATCAAACTGGAAAAAAATAGTTAAAAAAGAAAACTAAAATACTCATATTTGCTATTAGTGTAATTTGCTTTAACCTCTTTAAATACAAATATTTACTGACATTGAAAGGGTATTTAAATTTAAGTTACTCAGTATATTACAAAACACTAAGTGTCCAACAACTGCCACCTCTACAAAACAGTAAGTAAAAACAAAATGCTACCCTCCCTATTCGTTGGGGACGGGGACCAAACAAAGCAGAAATAGAGAAAAATAGAGAAAATTAGGCCCCTTATCATGGCCTTGCTGTTCTTGTAGTAATATCTGAAGAGAATTGGTGCCAATGAAAGGGTGAAAAAGGTTTGGGAGGTTTCTCACTTTTATCTCCGAATTCTGACTATATTCTCAGAAGTCAGAATTCTGACATTGAGTCAGAATTATGATTTCAGAATGCTGAGATAAAAGTGAGTGAATATATTGCCAACCGTTTTTTCCTTCACTGGCCCTAATCCTCCTCCGTAAAATCTCTCCTAAAACATTGAAAACCAATTTATTACAGCTGTTCGCGAAGGTATACCTCCCCTGTCCATAAAATATAGTGACTCCCCTGGAAAACACATACCATTTCAGCGTTTAGGGAAAAAAATTGTGTAAGTAGGGTAACCCAATGTTTATTAAGTAGGGTTTTATATTTGGGTAGCAAAGTACCAAAATAGTCATTAAAAGCACAATGACGATGATCGAAAGACGAAGACGGGCGCTTTCAACTGCGTCATATCCATCCTCTCGCTCTCTCTCATTTTGGAACACTCCTGCAGTCTGCTGCAATTCATTTGTACCGCCGGCCGGTACCGAGTGGTAGTGTAACCGTGCCCAGACACCTCGCGTCGTCCAAATCAGATTAGTGTACTGTATTGCCATCAGGGCAGGAAAAGTGGATCCTGACGTAAGAGTCTTAAATCCTCCGCCACCGCGAGCTTCTTCAGCCAGACAACGGCGGATGCTTCCGCACCGCGCACCGAGCATGACTATTCTGCGTCTTCTCTGAGACTAACCGGGAACAGGACCGGACGACCAGTAACAAGGACATGGCGTCGTATCTCCAGGTGAGGCCGCCGCCCGAGTCCGACACGAAAACGTTGTGACGGTTCTGACGTGCGGCGTTGTAGTCACAAGCCTCTCCAGACGAGACTGGCCTGCTGTGGTTGATCTCATTCACGGAAGCAATTTATTTGTGGTAAATGTGTATTTTTATAGGGGTTTTGGGGGGGGGGGGCGCAAGGGCTAAACAAACAGGTGGTTGAGGAGCTGGGCTGTTGCCAAGGCGCGTGCACGCGGATACCTTGTATGTCGACCCTGCTTTCGGGGAAACACATACTGTACCTTGAAAACTGCGACACTCTATTACCGTCTGTTTTTATTTTGGGTTTATTTGAAGGTTTCTCCAATTGTCCAAAGAAAGCATACGTAAACATTGGCTACATTTTAATCATAATGCACATTAACAAGAAAATCTAACTGGCCCAGCAAATGATCAGCTCCGTTTGTAATCAACACTATTGGTTCACAACCTGTTGCCAGGCAGATTTCACACGTCCAAGCGTAACTTCTGCAAAAACAGGTGTGCATTTTTGTCTTCTTGCAACTTCTTCGATTACACGTTTAATTATTTTTTAAATTTCTCTTTCACTTGCTGAGAGAACACACAAAACATAATATTCATTATTAAAAACATTACATTTATTTACAATTTAGACTTACCCCGAAAATGTATATGTATATGAATTTTATATATATTAATTTTACTATTTTCAGCATTTGCACTTTGGTGTTTGAATTAATTTGTCCCAAAAATCAGATGGATTCCTTAATAACTACAGTGAGATACAAATAAGTAACAGTGAGAACAATAATAACCACAGCACAGCAAGAATTCTTGTAACGTATGGTAAGCACAGAGTTAAAAATGAACATGCACTGACATTGTGCATTTTGTATGTTAAGTTTTTGACAATTTAGCAACAGTTTGTCGTCACGACATCACAGACACGTGGCAAAGCAAGTGTTTTTGTGCCAAAGGCATGATATAGATCCTGTTGTTAGATACAATTCCAAATGCATTTTGGGTAACCAACCACAAAGCGTTTTAACAAAACTTGCATATGACAGCAACAAGAAGTCAGGCTCGTGCAAGGATAATGATTGTACAGCTCATTCATGGGGCAGATTTATTTATACCCATTTATTTCTCAGTTGAAGCACTGCTCTGTATTAAGTATAACTGCCACAAATGCAATCATCACTGTTCACGCAACCAAATGCAATGTCAAAATCACATAGAGCAAGCGTGAATCACAAAATCAGCAGCATTATATGTGGAAAAAAACTGGCAGAATTTTAAAAATGATTGCCTCCCTTTCTGTATACAGATTGCAGATGATGAGAAAGGCTACAACCTCGACCTTTTCTGTGTGCCCAGACATTACGAGAATGATTTGGACAAGGTGATCATTCCTCATGGACTCATTATGGACAGGTGAGCAACACAAGCAGGGTTATTCACACCCATGTGTGTTGATAGTAGAGTGCACCTGGATGCATTTGCTTCTCAAATCACTAGCACAGTCCTTTTTGCATTAGGTGAATTTGAATAATGGTTTTGGAAGGCAGGAGTGCAGTATGGTAAGGCGCATAGGGGATTATTTTAATTTCAAACCTCAAAAAAAGAAGCCCTGGTGCCTTCAAGCAAATCTCAGAGATGATCATCCATCGTTTGGCTGCCGCTGCTCAACCCGTATTGTTTTGTGTTTTGGGTTATTGGAAAGTGTCCTTGGGTGTCTTGAAAGGCGCTTATCAATCATGTATTATTATTATTATCTATCTGTCTGTCCATTCAGGTGGGCTTGGGGCTATCTGAACTGACTTTGGGGGAGAGGCAGGGGACACCGTGGACTGGTTGCCAGTCAATAACCATTCACCTTCAGATTTATTTGTTTAGAATTTACAGATATCATTTATTCTGCACTGTATTGTAGTTCAGTGTCAATGTTTTGTTTGTGCTCCAGGACGGAGCGCTTGGCCCGCGACATCGTGCGGGACATGGGGGCCCACCATATCGTCGCCCTTTGCGTGTTGAAGGGCGGCTACAAATTCTTCGCAGACCTGCTGGACTACATCAAAATGCTGAACCAGAACAACGATAAATCAGTTCCACTGACGGTGGATTTCATTAGAGTGAAAAGTTACTGCGTAAGTTCACGCGCTCTCTCTTTTCATTGCCAGCATCTGTGTGAGATTTATGTTGGCGACTCTAAAAGTGGAAAAACACCAAGAATAATCCAGTGTAGGAAAGGATACGCTACACATTTACAGTAGATCTTAATAAATGTGACTGTTGTATTTTTTTCTTCTTCTTGATTTCAGTTGTTCTATTCGAATAATTGAAGCTCAAAGAAATTCTTCAAACACAGGAAAATATTTTCCATAGACAAATTCCTTCCTATTTCTATATTACGACTATGATCATTTGGATTTATTTTCTTATATATAGTAATATTTCAATTTCTTTACATTGTGACTTTAGGGATTCCATGAGGTGTAAACAATAATCATCAAAGTTCCGAGGAATAAAATCATGACTTTGAGTTTTGGAACTAAATGACTGAAATATGACATTTTCCACCATATTGAAATTCATTTAAATTCACGGGGGTGCTGCCAAGTCAAGAAAGACACCACTGCATTTGTATTGGAACTAACAATAAGGCTTCACAGTATGACCTCTATACAACCCCTAGAATGACAAATCAACCAACAACGTCAAAGTCATCGGAGGCGATGATCTGTCCAGTCTCTCAGGCAAGGTCTGTCTCTTCCTCATTATGACTATTGTCGCCAATCATTTCTTTACACGTGTCTAAATATGACTCTCATTAACACTTTTGTTACCTCTCCAGCATGTTTTGATAGTTGAGGTAAGATACTCGTCTTGGAAATTTTAATTTAAACGGGGTACACATATACTGATTTTTAAAAAAATGTGATGTGAACCACACTCTTCAGGATTTGTGATTGGATTCAGCAGTTTTCACATGGCGCTTATCAATCCTGACTGTTTTCTTTGCAGATGGCAGAGGAAAACAAAATTAGTTCAACATGCCTTACACAAGATAATTGATCAGGATCATTGATTAGATCACTGTTTGCCAACCTTTATTTAGCCAAGGTACATATTTCAGATAAGAAAATTCTCACAGCACACCACCAAACAAAAATGCCCCAATAAGTACCAAACACTGAAATAATGATCTGCTATTATTTCACTCACAAATGTACTTGGTGTGAACTCTCGGCCTTTAGTTAAGCACAATGTTGAAAGACTCGCATGAACATCTTAAGATTAAAAAACAATTCAGAACAATTAACTCATACAGTACTAGCCAAGGCTGAAAAGACGTTGAAAAACGTATTTGGGGGTGAATGAGTTAAGGGAAATACGGCTTTTTTGTTGGGGGGTTGTTTTTAATAATAATAATAATAATAATAATAATAATAATTTTTAAGTACATTACACCACCCCCGCTCGCCACTGTTTAGCACAACATTAATTAGTAGTTTTGCAAATACATAGTTTTGTAAGAACCATCAGTGAAACTATTTTGATCCGACTAAAAGAGAGCAATGCTTTTTGAGTTCTTTTGTAAGCATATGTAAATTGCCAAAGGAGGAAGGGCATTATAAAATCTTGCCTGGGGTGTCACATTGAGAAGGGCTGGCTCGGGTTTAGAATCATTTGACACTGAATTTGATGCTTCAGTTCATCTCGATTATCGGTATGTGTGTCCCTCGCTTAATAAAACACAGAGAAATGGTTGTATTTGTGTTGACCAATCATGCCCTGCCTCCCCTTGTACAAAAGGACATCGTGGAGACGGGAAGGACGATGCAGACGCTGCTCTCGCTGCTAAGTGAAAGCAGGCCCAAGATGGTGAAAGTGGTGAGGTAAGGCCATGCGCTCGCATCCAGGAAGCAGACGGTTAGCATGCTTCCAGGCAGCATGCACGTGAACACTAATGGACACTCTTACTTTCAGCGTGGATCAGCTTAAGACTTAATCTGTACAGTACTGTACTGAGAGAGAGCGGATCGGGGGGAGCAGGAAGTGTGTGAAGCTTTGTAGGTTTCCTGTCATAGATCTAAAAATAGCATCGTCTTTCTCGATATATACAGCCAATGCTTTCACACACTGATGAGAGAAATTTTATTCAGCGTTTAAAACAACAAAGTAAACTAAGAATATGTTCCAACTCCACCTAAGACAAATACATTCAGAACACAAATAGAATGTAATGAATTGAATGGTTCACGCATCATGATCAATTGATTGTGTGGCTTCTTCAGGTGTGGGTGACTTGGCCACCAGGTGGCAGCATAATACAGGCATATTTTAAAGGGACAGTCACAGCTGCTCAGTAAGCTGCAGTCATGGTGATTTCTCACAGAGGATGAACAATACTGTATGTGCCTGTAAATACCATTTGTGTTCAAATAGCTGTTGCTTAAAGGGTTTTTGGCGCTATTTGATTCGAGAGGTTTGTGAGTGCGTCGACCTCAGCGAATAGAGTGCGTGCATTGTTTAGGTTATTTCTAATTATTTCGGAAAAGTGTTATCTAGTGTTGAATAATTCTTTGTTACAAGTACAAAGACACTGTCTGTACAGGTCGGCAACCCCCCACCCCAAGAAAATAAAAAAACAAAACAAAAACATCATATTCCAACAGATGAAAAATACAATTTGATTAAAAATGGTAAATGGAGTGAGTGCACCATCCAACAGTATATTTCCATCCATTGTGCAAACGATGATCCTGATGGGTGAGGAGGCACTCCAGGGACCCAACTATTTTTATATCAACATTTCAAAAGTCAACGTTTACGTAATATTTCACCGTTTAAATGTGACAATGGTTACTAAAAAAAAAAAAAATCCCTCAGGCTGGTTTGCCCGATAAAGTTTGACCCCAAAACACAACGGAGCTGCGGCTCATGGGCTAATTTTAGCTTTCTGAACTAATTCAAGTGCCCGCAGTAGAAATGAGATCCTGGATTGCAATTGTTCGCCACACGCATGAACATTGTTCTTAGAAACATCATCCTGTTCACCATAATATCAAAAAACAATGCAGTGTCTGAATAATAGCAATACAGTACACAATATCAGTCAATGTTTTCTGTCTTCACCCTACAATTGAGTTACTTGCACTTGTGTGCATATTTGCAAAGACATTTTCTAGTCAGTGTTATTTAGTATGATCATACATTTTCTTCCTGTTCGCAGTCTGCTGGTGAAGAGGACGCCCAGGAGTTCAGGGTATAGACCAGATTGTGAGTGCATCTATTGGCATCAATCTCGTTCTGGCTCCTTAGCCAAACACAGTTGGCCATCACAGTCTGCGCAGATGTATATTGATGTATACTTATGTAACGATGCAATGCATTACTTTACATCACTGTCTTTTTTTAAAGGGCTTTTAGCATGATCTATTAAAGCTATGATCAGGATTAACAGTAATTTGAGGAAAAATGCTTGCATGTGATCACCACATGTTGTTGCATAACACTTTTAGCTTTGATAATCTCAAGATTGTCCCTGAAGGACAATTGCTCGCGATGCTAAAATGTTGCGTTCGCTTATTAATGCTGATTGGGTCCAAGTCGCCACGGTTAATACATTGAACATTCCTTTAGACTTGGAGTTATACGTTTCAGACACACAGGCAATAGATAGACCTACTATTTTTAATGTTGGACTGTATCTGAGGACATATTTTTGAGGTTTTAACCAACCCATAGAATTTAAACACATTTAAAGAACGGTATATCATAGGGGTTCACTACACCGCAACATTTCCTTACCTGCACTGCCATTAGTCGTTTAGATGGCTGTTGCTAGCGTGGGCTAACATTGCTAACATGTTTTTTCTCTGCAGACATTGGATTTGAGGTGCCTGATGCCTTCCTGGTGGGCTACGCTTTGGACTACAACGAGTACTTCAGAGATCTCAGTGTAAGTAAGCACTCGATGAAGATGGCGCCGCCAGAGTGGCTGCCTTTACAGCAGCTCTTATCATAATTTTGCTGCTGTCAATTGGGAATTTCTCCATTGTGAGACGAATAAAGGTTTGCTTATCTTATTGTGTCTGGGAGGTGAGTCTCTTCACAGTACTGTACCACGAAACAGAGTATGCAGTACATTCTTTAGTCTTTATATTGATGTCAGGTTTTTGTCAACATCTTGTACATTTAACATCAATGACAAACAAAATCAATGCCACTTTCAGACTGAGTCCTAAATGAGAAATTTACAACAGAAATTTCACAGAGATCCTGAAAAAGTACCACTTCACTTTCACACAAAGTGACGACAACATTACAGTCTCTTTCACTGACACGACTTAAAGATTCTGAAAATGGCCATCTTTTGCCACAGAGACCTCGCTCCGAGAGCCGGCAAATTTTAAGTCTCTTTCAGGCCTACAAAATTTCCTCCTCTCACACAGATCCCATGCATAAATAGCAAATGTTTCTGTTCTTTCTCTGCTCCTTCACAGCACATCTGCATACTGAACGACGAAGCCAAGGAGAAGTATAGAGTGTGACGCGACTCAAATGGATGACAACAGGGACCACTGTGATGAGCTTCTTCTTCTATTCTTTATTTTTATACACAAAAGCCCACAAAATGTGCTAAAGAACATTTTCTTACCATCTGTGACCGAAAGTAGTATGACGCATATTTTGCTTGGATGATTTATTTATTTATTGATAAGAATTGTTTTAAGTGTACATTTAGATTTATCTCTATTATAAGGAAAGAGAATGTAAGTCATTTGCTGACTCAGGCTTTTCAGTGAGTGAAAAGTAGCCTTTTAGTTTGTGCATATACTCTTGCCACCTATATATTTCAGTCGTAAAATGTCACTGTACTGTACTGTATAGTCACACATTATGCCAAGTGGACTGATGCCGGACATCGTGCTGTGTATTTTATTTGGTAAAGTGCATTTTCATCATAATGGGCGCTGCAGTACAATTTCAGTTGAAAGAAGGCACAATCCTGATTTACTGATGCCACTCACAAGACTTTCCCTGTATGGTTAGTAATGACAAAAAGATTGTATTATCCAGGGATTTCTTGATTTACAATGGAGTTCCCTTCCCATCAAATTGATGCGTAAACATTGTTGCATTGTATCCACAGCTGAAAAAAATGAATTAAAAACATTCTCTTAAGAGTTCCAGCAAAATTGCCACCAGTGCTGCAGCGACATCCCACACAATGAACATTTCTTTCAGACGCCCTGCAGAATTTCGGGCTTTCACGCAGATGCCAGAAAATTACATCCTCTTTCACACAAGGATTTCCCCAAAAATATTTTGCACACAGAGACCATGTGTATAGTTCACACAAAGATCCCACAAATTACCACCTTTCACTTTGACAGCATAAACTATGGAGGGGTTTTTTTTCTCCTGACAGACAGCACATTATTTTTCAACAATTTTGATAAATGTCACTTTTAGGTTGCTGATGCAACAAAAAGCCCATTTTTTTGACAAGTTTCCAGTTTCCACTAGTACAATTAAATGAAAAATGAGCGTACAGACTTATTTTTTTGGCCCAAATTTTGTAATTTACTGGCAGAAATTGTTTTGCTAGGCCACAACAATCTAATGGAAAAAAGAGTAAATACGGCACTAGTGAGTTCATCGTGTGCATTTTATAACCTACAAACAGCATGTCATTAACTGAAGACACCTGTTATCATGAGCTACAATACATCAATTATTCATACAACCACAACAAAAACATTGGAGGATAAGTTTTTAATCATCATTAGAGGTTATGGGTAGACGAGGAGATATAATAGAATATTAAAATATTAATTTCCCCACTAAAACAGTCTTAGCGGTCCTCCAATCGAAGGTGGCGCTGTGGGACAAATTGGTGTTTATTAACACCGCTGTCATTCCCATCATACTGACGTTCACCGTGTTGTTGAATCTTCTACGTTTTAGGTTTTTATTTGTATATATATATATATTTTTTTACACTACTGTAACCCTCATAACATTCAGCTACATTAATAATCCTACATTTAGCCCAGAACGGAAACGTTTTGTTTTTTTATTTTGGTACGACGTTGCTCAACTCGTTTACCTGAGTGTAGTTAGCTGGCGCCCGTCGTGACCTTTTCCCAACTGCTCTGATGGACCTCAAGGAGGAGACGATGGCGGCGTTCGAACTCTTCGACGCCAGGAAGCAAGCAAGCACAATCGAAGTGGCCGAGCTCCCTCAAGCCTCTGTCCTGGTCCCTCTGTTTGTGAGGAGCGGGAAGATACACACTCTGATGACCCAGCGCTCGGAGCAGGTAATCGCACTGCACTCTGGACCCAAGGTGACCAATATGGTGCCCGCGGGCACAAGGCTGCCCTGAGCACCACGAGTTTATCAACGTTTTTCTCTCATCCCTGTAAGAATACTTTGTCAAGTGGCGCAGCTCAATTCAATCCGGAATTACTGTATTTTATTGGATTGTTTCATATTTTTGGTTTTTGTTACAACTACTGTTATGACTTTACAACCTTTATGATTCTTTGTCCTCACTAACCTGTGTGCAGTTGAGGGTGGGTGCCGGTGAGGTGTGTTTCCCTGGTGGCAAGCGAGACCCCAGTGACAAAGATGAGGTGCACACGGCCTTGAGAGAGGCTCACGAGGAGATCGGCCTTCTTCCAGGTGACGTCCATGTCACCTGCAAACTGCTACCCATCATTTCAAAGGTACAGTGAACCCTTGATGTATGTATCGTGGATCACGTGACACTCCACTCGGCGCCACCTATTGAATCCACAAGCAATGTACACAGACAAGACACCACAAGAAGTGCAGGTCGTCAGAACTTTTGTCTTTTGACCAGAACGCCATAATAGTGACTCCGGTTGTGGGCTTCATCCCAGAGTCGTTCATCGCCCATCCCAACCCTGCAGAGGTGAGTGCCGTTTTCACGGTTCCGCTGGACTTGTTCATTGGACCCACCGCCTCTCTCAAGGCCACATTGGTGCCGTCGCTTTCCTTTGACTTTGTGGAGCCCCACACGGGTGCCAGGTATCACATTTGGGGTCTGACCGCCATGGTGGCCTTTGTGGTCGCCAGCATCGCTCTCAAGACCAAAGCCGAGGGTCATGAGACTTTTAACGCTGAGGGCTTGATGTCCATGCTCAGGCAGGGGTTACAGCAAAGAACGAGGACACCAAGTAAATTGTGACATGTCATTTCATTTGACTGAAGATTGGGATTTCTACAAAGGACAACTGGGTTTCATTTGTATTATATGAATATGTTTGATTTGTGTTTTATTATTAAAAGCAGAAACTTTAATGTTTTCACAAAGTTGTACTGAGATGTGACTAAAGCGAAAGTAATTTTCTCAATTTGAGGAGTTATGGGAATAGATGCTTTGTAGCAGTGCAGTATGTTCATCATTTTCATAAATAAGTGAATACGACTTACACTTCTGGTGGGGACAGGACTTTTTGGGGGTGTATTTTAACAATTTTTCATTATCTTCAAACAAATTAATAGTTTAATTATCATCATAACATAACTGCTTTTCATTTTTGGCTGTGTTGTTGCGTGGGAGGGGGTCAATCTGCTTCCCTTCACCATTCGTTTATGACTGTGACCTGGATGCCTGAGAACCTACACACACATTTTTGCAAACATGTTTTAAAAAAATGTGGGCTGGACAATGAAAAAAACAAAACCAATGTGTTATTTTTTTCACTTTTATTAATTAATTTAATGTAGCAGCAGGATTACAGATACAAACTGAAGAGAGTATACAAATGTCCAGACCAGGGCAAAGTACATAATGATAATTCAAATGAATGATAACACACTGAGGGGGCTTGACCATTATCCCTAAATGCAGGGCTGTAAGGCTAAATATTACTACACACGCGCACACACGCACACACAAAACAAGAGTGACAAAGCAAACTGAGGGTAAGCTCCTTTTGACTACAACAGTACGACATACGGCTCACGCTATTGGCAATGAACAGTAACTTTTTTTTTTTGCCTTTCACAGCAACAGTCGAGTAAATGCAGAGAAGCACGGCAGCACAAAAACACCCTTGCAAGGAAACAAATTGCCATTATTTCGTCCCTTTTTAAAAAACCAAAACAAAAACAACTCAATTCAATCTCACGAGGCACCCCAAAATAGGTAGAATAATATCATGCAATGGTTGTTCAAAAATACAACCAGTATGGGCTGTAGTTTTGAAAAAAAAAATGCAGGAGATAAGGGGTGGAAAGGACAGTAAAGAGAGTCAACAGCAGAGAAAACGGGTTTTTTTCCAAGGCACACAAAGTTCTGTTGAAAGCGCCACCATTGAAATTCAACATACCCCTGCAGTATAATTCACATTTAAATATACACGGATATTCATTCACACACCAGTGAAGGACAAAAGTGTGTAAAAAGGTAAAAGATTTGTGTGCTTTCACCCTCAGCCCCCCCACTTCAGTCGAGTGTTCTCTACTTCAGGACCGACAACGATGCATTAAAAAAAAAAAGGGACAAATGTACACGTTTGCCGCAAATGTTCTCTACAAATTGGTCTGATGTGCACATAGCATGAGGTAAAATAATTACATTCATGAAACTGAAGCCCACCCACTCACTCTCTTCTTCTAGTATGGCTTTAAGAAGCATACTCTTCTCAAATGTGCTCATTAGTTCCCCCTATAATCAAGAGGAATGGAATGCTTGAAAACTGACAAGTGTGCACTAACATGGCCTACAGTTTACTGGATGAGTTAAAAAGAAACAATTTAAAAACGCCACTTTTGAGATGTTTGACCATTGCCACCAGACCATGTAGCGCGTGTGGCAGTGGGTTATTACAGATGGGATCCAAGGTGTACTGTGTTTCCAGGTTAGTAATGGAATGCCATTAAAGAAAATGCCATCGCCCGGCACACGAAGAAACGCTTAATTCCCACCGTACTTATTGGTTTTCATTTGTTCTATATTAAAGGACAACGAGTGTTTTTCATGCATTTGTTGACTAATCCTGACTTTAGTGATCTGTGACAAATTACGGGGTTACATCAATGGTGTAATACAATTTTGAGAATAAAATGGAATATTTGGGGAGAAAAATAAAAGATTCACAAGTCATACTGTGTATACAGTGGATCCCCACATATTCCTGGTTTGTTTATAATTGAATATTTAGTTTTTTTGGGGGGGCAATGGGACCTGATAACCTACTTGTCTTTTTTGGTTGTTTTTTTTACCTTAACAACTCCCCACCTCTCCCCCGTACTTTCCCCCAGAATTTTATTCTTCATGAAAATTATAAGCGAGTGTGATTTACAGACACATTTTTGTCAATTGCAGTCTTTGTCACCGCAAAAAGCATTCTGTACTTAAAACTATACCCTTTCTCTCAAAATATACAACTTAAAGCTGTACACTTAACACGAATAATTTCTCTGCAATATTTAGAGTCCTCAGTTATTGTTTCAAGGTTACTTGATTTATATTAATGACCTTTGAGTCTTTCACACAAGAATATTGACTATATTTCTGACTTTACTTATGACTGTGAAACAATAGAAAGAAGTCAAGAATAATGGCTTCAACTACATTTTAAGTTACTGAAATGGAGATTTTGGTAACAAGAAAACTTACAATAGCTCTTTTATATATTACATACGAGAATTTGAAATTGGGGTAAAAATTTTAGTAATCATCATAGAAGTCAACATATTTGATTTGCTTTCGCGGGCCACATCAAATGATGTGGCGGCCCAGATCTGGCCCCGGAGCCTTGAGTTTGACACCTATGGCATAAAGTAACTAGCAAAACATTTGGGTCGTGTTTCATTATGTTCTAATGGTGAAAAAAAATCTGAAATGTTCTGAAACACAAGTCATGAGAATTAAGTACCGTATTTTTCGAAAGTTGCTACAGAGTGTAAGCTGCACCAGCCCCAAAAATTCAGCGTGAAGAGGAAGAAAGAAAAAAAAAAGCCATACTGGACTAAAGTCACATTTATGAGGGAAATTTATTTCACAAAAACCGAGACCAAGAACAGTAGAGTATGGAAAATGCCTGTTCCCTAATCATGTTGGAAAAACTTCTGCTTAGAAATGCATTTTTGTTTCTTTTTTATTTAAAATGAATCGGTGGTGACTCAAATTAAGATAACAATTGGTCGTAAAATCTGAATTTCCGGATTTGAAATTATCATTGAATGTTGTCACACACACTCCATTTCAGAAGGTGGCATTTTTTTTGGACGTAAAACAATGTAGCCTTACGACGTTGTTGTTGAGGTCTGAGAAACAATCATACAATAAATGGAATTTAAACTGTTTTTTTTGTTTTGTATGTCTCAAAAGTGTTTTAATACTAATATGAACTGTAATTATGACTATTGCTGAAGCTTTGCGATAGACTACATATTCCATACAAATCCAGGTTACGTCACTGGATATATGAATATAACTCAGTCGTAAACAGAGGATCCTCTGTATACAAGATGAGGAAAAAGAAAAGAAAACTCGGGTCAATCTGGACTTACTTGGAGCACAACACACCTGCGCTAGCTTTCGGACAACATACCACCACTGATACTATTCTGCACTGTGAGAATCCAACAACACCTCTTTGTTTCAGTTACAAAAATACTCTACACTTTGATACATGGATACAAAAGTCTAAAAAAGATAATTTACTTTAAAATGGATCACGAACAGCGACCGGACTAGAATAAAGATGAAAAATGTAAACAAAGAAGTGAGACACCATTTTTTGTTTGTTTTTGTAGATATGCTTAAATACGTAGAGCGGTGTGATGTTACGATGCTTGTTTGAGGGATCAAATTGGCATAAATGTTCTTTAAAGTACCTTTTACATATCTTTCTCTGGACTTTACACACTTGAGCTGCTAGTAGAATTGAGTAAACATTACGAGGCCGTGGGGGGGGATTTTGTCGTCAGGAGATATGGTTTGACCACTGCTTCAAAGCAACAACCAGATGACAATACATGAAATTAAACTGATTAGTAGAGTGCACCAACATGGCACAGCAAAACCAAAATGGACGCCTCCATCATCGTAGTTACCGTTCACAAAAGTCGGGAAGGTGCCAAAGTCACATGCTGCCTGCCTCCTCTTTAAAACTTCCACAGACACTAGGTCAAACAGTATGAACATATAGAGCAATATAATAAATCTTCATTTCAACCAAGTGTTAGGAAGAACGCAACATCTGCCACAGGACTGGAAAATACGGATTAAAAAAAAACATGGCTAGAGAGAATGGCCAATGTACAGGCCACACTGAACCGACGAGCAGTATTGGGCCACACGGAAATAAATTAGGGTGAAAAAAAGTCACAAGGTTACTGAATAAAGTTGTGGGGGAGGGGAAACAACACTGCTGCCATTTGATGAGAATGCTTCAGAAATTAGATGGATGGTGAATTAAATACACCAAAGTTGATTTTTTTTTTTACCCGGGAAATATTTTGAGTCCTATTTTTGAAGAATAGAGATAATACTGTGAGAAAGTAACTTTAACGTCATATTTGCAGAATTAAGTTGAACTGCGATTCAGTAATATTAGCAGAATTATCTTAACATTTCATAATAATTATATCGTGTTAATTGGATTTTTTTCAGAGGGATTATTTAGAGAAAGAAAAAAAAAAGTGTTTGTGAGAGGAAAAAAAGTTGTAATGTTACCAGAATAAAGTTCACATTTTTCCTGGGGATTTTTCTTTAAATACGTTTTGAGAAAGTGTAGGATTTTTAAAGGCAGTCAAGACTGTTAATAAATAATAAATTGGATATTTGCCTGGTACATTTTGAGGGTTAACTAACACTTGTCTTGAATAAACATTTTCTGAGGATAAAGCTGAGAAACCAGTTGTAACAATAAAAAAATTGCATTTGCAATATAATCACGATTAGACTTGCTATTGGGAGCGGAAGATATCAGAGGAGTACAAAATAGGCAGAAACGTCAGCACTTCAAACCTGCTGCCGTAGGTGTACGTCATTTTCAGCAAGTTTTCTCTTATGAGACCTCAAGGTCAATCTAACGCGTTTCGATCTTTTTTAGTCTTGCAAAGTTTAAAAAACACAAAAAAAATCACCCTGTGTGCTATATATTTTGTTTCATTCCGGTTGCTGTCATATATTGGAGCCACAGACTTAGATATGATTGGACTAACAAATGGAGACTTGCGGCTGAAGCCAGAGCACAGCCACCTTACGTTGCCTTACAACTTTTGCTATTTTTTAAAGTTATCAGTGCAGTCATTTTGCTCTCAAAGAATCAACTTCACTGTTTGCATCCACCATCAAGAACATATGTCAGTATCGTGATTCGTGACTTAGAGGTTAGATTAACATTTTGCAGCACATTTGGTCCTGATGAGCTTCCACTTTACTGTTGATGGTTCTGACAACATGATGCAGGCCAATCTTTCAGAAGCACTTGGAGATATACCTTGTACGAGAACATTTATAATAACATTCTTAGCGATGAAATGTGCATGTAGGGCTTCTTCAAGACCTCTCTCTACAACCGTACGCCAGACTGTGGTTCGCTGTAGAGACAGAAAATAACGTGAAAACGCCGCAGAGGAATTAATTATTCAAGCTATGTGCCCTTCGTGGCACCATATGAAATGATGTTCCTCCTCATTTAATTGAGGCGCCGTCAATGCATCTGCCACCACTTGTAACGCCTTGGTTCTTTAGCCGGTTTTGAAATCAGATGACGGTAAGTATGTCATTTATTTTTTTTATATATGCATATTATTATTTAGTGATGTCGATTGTTAAGTTCAGTGTTTAAGATGTGCAGCCCACATATTGCCGTATAATTTTTCATGAAACATGAGAAGTTGGAAATGTTGAAGTGGTAAAACCACAGATTTGTTTGCATTGTTGTTGTAATCCACGCCTTCATTTGTTTGATGTCTTTACCCCATTTCCCCCTACAACCCCTGTGATCGACTTGGGACCAGTCCGCGGGCTATCGGTCGATCGCGATTGACTTGTTGGGAACCCCTGCTATAATGTATAATAGCTTTGACATTGTTTTTGTAAGAAAGATAAATTCATTGCTTGTTTGTTAAAAAAAAAAAAAAAGTGGAAATGGACCTTGAAAAAAAAAAGCACAAAACAATCGCAATTTATAAGGAAAAAAACATTTTAGTCCTTGTTGGAACATGGCGGGAAGAGCTCTAATTTAGCCAATAAAAGATGTACAGACACTCCCCAAGTTACGAACATCCGAGTTACAAACAAACGGTACATACGAACATTTTCACGGGTCTGTCGAGAAAAAAAAAAAGTTAGATTTTGTATTGCGCGCCTTTTTCCGAGTGCGAACGGGCGGAGGAGGACGGCGGAGGCGACGTTCGAGGCGGCGCGGGAGAGGCGTGGTGGGCGGGCGTGTGACGGTGGAACGGGCGGGAGGCGTCCGGTGCGCCGTCGACGACCGATCGTCTACTCTCCCCGCTGAAGCTGCTGCTAGTTTAGCGGGCAGCTAACCCTCGAGCCCTGAAAAACGTGACGAAAAGCTCTCTCCCCGTTATATGGATGTCAATATAAGCCTTAAACATACATTCCAGACAAAATATAGCACTGAAGCGACTTACGAACGAATTCACCTTATGAACAATCGTCCGGAACGTAACTCGTTCGTAACCTGGGGAGCGTCTGTATCCTGATTTATTCTCGCAACTTTATGACTTAATTCTTGTAGTATTAGGACTTGTTCAAACATTCAGCCTTTTTAATCTTAAAATTAAGATTTTATTCTCATATAATTGCAACTTCATCCTGGAATTAAAAACAAACAAAAAAATTTAGAAACTTCATCCTGGAATTAAAAACAAACCAAAAAAATGGCCCCTTTCAAACAGTACAACTTGGGATTCACATTTTGAATCTTTCAATACTAAGTTGGCCTCGAAGTACAAACTATTGAGAGGATGCTCTGCTATGTTTTTATCCTGCAAAGACTGCTTTTTTCACCACCATTTTGATGCCTTGGTGCGTGTTTATGTTTCCGCATATGGATGGATGCATGGATGGATGTAAGAGTTAGCTGGATACACAGAGGTTAGTTATAAAGTGCTTGAGATAAAATGTCTCTAAAACCACATGACACTCAAAGTGTAAAGTTTCTCTCCACATTGAGTTGGACCAACAAAAAAAAAGAAAAAGAGATAAGACAAACTTCATAGTTGTTTGGTAACACCGAGATAAGTCACAGTATTCAACCGGGTTCAATCTCATTCGGGAGTGTTAAACTTGAGTCAACAAAACAAATGTGCTTCATAACACTTTTGACTATTACAGTGAACCCCCACTATATGGCAATTCGTTTGAGATACCCCTATAATCACAGGTTTTGATGCAATATTTTTCTCTCTCTTTTTTAACAGTATACAGTTGTTTGAAGATTTAAACACATATTGTCTTCCTGTAAGCACGGAAACGGCTGACTCAATTTATCACCAGTTACTCGGGTTAGAACACTTCCTTTTTGTTTGGATGTCTTTGTGAATGGCTTGAAAAGTTGACAACTGTATACTGACGGAACCAAAACCAGTAGAGAGAGAGTGTTTGAGCGATGTATGCACAAGATGAAAGCTCCAGCGAACAGAGGGCTATATAGCATGTGGCCTTGGACTCCCGACCCCGCTGCACACTCAGCTGCTCCACCGCCATGGTCAAACCGGAGGCACTCGCAGCGGGCTCGCTAGCAGAACTAGAGTACCAGGCTCTGTCAGTTAATTGCATCTGCAATTCAGAACACATGGACCCTGCTCGCTGCTATGGGCGGACGTTTTGAGCTCCAGCCGGACACGACTATTTCTGCAAATTTTCTGTTGAAGACATCCTTGGTTCTGGTTCCATCAAATCAAGGTTCCACTCTATATAGTCTTTTTAGATTGTAGATTTTCTTGGGTGGGTCTGGAATTTACCTGTTGCAATAATTGTGGATTCACTGTAATAGTTTGTGGACATTATATTTTTTGAAAGTGCCTTCCCTTCAATTGTACATAACATAAGAGCATTTACTGTTAGAGCAAATTTGAGTGATTAAAAAAACAAAACAGATGCACTGCAAGCATCACCTCTGAGCAAAAGATTTTTTAAGATTCCACTCCCAAAAATTTGATTCAGCGCAATGTTTGTCTACAATCAGATGTTCTAATCGACGTATAACTGTTATAGCGACTTTTGCCTATTCACTGCTCATGGAATTCCCCAGTTGTGACATTCTTCCATCCAGTTTTCCATCCTAAAAAGGCTGGTTTTCCCCGTCTCCTAGGCCCACAATATTAAAACACTCATGAAAAAAAAAACAACACTGCATTTGTTTTTACGACTAAAGCAGTTATTACAGGCCTCTCTGATCCTGCAAGAGGGGTAATAACAAAAGGCAGATCATCAATTCAAGGACAATGGATATACAAAGGCTATAATTTATGATAAATAGTTAATAAAAGTGAGTTACATAAGCTCGTAATTGTTTTAAGGTAAAAGGGGGTGGGGCATTTATTTCTTAAATATACTTATTTTTAAGTTTTGTGGTATTGGCACAAAACACCATGCGCCAGCAAGTCTCATTAACTTTAGGAGTACATGGCTACCTTCTCTCCACGTGGTCCACACATACAAACACGTCACTGCTTCTGTAGACTTTCCAATAGGTCCTCAATTTTGCCCATGTCGGAGGCCTGCAGTGTATTCTGTAAGCTGCTCTGTATCTGGAGATTGGTCTGCATGGGAGTTGGCAGGCTTGTGTCAATGTTGGGCTGTAAAACAGGTTGCAGGGTCACCTGGGTGTTGGTCTGCATGGCGTTCTGCATGGCACTCTCCAAGCTGGACTGCATCTGTGCCTGGAGGCTGCTCTGTAGGCTACTGTGCATGGTGGATGACGCCTGGGCCATGGGCTGCTCCATCAGTGGCTGCATGTGGCCTGTGTTCTGGGCCTGGTTCTGAACTGGAAGGGTTGAGCCGGCGGAATTGAGCAGCTGGGGAGTGTCTGAGGAGGAGGACAAATTAGAAATACACCAGTACATCTTGACGTATGAGCGAATTAGCGACCAAGCTTGTTCATCAATTTACTTGTGGGCCCGGGTTTCACCACAGAAAATTGTCTGGCCTCCCGAAGTGCCCCGACCAATACAAATTTCATAAATCAATGAAATGAAACCAATGAAACACTTGCTTTCTAAAAATGTAATATTCAATACGAAGACTACATGCTTTGCTACTTCATCGACTGGTAGCCAAAAAGGCTTAACGTCAGCCACTGCAGTCACAAGTAGGACTGCAGACCCCCTGAATAAAACCATTTACCGGTAGCTATCTTAATGGTCCTTTGTTTTTTCGAAACAAAATAAAAAAATAAGACCTGACAGTGTGAAATACATACAAACTGGCCAATGTCCCTATTCACGATTGCCCTACCAGTCCAGATCGTTTACAGTCACGTGGTAAATGTTCTTGCCTCCCCTGTGACCCTGAACAGGATTAAGGGGTGTGGAAAACAGATGGCTAGACAAGTGAAACCAACTTACCATTCTGGATGCCAAACACAAACAAGTTGGCTGGTCCACCTTGGGCCACATTTTCACCCACAGTTGTCTGGAAAAGCTGTTCCGGGGGCTGTTGGCCAGGGCTGTCCACCACGCCTACAGCGCCCTGGACCACAAAGATGGTTGTACCGGAGGATGCAGTCTGGTTGTTTAGCTCCTGCGAACTAAGAGTATTCTGTAGGCTGGACAGGGAGGCCTGGGGCAGGAACAGCTCCACTGATCGACTATTAGAGACGCTAGAAGAGCTTGTGCCCACTTGCATGGGCTGCTGCTCCTGGAAAATGCTGCGCTGTTGGTTCTGAGTGGATGTCGAGTTGTTACCCAAGGAGCTCTGATCCTGGAAGGACATTGGCTCGGCTGTTTCTGGTTGGGAAAGTCCAACTGAGATACTGCCCATCGGGGCTGATCCTTGGGTCTGCGTGCTGAAAAGGATAGTCTGGGGATTTAGTTCTGCAGTGCAGAGGAGCAGACCTGTCTGCTGTGGCTGGGAGAGCTGATTCTGGGGGACAGGGTTAGGTTGCAAATGGTTGGGTATGCTTTGGAACAAAGAGCCTTGTTGGCCAATGGAAAGTTGTGGTGACTGTTGTTGATTTTGCTGTGGCGATTGCTGTTGTTCCATGGGGGTGCTTTGCTGCTGCATTTGCGAAAGCTGAGCTTGAGGCTGGTTGTGAAACATGGGAACGGGCTGGGGCTGGCTGGTGGACGTCTCCATGTTGGAAATGAATGCCAACTGCTGCTGCTGTTGGGACTGAGAGTTCGGTGAAAGATACAGGGCCGACCCGGTGGACTGTTGCTCCGTGTTGAGGCTGCCGCTCGTCAAGGTTGTCAGGGTATTCTGGAGCAGGGCCGCTTGAACCTGCTGTTGGGTACCCTGGGTCTCTGCAATAGGCCTGGGGGACTGGAAAAGCTGCTGTGGGGGCGATGTATGAGATGGGGGCTGTGTTGGGAAACTGGTTTGGATGGTAAGCATCTCACCAGGTTGCTGAAGGAGGGCGACCGGCTGCTGTACTTGGGGATTGGAATGGATTTGTGGCTGGAGCAACTCGGCCTGTAGTTGCTGCTGCAGGTTCTCTAAAACTTGCTGTTCCTGCAACTGTTGCTGCTGCAGGTTGCTCAATGTTTGGCTTTGTTGTTGTTGGAGCTGATGCTGTTGTAAATTGCTTAGAATTTGATTTTGTTGTTGATCCTGGAGCTGGATGTTGTTTATGACTTGTTGCTGATTCTGTTGCAACTGCTGTTGTTGGATGTTCTCCAGAATTTGTTGCTGCTGTAGTTGCTGTTGGTCTTGTGGCTGTAGAAGAAGTTGTTGTTGAATCTGCATGTTTCCAAGGACTTGCTGCTGTTGCTGCTGGAGATGGTGATGTTGCTGTTGAAGGTTACTTAGTATTTGCTGTTGTTGAAAATGTTGTATTTGCTGCTGCTGCTGTTGCTGTTGCTGCTGCTGCTGTTGCATTTGCTGTTGCTGAATCTGCAGCTGTTGCTGTGGCGACAGGGAATTATCTGCGGTTCCCAACCTAAGGCTGTTCATGTTCTCCTGGACATGCTGTTGAAGAGTGTCTGCAGAGGAAGTGGGGCTGTAAAGAACAGAATTTAGCTGCTGCTGCTGCTGGGCTACAGCTGCCTCTATAACCTGCTGGAGTGTGGGATTAGCTCCAGCCTGGAGCTCCCTTACTGCCCTCTCCAGCTGGGCTACGCCTTCTTGGGCAAATAAGGGAACTTGTGACTGCTGTGGCTGGGGTGGAGAGGGTGCTGCTATTTGGGACATGGCTACAACTATGACTGCACCGTTGTTAGAACTTTCAGGCGGCAGGCTTTCCTGAGGGTCTCTAAGGAATTGCTGGGGGACTTCTGGGGTTACCGGGGGGATTGTTGGATCTCCTGACATTGGAAAGGATGCCGTTGGGGCAATGTCTTGCTTTTGAATTGAGTTAAGAGACTCGAGGCTAGGAAAGACAGAGGGTGCCTGGGGAAGTTCCACATCCTCAGGTTGTAGGGGCATTGCGCTCTGAAAGGACTCCCCACCTGAATGAGGGCTGGAGCTGAGCTCAAGTGTCTGCTGCACTGAAACAATTGGGGCAGGGGATTGCTGTGGTATGAATGGAAAAAACAGGGATCAGCAAACACTGCGATCGATGGCTTCTGCCTTGAACTGTTTATCAAATCTTACCTTGTACACATTTGTCTGGTGTGGATTGCTTGACACTTCCATTGGTGTGTCCTCTTCCCTTTTCACAGGGTGACCAGAGCAGTCAGTTTGGTCAGAAGACACAGATTGGATCTGACTGTCAAATGTACATGTCTTGAAGGAAGGTTCCTCAGTTTTTACTGTTTTAACATCGGCATCATCGGCTGAGGATAAGTGTAGGAGAAAATGATAGTATGATGATTCGGGGCAAAAAATATATCCTAATACCGTAAATTCCGGACTATAAGCCGCTACTTTTTTCCCAAACCTTCAACCCTGCGGCTTATACAGTGATGCAGCCAATTTATGTAATTTTCTAATGGCCGCCAGGGTCGCTCGAGTAGAAAAGGTAAGATTAAGACCGGTCTTTATGACACTGTTTAATTCCGACACTGAGGACGGTGACTTCGATGGCTTCAGTTCACAGGAGGAAGATGAAGACGGCTCACCGTGATTTTTACAAGTACCGGTATGTTCTTTTACCAGACCTGTTATACTGTGTTGCTATTCTGTTGCTAGCGTGTTGTTACCATGTTGCTACAGTTTTACTGCCGCGTCACAGGCACCGTTTGGGAAGAAAGTTATATTATTATTATTGTTAAGTTATATTATTAAAACTTTGAAAACTCTCTCTGTGTACCGTCTTTCTTTGTAAATATGTTTACATGTTTTAATGTGGTCACATGCGGCTTATATACAGGTGCGGCTTGTGTATGTACAAAATTAGTTTTCCTCTAAAAATGTAGTGGGTGCGGCTTATAATCAGGTGCGCTCTATAGTGCGGAAATTACGGTATATATTCTTTCCAATGTTGATGATGAAGTTCGTAAACCCAAACCAGAATTTCAATGTAGCATTGATGGATCATACAAATTGAATTCCAATGAAGTTGGGACATTGTGTTAAACATACATAAAAACAGAACACAATGTCTAAATCATATTCAACCTATATGTAATTGAATACACTACAAAGAGAAGATGTTTAATGTTCAAACCGAAGAAGGTAATTGTTTTTAGCAAAGCATCATTAACTTGGAATTTTATGGCAACAACAATATCTTGTCTTTGGAGTGTATTCAATGAACTACAAATTGAACATGATTTTCAAATCACACTGTTTTTATTTTTGTTTCGCTCAACGTCCCAACTTCATTGGAATTGTGTATGTCTGCATGACTGTATGAAAGTTAAGTGTTATAGTCATGAAAGCCAATTAATTAATCTCAGTGGTTGGCAGTTCGGTAAAAATGATGTAAACAAGGCACTTCATTCTGATTACCTGAGTCTGGAGAATAGGTGAAAGGCTGGGCTTCGTGTGATTTACCAGCATTGGTCATCACATAAATTCCCACAGAAACTGGGGAAGTTATTGATTGGTTGTGGAACGGAGGAACTGTCACAATCAAATGATTCTATGGAAAATGGAGATCAGAAAAGCAGTTAGTTGTATTCAAATTTATTCCATATGATCCATGCAGCAGGCCATTCTTTTTCATTAACCTGATGAAAAAGGTCCATGTCAATATTCGCCTCAGCTTGCCAGGAATTATCATCTACAAACATGAAAGTATTATTTACCTCTTTCAAAGGTTCACAGAGAAAAATACGAATCGTAACAATAGATACCTGCAATATTCTCCTGAAATACAACTTTGGTTCCTTTGAGGAAGTTTTTTCCGATTATGAAAACTTCCTCTCCTCCTCTTACTGAGCAGCTGTGGAGACTCTTCTTCAAAATCTCTGGTACTCCTGCTGGCTGGGCTAGAAAACGGTATCAGATTAAAATTGTCATTTTATGGCCTTATATTCACCACAGGGAACAACTAAAAGGGTTTGTTTGTTTTGGTTCGATCCTTTCCTACTCACTACAGAGAATGGGTGATGAGGTGACTTGTAGGGTGAGGATGGAGCCGTCTGTCTGGGTGATGTTGACTCGAAAGGCCAGTCGAGCCCGGGTGCTTTTCTTTTTGGATCCTGCCACTCCAATACGTGCCTCTACGTCTGCGTTGCGAAGTTTCAAAATTCCTACGCAGTCCACCCTGTACAAATACAATACAGTGGAATAAATACATCTCGTGACTTTAACATAAATTCCTCAAAATCACCCCCCAAAAAAAAAAGACTCGTACGCTAGTGTCATGTCACTGCTGGGTTCCAGTTGGATCTCGATAACAGTGGTGCCCTCGATGTCCACTTCCGTACATGCAGTGGTGTTGCGACCAGTCACTCTGCATGCCTGGTAGAACCCGTGAGGCTTCACTCTGCCTGCGTCATTCGCTACAAAAACTTGCAGCACTACTGGCTCACTCACACCCTCCAACTGGGAAGAAAAAGCAATATTATTATTAACAAAGCAGATCAACCTAATTAATAACAACTATGTTCTCAGGGTGAGCCTTGGCAGAGCATCAAAGGTCAAAATTGACAATTTGTCCTTTCAGGTACAGTGAACACCCTTCTATATCTATATTCACTCCTCACACACCGCGATATCGCAGAATTTGAAGCAATCATTTTTTAAGGGTTTACAGAAAAAACTGAGTTTTGAGTTGCGCGGCTTCATTATAAGTCCACATTGTGCCACAACGTTCCGCGCAGCACTGAGTTCCAGTGGAAGAAATCCATCGTATTTAACAGCAAAGAGAGGATGCCACCTCAATGCAATATAGCACCATGTTTTGCTTCTCTGTGTATTAAAGTAGAATTTTTTTGAAGGTTGATAATTATTGTTACGTCAATTCTCATTTCTGTTAGTCCATCTAAGGCATTTTACATTATAAGCCAGTCAGCATTTTCATTAATCAACATTATATGGTTTGTTCAGGCTTGGGGAATAATGACTATATGTACCATCATTACATATTCCGGATGAAAAAATGTTTTAACTATATTCCGCTACAGTTGGGAGAAGAGGAAAATCAAACATCAGAGTACTGGTACATTTATTAAAAAAATAAATAAAACAATAAAAAGGGAAAATATATTTAGATATATAAAAAAATATAAATAAAAAATATATTTATTTTATACACTTAAATTGTTTAATTTTAGGGATGGAAATGTGTTAAATATTTAACAAACAAAAACATTTGTTTTTTAGAGATAATATCCTTTTTTTCTGTTATAATCAGTAGAAAAATGCGTTGATGTGACAGAGCAAGAGTTATGACTCCACTTGATTTTTTTTCCCTTCTCCACAGTAATTTAGGACTTGCAGGCTTTGACTTGACTTACTTGCAACATGCACATTTGTGACTTACTCCCATCTGATTGGGAACGATAAACATGTTGAAGTAAGCAAATTTGCCTCTGATTTGGAAAACTGTGTGAGTAAGACTCTTTATTTACTCAAAGAGTAAAACTTTTCTTGGATGAACATAACATCTTGGAGGTCTTCCAGTCAGGTTTCAAGACGATGCATAGCACGGAGTCAGCCCTGTTACGTGTTTCTAATGACATTCTCCTGGCAAATGACAATGGAGACCACGTGTGTCTAGTTTTATTGGACTTAACTGCAGCATTTGATACAGTGGACCACAGTATTCTGTTGACTCGTTTGCAGCACTTGGTGGGCATTGGCGGTAGTGCTCTTGAGTGGTTTAGGTCCTATTTAGCTGACAGAACCTTTTGTGTCAGCCTTGGCTGCTCTGAGTCACGCACTGCTCCCTGTCATGTGGTGTTCCACAGGGCTCAATTCTGGGGCCTCTGCTGTTCTCGCTGTATCTGCTCCCATTGGGTTCCATCTTAAGGAAACATGGCATTCCCTTCCACTGCTATGCAGATGACTGCCAGATCTATGTCCCACTGAGCAAAAAGACGCCTTCTCATTAAAGCCACTCCTGTCCTGCCTGGAAGAAATAAAAACCTGGATGGCACAAAATTTCTTGAAATTCAATGAAAAGAAGACAGAGGTGATACTATTTGGTCCCAGTGGCCCTTGTACATCCCATCCTGTAGACTTGGGCCCCTGTCTCCTTATCTTAAGTCAACAGTCTCAAACTTGGGCCTTAAACTGGACAGTGATTTCAAATTTGATCGGCAAATTGGTGCCGTTGTTAAATCCAGCTTCTTTCACCTTAGACAGCTGGCCAAAATAAAATCTCTCTCTCTCATGAACACTTTGAGACAGTAATTCACGCCTTTGTCACATCCCGGCTCGACACTGCAATGCCCTTTACTTTGGAGTCAGCCAGTCCTCCATTAAGCTGCTTCAGCTGGTCCAGAATGCCGCTGCTCGCCTCTTGACTGGTACTGTGAAGAGGGAGCACATAACTCCTACTCTGGCATCCCTTCACTGGCTCCCCATACATTTTAGAGTTATTTTCAAGATCCTCTTATTTGTTTTCAAATCTCTAAATAATCTCACGCCACCTTACCTCTCTGAGCTCATCCGCCCCACGCACCTGCCCGGCGCCTCAGGTCTGCCGACCAGACATTATTAGAAGTACCAAGAACTAAACTGAGGCTGAGAGGGGATCGAGCCTTTTCTGTTGCTGGTCCCTCTCTGAATGACCTCCCACCGAACATTCGTCAAGCTTCCTCACTGCCCATCTTCAAACCCTCCTCAAAACTCACTTGTATTCCCTGGCTTTCGACTCAGCATGACTTAAATTTGTTCTTGGTTTTACTGTTTGGTGCTTTCTACTGTCTTTATTACCGATTTGTTTTACTGTTTATTGTATATGTTAAATTGCTCCATGTACAGCACTTTGTATGCGGCGATGGCTGTTTGAAAGTGCTCTATAAATACAGTTGACTTGACTTGACTTGACTTGAGAGTAATGTGATACAATCGTCCAATTCTTCACAGCAAGAGCATGACAACAGGCATACTCGTGCATTAAAAAAGGCAGTAAATTTTACTAAGTGTCACTGTGCTAAAATGTGAGAAATTCTAATTCAATTATACAGTAATCCTCTCTCTCTCTCTCTCTCTCTCTCTCTCTCTCTCTCTCTCTCTCTCTCTCTCTCTCTCTCTCTCTCTCTCTCTCTCTCTCTCTCTCTCTCTCTCTCTCTCTCTCTCTCTCTCTCTCTCTCTCTCTCTCTCTCTCTCTCTCTCTCTCTCTCTCTCTCTCTCTCTCTCTCTCTCTCTCTCTCTCTCTCTCTCTCTCTCTCTCTCTCTCTCTCTCTCTCTCTCTCTCTCTCTCTCTCTCTCTCTCTCTCTCTCTCTCTCTCTCTCTCTCTCTCTCTCTCTCTCTCTCTCTCTCTCTCTCTCTCTCTATGGTCCCCCAATCAGAGATTTAAAAAAACATTTTTTTTACATATCATGAGAGGGTCTGGAACATATCCACTGCGACATCCAGGAGTTCTTTTCCACACAACCAGACAGACCTATGTTTATCTAATGGTCTTTCTGTAGGCTACACAGCACAACTCCATGTTGAGTTGAGCCACCTGCCTGTTTGGAATTATTACTGCGAGGATGCAAATGACTTTTAAAATTGGGTATAGTCGTCACAAAGCTCGGCAAAGAACATTGGTGTTGGACTTGGTCTTAGTGTGATGAGTAACGTGTCTATCATCCCATTGCCAATAAGCAGTGAGTAGCCACCCTTGTCCAACCTTGATGGTCGGGAATCCCTGTTGTGTGCGGTCTTTGACAGAACCTCGGCTGCCTTCAGTCAGGTATCGAGCTCTGTGCTGTGTCTCAGGCTGCACCAACATCTTTAGCTCCTTCCCGTTGCTTTTCTGAGGGAACTGAGTAGCTAGAGAGCCACCCTTCACTGCAGTCCCAGACTCAAGAGAGCTGAAATGAAATTAATAATGTAAGTGCTTCAGTCAACAGTACAGTGATACCTTGTATTGCAAGAGCCGTAATTTAGGTGTTTTTCGAGTTTGGTATTTCATTTGCTTGCAAGAATGCAGGTTTACAAGCCAGCTGCAGCTCGAGTGGCACAAAAAAAAACAAAAAAAGGCATAATTAAGGGACGATAATGCCCTCACGTGGGCAAAGAGTCAAAAACATACAATACTAAATGAGAACACTTTCAATGAACTGCTGTAGGCCACCCAATTCAAGCTCCTGATGTTAATAGGCCCCTTATACTCCAATACATATACATGAAATTGATCACATTTATCTCTTATGTTTTTACAAGTGGTGTCAAAATTAGCACATTAATGATGAGTTAACTTGAAGACCATTTCACGCAGCAACGCCGATTAACCCACACCCCTTATTCGGCAAGCCTGATACTTGGAGAATTTGGGCTGCGACGTAGCAGACACATCTAATTGCTCTCTAGAAATGCAGTGCACTCCAGCCAATATAAACAATGCCGAAGCCATTTGGAGTCTGAAGCCCCTACTACCTTTTCCCTGCTTTAAATGGGGAACACACTCGGCAGCCAGCTGGTTAGCAGTTATCAATGAGCTGGGAAATTACTCAACTGTGTTATGAGCTTGGTCAAGGTACCACTGTAATACAGGTGGCTTTTGTGGATTCAATTAGGACTGTGATACACACCTGGTCATGGGGCTAGTTTTGTCTGGTCCAAGCTGGGACAGGACAAAGTGAGGCGCCTTGGCACTGTCAGCATCAAACACATCCATACTGTCCTCTGGGTGAGCAGGCTTGGGACCCGGCCGCTGGCGAGGGGTTCGTTTTCTGGACTTGCGCGGCACCTCCGTATTGTCGTTGTAGGAGAAGGCGCTGACCAAGCTGAAGTTGGAAACGGAGTCATCAGCCCACATGCTACTGCTATGCTCGGAGTCTGGACCCAGCGCGCTGGCTACGGGGGGCTCCTCTAAGCAGGACATCTGACTGTCATCGAACAGATCCTCAGGTGGCGGGGATATGCTCAAAACCGGTCTCCGCTTCGATGGGGTGTTTTGAGGCTGCTGAACTCCAAGCCCTGACAAGACCCCTGACCCAGGATCTCCTGCTGCAGCGCCTGCTCCGCTGGTGGTCCTGTTGGGAGCAGACGCAGCTCCTGCCTCCATGACTTGCACTTCTGATGCGACAGCTCCATCCCCTCCAGCCGAGTGGAGATGCTGGGGGGCCTTGAGATGGTTGGAGGAGGACGTGCCAACGGAGCTTGGGGCTCCCATGGCCAAGGAGGAGGAGGCAGTAGGGTTGGAGGTGGAAGACGTGGCATCTGCAGCAGCATGAGACAAATAAGTCAGAAAGGAAGATCGGCACGGAGCAGGCTAGCAGTCCCACTGAAGCAGTCCCACTCAAGCAGCTGAATTTGTGCAAGGTTTGAATTGATTTTCCCCTCTTCCCAACTGTAATTTCTAGAATGTTATGGGTCCTATGCCCTCACTGTGCATGCGAGAGCTGTCAAGCATTGATCACAAATTCTGAAGTTAAAGTTGAGAAGGGTACGATAGGTCCCACAATGTTTTGATTCCTACAAAACCCTTTCTCCCATAAATCAATGTGACAAAACTGACATGCTATGTTTACAAAAACAAAAGCAAACTACAAATTCGTACATACACATTGCCAGAAAGAAACTTAACAAAATCTGGTCAAAAATTTCATCCATAAGCCCAATTTGCAAGCTGGTAATGTGGAGTCAAATTAAATTTGCCAGGGTTGCCAGGGTTATCTTACACTTTGTGCAATGTGCATTCAGTAGTCAAAAGTATTTTGCGCATGCCAATTGGAAGATTTTGTTGGGACTGAGCGTAGCCATAGAGACAGAATAAACAAGCCTCTGACCTATGGAGCAGTGAACTGCAGACCATTTTATATGCAGACACTCCCTGCCTCAGAGGGAACTTCCTGCAATAAAAACGAGACAGCCAATGAGCAACAAGAGAGCTGATCATTCAAGACTCTGTCAATCAGTCAATTGGATATCTTCAAATTGTGGAGGGGGCACTGCTTTGTGATGTTTTGAAGCATTCATTTGGCTCCTGATCCTCAGAGGGACTTTACAGCATCTCATGCTTCCGATCAGCACTGTTGCGGGTCAGGATAGAAAAAAAGATTCATTAACAGTGCAGCTGTCTCAATAATAACACTGTTGACCAGTTTGTATTAGTATTCCAGACTAAAATCATTCCCACTTATAATGATGGTGTCTCTCCTCAACCACGATCCCAGGTCAGACCACATGAATTTGTCCAGTCCAATAAATAAGCAACTTCACTGTTTCATTAGGATATGTAGATCCTTTCTATGTGGACTAATGGCAGCTTCTCTCAAGCACAATATTTATAACTTTAATTACTTGAAATTTCCAACTTTCTGAATATTTACTATAAAAGTGAGAACCACACATGGATTCTTGTTTCTTAAGTACTTTTTCCTTTTTCTAAAACCTCGAAACACTACCACTCCCTATATTGACACCTTCAGAAAGATGTGTAAATGTGTGTTGGTAACTGAAAGAATAGCACATTGGCACAAACTACATTATTACACATTACAGCCTCTCGTAAGGGTGATGTCGTAATAAATGGGTTATTTGAGGCAACAGCCAGTGTCCTGATCTGCGCCGGCAGATGATGCTGCATTGATGTTTCACTGCAACGTAAGATTGGGTGACCCAAATGTTTATTTTCAAATGCCCCCAAAAAAGCAGAGTGACAAAAATCATCAAGCACAAGCATCAGAAGGAGACGTGCAGCAAAAAGGTGAGTGAAATGACAAAGTCTGTTAGGGATCCTGTCAGTGAAAAGCAGCTTGAATAGGCAGACATCATTTCACTTGAGTTTAAAAGAGCTGAAATGATGCATGTGATGTAGGACTTAATAAAAATGTAATTACGGGGCCTTTCGACATGGAAATGACCTGAGGCCCACATTGGGATTGACCAAAGAATGGCTTCACCAAAAACCAGGACAGGCTCTTAGATGAAAAATTTCATGGCTGAGAAGGCAGGACAGGGAGGACAGACAGAACAGCCACAAGCAAGACTGGAGACCCCCTGGATGCCTCTATTTATCAAAACTATTTTTTTAATGTACTTTGGTACCTTGACGTACAAATTTGCTTTATCCTGTGACCAAACTTGATGGAAATGTTACATGTCATTTATACAGACCCCTCCGCCCCTTCAATTTACTTATATTATCATTCAGCCTACTGGCAATGCCGGCTGCTGAGTTCAATGTGGGAGTGGCAGACTATATATAGTAAAAAAATAAAAAAATAAAAAAAAATAAAAATAAAAAAACACCATTTGCATGATTAATGTCACTTAGTCTTGGTAATAATCAATTTTTAAAAGTCAGATAGTTAAGAGCAGCATGCACATTGCGGTTGCAGTATGGATGAGCGTGGCATCCTCACACAAACACTAACGGTGAGCCATGCCGCTGCTACTATGACTGCAACAGGTATGAAATCAGAGCAGTAATCAGTTGAACAGCTATGAGGGGAATGTTGAAATGCATCATATGGTGACGGATTCATTTGTCTCGGGAACCGGTGAAAGGGTCAAGTTGCCCCTAGTCGCCATTTAAGGGCAAATTTCCTCCTGCTCTCCCACGATTATTGGAGAACAATTGAGCAAGGGGAACCTGATCGCAGACCATGGCATTTGTCGGCCGATTCGGTGGCTCACCTGAAGCCAAGGCTGCAGACGGAGGAGGCCCCGCCTCTCCTCCGCTCTTTTGGCTCATGGTGGTTGGGTCGGTCTGGGTGGATGACTGCTGGAGCTGTAGCTCTTTGGGGAGGAGGTCATATACAGACTCTGAAATAAAAGATGAGGCGGATACAGCATGTTTTAAAAAGGAAAAAATATGCAACAGTGACTCACTCACTGAAATAGAGATCGCAAGAACTGTGAGCTTAACTGTTACAGTGCAATAACTACTAAATGATAGTGTTGAATAAAATTAGGTGGAAAAAAAACATTTGGAAACTTGGCCAATAAATGTACTTAAAATTGAGAAGAGAAAATGTTTGTCCCCGTTTGCAGAGGTCAGTGGGTTTCAATAGCACGTCGTCCATAGCCATATCAAAGTGAGCCAGATACTGAATTTATAGCACTTTTCTACAAGAGCAACTGTAGAAAAGTGCTACGCAAACAAATGGAAAAAATATAGCTCCCAGTCTTATGTGGGGGTTCTTGCCCATTCATACACAAGAGCCTTTGACCGGTAGACTAATATTGGGAGGCACACTTTCATAGTCCTTGCTTTGTTCATAGTCACACTGGAAAAGCCTCAACAATTCTAAGCTGGAATCGTAGTTGTTCAAATGAAGATTTGGGGTCAACTTAGTGGAGGAGATATTTTTATACTGTCATGGATTTATTTGTTTTCAGACAGCTACAGCCCAGTCACCCATTTTCTCCCTACAATATGATGGTATTGTACGTCACTCAAGTTACACTCCCTCAGTTTGCTCTTCAAAATGAAATACTGGAATAGGATGAAAGAAGACCCGGACATCAAGAGCAAAACATTTCCTACGTCCACAAATTCCACTGGCGAAACTGAAACAACAAATGGCACCCCAGGATTAATACAATTATCCACCAGTAGAGGGGTTTAGCGAGTTGAAACCCACAGAAGCATTCCTGGATACTTGACAACAACGTGATTCATAGAAACTCATTACCAAGCAGCACGGCGCCCTTGGAATAAACCTCGCTCAATGGCCTACATAGGCGATTAGGTAGTCTGGTTGCTAGGAGAATGGGGTGTTATCAAAACTCGAGCATGGCTATTTCAGCTGTGCATCAGCGGTGCCAGGTATGTGGAGTAGTCATTTGATACCCGCCAATCACTGAACACCGACCGGCATAATGTCGAAAGTGACAAGACACATGAGCAGCATGTGACATCAGCAACACCATTGACAGATGGACGCAGCAAAAGTAATGCCTTTCACATGAGCATCTTATACCGGACAGAAGAAACAAAAAACACAGAAAAAAAAGGGACCCCCTCAACTGTCTATTGTTCATCTCGATATAATCTGCTTTACGAATAGAGTTGCTGAAGCACTGCGAGCTTTGTCCAGAGGGATTGAAGTTATTACCAACAGGAAATTGCAGTGTCTCAACAAAATGGCACTGGACATATCATGCTTCAAATGACAACATTTGAAAAATGCAACAACAATGGTGCTCTTAAATTACAGACGTATAAAAAAAAAAACCCCAACAACAACAACAAACTTTATGATACCAGTGGAAACTGCTTTTTCACAGTAACGTTGAATGGTCCAAAAAAATTGGAGGTCTGTGGATGCGAGTTTAGAACGCAGTGTATATGCAATATACGCAATACAAAATAGCTTTACATGATTAAATTAGAACACCCGTAATTCACTTTTGCCAAATATGGGCCATGACACCTGACCTATATTATCAGCCCAGCGAGGAAACCAGTGTGGACATGTGATATGATGTGTCAACACTGGATTAATTTATGTCATTGCACCGGTTCGACTGAAACCCGTGGCACTTTAGAATGCTTAGGAGCATTAGCAAATAACTTCCTTTTATTTATGTGGCCCGGAGCAGTTTGACGTAGCAGAGATTGCCATAGAGGTCACTCAACTTCCCATAGAGGACACCATCTCTTCTAGCTGAGACCGAATAAGCATCTTTATGGTCTCTGTAATGTGTTCTAAATTGAACACTCCATAGAGAAGAGTGTTGTTAAAAAAGCCTACTAAATGTGAATTATTAAAAAAAAAATATGGCCAAGTACACTTTTGTGAAATAGTATTTGCCCCCTTCTATAATTACATTAAATTTTTTTGGGCATCGTTTATCCACGTGTGAATGTTTAAAATCAAACAAATGTAAAGATCAGACAAAGATAACTGACGTAAACACAGAATCACCGGTAAGAAGTAAGGTAATTGGCATCGATCCATCTGGAAAGGGTTACAAAGTCATTCCTAAAGCTTCAAGACTCCAGCGGATCACTAAGAACCATTATCCACAAAATGAAAAAGCACAGAACAGTGGTAAACCTTCCCACGAGTGACCAGCCTTAAATAAATCGATAATGTAAAATCTTCCATTGAATGTTGGTGGAAATGTGTTGATTTTTAAAATAAAAATGTATCAGGTGTAGAAAAAAAAGTAGTGTGTTTCCGGTAACCCGACCGACCGAGAATTTCTACCTCGAAAAAAGTTTACGGTCGGCATTTTTTTTCAAACAACCCTCTACATTTTTGTGTAGAGGGGTTACATCGGTGCAAACTCCCGCGATATTCACGTTGAGCGTGCGCGTCGTTTGCCCTGTCATCTGTCAACAACATTGAATCATGGCGGCGGCCACGATCTCCACAACAGTTTAAACCGTGTTTTGTGTGTTGCAGTCGCATGCTCGCACCATAATATTAAGAAAATAGTATCCACTGATGTATCGAAAAGATTCAACAAACTATTTGACGAACACCACGGGCCATCTAGGACACGGGACGCAGAGGTAACGAGATGGCTGTAACACCCAGCCGCCGGGTACCCAACTCTCGGCGCCAGAGCGGGGGTTTCAATCAGTGGCGATTGCTCTCGGACTGCAAGGGAAGCTCGGCATCCCCTAAAATGTCAAAGAACAAGTATATATGAATGTAAATTTTGTTGTGTGTATATGTCATTGACTAAATATGCGCTACAACGTGCTCAACTTTTGTTCCGAATCAGCTTCTTCTTACTGGTTACGACACGACTCCCTTCTCATTCATCCCGCAGCTTCGCTGTGCTTTAAACGGTGGACGCCGAGTGGACGCAGAGCGTCCGCAGAGCGCCTAGTGAGTTCAGGGTAGGTTGTCCCAATGCGTTGAACGGAGACGAGTCATTGGATACAAGCTGGTTTTTGTCCCGCCCACGGACGCTCGGCGTCTCTGGGACTGGATGGCAGTGGGAGGGTACCGGATGCCAGGCTTTTCTGCATCAGATTGGATGATCTGTCTGAGCCTGTGTGGCAGTTCAATTGACATCGAAATGAGCCAGTCACCAACCTTTTAGTGTAGGCATCCGTGTGAGCAATTTTTCAATTTGCATTCTGTTCTGAGTTGACCTGGAGACTTCTCCTAATCATCTTAGCGACACTCTTTGTTGTAAACAAACAACTAGCGACAAATTAATCTTTTATTTCTGGTGGGTTTTATTGTAGTTCCTTTAGTTGTAGGACACTAATTAAGTACCGGGAAAAGACGCCTTGTTGGTATGACAGGGTCACAGATCATTTTCTTGAAAAGAGACGGAGCTAGGGTAGAATTCACGTATAAATAAACAGACACATTTTATGATGTCGGCCAAAATTGAGCTTCCCCTCTTTGACAGACAAGCATACGCCACTGGTTTCAATGTCTCCTTGTTTTATGTTTTATGGTTATTTTGTTTACATTTTTGATGGGGAGAAAAAAGATTAATTTAAAAATAAAACTTTGTCCGACCTACCGACCCTATGCTGAAATTTCATGTTACCGGAAACACTACTTTTTTTTCGACGCCTCATGTCTACACCACATCATTGGAAAGCCAGACAGATCCCCCGGCAGCTTTGGAATTGTTTAAATTTCACATTTCCCATCTGCTGATAAAGTTGCAGTAATGTTTTGGTATTGTTTCTGGATTTGTTTTTGTAGCTGTCAGAAGATATCTGTACAAGTTCAGTTCAAGGTTGGTACGCATAAGCAAACGCAAGGTGAACGGACTAACATTAGACTGCATTTTAGACAAATTAAATTAGCTCACGTTAGAGGCACGCGCAGCTGATATTACACATGCCTAAAAGGTTTTGTCACGCGACAAGGTCACTGGTCCATTTTTATTCTTTGCAGCTGGCTTTGTGGTTGGAGGGGTGATGGGGGGGGGTGCCAGCCGAATGGCTATTCACAGGGGCAATGTTTTTGGTGCACGTACGAAATATGTAGCAACAGAATGCATCCCTGCACTAAAACGCTGCAGGTTTAATCATACTCTTTAACGGATAATGATGCACTTGTGATGGACACAAGACAAAGATCAACTGATTCCTCTCAAACCCCACTGATTTGCCCATTTGGACTACTCGCCTCTTTTCTGTACTAGGATATAGTGATAAGTTAACAGGATGACGTGTGTGGCTTCAACCCCTTCCATCTAGTTTTTTGTTTCTCAAATATATATTAGAGTTGCCTTGCTTGGGCAAAACGAAAACGTGGTGGTGGCAACTTCAACTGAACGCTCTACCTCGTGAGAGTGGCTGGTGGTCGATACCGGCAGAAACGGATGCGTCAATGAAATGTGAGATGGCATGCTTTCAAAACATGGCTTGCAAGTGGTTATTACATTTCTTTGTATGCGTTTTGGGTGACTAATGAGTATCGCAGGCACGCGTGTAGGGAACCCCCCGCCCCCTTAGAAATCATAGTTATAATAATGCTTAATGGGGTTTCTGTCTTTCCAAAAGCAGTTTGTTGTACACCCTATACTAGTCACGAGCCATATTCACATCCAAGGAAAAATGAGGGTCGAGGGTACGCATGTCTAATGCAAACATTGAGCTGGAAAGAAAACGGGTCAACACTCAAATAACCAAGCTAATATTTAGCTTGTAGACACATACATAAATACACACACAGCATTGGGTTACATAGACCGCGTGGATTAGAGTTGCATTTTCCTTGTATGTCCCTCGTTTCCTTGTGATATGAATTGTTTTCTTTCTATCAGAAAACAACATTAGGTAAGGCCAGGGGTAGGCAACCTAAAATGTTGAAAGAGCCATATTGGACCAAAAAAAAACAAATGTGCCTGGAGCCGCAACAAATTAAAAGCCTTAGAAAGAAGGCAGCACACACACTATGCATCCATATTAGCTGCTTTTCCATCAAAAACGTGTTCTTTTGATCACACACACACACACACACACACACACACACACACACACACACACACACACACACACACACACACACACACACACACACACACACACACACACACACACACACACACACACACACGAACGTGTGACTTTAGTCATTGGCTCCATTCGTTTGGCTGAGGTTTCTCTGACGAGAGCACAGAGTTGTTTTCACTGCCCCAGAGAGGCCATTACCTTTGCTTTGTTTTCACTGAAGAGAGCACCCCCTTGATCACAGTCTTGGTCTGAATCGTAAAGTGCTATATTAATGCTCAGCTAACTGATCTACAAAGTGGTTCAACTTGAGAGCATTGTTCGAGATATATATATATATATATATATCTCCCCCCTTTTCTTTTCATTTTGTTACAGATGTTCACCTACTACAAGTGGGCGATAGAGGTTCACTGGACCGTTCAATCATAAATGACCAGCGTAGTTGGTATACTTTAATGTGACACCGGAGTTGAGCCACGTTGCTACGTGTTAACAGCTCAAGACATAAACAACTAGGCGGCGGCAATTGAACGTCTGCCGTATCTGTTACTGTGTAAATAGGAGGGGCAGAGTCGCTACTGATGTTGCCATACCCCCGTTATGGAATGCCAGAAACATATCTAAAATTCATATGGCAGACAGCCTGGCACTCTGCCTTCGTTTACAAGTTCTGTGTAAACAAGATAGGCAGGGTGACCGTAGGTACTATTACAGTTTAGGCTTTTTGTCTGCCAGACAACGCCGCTTTAGCATTTAAAAAAAATAAAATAGTGTGGCTTTTTTGGATGAGTACAATGAAATGATTGTTTGTTTATCATAGGCAGTAGAATGAATAAACTGTCAGAACTGTGGTACAAAATGTAGTTAAATTATTCATCTAAATTCAACACCTGAGATTTCAAAAGACAGTGCCCCCAAAAAAAAATTATTTAGCATACTGACAATTGGCCTTAATTTGAGCATTTTTCTTCCCTTAATATCAAAGTCAGCAAGGGCCCAATTTTCGGATAACTCATAAAGATTATCTTGAACGATTATCCTTTGGCGATGGGAGCTTTTGCTAATATTAAACCTGTTCAATATTTATCCTGGCAAATCTTATATGTGGGGTCAATACCTAGTTGGGCTGAGTCACACAATCTGCGATTGTGACGTGAACCTTCATGAGAGACACTCATGAAGCTTGTGCTGGACTCAAACAGAAGAGCAACAGAGACGTCGTGTTCAAAATCAATCATTCACCACAATAAAAATGACAAGATGGGTTGGCAACCCCAATTATAAGGTCAAATGTAGCCATGCTTCTTTTTATTTTCCAGCAGTGTGGATGCTTTGTAGAAGTTTGTGTGTGTCAAACCTTCCTTAGATTCGAGTTACAGGGGTGGCATACGACTTGTTTTGACAAATATGACTACAATAGCCCTGTTCACACGGGCAGATTTATTTCGGCCCTGCACCGGAGTATTTTGTTCCAATATAATTTTGCACCGGAACAAATTTTGTGGAACGTTCACACGTACAAAGCCGCTGAGCGTAACAGCACGAGAGCAGCATCGACGCAGCTCCACTTGCTTTCACACGGGCAGTTCCTGTTGCGGAACAAAACGACAGGAATGCGGAAGTAAAACATGCGCATGCGTAAAGAAAGAAGAAGGCGGGGAAAAGGAAGTACCATTTCCCCTCCTTCTTTGTGACAAAATGGCTTCTTCTCCGGAGAAATCAACGATGTGGTCGATAATCAGACGCCGCAGGAGAGAGAGAAAAGACCCGCCATGTTTTGAAGTGCAAAATACCCAGGATGCATGTTGGCAAGTACCCGGATGGACTCCTCTGACGCCTAGCGAGGCCACTCCCCCGCAAGCGAGCATTTGCTCTGGAGCAAATTTAACCCAGTTAGCGTTCATACGTGCACATTTGCATCGGTACTGCTTATAAGCGAGCATTTGTTCCGAGCAAATTTTTAAACCACCTCCCTGAGGTGGTTTAAATTTGATCCGAAACAAGCTGTTTTCGGGCGCTACGCTGGAACAAAGTTGCACGTATGAACGCTCGAGGGGAGCAGTTTCGGAGTAAGTCCAAAATAAATCTGCCCGTGTGAACGGCCCTTTAGTAGCAGAATAAAGCTTGCAGTGCACCAGTGCTATCTGCTTCCGCCTTTAAATGAAATGTGCCATTTAGACGTGAATTAGCAGAAACTGAGAGGTGACTGCGGCATGAGCGATGGTTAGTAGTGACTGCATCTCTGAGTATTGGGTTATTTGCAAGGTATGTCTAAAAGGTTACACGACTGACATCACAAAAGATGTACTGCATTTCAAATCCAAACTACCCCCTTGGAAATAATTATCCTGGAGTCTAAAGCACATTTCCAGCAGCCTCAACTTCAGAACTCCAAGAAGGCTGCTTTCAAAATTTTGCGCTGAACCAACCAAAGCCATCTTTACGTTATCAATGTGTTCAAAACAACTACCCATGAGTTTGGAAAAAAGGCAAGCCATTGGAGACTGGTCAGCGAGGAGGGCTGTTACTCCAATGCGCTGTTTTTCACATCAGGAACTGTCAGATGCTCGAGGCATTATAAGCAGGTATGTTGCAACTGTAAAGCAGCCATGAGTTGTCCTGCCATAACTCTCACCTCTGTGGAGCCCCTAAGGTGACATGGAAGAGGAAAAAAAAGACTGCGCAACGATTGCGAGATTAGGCAAACTTTTTTTTTTTGCAAGGGGACACTTTTTTTAAATGCACGTTTATGTACTTCCGTGTCATCTTCCGGGTAACTGAAAACAACAAACAAAAATGGAGCATTTTCACCCATTAGCGAGTTTCATGGAAATTACTTTGAAATACAAAGACATTAAATCTGTTTTTGAGCTCAAATACGGTCCTCCTCCATGGTTCTCTCCTTCTCCGAAGAGAATGCAATCTTTGCGAGGGAGCGCAAACTTTTGCATGGGAACGCAACGTTTTCCCCCCCCTTCCATGTCACTTGAGGGGTTCCGTACACCTTTTCTCGTGCACTGACCATAACAAACAAGGTGTGCTTGTTCATTGGCTATCCCATATTGATAGGGAAAACAGGAACGGCTATATACTGGTAGTCCCAAAAAATACAGTAGTAAATCGCTGTAGTTTTAATATACAGCTAGTTTCCTTAGGCGTAGAAAAAAAGTAGTGTGTTTCCGGTAACCCGACCGACCGAGAATTTCTACCTCGAAGAAAAACTTTACGGTCGACATTTTTTTTCAAACCTTTTACATTTTTGTGTAATAATAATAATAATAATACATTTCATAAGCGCCTTTCAAAACACTCAAGGACGCTTTACAATCAAAACACGAACAATAAAACCCATGGAGATGTCCTGGAGGTGAGAGAGAGAGAGAGAGAGAGAGAGAGAGAGAGAGAGAGAGAGAGAGAGACAGACAGAGAGAGAGAGAGAGAGAGAGAGAGAGAGAGACAGAGACAGAGAGAGAGAGAGAGAGAGAGACACTCCTCCGGGTTGAGTGACCGCTGGCGCATTTGGCTGCCGCTGCTCAACCCGCATTGTTTTGTGTTTTTTGTTATTGTAAAGTGTCCTTGGGTGTCTTGAAAGGTGCTTATAAATAAAGAGTATTATTATTATTATTATTATTAAAACCACAGACAAAATTATAAATAATAAAAGGAAAGATGAATTTAGAGCGTTTACATCGGTGCAAACTCTCGCGATATTCGTCGGCTAGCCCAACGGCTTCAATAAAAGTCTCGAAGGATTCCAACCAGCGGGGCCACGGGACAGGCGGCTCGCCAGGCAGGGCGAGGAACGGAGGAAGAGGCGAGAGTGGAAGCTCAATCTTCGTTGCCATTGTTGTGTTTAATAAAATACGGGGAGCCTGACTCTGTGCTCACTGCCGTTTATTGTCAGTAGTCACCTTTTCATATGAACACTTCTACGGCCGTGACGTCACGCCGTCGTAAACTGACCCTGTGGCTGCGGTTATAACATGCCACAAATTTATAAGCGCCTTTCAAAACACTCAATGACGCTTTACAATCAAAACAAAAAACAATAACCACAGACAAAATTATAAATAATAAAAGGAAAGATTAATTTAGAGTGTTTACATCGGTGCAAACTCTCGCGACATTCGTCGGCTAGCCCACCGGCTTCAATAAAGGTCTCGAAGGATTCCAACCAGCGAGGCCACGGGACAGGCGGCTCGCCAGGCAGGGCGAGGAACGGAGGAAGAGGCGAGAGTGGAAGCTCCATCTTCGTTGCCATTGTTGTGTTTAATAAAACGTGAGGAGTCTGACTCTGTGCTCACTGCCGTTTATTGTCAGTAGTCACCATTTCATATGAACACTTTTATGGCCGTTACGTCACGCCGTCGTAAATTGACCCTGTGGCTGCGGTTATAACATGCCACAAATAATAATAATAACACATTTCATTTATAAGCGCCTTTCAAAACACTCAAGGACGCTTTACAATCAAAACAAGAACAATAAAACCACAGACAAAATTATAAATAATAAAAGGAAAGATGAATTTAGGGCGTTCACATTGGTGCAAACTCTCGTGATATTCACGTTGAGCGTGGTTTGCCCTGTCGTCTGTCAACAACATTGAATCGTGGCGGCCACGATCTCCGACAACAGTTTAAACCGCGTTTTGTGTGTCGCAGTTGCATGCTCGCACCATAATCTTAAGAAAATAGCATCCAATCGAAAAGATTCAGCGAACTATTTGACGAACACCATGGTCTAGGACGCGGGACGCAGAGGTAACGAGATGGCTGTAACACCCAGCCGGGGGGTACCTAACTCTCTCGCCGCCAAAGGGGGTTTCAATAATAGTAAAAATGTCTCCTTGTTTTATGTTTTATGGGTATTTTGTTTACATTTTTGATGGGGGGCAAAAAAAAAAAAAGATTTAAAAAAAAACCTTGTCCGACCTACCGACCCTATGCTGAAATTTCATGTTACCGGAAACACACTACTTATTTTTCTACGCCTTACTAATGCAGTGATGTAACTCAAATGTGTGCATTAGTACTAATGCAGTAAATGATCGCATGAAAAATGTTAAGTCCATAAATATGAAACAAATTAAAAGCGCCATGTACGGCGGTAACGAAGCGTACCTACTTATGTAGCCATACAGTACGTCGGTACAGTTGGAAATCAAGGACACCCTGCACAGTGGTGAACGTATCTTTTAAAACACAGAATGGTAAATGTGTTGCAATGATTGAAACTTGAGCAAGCCTCCCCCCACATTCTCCTACATTCTCGCGACACCACAAAGACCATTTCAGTTTCCACTGTTTCAAAATTCACATCAAGTGATGACCTGCTTCCCAGGACGCCTCACGTACAACCTATGAAGAGCTACTGAATCCAGCACAAAGCCCAGAGATGACCAGAGCAGCTTTGAGAGCGTATTCTGCACGGCTTCAATCCAAGTTAATAAAGCACTCCCTCTGAAATTAAACACAGCAGCTGTCAGGACTCTTGTCCAGGGCATTTATGGTGCTTGGGCTAGAATTAATGGCGACATTTGGGTGGCCGACATGGCAACACCTCTATTGGGTGTCAAGGTAATGCCAGCCAGTCCTGTGGAGTGGCAGCACCATTGTGAAGTCCAGGTACGTGACTTGGATACCTCAGATTTGAGTTAAGCCTCGCAAAAAACAAAACCAAAAAAACAGAGAGGCTTGTCAAACCAACAAAAGAGCTCTGCCATCTCACTCTCCACACAACTCCAAATAACAGTGAACACTCACCGATTCGCAAACTCGCCCACTCCAATTTTTTTTTTGGTTGTACAATGTAACAAAACAATTCACTGAAAAATGCACCGATCTGGGTATTGTACTTTTTATGTCCAAACACCCTGCTCCTCCTAAGGTGCTATGTTAGTGGAGACGTAGTTAAAGTGTGGTGGAAGATGGAGGTCCGACAAACTGGCAAGACGTGACACTGTCACTGATGACACTGATGTGACACTGCCACATTCTATATTACTACAGTCACTATTTCATTTCCCTTTTCACCAGTGGTAGATGCCAGTGCTTCCAGAAGTGCAGCCCCAAACTGCAACATTTATGCTGTACAATGAATTTATTAAGAACCATTAATAATAATGGTACAGTACTGGGTTATTTTCTTATTGAACCACAAACAACATGGCGTGATTGTCAAGGAAGGTACACATTGCCCTGGCTGGTGTGCAAAAAAAAAAAAGTGACAAAAGAGAAAAAAAGAAGAGTGGATTTTTCAGAGGCTGTTGAAGCTCCAGGGGCACCAGGCGCAAGCACCAATTGCAGCATGAGGGCCTGTCTGTAGTAGATAGAGATTTGGAAGAAATCAAATTTGAGTTGGTATCTCAGCCGACAGCAAAAGTTGACATGTGGGATTACGTATTGTTTTGTTTTTTTTTGTTATTGTAAAGTGTCCTTGGGTGTCTTGAAAGGCGCTTATAAATAAAATGTATTATTATTATTATTACTTTGGATGTAAGCGAAATGACCATGGTGAGCCACAGAATTTAGTTTTTTTTTATGTATTAGATGTATGAAGAGAGTTCATATTTAAAGCGGCAACACCTCAAGCATGCAACTTTACCTGAGACACAACCACCCATCGCATTGACAAAAAAACGTCAACCAAACAGGCGGGGGGCCATCAACACCGTCCCGACAGTCCCTTACCACTAGGGTGTTTTGGAAACAAACTAATGTTGCAGAAAATCACACTGCCGACATCCTTGCAGAAATCAATGTCAGCTTTAGCAGACTGGAGATTGAATGAGCAAAATTAGTGTGTGCCTTTTTATTTGATCATCCATTTTATTGTGTGTTTATTGTTTTTGGTAGTTTTGATTATTGGTGTTTATTTCGGATATTTTTTTCTTTTTTCATTATATAATTCACATTTTACTTATTCTCAAGAAATAAAAGTGTATCTTCAAATCGGTTTCATTACATTATTGTAGTATTGTCATTATATTCGTTTAAAAATGGTAGGAAAGCCGTAAGGCTTAGAAAAATAAGTAGTATGTTTACGGTAACATGAAATTTCAGCATGGGGTCGGTAGGTCGGACAAAGTTTTTTTTTTAAATCTTTTTTTCTCCCTCCCTCCTCCATCAAAAACGTAAACAAAATAACCATAAAACATAAAACAAGGAGACATTGAAACCAGTGCCGGATGCTCGTCTGTCACAGAGGGGAAGCTCAATTTTGGTCGACATCATAAAATGTGTCCGTTTATTTATACGCGAATTCTACTCTAGCTCCGTTCCTTTTCAAGAAAATTATCTGTGACCCTGTCATACCAACAAGGCGCCTTTTCCCGGTACTTAATTAATGTCCTACAACTATAGGAACTACAATAAAACCCACCAGAAATAAAAGATTAGTTGTTTGTTTACAACAAAGAGTGTCGCTAAAATGATTAGGAGAAGTCTCCAGCTCAACTCGGAACAGAATGCGAGTTGAAAAAAATGCTTGCACGGATGCCTACACTAAAAGCTCGGTGATTGGCTCATTTCAATGTCAATCACTAAAAGCCGGTGATTGGCTCATTTCAATGTCAATCGAACTGGCACACAGGCATCCAATCTGATGCAGAAAAGCCTGGCGTCCGGTACCCTCCCACTGCCATCCAGTCCCAGAGACGCCGAACTCCGTGGGCGGGACAAAAACCAGTTTGTATCCAATGACTCGTCTCCGTTCAACGCATTGGGACAACCTACCCTGAACTCACTACCGTTTAAAGCACAGCGAAGCTACGGCATGAATGAGAAGGGAGTTGCGTCATAACCAGTAAGAAGAAGCTGATTCGGAGCAAAAGTTGAGCACGTTGTAGCGCATATTTAGTCAATGACATGTACACACAATGAAATTTACATTCATATATTCCATCACTTATTCTTTGACATTTTAGGGGAAGCCGAGCTTCCCTTGCAGTCCGAGAGCAATCGCCAGTGATTGAAACCCCCGCTGCCGCCAAAGGCGGGTTCCCAGCGGCTGGGTGTTACAGCCATCTCGTTACCTCTGCGTCCCGCGTCCTAGACGGCCCGTGGTGTTCGTCAAATAGTTCGTTGAATCTTTTCGATATAGCAGTGGATGCTATTTTCTTAATATCTGCTTGAAACTATGGTTCACTTACATTATGAAATGTCCTTCCATACCAATTTGTCATGTTCTTGTTTATGATGATACTAATGCAGCGTGTATACGGAGACAAATTCCTTGTGTGTTCTACATACTTGGCCAATAAAGATGATTCTGATTCTGATCATGCGACTGCAACACACAAAACGCGGTTTAAACTGTTGTCGCAGATCGTGGCCGCCGCCATGATTCAATGTTGTTGACAGACGACAGGGCAAACGACGCAACGTGAATATCGTGAGAGTTTGCACCAATGTAAACGCTCTAAATTCATATTTCCTTTTATTATTTATAATTTTGTCTGTGGTTTTATTGTTCTTGTTTTGATTGTAAAGCGCCCTTGAGTGTTTTGAAAGGCGCTTATCAATGAAATGTATTATTATTACACAAAAATGTAGAAGGTTTGAAAAAAAAATGCCGACCGTAAAGTTTTTCTTCAAGGTAGAAATTCTCGGTCGGTCGGGTTACCGGAAACACACTACTTTTTTTTCTACGCCTAATATTATCGTGTATCACAAACATTTCTGGGACAATTTATTCTCAAGCTAAATTTGTTACCGTCATAAGCCTATGCGTATTTATTTTTGTTGTGTTGAGTTTTACAGTAAACACCACCTGTTGTGTCAATAAACAGTTTAAGGCACCGCTCACTCAGGGACAGCAGAATCCCATACACATCACATGCTTGTTGCACAAGCAACGTGGTGCATTCAGGGTCCTTACACATTGTAGGAACTCAACGCACAATTCGGCACATTAATTGGTTTTTCTTTTATTATGTTTTTTTGGTCGCAAGATGCCAAAATCAAATCCAGCATAGATTACTGTAACACAGAAGTCTCCAATATGGTGCTTACAGGCACCAGGTAGAACACTAAAAAAACTCAGCTGTGATAGGGCATTATGATTTCCTTGGAATGTTGTACAAACCCAATTCCCATGAAGTTGGAACGATGTATTAAACATAAAAACAGAATACAATGATTTGGAAATCATGTTCAAACTATATTTAATTGAATATAGTACAAAGGCAAGATATGTAATGTTCACAGTGATAAACTTTATTGTGTTTAGCAAATAATCATTAACTTATGCTTTAATAAAGCAGCAAAAAGACTGAGAAAGTTGAGGAACGCTCATCAAACTCCAGTTTAGAAAACTCCAGGCTAAATGGGAAAAGGTAGGTCAGTGATTGGGTATAAAAGGAGCTTCCCGGACATGCTCAAGTCATACACAAGCAAGGATGGGCTGAGGTTCACCTCTTTGTGAACAACTGCGTGGGAAAATAGTTCAACTGTTTAAGACAATGTTCCACAACCTACAATTGCAAGGAATTTCGGGATTTCGTAATCTATGGTCCATAATATCATCAAAAGGTTCAGAGAATCTGGAGACCTCACTGCATGTAAGCAGCAAAGACAAAAACCAACATTGAATGCCCTTGACGTTTGATCTCTGTATCAAAAACAGAGATCCATGCGTGCAGGATATCACCACACGGGCTCAGGAACACTTCAAAACAGCAATGTGTGCAAATACAGTCTGTAAGTGTAAATGAAAACTAAAAGTGTGCAAAGCAAAAGCAACACCCAGAAAGGCCACCAGCTACTCTGGAATTGTTCTGTGGTCTGACGAATCCATTTCCAATAGCTTTTGGAAATTGTGGACGTTGTGTCCTCCAGGCCAAAGAAGAAAAGAACCATACGGACTGTTGTGGACACAAAATTCAAAAGCCGACATCTGTGATGGTATGGGGCTTTGTTAGTACCAAACGCATGGGTAACTTACACACCTATGAAGGTACCATTAATGTTGAAAGGTACATGCAGGTTTTGGAGAAACATGCTGCCACCCAAGCTTTGTCTTATACATGGATGCCCCTGATTATTTCAGCAAGTCAATGCCAAACCAATTCTGCATGTGTTACAACAGCAAGGATCCGTAGTAAAAGGGTGTGTGGGTACTAGATTGGCCTGCCTGCAGTCCAGACCTGTCTCTCATTGAAAATGTGTGCCGCATTATAAAGCATAAAATACGACAACGGAGACCCCGGACTGTTGAAGAGCTGAAGCTTAACGTCAAGCAAGATTGCGGAAAAAAAACACCTCTTTAAAAAACCTGAATAAACACCCGGGTTAGCGCTATTCTAACCCAAATATTGTGTCATGTAAATGGAATCGGTGGTTTGTGTTTTCAGCATGCTCTTGCGCTAACCACAAAGAATCTTGGTCTTTGTAGTACAGGAAATAGTTTTGGCTTGTCATCCTCGCCATGGCCAACTTAATTTCAATACATACGATTTTTTGGGTGGCCCTTTCACATTATTTTCATGCGAAAATGACACAATTATATAGACAGGCATATTTGTTTTTAATGAATCTGTATGCTTGGCCTGCAACTCGCCAGAAATATACAAGCAGAGGTAAACAATCATGGTAACGCTCAGAGAAACAGCTCAAAAACATGCTTTTGGAGCAAGGAGGTGAGTGACAAGAAATATAATGCATTTTATTGATAGTAGAAAGTAACAGGCAGAAATACCGTCGGTTTGGATCAAGACGTCAGTGCAGTGCAACGCCGTTTAAATCAGGTTAATCAAATGTGGGAGTAACTTTACCCATTCTCGCACATATAAACTGGTTATTCTGAATTTTTCAGAAATCACGATATTGAACTGAATCCAAATATTGACTGCATGTAAACATAGTCACTTGTAGCCAGTACCAGCACCACATTGTTGCTAATTTTCTGTAGCTCGTTTCATTGTTTTACTGATCAGGTTGAACTGGGAATGATAACTGATGCAAAGGAATATTTTAAAGTGTGTTCTAATACGTTTTACTGCTTAAATGAGGCTGTGCAGGAGGGAAACGGGAAGAAAAATACGTTTTATTGGATCTCTATATATCACGGATTACTGAAGTACCATCGCTGGTGGGAGGGTCTGGAATGTATCCCCCTCACGCGATAAACGGGGGTTCACTGTACACAAGAGTGCGACGTCTCCTCAGAGAATGCGGGGTTAGCGTCATGCTAGTGATCAGTATGGGCGCCAATAGCTACGACGTCTGTTTATCCACTCCAAATATAATCTGGAGCGAAGCCCACGATAACTCTGTTTCAGGTAGATAAACGACCTGGGACGTCGTTATCGGAAACACAAGGTGTTAGAATGAGACAAAGCCCACGGAGCATATCCGGTTCCTGCGCGCATGTGACCTGAGGAAGCTCATGCACGCAGGTAGCCGTGAGCGAACGAGCCAATTGGCGGCTAACAAAATCGGCTAGCTCGGCTAAATGGCTAACGGCGAGAAAAGCTAACCTCAGCTAGCTAGCAGATTAACGGGAACGAGCTAACGGCAGGGGGGCATTATCCCCTTATTAAAACCTGGACCAAAACTCGTTAGCCTCACGTTTATTCAGCCAAGACTCACCTTTAGAGTAGAGAGATTTGGGGGAATTGAGGTCGAGGTCCGAGCTGAGGAGGGAGACAAAATCAGAGGGCATCGCAGCGCTTCATCGAGGGGAGGGGAAGCGGACACTCTTCGGCAGAAACCAAGTCGTTTTTCCTCAGCCAGTCAATTGTGCGTCCCAGGTGGCGGAATGAGTCGGAATGCGGCATCGAAACAGTACGAATATATTGGATAAAATATTCAAAGAAAGTTTGAAAAAAAACACACACACAACCCCGTTAAGTAGCACATCTCATCACGTTGTGATCTCGTGTCTGTTGAGGAGAGACGCACACACAAACACACATTCTCAACAGTGGAGGTCGGCCCACGTCCAGGGCCCGCCCACTTGGCTGCGCATGCTCAGTGGAGACGACAAATTACTAAAATAGTAAACCCTTCAATGTTACTACAATTTATGCCAGTTGTAGTTGGTTTACCGGTTTATATGGCAAGTTTCAGAATTTACTCGATATACGTACTTGATATCCAACTTAACCCTTACACACTATTCATTTTCCAAGCACTCATCGGCCAAGAATATCATCATGATAATTGCCAATGCCTACATCAAATTATGAACTACGGATTATTTTCCAAATGTATGCTTAGTTTGTCTAACATTAGTATATGCATGATTAATCCATGATCAATGTTTAAGAGAAAAGGCCAAGTGTATTTTATTTATTCATTTTTTTCCCATGATGTTTTATACTATTTCAGTAACCCCCCAACACAGTATGGACCATTCTCATGTACAGTAAGACATATTTTGACAGGCTGGCAAAGTCCTGGACGACTCCCAAGTGAGGTGTTCAAGGCTCATCCAAAAGAGAGCAGGCCCCTTTGACAGCCTGTCGCCTCTAATTTTCACACAATTCAACCACAAAAAAACCATGGAGCTACGTTAAGTGGGACTGTCTGTCAATATTGCCGCTTCATTAAAGTTAGCTCTTAGTTTTCTTCTCTCTCATTGTTTGTTTAATTGTTTCCTGTTTTCAAAGGTGTTCTCCACTTTTTTTTTTTTGCTGGCTTCTGTGCTTACCTTTACCATAAAAAAGCCATGTGATGTCCTGTTCTTATGTTATTGATTTCGAGATTCTCCCTTGAACCTTGAAAGACCAAATTATACAAGTTTATTTCCAAACTTGTGCAAATGTGGCGGATACTGACAGTTCTCCAGACCGTTTCAAACTCCCCTGCAAACACGATCTCCACTGTTCCATGGATTTCATAAAATTGCAAATTTCTCCATCTTGGGGATAAAAAAGATTACCTTAAAATAAACATATACCCAAACTGAACAGTCCCCAGACTGTTTCAAGCTTCCCGTTGAACACTGTTACCATTGTCCCATAAAACACACGCACACGCACACACACACACACACACACACACACACACACACACACACACACACACACACACACACACACACACACACACACACACACACACACACACACACACACACACACACACACACACACACACACACACACATTTATGATAGGCCTAGTATCAAGATTCCCACCATTTCCATCATTTTCCCATCACTAAATAAATGAACCAGTCATCTATTGGAAAATGCTTTGAATGCACATGTATGTAAGTATATCTGTGCCATTAAAATAGTTTATGAGATGGATGAATAAAATTGAATTAATGAATTTGATTAACCAATTTTAGGGGGAAACATCATTATAATATTACAGGACTCCTGTGATGAAGACTAAAGTATGAGACACTCAAAAACAAGTCAATATTGTAATCATGTGCTGGTACTTCATCATAATGGATGGATGAATATTCTTCTTTTATCCTGTCTCTGTCATATTCTAACACCCTTAAAAACAGACAAATTTGGCAAAATATGTTGTCAGTTAATAAAATATGGTCATGTCAAGGATTAAACTACATTTTATTAAACATGCGATTATCATCCAATTGCTCACAAATGCAGTGCAAATGTCGTATCACAAAAGTGTCTGAAAAACATAATTAACAAAGTTACCTTGTTAGAGGTACCGAACCCAACCAGTCCATATGCACATTCACCGAACTCTTCATTAGTTAAAAATAAAAATATGATTTTTTTTTTTACAAATTCAAGACATTAAAAAACGCATTTATTAAAAACGGAAAAAAGCAAACACAACAGTATCGGTATAAAGTAGACGTTTTTAAATTGTGCTCAACATGAACCAGCCAGTGATGGCCAAGCTGGCATGTCATAACTAATTGACATGTTGAGTCGGGTGTGTTTTAACCTACATGGCAGAGGCTCGGTCGAAACCCTGAGACTGATTCACCGAACCCCTCGGGTCCGATCGAACCCAAGTTAAGAACCAATGGTCTACGAGTCAACGTCTCTTTTCTTTAGACTCAATATCCCATCAGCCACCGTCGTACACGTCATCGTGTTTTTGCGGAAGTACCGGAATCGACCGTGCTGCTCTGCTATTTTGTTCATAAGACGCTTAGTGTCATTGTGTACGTAGTTTATATTAAATTATCGCTTTGCGTTTCTGTTCCAAATTTCCCATTCTAAAACGCTTATTGAATGGCAGCCCTTAAGTATGCAGGTATGGACGATACTGACAGTGAGGACGAGTTACCTCCTGGATGGGAGGAAAGATCAACGAAAGATGGATGGGTCTACTATGCAAAGTGAGTGCACTTCGTCAACCACGATTAACAGGCATTGGCACATGTTAGTCTGCCTTTTAAAAGTGTGTGTTTGCAAGTATTACTGTACACGGAAATGAGTCTGCACAACTGTATAACGCATACTGTATAGCATAATTTATTTTAAGTGTGCGTATGCTCTACGGTAGTCTTTTGTAATGACCTTTTATCTAATTGATGTTTTTGCTTTGTGTTCATAGAGTAATTACAATAAAATAGACACGCAATGATTACATTTTCTAACTTTTGTGTTCGTGCGTGTGCGTGTGTGTGTGTGTGTGTGTGTGTGTGTGTGTGTGTGTGTGTGTGTGTGTGTGTGTGTGTGTGTGTGTGTGTGTGTGTGTGTGTGTGCTATTAGCCACGACGAGATGAGAACACAATGGGAACACCCCAAGACTGGAAAGAAGAAACGTTGTGCTGGAGGTTTGATTTTTCTACTCCCACCACAGAGAGTATCAGCGTTTCGTTACAGTTTTTATTAAATTGTTGTAGTTGGTGTTCTTGTATATAATATCCCACAAAAGGTATGCCATGTATGTTCTTACGTCAAACAGATTTGCCATATGGCTGGGAGCAAAACACCAATGAGCACGGTCAAATAGTTTATGTCGAGTAAGTAGATTCATCATCATGCAGCATGTGTTTGGTACGATTCAAATTGATTTGTTTGTCTGCAATTGTAAAATTACTGAATATAGATGTATTTTTTTGTACAATATTTTTCTTACTGCCAGTCACATCAATAAGCGGAGCACTTACTTCGACCCCCGCCAAGTGTTTACTGTGGAGGATGTGATGGTGAAGCCAAAACGCTATGATGGTAACTCTGCGGCTCTGGAGATCCTTCAAGGTCGGGATCTCTCTGACAAGGTGGTCCTGATTACTGGCGGCAACTCTGGCATTGGTGAGTTCTATTTACGCACAGTTACAAAGGCATCTTGACTTAAAAATGCCCCACCTTACAAGTTTTTCCACTTTTCAGTCTTCTAAATGATTGCAGATTTGGAATCCTTGTTGAATTCCCTTTCCATCAATACTTGTTTTGTAAAAATCGACCCAGGTCTTCCTGAGGATCTAAAAGATGGTGGCCATACTTCTTTTTGCCAAAAATGTCAAAATTCAACAGGCGCTCCCAACCCCCTGCTCCGATTTATCTAAAATTTGAGATTTCGTGTTGTACCATCACTATCAACAAGTCGAACAAGTTTCATCCAAATTAAATAATAAAGTAAAGTGTAATTGCATATCCAACTAAGCGGTGTTGAAAAAGGAATGGATGGATGGAAAAGAAATATGGAGAGAGGCTAATAAGCAATGTTCAAAATATGTGGCATATCGATCTTGATGATGGAAAGGGGCGGTCCAAGATTGGTTATTTACTTATTTCCAAAAAAAAAAAACAATTGAAATTGCAAGTTAATTTTGTTTTCCTGAATCCAAAATATATAGAGATTTTTTAAAAGAGAAAAATGGGCCAACCGGGCCACGTAGCCCATTTAAGTGTCATGTCACAAGGCTTCTGTCTCTGATCCTGCTATTAACTGTGCGCTTCCCCCCCAAAAAAAGCAATTGAAATAGCAAGTTCATTTTGTTTTCCTGAATCCAAAATATAGAAAGATATTTTTTAAAAGAGAAAAATGGGCCAACCGGGCCACGTAGTCCATTCAAGTGTCATGTCACAAGGCTTCTGTCTCTGATCCTGCTATTAACTGTGCGCTTCTACAAAAGCACCACTGGGCGGCAGCGTAGTATCGCACGATAAAAGTTTGCGTCACAGCCGGGCATTTATCAGCATTAGCCCCCAAAGTGTAAGACAGACTCAACAAATCACCGCGTAATGCCGAACATGACTGTATTGAAGTTCATTAGCTGGGCTGAATTGCATGTCATTGTTAATCGCAACAAATGCATGTATAGCGTGCCAGCACAATTGTAAGTCACCATCAAATCCCTTGGAAACCAATGCATTTCCTGTTCACCCTTTGCTGGTTTTAGTTTGAACTTTGAACAGAGCAAAGTGTTGGTCTCCCCTTACAAACGTTGTGCTTTGTTCGGGACGGATAACGACAGCTCTGGGGAAATCAAATCAACATAAAATGCGTAATTGTCTTTATATTCAAATGCTTTGTAGAAAAGAAGTGTTGCAGTGCTGTCTAATTGCTGTATGTACATTATGAGATGGGGCACTATAGTAGATTTACAGCTGCCTTGGGACCTTGATGGAACAATGGAGCTTCTGAACTTAATTGCCTCCCTATCCTTGATGTTTCTCCCATTTATCTGTCGAGGCTCATATTAACAAATGGATTGTGTAAAGATGATATGCAGTCTTATGCAAATGTATCTTTTATTTTAATTCAAATATTTTCACTGTCAACAGACTAGAGAGTAAATGAATGTGGTCACCTTTAATAAAATACACTGATTGAAATGTATCTCCCTCTTTTAAAATACAAAATTATTTGTTGTATATTTTTTTCCCCTCAAATAATTTTTTGCGCATTTGGTATCCATCACAGAGAATGAATCCTGTCCGAAGACATCCCGCGTCACACCGTTATTAATACTTACTGTATCGTACAAATGGAAAACCTTTAAGAAACACATTTCAAGCATTGTGTACATCATGTTAAGTTTTATTAAATCATCCTCTCATGCCCTTTTGATTTCAAGACAAAAACTCAAAATAATCTAACTGACGCCCTGCCCTGCCCAAATTGGATGATGTAAGGGAAAAAAGCCTGGCAATTATTCTTTGTTCATCTGTCTAGTATTCAGTGGGTATAACGTCTGCAAACCGCTGTTCAAATGCAAGTGTTTTGTGATGTGGAAAAGAGACCGAGATAAATAATTTAAGATGATTCCACATTAAATGTGACCTATAGCCTGTACAATTCAACAAAAAATTCGGAATTAACCAGACACATTCAAAATTACATTAAATGAGAGTCAGCACGCACCTGCCTTTGCTTAACTCCTAATAAAGTTCAGCTGTTCTAGTAAGTTTTTCTTTTCAAATTTTTTTTTGTTCTTGTTGCCATTTAGCTGAACCTTGAAGATTTTGTGGTCACACTGTGTACATGGAGCTGTTCATGATTACCCTAACTTTGTCTAAGACCCAATTTCATTTTTTTTTCAAATGAGTCACACAAGTTATATATTAAGTCACATTTATAGTGGGAGAAGTTATGAAATTTAGTGAGCTGTCATTGTTTTAGAACTGAAAAATCTGGCATTTGATTATGTGTCGAGAGTCATCAAAACGTATGAGTGAGGGGGTACTCGTGGTATGACAAAAAAGGTTTGGGGGTACACGAAACCAAAATGGTTGGGAACCACTGCTATATAGTGTAATTTGAAGCAAACATTCAAGGGTTTTTGAATAAAAACGTGACTACATTCTGCAACCTGAAAAGCAGATAGTTACTCTGAAATAAAATGTTTATAAAAGCTGGAATGATCGGAGGGCCTGGTGTATAGTTTTCACCACAAGAGTGCACAAGAGGTCCACACTGTCGCTAAGCCTTCAAACTATCCAAATTGCCTAGCAAATGTCCAATTTTGCTTTTAAAAACATCATAATGAGAAGCAGAGTCCGCGTTTAACTTTTTTTTGTGTGTTTGTGCGTGGGTGTGATGCATTTAGTCCATATATAATCTGCTCTGAATAGAACCAAGAAATAGCTTTTTCTCCCGAGAATTATCAAACATTGTGCTTACAAGACAGCGACATTTTAAATACTTATTATACCCATATTAACATAACCTTTGTTTTACTCGACCACGTCTTAAATATGCAGCACCTCGTAATTAACAATACTCTTATAGTAATTGCTTCTACTTGTGTGCTCCTTTGACATTCCACCAGTGAAATGTGGTTATGCCAATTGGCTGGACCCACTTAGCATTTTAATGGCATCAATAGTGTTTTAATCCAAGTGTCAAGGCTATTTCCATTTTCTTGAGTACGTATTTCTCCGCAGGGGAATGTGACATTTTTATTAGGAATGAAAGGATATTATTTAATTAGCACATTTACATTTCATGTCTTTCATTTAGTTTCTTAATGCACAAGGAAGAAGAAGAGAGAGAGAGAGAGAGGGAGGGGAAAAAAAACGACGTATGGGAGTTTATTTACGCGTAAAATGTCAATTTTGTGGCCGGCCTTGAAGCAGAGTCACACTGAGAATAGGGACACTTAATTCGCTCTGTTTTGCCGAGGTGATCACGACGGCGGATTCCCCCCACATTAGTCTTCCTCACGCCGCTTTCCCATGTAAATGAAAAAGCACTACAAACCTGAATGGTGTTTTTAATCGTGATAATGGAAATGAATGATCTCATTTTGTTTTCTCTTTCTCCAGAGCCCTTCTCTCTCTCCTGCCTTGAAAGGTTTTCTCACTCTTATAGACCCGTGGTTGTACCTCCTCAATGATTTCTAAGTGGCTTTGACCTAGGCCCGAGCCCTCCTATCCATCCCCATTACACACACCTGCTCCAGTCCTAATTCCCCTCCGATGAAATAAACTCTTTGCTCATTTGCTGGTCAGGGCTCCATGGAACAGTTGTCCTTTAAGGACCAGTCTTGTGAAAAGCCTTTTTTTGTTTGAGTCAGTAAAAGACCGTGTTTATTTCGATTAATATCAGGGTTTTTCCTGTCTCAAATTGAGGCAGAGGTGGTACCATCCTGACCATGCACCACAATGTGTATGTATTCTATAAATTCAACTAACTCACTTTCTTTTACAGGAAACGTACTTTAAGTTAAGAGTTACAATACGAATATGACTATTATCATGTGAAAGCATTCATTTATTAAAACATATATAGAAGAATGATGGGCTCATAGTTTGCCTGGTGGGGCCACTTTTGTTTGAGATCATAGATTATTTTGAAGCAGCCTTCAAGCCTACTGTGGTCCCCGTCTACCTGTGCTCCAGTAGCACGCTGCAATGTCCTCAGTAAAAAAAAAACAATGTCTTTTTAATGTGTCCAGCCTATAGTTGGTTGTTGGCTGTCTCGCAAGGGAGTCAACAATTGCCTGCTGTGTTGGGGCGCAGTGCTTTTGGCATAAATAACAGTGCATGCCTTCCTTAGTGTGCGCGAGCCAGGTAAATTAATTTAGCCACTGCTTGTCAAAGCCACTGGCTCGTGTGTTTTTAGACAATTTGGAAAGAGGGATAAAAAATAATTTTTCAAACACGATTATGTTGGCTTTGTGTGTTTCTGCTCTTAATTGGAAACTGACTCATGTATCCTTGCAGAGGTGAGGTCACTTTTTACAAAAGTGGCTGATTTTCCCTGCCATATCGGCAACACTAAAAATCATAAGCGTTACTTTGACATGAAATCAACTTTTATTTTAATAAACAAGATGTGCTTGGATTCAAACCCCCCCCTGCAATATTTACCTGTTTATTGCATCTGCCATAGAAGGCAAAGGCTGGTGATCTTAATGACATAATTTAGTCATAAAGTGTCGACTGTCTGCTTTCAAATATTTATGGAATATTTTTGTTGATCTTGTGTGCTACATGACTGATTTTTTTTCTTATTTTCCTTTATTTAAGAGCAGTTTTCATGTTGTAATAGTGTATGCTGTTTTCGTGACTTTTAATGACATCAAATGCACATTTTAGGAACAAAACCTATGCTTCAGTATTTTATAGTTGGTTATTATAGTGGTACTTGGAGTGCTAAGTGTTATTTTTAGGCGGTACTTTTAAAAAGTTTGAGAACCACGGCTCTACTCGATTTAAATTCATGGTCCTACCTGCCATGTGCTCTTGTTGTTTATGTGCTGGGTCAATGCATGAACTACAATAAATGAAGCAAGAAATGATACGGATTTGGGAGGAAGCGCTTCATAATATTCTGCGCATCTGTGTACTTTTTCGAATGTTATTCATGAAAGACTAACATTGTTCCATGTTTGTGTTGATCCCAGTGTGGTGTGGGAGAGGATTAGGTGTCAGAGCTGGTGCTCTCCTCTCTCTGGATGGAGAGATCTCTAAACATATTCAGTGAGTCGCAGCGTTGCGGAGAGCCTCGGTGTATAGATTATTTGAAAAAAGAAAAAAAAAACGGTAGCCCGGCTTTGTGGCTGATCATTAGATTGAGGCAGATTTGTTAAGCATAACTGCCATTAAATTGGCTGCAAAGCTGTGGTATTTACCGCACCACTGTTTATGAATAAGGACCCCCCTCAAAGACTGGCGCAGCCGTGCGTTAAAGCAGAGCGAGGGTAAGGAGGCAAATGCATTATTCATAGCGGGAGGAAGTAGATGGATAAAAAGATGTTCCTGGCGAGAGTGGCATGTCTGCGTCTTATTCCGTGTGTCCTGGAGCATTTCCGAGTGGCTGCCTGTGGCTTAGATGGCATTCACAGTTTATCTGTGATCATATCCAGCAGTTTTATAGAATTTTGCCTAGATGTTTGTGGTGTGTGTTGGATTCTAGATGCGTGAGGAAGTCAAGATTTTTTTTTCCTGGCTTTTTCGCTACCTTTTGTTTATTAGCCAAGCAATGAGCATGTCGCTCAGTTAGTCACATTAAATGCAACTTTCGAGAGATGTTTGGAGACCAGTCTGAAAGAGCTGATGTGACGTGAAGTGAGCTCAACTTTTGAACTTTTGCCTTCAGCATACAATAAAAACAAAGGAATTGCTGTTTCAATACTTCTGAAAAGGACTGTAGATGCACAATGGTGAAGAATCACCACACTAGTGGGTGGCAGCTAGGGTTCGAATCTCAGATACTCACCCACGTTCCAAAAACACTGTCAGGTAATGCTGTGCAAGACCATGATGAGAGATTGTGTCCGGATTTTTTTTCAGGAGGTTGACACGGAGGTTCAGAGCAAGGATAGGGGGGTAGGGTTTAGACAGCAGGGGACAGGGAGGGGTAATAGAACCACTTCAGCGCTCTGGCCTGGAACAGCTCAACCTTGGGCAGTAATTACGAACCATACATCCCACTTTTGGGGTGACATCTCCCTCCTTATGGGCTGATGGAGGGGAATTAAATGAGATCTTAAAAGTCTGAAGGAATGGGTGTGTATTGGGCGTGTGCTTCTATCTTGGGGTAGAAGAACCAAATTTTGAAGTGCACATAGCACTGAGACATTGTGAGAAATTTCCCAAATCCATCCATCAACGGATATTTGGTAGAAGTATACTCTTTTTCACATTCTGGCAATGGCTCTATATTTATGCCATGCCTCAATCAGTCGCTGCGTTCAACAGATAAACTGCCTCAACTAGCCAAATGCTCAGCAGATGTGGTATCTGTAAAGCCAAAGTATACAGTGACATTCAAAGAAATTGATGATTTTTTTCAATGTGGAGCATAGCATGCTATCAGTCTGTAAAAATATACAATACAGTGTTCCCCCGCATAGCCAAGTTTCCCTACTCAGAGAGCCATATATTTACAGATTTTGTTTTGCCTTGGAATCGTGAAAGTATTGCTTTGGGTTCCATTTTGTGGCATATCGGTGTCAAAGGTTGTTGTTGCCTGCGTTGAACTGGGAGGGGGAATTGGGAGGTTATTCTGCATGTGAGCGTTTGGGTGTGAGTTGTGGCCTACAGCAGCACCTTGCGAGTGTTTTCATTTCTTATTTGTGGGGTTGACTGTCCAGCTCAAAAACTGTCTACAAAAGCTTTTGGACCTGCTGCGGTGATGGTCATGTGACGTTTCGTTTTAATCTTAGTACTATATACAATTGTATTACAAGATTTATTGGTAAATTGTTTTGAGAATGCGCCAACATGTACCAACCTAATTACAGTGTGTATGTGTCAATATATCCATAAAGGAAAAATACACAAGTACACAAGATTATTGTCGAACAGGGGTGTCAAACTCATTTTTGTCGTGGGCCACTTTGGAGTTACTTCTTCCCTCAGAGGGCCTTTATATGACAGTGAAACCACATAGAATTTTAATCGTCTCATCGCATTATTACTTGAGCACAACAAATTAATGGTTTACTAGTTTTGAAATCACTCAAGTCAGCTATAATAGTTTGTTCAATTATCGTTGAAGTGAGTGTAAACAGGGTAACACAATTATTGCAAAATCTCAATGTTATTTGTTACACTGACAATGTGACATGTCGGTGCACATTTTAGCAAGGATCATGCGCGTTGACACACATGATTTGCTTTCGTAGGTCACATAAAATGACATGGTGGGCCGGATCTGGCCCGCGGCCTTGAATTAAGAATATAATATAAAAATCTATTTACCATATTTCTAGAGATCAATTCAAAAGTGAAGTCACATTATTACAACACACAGGGCAGTAGTTTCATTGTTTTATATTTGTATGTTTTTTTTAATGATAGTTTTGCTTATCGCTAACAGTTGAAAACTCCAACTTGACCATCTCAAGAAACATTTTAAATGAACACATTTGGTAGGAATTGGTCATCTCCCATGTTCTCAATGCATGTGTATGCAATTTTTGAAATGAACTTCTGAAACAAACTTTTTTACCACTATTTATTGAGATATACCCGTAAAAGTGGGTTTGTGGCTAGTTCGGATGAGATGTGAGAGTGAATGGCATTTTGCTCCATCAGTCTTGATGAGCCCCGAAAATGTACCATTAAACCTTCTAATGTGAAGGTCTGAGAATTTTAATGCGTAAACGAATTTGACTGCAGAAAATTAAAACCCATAGTCCAAGAGAAATAGAGAATTAAATTGTGTAATAAACTGTCACACATCCATAACATTCATTCCTCGCTTCAGAAGTAAGCACACGCGGGCAAAGACATTTTATACTTTGTCTTACAGTTAAAAATGGCTCTAATTCATATGAGAAGTGATTCTTTGTCAGCAAAGCAATGCAGTCTGTTCATGTGTTGCGCTCTGAGCACCTCTTGCGCTCTGCTGAGAGCGGACCGTGGGAACTTGACATATTTACCCACAGGTCTTGTAATGATCTCAACTGACTTGTGTTTGTCCAATTGTACTACAGAGCTTATTTTAGTTAAATGCCTCTTTGGATGCAGATCAAGAGTGAGCGGGAGCAGGCAGGCGGCTGCGGTGGCGGCGATTGCCAAATAAAGCCGCTCGCTCACTGACGGGGCTGGTAATGATCTCATTACCCTGAGCCAATACACCTGTGTACGGGGTTCAGAGAAGGGGTGGCGGGCCACAGAGGACAAACAAAGCGTGAAATCACTAAATCACACTCATTATTGGGGGTGGGGGGTGGGGATATCTGAAGGGCCAGGATCCTAATGTACCATGAAGAGCATTCGTTGCTTAATGGACATTTTACACCATTCTTTTATGCCATATAGTAAAACACATTTTTAGCAGTTGTGGTGCTTTTTTATTTTCTGATTAGTACAGTGTCAAGTACACCAGATCCAGCACCCAGCACCCAGCACTGCATGTATATTTCATAATGAATACAGAGATGTGAATCAAAAGAAAAATGTTGATGTAATATACTGATTTCTGCGGTGTGTTTGCGCCCATGGTTGGTTGGGCATCTGTACATTTTTTCAGAGGGTGATGGAAATGTTTGCGAGGAAATAGCTGTGCGTTGAATTCTGGGGGGAAAATCCACTGTTGATTAATCGTGCCTTGAAGCAATTGAGACAAAACGGAATGCAGTACTCCAGCAGAGGGGCTGTTGATTATTCACGATCAACTAGGGGTTGAATGACTAAAGTTGTTTTAGAGATAACTTTAATCTGATGAAGGTTGAGTCGTACTCGATTTAATCGATGACTTTCATGGATTTCATGTCTCTTATATGTCGGTAAATGAACAAACAAAAAGTATTTGTCGAAAATAATTTTTGCACCAATTGCATAATTCTGGCGCAGAGTTTGGGAGTCACTGCACGAGTCAGTCGCTCCTGGGCTACTAATGCACCCTGAAAGACTCAGTGAGATGCATTAGTTTTCCTTGAGCGAGGTAACCTGTAGTGCCATTCCACAGGCTGGCAGAATAGCGCATTTTGTAAAACAGCTTTTGGCGACCTACCGAAGCAAAACTGAGAAAATAAATGCGCGCATGTGACCTCTCGTCATGTTCCATCATCAGACTACAGTGGCGAAACAGGCTCCCATTGTTGTACATTTGACCGAGAACTCATTTGAGCGTCACCCTCTCTGCCGCGTAGTCTGTAACAGCACCGCTCGGTCTCTTGTTATTTCACAATTAATGTCGAGCCCTTGTTATTTGTCACAGCAAATACACGGCTCCGGTGACGCCGCCTGTTGTTGCTGCCATATTCTAATTTGTTCTCCATTATGGAAAACACTGGCGCTCCTTAATTTCACTTTCATGGTATGTACACACAACAAGTGAGGGGGAAGAGGCATTGTTGTTTACCAGCAGCCAGCGCTCGTGTCCACATGTCAAAGAATTCTTTTACTTCATGCTGTTTTTAGGTTTGAGAAAAAAATCACTCTTAACAGACCACACAGCATGGTATAATCTTTCATTTTTAACTTTTAGAGACAAGACAGAATCTGGCCTTTTCTTTTTTTGTCTTATGTATGGTCTCGCGTTTAAAAAAAAATTGGTCAAGATGTTAAAAATCCATTTCTGTGTATCCGGCTTCAGGTAAATGCGGGAGCCGAAGTGAAGACAATTCTGTTGGCAAACCAATATGGTCTTAGAGTTTTCCATACTTATATGATTACACAGGAGAACAAGGAGCACTTTGAAGAATTTTGTGTAAAAAAGCAAAATCATCATCCCCACTCGCCTGTGGGGAAAAAAAAAAACGCTTCACTCCCAAACAATATAAGTCCAAGTTTTTGATCAAAAAAGTTCACAATCTCATTTGTTATAGACTCTCTATGAACATGTCCTGTTTATTGAATCCTGCCGGTCTGTCTGCCTATTGAAATTAGGTATTTAATCTCTGTCTGTGTCACTCTTCTCCTTCTCCCCCTGTCATGTTGTTTTTATTTTCCCCATTTCCCGCGGGTGGAATGATTGCCACTCTCCAGCGCAGTCCCCTCCATTACACCTAATAACGAGTCATATAATTTAATTCCATGCTTCACTTGTCAGCGCGGCACGCTTCCAATCTGACTCCAATTTTGGTTTTTAATAGATATTGGTCTTTAACACTCTCCTCACAAGTAGGCCTCCCAGTTTTGCTCTTAATGAAAATCAGATTAGGACCTATAATCTAATTACAGTTCATATTAATCCGCCCTCTGATACAGTCCTGCCTTGCGGTGGACCCTCTTTGCCACAATCATTTATGTTGGTAGTTTGTCAGTCAACGCGCTTGGCGGATACGTTCGAGCCAATTTAAAGGTGGGAGTTAGCAACGTAGCAGCTCTCACAAGACTGGCAGTAAATGTCACCGGAAATAAGAAAATACGGTGAAAGTTGATCTCGTAAATTAATTCAACCTACGGCTTGAAATGACCCATTTCGACTTGTAATTTGGAAATGAACTTCTCTGCCTTCTATCTCTTAGTTTTTGTCACTTTTATCGGTAGTGCGTGATTTGGCTGGAGCCACGCAGTGCTGTAGTCGCAGACTGATAAATTCTCTGGCTATCAGCCGACCGCGTTTCATTTCAGAACTGTGGCCTTATCAGTGGCCCTTTGATGCCGCCAACTGTCACCACACTAAAGGTTCAGTTTGTGGTTGATTGTCCATTTGACTCCCTCTATTCTTAGCCGTGTTTGTCATAATTACCCCCATCAATATATAATTACCAACATAATTAATATCCGATGCCCCCTGCATCCCGCCCTATAACGAGATGACATAACGAACGGGGCAATACCTTCTTCATAGCCAACAGTCACATCCTGAACTTTATCTTCTCGGGCGAGAGGAAATAGACCAGAACCACAATAATTCAATCAGTGTCATCACTTCTGAGAGAAATGATTAGCTCTCTGCGCCGAGACCACTGGCTCACTCTGTGAAATAAATTACATGAAAACTTGATAGTGATTCTTACTGGCCCTTCCTCCTATATTTAATCCGACCTCTGAGAATCACTTATCTTCCACTTTGAAGCATCTCATATCAAAAAGAAAAAATAATAACAATAAAAAGTAAAATATTGCTTCTGTCCTGATGTTTCAGGCTTTGAGACGGCCAGGTCTTTTGCGCTGCATGGCGCCCATGTTATCCTGGCCTGCCGAAACCTGTCCCGGGCCAACAAGGCTGTCAGCAGCATACAAGAGGATTGGGTAAGTTGCTCAGTGTAGCCTTAAATTTTAACTGTTGAATGGATAACAGGGTTCTACATTAACAGTGGCTCAATGACCCGAGACCACTACGTGACTGTGTCGGGCCAACTGAGGTTTCCTGCCACTAATGATCAATTTCATATTTTGAATTTGATCAACTTAAAGTGATCAACCATCATTCCTCTTTTTACCGTGAGGCGCACAGTTTTTTGTGCCTCAGGTTAAATCCTTTTATAAGGAATGGATTGGACAAGATATACAGAACAGAAAATGTCAAATGTTTAAAATCCAGTTAGATTTTACACTGCAAAAAATAATAATATTTTCTTAAAGGATTTAAAAAATGCATGATAAAGACACTAAATATAAAATAATAATTGAAAGTAAAATATCATGAAATGAACAGGGCCAGTGCAGCTTCTGACAGGGCCACCAAAACATTGCTCATGGTGGCTCAACAAGGTGACTGCCCAAAAAGGGCTCAATGTAGGACCATTGATAAAGTGAGTTGATTTCAAATCAATTTTGCCGATTGAAATGAATGAGTGTTTGAAATGAATGCATATGTTTGAATGATTTCTCACTGAAGCAATATGCTGTCATATAAAACTATACATTTTCTAACTGTTGCATGAATGACATGAACAACTTTGAGTATCTCATGCTCTCTCTGTGTGTGCGCACCTTGGTAACTAAATAATCTTATTCAAGAGATTTGAACAGGCGGGTTGGTGGGGCACAGGGGTGAGAAGGAGCATCTGATAATTACCCAAGATTATTGCTTTAATATCGTTTCGCTTGCGACTCGTCCGCAGATTTACGAGTGTGGGAAAATAAACAAGTGAAATGCAGCCGCTGGAGCAGAAAGAATATGCCATTAGTGCTGGCTTGATTACAGAGAGCATCAGCAGAAGAGGAGGATGAGCCAGCCGAAACGGAAAAAAAAAGAAACATTCATGAAAGTGGAAGAGTAGATCTTCAGTGTTGAAATGCAACACAACCTCTAATTGAAGGATGCCCCTGGGGCTGGCAGTTTTGTTGCAAAAGCCAGTGCATGCAGTCGAAGAATGGAGCAAAAGATTTTCTTGACTTAAGAGTGACCCAATTCAAGAGTTTTTCAAGATTTGTTGTCAACATTTCAATTAAGAGCAAGCTTCATTGCCACAGCTTGAGTGATCTGAATGAAGATTGAAGGGTCCTGTAATGCCCTAGCATGTGGGCAAGGAGAGCCAAAGGTGCTGATGCACATTCGGATCTTTATTGAACAGGACATTCAAACCAGCAAATACAAAATGAGAACACTCACATGGAGCTGCGACTCCCGCTTTTGCTGCAACTAACTAGGGGCCTGAAAGGCACACATCCAACACACAAAATTACACAGCAAATCTTTTTGGGATGTGTGTGGGAATTTTCATATTTACAGTGAGAGGAACATTGACTATCTCCTACGGGATGTTGTTGCGATGTTGATTTTTTTTTTTGGTATAAAATTGGGTTCCCTAGACAGCTGGAAATAATTTCCAATCCAGTCTTTTCATGTCCACATCGCCATCTCTCAAATGCTCCTGCCTCACATCCTCTTAGGAACCACTTGGCAAATACCCAAAGTGCCTGCTTGTCTTCGTGTGTGTGAGATCATTTGATTACTGGAGCAGATCATATAATATGACCAAAACTGCTAAATTCCAGATTTTCTAATATTTCTGTGTGGGGGCTATCACATATTTAAAAAAAAAACTTTTAAGATTTGAAAAAAAATCCTTATGTGTGCACCAGGCCTTAAACACATTTTCAGATGTGGGCAGATCAATAATGGAAAAAACTATCAAAACATTTTCAGTAATTCCCAAAACAAAGTGCAAAACATAGCATAGATGGGCTAATGAAACTCGCATCAATGTTGCAGTAGTTTAATAATGATGCACAAAGTTCTTTAACATTCAATCACTGTATGTTTTTTAAGTATGAGGTGTATTGTATTAAAAAAAAAAACATGTTGGAGGTTTTCTTTTTTGGAGGGGGGTGGGGGCGGCAGGAACGGATTAATGTTAATTCCATTCATTTCAATGGGGAAAGATTGTTTGAGAAGTGATACGCACCACGAGACGATCAAATTAAGTTTTGACCTTGGATGAATTAAAATTTTAAATCAAGGTACGCCTCTCGCGAAGATTCACTGTACAGGTCAAATCCTGAATTATACTAACTGAAAACCATTGGGTTCCTGAGATTCTAGTGTATGCTGAGTCCTCCAAAGTCCTCTGAAGCTTGCTTCCTTCTCAAACGGAATCTCCCCTCGCCCCACATTTACAGGCTAATGAATAAAAGTCACAATATCAGAATCAATCTTTGCCCCTCTGCTGACATTATTAATAGATTCAGCAGAAGAATAGAGAGTAGGATTAATCTTTAAGATGATGGATGGACTTCGCTCGCCTTCCCATGCTCCTGCACTGAGGTCGTTGTGATAAGAGGGTATATTTTGGGGTCCGTCGTACAAAAGGTCATCATATCTACTTCCAGGTGTCCCTCCCGAGTTCCGCTCCGACTGCCAGGAGTGGAACTGCTCTCCCGATTGCACGGGACCTCTCACCTCTAACTACAATGCTTAAACCATTACTCTGAGCTGCCTTTTTCTTTCCTCGACGCTTGCCTCGGACTGTGTGGGCCAATGTTGCCGTTGAGCGTTACAGTGTAGTGCCGTATTCTGACAGTAGGAAGAATAATGGGGCTAGGGGGGGTCACTGCGAGATAATGGGCAGGTCAGAACAGCCAGTGGCTGTTCGGAAGAGCAGGGTCAGAGGGCTTATCCTTCCCAGCCGCATGGGCCGCGCTATGCCGAGAACGGTGACAGTTGGAGAGGAAAAAAAAGGCACACACTTAATAGAGCATTCGAGGGGATTTGATTTTTGATGCGGACAGATGGGCCAGGACGGTCGTAGATCAGGTCATCTTCGGGGTTAAATTCGGTATGTACGTAAAATAGTTTTTCAAAAATAATAAAATGTTAATTCTCATATTAATTTATTTAAATGTAGTTAATTTCACAATATTGGATAATTTAAATAAAAATGTACGTATTATATATGTTAAAACAAGCATTTGTATTTATTTACTGTATATATTTTGTCCATTTTATTTATTATGATGTCTATGTAAGACTAAGTATTGTGAAAACATTATATAGATCAGATTTATTATTATTATTATTCTTGATATTATTCATTTAGCTTTTTAATTAATTAATTTTTAGTAATTAACTAATTATTCAGTAAAATTAGTAGATGGAAAACATTTTCAATGAATGGTAAAATAATGGATTACTTTCATATTTTCATTTAAACAAGGACAGATGGGCCATGTTAATTATAAATTAGAACAATTTAAGTCTAAATGTGCATAGAAAATATCCAAGTTTATTTATGATAGAAATAACTCAAATGTTGTACCATTAATCTAATCCTTAACCTATCATTTAATGAAAACAATGGAAGATTAAAATGGTAATATAGATGTATATGTTAACACAATATCATAGTAGAGCGCCATATTGTAAACTAATGGTTTATTAGAAGTACCAAGAACTAAACAGAGGCTGAGAGGGGATCGAGCCTTTTCTGTTGCTGGTCCCTCTCTCTGGAATGACCTCCCACCGAACATTCGTCAAGCTTCCTCACTGCCCATCTTCAAAACCCTCCTCAAAACTCACTTGTATTCTCTGGCTTTCGACTCAGCATGACTTAAATTTGTTCTTGGTTTTACTGTTTGGTGCTTTCTACTGTCTTTATTACCGATTTGTTTTACTGTTTATTGTATATGTTAAATTGCTCCATGTACAGCACTTTGTATGCGGCAATGGCTGTTTGAAAGTGCTCTATAAATACAGTTGACTTGACTTGACTTGACTTGACTTAAATTATGCAACTGTATGCAATGGAAGGATGCAAAAATCTTTTTAGCCATTATTATGAAAATTCAAGACCATTTTGCACCTTAGTCATGCCTGGAACTCTCTGTCCCCTGGCCTCTGTATGAGGGAATTATGATTTAAAACAAATCTTTTGGTTATTTAGCTTTGGGACAAAACATCTTGCACTTCTCCACCACAGAAAACTTAAGACAATATTCAACTATAAATAAATATAAAATGTTGTGAAATTGACCGTGTCAATATAAAATATTAATTATTCCTAAAACATATCTATATTTATTTGTCTGCACTGCAGTTATTTAATATGTCCACGTGAGATGCATATTTTATATGTTCAATGTGTAATTTAAATATAAAATTCTAATTTCATTAATTACTTCCACCGACAAGCTTTCATTAAGCCGCTCTGAAATGACCTACCTGACACCATTAGCATCAGGTAGCCGTTCGATGGGGAAAAAAAAAGTGACATTGTTCTGTGGTGCTTGACCTTTGCCCTGTATACTTTACATACATACATGCCCCGCTTTTCCTCTCACTGCTCCTCAGCGATTCTGCTCACAGTACAGGGCTAGGTTAACTTCCCGGTTAACCACCAACATGTTGCCCGCTTGTCGGAGATTGAGTTTTCCTGATTGCTTGTAAAATTCTGCTTATCTTTGACTCTATCGTCTGTCTCCCAGGGCTGTAATAGACTCCCCAGAGGGGCGCATCATTGCATGCAAGGCCCTTTCTTCCCCAAGTTGCATACAAAACACGCACCCACACAAATGTGTAATTTATTTATTTTTCCAAAAATGCTTAGCCACCCCCCAATGCCCCCCACTACGCTAGTCGACAACACATGCTAATGAGGTTCTTTGTAAAGGCGTTAATTAGTAAGTCAGTCACTGATTGCTGTGCTTGTTTTTGTTTGTGAATGTGTGTGTGTGGGCGGGGGGGGGGGGGGAGTGAGTTGGGGGTGTTATTAATATGACCATGGAATGGCCGCTGTGGAGAGTTCTGTGCTGTCAAGAGTCTGCTGTGGAACCAATTAGGCTAAAGCACGCTGTCCACCGAGGCTGTTGGGGAGGAGAAAGTCTTGTGCTTGCAATGTCAAGCAGCAACATTAACACGGGTCAGATAGGCGGATGGCGCACACACACACACACACACACACACACACACACACACACACACACACACACACACACACACACACACACACACACACAGCTATAGATGACTCTACGTCTTTGGAGCCTTGTCATTTTTGTCAAGTAGAATGACAAAGCCTAATAATACTGAACTGGACAACTGCGAACAAATTATCGTACTGTCAGGGACTCTCACCTGCACGTATAGCGATAGCACACAGACAAATTAAATGCAATGGAAAAACTTCAACCCCCTGATATTCTTATCGTGAAGCGACCTTCTGTATTATTTTTTCTTCCTATGTTTCCAATCGGTCTGTGCCAAACGAAGTAATGAGTTCGCTGTCTCAACGATGGAGGAGAGTATGGGTAGTGGATTGAAATGAATCAACTTGGACAATCGGTCAACCACGGTCAATATGTTGTACTTCCATCGGAGGGAGCCAGACCAGAGATGAAATCTATTGACAAGTCGGACCAGCGATTGGTCGGAGTTGCAGGAGCGCCATGGGCCGATGATGAGCCAGGCGGCGACAAATTCCCTGACATTCTGGGACATACTTGTCCGACCTCATTGCACCCACGCTCAAGGGCTAAATTCCTACACTCAATGGCATAGTCTCCAGCTGACTGCGAGCTTTGACATGACAAATGACATTAGCTGTTTGCTGAAGACTCTACACATCTCCCCAAAAGGAGGCAACCAATTCTAATGTACAGTATATGACTTTGATTGCTACAAGGAATAGGCACACCTCCCCGGTCCTCCCTAAATCAAGTTAAGAACGTAAGATAAACTTGGTGCGATCATCCAAATAAGAACTAGTTTGCCGATTGAAAACTAAAGAACAGTTCCGCAGGGATCTGCCACGAGCTCCTACTTTTCCTGAGTAATGTTCTGATGATGTAATGTTTGGTTCCTGGTGAAAAGGCCAACTTGTAGCAAGTGAGAGACTCTTTCCCTGATTAGACAGTGGGGGAGGGTGGGCTGCAGCAGACGGTGAGGTTTGTGGGTTATTGCTGGACGTCAACCGGGCGGTCATTGAGGTGGAAAGGCTTTGAATAGTGTTCATAACCTCCTCCAGGAGGTGCTCGTGTCTGTCGAGCAGTCCTCCCTGAGCGCTGATGGCTGAGTCTGAGTCTCCTGGGTCCATGACTGTCCAGAACATAAATTTTAAAATCCTTCAAATACAAAAGTGGAAACTAAAATCACCCAGTAGGCAGTGAATGGCACAAAGCAACAACACAGAGCATGGTTGGATGTGGCAGTGGTAGAGCGCCCGATGAAGAGGCATGTGAGGATACTAGATGTTCTCAGGAGGAGTCACTGAAGAACCAGATCTTAAATACTGAAAGACCCCAGATCATGCCTCACCCAGTAACAAAAGAAAGGTCAACGTAAATGACAAAATAAATAACCAAAGCGGCCACAACACAAACTGTGTCTAATATTAACACACCTGAAACTTTTTCAAACCTGTTAAGTACAGTTCAGTTGTATTTAATTTGAAATAGAATCCAGTTGCATTTAATCGATTAGAACTGTTTTCAAATATTAGTTTAGGTTAAAAAAAATTTACTTAACTAATGGCCAAGTAATAGTAATTGAAAATGTTCTTTTTTTTAGGTATATAATTTGTGTAATAAGTTTGGAACCAGTGTTCTAGAATGCCGCTCGACTGTGCTCGTTAAGATACGTACAGGCATTGAAACCCCATGTAGTCTTACCCCTCGCTATCCCTTTAACGCACAGGTGTCAAAGTCAAGGCCCGGGGGCCAGATATGGCACCCACGTCATTTTCTGTGGCCCGCGGGAGCAAATCATGTGTGTCAACTTTCATGATTCTTGCTGAAATCTGTACTGAAATGTCAAATAGTCATGGGTAATAAATAACGTTGAGATTTTGCACCGGCCCGAAGTGGCCCACGACCAAAAATGAGTTTGACACCCCTGCTTTAACCTGAACTTGTGGGTCCAGGGAGTGAGGTGTACTAGTTGATGTTGCGTGTGCGTTTGCCTGTGTTTGTCTATTTGCCTTGTGCATAACCTCCCGTGGCAGCCTGACAGACCGCGTTGCCCCCGCCGGCCAATATGCCATGCCGCGCTCTTCCCGCTGAGGCCGACGGGAAGTGACACATGCGAAATGCTGACCTGGTTGCTCGCAGCCCCCTCCAGGGCCCTCAGGATGCTGAGTTTTTCGTCACCGGACCCCTCTCTTTTGTATTGCAAATCAAGAAAAGTTGTGTCAGATGCGCTGGCGCCTTTGTTTCACCTTGATTTGAATACCTGACCTGGAACTGAACTTGGGGTTCATATTGCTATTGTTATGGTTGTCAGCTGTATTATGCCAAAACCAGTAACGTTTTTTTGTCCTATTCTTTGTGTATTTCATTTTAAAACAACAAGATTTATATTGATTTTCAAGTTTCAAAAATCTGTGGCCTTCTACTGCAAACAAAATTAGTAATACAGTATACTGAAAATGGTTACATTTAAATATCAATCATTTGAGTGAGTCGCACAAAAGACTCCCGTATTTGGAGTTGACCTTGCTTTGTTTTTATATGTTTTGTTGACTTGCATTTTTAAGAGCTCAATCTGCTCTTTTTCGGGTTTCTGTGCGTGATAGAAAAGGTTAGTTGTGTCTGCATTGAGGGGACGGAACCTTCTTGTTCCTTAGCTTGCATACGACACTTTTCCGCTCGCCATTGGACGAACTCGAAATGTAACCAGAGCAAAGATGTACCCTCTCTTTTTGGGAGAAGTGCCTCTCTCGGGCTGCATGGAAACCTGCCTCTGCCTGTTGCGATGATGATGCAACTTATTTTTCAGGCACAACTATTCTGCCTTCGTTATCCTTCAGAATCAAACCCCCTCACGTGTGTTCAATAATATAAAGCAACGTCATGTTGCAAAACCAGGCGAGCTGCCGTAAAACAAATGCCATTAAGATGATGGATGTCGCAAAATAAAACCAGAAGCATGGAAATGTCGTTTCTCATTCTTTTTTGGCACTTAGTTAAGTGTATACATGTTAGCAAAAATCATACTGTGGATGGAAGGAGTTGACGCTGGAATTCCCAGCATGCCTTGAGGTGTGCTTTTTTTGTTGTAAATCGTCATTAATCATCACGTTTATTTTTGCTAGTTAATTCTTTCTCAGTGTAGAAGTAGTATTAGTCGTTATGTGCATTCACCAACCTTATTTATTATTTTTTTCAATGAACTGTTTAATTTTGCACCATAGGTTTGTGTTTGGTGGTTTATCACTTCCCCGGTTTGTTTTTCAGTAAGACAAAAGTCCCACTCTTTGCAAGAGTCAGTTATCTTCTTCATTGCTGCTATTGCCACGAGCCTGTGGAGCCATTTAATTGCGACCAACATTTGCAGAGGCTTCCTTGTAGAATCTGCGGCCCTCTTCCTTGCTTACAATTAACATTGAGAATCCATTTGAGGTGGTACTTAGTGTAAAAAGTCTCAGAATCACTTCTATAAATTGTCGATTGATGTGAATGTTTGTTTGAATATCATCTTAGGCGTAGAAAAATAAGTACTGTAGTATGTTTCCGGTAACATGAAATTTCAGCATAGGGTCGGTAGGTCGGACAAAGCTTTTTTTTTTTTAAATCTTTTTTTCTCCCTCCCTCCCCCATCAAAAACGTAAACAAAATAACCATAAAACATAAAACAAGGAGACATTGAAACCAGTGCCGGATGCTCGTCTGTCAAAGAGGGGAAGCTCAATTTTGGTCGACATCATAAAATGTGTCCGTTTATTTATACGCGAATTCTACTCTAGCTCCGTTGCTTTTCAAGAAAATGATCTGTGACCCTGTCATACCAACAAGGCATCTTTTCCCGGTACTTAATTAGTGTCCTACAACTATAGGAACTACAATAAAACCCACCAGAAATAAAAGATTAATTTGTCGCTAGTTGTTTGTTTACAACAAAGAGTGTCGCTAAAATGATTAGGAGAAGTCTCCAGCTCAACTCGGAACAGAATGCGAGTTGAAAAAAATGCTCACACGGATGCCTACACTAAAAGCTCGGTGATTGGCTCATTTCAATGTCAATCACTAAAAGCTCAGTGATTGGCTCATTTCAATGTCAATCGAACTGGCACACAGGCTCAGACAGATCATCCAATCTGATGCAGAAAAGCCTGGCGTCCGGTACCCTCCCACTGCCATCCAGTCCCAGAGACGCCGAACTCCGTGGGCAGGACAAAAACCAGTTTGTATCCAATGACTCGCCTCCGTTCAACGCATTGGGACAACCTACCCTGAACTCACTACCGTTTAAAGCACAGCGAAGCATCGTAACCAGTAAGAAGAAGCTGATTCGGAGCAAAAGTTGAGCACGTTCTAGCACATATTTAGTCAATGACATGTACACACAATGACATTTACATTCATATATTTCATCACTTATTCTTTGACATTTTAGGGGAAGCCGAGCTTCCCTTGCAGTCCAAGAGCAATCGCCACTGATTGAAACCCCCGCCAAAGGCGGCGAGAGAGTTGGGTTCCCAGCGGCTGGGTGTTACAGCCATCTCGTTACCTTTGCGTCCCGCGTCCTAGATGGCCCGTGGTGTTCGTCAAATAGTTCATTGAATCTTTTCGATACAGCAGTGGATGCTATTTTGTTAATATTATGGTGCGAGCATGCGACTGCAACACACAAAACGCGGTTTAAACTGTTGTCGGAGATAGTGGCCGCCGCCATGATTCAATGTTGTTGACAGACGACAGGGCAAACGACGCAACGTGAATATCGTGAGAGTTTGCACCAATGTAAACGCTCTAAATTCATATTTCCTTTTATTATTTATAATTTTGTCTGTGGTTTTATTGTTCTTGGTTTTAATAATAATAATAATTATAATACTCTTTATTTATAAGCACCTTTCAAGACACCCAAGGACACTTTACAATAACAAAAACACAAAACAATATGGGTTGAGCAGCGGCAGCCAAATGCCTCACTCAACCCGAGTGTTTTGGACATCTCCACGGGTTTTATTGTTCTTGTTTTGATTGTAAAGCGTCCTTGAGTGTTTTGAAAGGCGCTGAAATACTATTATTATTATTATTACACAAAAATGTAGAAGGTTTGAAAAAAAATGCAGACCGTAAAGTTTTTCTTCGAGGTAGAAATTCTCGGTCGGTCGGGTTACCGGAAACACACTACTTTCTTTTCTACGCCTTATGTATGGTAATATTGGACGAAAGCCAAAAAAACCTATGCCGAAGTCTAGTTTTGCTGATACATCACTGTGGAAGAAAGCTTAGTTAAATCCAGTTGAAATGATTCATCTGTGATTCTTTGACTTAAGCAGACTCCTTTCGAATACCCCCCGGCCCCCCTCTCCCGAGACTATATTGACATCATACCTGCACCTCCACGTCTTTGTTCTGTCCCAACTTCATCCTCGAGTCTCTGCAGCATTCTTAATTTCCAGGATGTGACACTGCGCCGCCTCTTGTCAAAGTTGCGTACGTCAGCTTCTCCGGGGAGACCTTTTCATCAGTCTTTTCCCTGCTTATTTATTTGTTTGCATTTTTCCCTGTGTTGTGTGTCTGTCAGATGAGAAATAAAAAAGCTTTCTCATCCTTCCCCCCGACTGTACAATCTATATCGCCTTGACACGACAAAGATGGGTCGGATATATGGAATTGCCGTATGTAAATTGGATTTTGAAAAGCTCTTCCAGTGAGAGCCTGTGCGAAGAATAAAAGTAACAGTGGGATTTGCTGTGATATACCTTTCAGGGGTTCAGTTTGTGGCATGATTCAGGAAGCCTTTGTAATGCATATAGAGAGTAAAAGATATTTCTGTGCAAGCCGGTGCTCTACATGCATGTGTTTTGTGCTCAGGGCCCACATTTGAGTTTGAACAGACAGATGGGTTCGGTAATTTATAAATTATTAAAACAAAACAAAAAACAAGTTCAAATGTGTATGTAACATAGTTCATTTTAAAGGGGAAGTCAAGTCAAAAAATGATCTTTATAGTAACATGTTCGTTGCATACCCAGTAGTCTCAGCACGTCATTCTCATTCATATTGTGTTAAATCTCAGAGGGCGGCCATTTTGTCAGTCGCTGTCACCTGAGAATGACATCACAGTTGCTCAGGGCTCAGGTAATGACTAATCATGCCTCACCTGTTTTCTGAGTTTGGTCATGTGATGTTTAATATGAGCCATGGTTGGTCATTATGAGAGAAAGAGTGAGAGAGAGAGAGAGAGAGAGAGAGAGAGAGAGAGAGAGAGAGAGAGAGAGAGAGAGAGAGAGAGAGAGAGAGAGAGAGAGAGAGAGAGAGAGAGAGAGAGAGTAAATGTATAAAATATGTAGACTAGTTAATTTTGCTGATAAAATAATGATTTTCTGATTATTTGTTTTATGATTAGAATTGATTTGTAATTTGTTTATCATTTAATAACACATTTAAATATGTTTCTTCAAATATTTTTCATCGAATTTACAATAAACCAGTTAACTAATTATCTGTTAAGCTAGATGATTAAAAAGAAGATCTAACGTGTTAATATAATAATCCATCATATTGCTGGACTATTGCTGGACTCTCAATAATGTAAATGCTCTGTGGGCCAGATTAAAGCAATACGTTACCCGTTCCGTTGTAGCACGTCCATGCACGCGCACGTTCATCCTCATGCCTCTTTCATATTTAAATGCTTGATTATGCATTTTGCATAGCTGTGGGACATGCATCACTCTTACCGGGCTGCTAATAAAGTGACCAGGGAGATGAGGCTAACCTAAATGAATCCTAAAGTTGCCTGCCTTGCATTCCTGTGCCGTTTAGTTCCCCTCATGTCCGTCCACTCTAACCAGGTGCTTGGTCTCCCGAAGAGGTGTGGCCAGCCTCTAATTGCCTGGACCGCGTTGAACTATCAAATGAACTATGGGCAAACGCTTTGTGTGAAGGAGCGCCGCCGAGGAATAATTTTGAATAAATCACATAGTTATCCGGGTCGTATTTTGTGCCAGATAAGCAGTTCGATGCGGGCTTTTCCTAGTGACGGGTCACTCGCCACGGGGTCACGTTTGGGAGGATTTAAATGATTTAAATGATGTCACTGCCACCGAGGGGGAACAGGTTGAGGAAGGATGTGTAAGGCAGCACCTCTTTGTTGTTTGAACCTGACAGGCTCTCATCCCTCACCCTCTGAAGGCTGGGCTCATAGCCCTGGGACGGGTGGGGGCCCGATGAGGTGAGAGGTGGCTTGGCTCTCTTTCACACTTTTTCTCCTACTGTCAGAGGAGAATGTTACTTTTTTTTCTTCTTCTTCATTGAAGTCACAGAAGTGCTGAGCACAGAGCGATGGTCCGCCATGTTTTCATTCACAAGAGGTGGCAATTGGGAATATCTGTGGCCAAGCTGCTTGATATGTGCCAAACTAACTAGCATGCTCAGAGTATCTGGCAAATGTCTATCACATTTATCTGCCATGATCACCATTTGAGATTGCTGATGACTGGGAATGTGATCAGGCTAATTGTGTGATGGCTGAAAAGCTTCACTCAGAGTGGAAATGCGTTTTATGTGCAATTTTAAAAACATTTTCGAACAGCCTCGGAATGGCTGCGGAAGGCTATCTTGTGGCATTAAAATGCCATTAATCCCTTTCATCGAGTCAGAAACTCACCACAATTTTTTGTCAGATGTTTTTGATTAATTAAAATAGAACTGTAAACTGTAAATATAAAAACAAAGAGAATAGTTCAATGATGTCCTTGTGTCTTGTGCCTTTAAATGGCTTGGCTTGGTTTGACAGTGCCTTGTGCCTCTCTCTGTGTCTGTCTCTCTGTCTCTCCCTCACTCATTCTGTGTCTCTGTCTCTCCCTCTCTGTCTCCATCTATCTGTCTCTCTCTCTGTCTCCATCTCTCCCCGTATCGCTGTCTCTCCCTCTTTGTCTCAGTCTCTCAATATTTCCCTCTCTGTCTCCATCTCTGCATCTGTCTCCATCTCTCCTTCTCCCTCTTCCTTCCCTTTCTGTCTCCCTCTCTTCCTCACTTCCACCATGTCTCTGTTCGTCTCTCCGTCTCTCTCTCTCTCTCTCTCTCTCTCTCTCTCTCTCTCTCTCTCTCTCTGTCTGTTCAGATCATTCAGGACATCTTGGGAAAAAGTCTTCACATTTCCCAAATTCTCACATTTTCACATTAAAATTCAACCAAAAGAAAGAAAAATTTTACATATTTACCGCCTCTTTCCACATTCCTTGACCAATCTAAACCATTAAACACAACAGCTCATTCAGGATATTTTTGGAATGAACCATTGATTAAATGTTTGCACATTTTTCAGTATTCCACAGGTTCCACTTCGAAATTACCAAAGTAATTGAGACATTTTACAAATTGTCTTTCGTTTCATCAGTGATGTTGTACGCTAGTCTGTCAATTCCTGACGTGTCTTTGCGCATGCGCTAAACTTTACGAGGTGAATGGACATCCATCATTTAAATTCAGCTTTTTTTAATGCTCACATTCAATATTTCAGCAATTACTGAACTTTTCAAAGTAAAAACATAAAATCAAAGCAAACCAGTGACGTGTGGCAGAGCATGTTTACGTTCACTTTACATCCATACATTGAATAGCTATTGAAAACTCTAGCTAAAGAATATCCAGCAAACCAGGAAAAAAAGACCGACAGCTAATAAAAAAATTAGAGCTGTCAGTTTAGCGCGTTTTTATTGGCATTAATTTAAATGAATTTTATCGGGATCAAAAATTTTCTCGCGAGATTAACGCGGCAGACGTCACAGCGGATGTTACGTTGCTCTATAAATAAACCAGCAACAAAACATCAAACGCTCTGCACAGGTCCACGCACGTTTGTTTTGTCAGCCACGGCAGCGCAAGACACCGAAAACGGATACTTAAATAGTTTATGAATGGAAAGTTTACTTTTAAAAAGTTGCCAGATTGTTCCAATGACAAGACCAATGTTACCTGTATGTTTTGCAGTCGTAAACTGAGCTATCATCATAGCACGTCGAGTCTGAAATACTGTACCACTTAATGGCCAAGCACACAGCTGACGTGCGTAACTCCGCCCCCTCGTCTCAGACCGACAGCTATGGATCATTTCAAAGCAAACAGCGTGGGCTAAAATGTTGCTAGAACAGGGGTGTCTTTATTTAGCTCATTTTTGCATAGTTGTCATGTTTGTCCGTCTGCAATCTGACGTTTAAACTAAGTAAATTGCGTTGCAGCTGGGGTAAATCATGTCGGCGCTCCACTTCCGGGTTGGACCTTTGGGACTTGTAGTTCTTTTGTTCGATTCGACTTGATATGTTTGTGTTGTATGGTTTCTTACGTTTAAAACAATGAATAATGATGACGATAATGATACATAGTGAAATCAGGGTTGATTAAATTATTTATTAAACGTATTGTTAAATAAAGGTATTAATTAATGTCAATTATATACATATTTACATTGTGATGCAGAAAGATAGATATATTATTTTTTTACTGCATTTATGTGTAGTTTAGGTTATTACCTGCTTCTGATACTTCTGTTACAACTACTACTACTACTACTTCTGCTGCAAAGTGCTCCAATAAATGATCAAAAAAGTACAGAACGAGAGATCCTTCCATGCTGACCGACAATCCCTATTCAGGGGGCCGTGAAAAATTATAGGCTGAGTACTAGTTTACCTTAGATGTGCACTTTATATTGCGCTGTTTTGATTCCATAAAAAGAGCTGTTCAAGCAGCTGTTGTGTGACAAAATATTTTTTTCACTGTTGTTGATGGACAGTAATATTGTGTGAGAGATGATGTGTGAATAACTGCTCCAAGTGAAAAATGTTCATGTAAAATTGAAAATCAATATTATTTCAGTAAATATTTGCATTTTGCACATAGAAAACTGATTCATGATTCCATGTTGATGAGAGCATTAAATGGGGGAAAATAGGACAAAAAATATAAAAGGGAATTCAGAAACGATGAAAAATGTGTGAGTAATCATGATTAATTTTTAGTTAATTTGAGTTAATTATGGCAGTTGAGTTTTTAATTAGATTAAATATTTTAATCGTTTGACAGCTCTAAAAAAAATGTATAATTTCCTCATAATTTTTGCATCGTCAGCTTCCAGCATTCACACACAATTTCTACAGAAGTTGCACTTTCTAATTAAATGTAATTTTGTATCTGATGGTTGATGTATTAACTATGATGCCGTCACTCATCACGTCGACTTTCATCCTCATTTAAGGGTCCTCATGGATGATAGAGAAGGCCCTAATGAGTTTAAATGTCTCTGCGTGTTCACGTTGAAGTGAGCGGAAAGGATTGTATGCTCATAGTCTGTTGTCACTTAGTGTTTGCTCCGGAGGGCGGACTGATTGCGCACTCATGAGCGCACCAGCGCCTCGCAGGAGGTCATCGGCTGGAATCGACTCGACTTGCCAGCCTTAGCAGATGCAAGCTCTGTTAACCTTAAATGGCATCCCTTTAAGTGTTTTGAATGATATTTTCTCAACAGCTGTAATTGTCGAAAATTGGCCATGCTTTTAAACACGGAAAAAAGAAAGTAAATGGAATGCCTTGCAGCAGATGTACAGTTAACTCAGACGGTTTCAAATCAGTTGATATTACCAACCATTTTCGAGAATTTTGACTGATCTTTCAAGATACTCAGAATATTGTGTTTTGTGATAATGTGAGCACCAAATGAAAGTGTGTTTATTTCAATGAGAAACATTTGCTGCTATCTTTTTTTGCATTTCAGTAATCAGCAGTAGAGCATGGGTTGGTTTCACCAAAAGCACAGGTTTCTGACTAACAGTCGGAGAAAACAAGCTTTTTGTGTCAAATGTCAAGCTTAGCAGTGATTGTAATTCTATTAGATTCACTTTTATAAAACAACAACAACAAAAAAGATTGAGAAGGGCTTGTGATGGCAAAAGTTTATTTACAGATTTACAACTGAAATCTGCTTTGAGTGACTGACTGCATAGCTCGATTTGAGGATCAGTGGATCTTCTACATGGGATTCTTCTTTCACTCCTTGAACTTCTTTTCTCCGAACGATGAAACACACTTTTTTTTACTAATTACTGTGACACTCTGCCCCAACTAGTCATACACTGAATAGACTGCAGTTTAACGTGAACCACCTAAATTTGTGCCATTTCCGACATGTTGGTATTTCTCTCCTTCACAATCAATGGGACAAGCAGAAAGTGTCTCATGTGTGGGGTCTCTCGGGCTTTCCAAATTGGTTAAGATATTGCAAAAAATATGGTCTGTATCCTGCTTTAGTGAAATGCCACAGAGATTCAAGTAACGCGGTGCCTATAACAGGCTAACATGAAGGGTCTGGTATGTGTGCCTAAATATGTACGTGTGTGTTTGTAGGTGCTTTGACACAGTGTTAACAACGGTATACAACTTAATCATTCCATGCGACTGAATGCATATTTATCAGAGAGAAAATTCATGCTCAAAGAATCTGACCTCAGCCTCCATACATCATTATCAAACACACAAACATGGGTGCGCGCACACAGATCCACATTTCATTAGAGAGGTAGATTCAGACAGCAGTAGATTAAAAACAAGCCTTTTTTTTTTTTTTTTAATACAGGTCCATAAATCAAGCACGGGGCGAAGGGGGATTCATTTAGAGAAAAGCAGTGTTGTGGCGTAGTTGCCCTCACGTGACTATCGCTTACGCACGATACTTTGATACACTGCCTTTTTATTAGTTTCATTCTCTCCAGCCTCGTATCAATGATTATCTCTCTGCTCACATTTGACTTGCAGAGTAGAGGGGATGTAGGCTTCATTTCTTGTAGTTTTACATCACACACAGCCGCAGAGGTGGAGGGGTATTGTTTTTATCACCATTTTTTAGGAGTGTTCCTCAAAAGTACCTACTGTATTTCATTCCTTGTAACTTTGGTTTTGAATGGCTCATGTCATTAACCTAATAGCATAATTCCCAAAGTCTTTTTCAGGAAAATAAAAAGCAAAACCAAAAAAAAAGACATTCAACAAAGAAGAAGAGTCCAGTTGACTTTATTTCATCTTTGGGGATTACCATGATTTAGTTCATTAGAAATCTACACAGACATACCGAAAGAAATGCATTTTTTTTACCAAATATAATAGTACTGTATTTTTTATTGATATTGTGACATTAAGATAAAAATGATTGTTGGCAATAATGCTACTAGGCTTATTTTAATTTTGCATAAAACCAGATCGCAATGTTGGAGGAATAACATTTTTGCCTTCGTTGCACACATTTCAAGTCCTCTCTTTACCTCCCATTCTCCAGGGAATCAAATGACCAATGGGGGGAGTTAGAAAAGAACGCTGCTCCCCTTTGTTGGAGTTTCAACATTGGTGGAGGTCTGCGCTCTACCCAATATCATTCTTGTATTATAATAATAATTATTAGTTTTTTAACCTGCTGTCTTGTCTCCACCCGTCCAATTTTCAAAGTCTGCTGGCATTGTGTTTTAGTGTGTTTGTGGCTGTGGCACACGTGTAATTTCACTGGCACTAAAACCCCAACAAGTGGTGCCAGGGGAGAGTGGAGCATATTACGGGTTCAAGCGGGCTGTGTTTGTCTGAACCGCAGAGCACATCAGGCCCACCTGACCCGTGACCAGGCTCAGTCCCTGCGAGTATGTCTTGTGTGTGTTCTGGGAGACTCAATGGTGCCGGAGCCGCCTCATTGTTTTTCCTTTATAGCGTAAAGCCTTTATTAGGGGCCGGACCTCTTAGGCAGCCGCAAGGTAATATTAGCTAATATGTTTCATTTGAGAAATGAGCAGGCATGATTGTGTGTGTGTGTGTGTGTGTGTGTGTGTGTGTGTGTGTGTGTGTGTGTGTGTGTGTGTGTGTGTGTGTGTGTGTGAGAGAGAGAGTGTTTCATTTAAAGTGCACTTTTGTGTTGTAAACTAGAAAGGTGTAGAGCACCTATGTCAAACTAAAGTCCCCGAAGCTACTTCATGTTTCTTTCTCAATGGGTTTTGTCCTTTAATTCCCAGAACCCTTCATTAATGAAAAATACAAATATGAATTCTTTTTTACAAATTCAAGACATAAAAAATGAATTGATTTAAAACAGAAAAATACCCTAAATACAATTTCAAGACATAAGTATACACTTTTTAAATTTTGCACAAAATGAACCAGCCTGTGATGGCGGGCGTGTCATAACTAATTGACATGTCGAGTCGGGTGTGCCTTCACATCCATGACAGAGGCTCCGTCGAACCCCTGAGACCGATTGACCGAATCCCTGGGGTTCGATTGAACCCAGGTTAAGAACCAGTGCTTTAGAGCCTTCAATGAACTTAACTTGACTCATTTTGAAATGTGGAAAGAAGCCAAAGTATGTAACCTACAAGGCCCAAGTGAGGATTTACACTAACTTCAGGACGAGCAGGTAGACGTGCTAAGTGTGAGAACACAGTGCTGCAATTTTATGAGTGTCTACTTTAAAATGGGAGAATTTCCATTTTGGCCCATGTTGAGATATTGAGTCCTTTCATAAAAAAGATTGTACGCGATCCGAAGATAACCGTAACATGCAGATCCAGCTCTAGTCAAAGGACCTTATTGTACTCAAGGCATGGCAGCCATGTCTGTTATTTCCAAGACTTGATTATTTGACAGCCCTTTAGTCAATGAAACATAGTTCTGTCTGTGTCACTGGCGGTGACCAAAGTTAATTGTTGCCTCCCGTTTTTCCTGTGAAGGTTACTGCTGCTTGTTAATACACTGCTGTGATGAATTAGCCCAAATAAAAGTCTGCACACCCATCATGAATGATGAACCCGGGATCCGTCTGAGTTTATGTGGCTGTGTGAACATTTGGATACTTCCTCCAGTTGAATTTGCTTCATTAATTTGGCTAACCGAATCTCCTGTGTTGAATGAATGACCAAGAAAAGAGCCAAGCGAGGTAATGAAAGGGGAGGAGGGAATGATGGGCTGAGAGAGCAGAAGGAGATAGGAGGTGGGGCGCGGGCATCCATTACGCCCCACAGCCGCCCAGGGGTTGACTTCAGCGAGACTGATTCCAGGCGATCAGGTTCGGACTCCATCGCCCATAAATCCCGGCATGCGACACTGATGGATGTGCGCCATAAAGCCTTCCCGTCCCGACGCATGGAGCAACACGGAGAACCACGGGGGGAATGCCAGAGCTCCAGGTTCTAGTCAAGTAGGCCAGGGAGTGCTGAAGGGATGATTGAGTGAAGGAAAGAAGGATCAGGACACGGGAAATCAGAGGGCAGAATGTGAATCGGTTTGCACGGACATTAATATTCGTTCACTCTCAGAAGAGCTTCAAGCTTTTTGTTTCACACTCCAAACTGAAGTTAACAGTAAAACTGAGTCATAAAATGAGAAAATTCAAACATTGGCAACACCAAAACATTCAGGCAAATCATATTTCCTGTAACGCAAGTCCGCTAGGCTAATGCTAATTTGTAATGTGAAACACCAAGACAGGTTATTGAAAATCAGCATAGATATTACTGTAGTTATAGACCTACACAGAAGGTGCAGCAACACATCCAAAAAGCGCAAACAACAATTTTCACAGGCAGTTATTCTCTCTCCTCAGTGGACAAAACTGGAGTTTGATTGGGGACCTTCTCTATTTTTCATGCTGTTGATTTTGCTGTCAGTCGACTGTTGCGGTGCATGTGATGCTACATTAAATCCACGCAACTATAAATTCAGATTTCTTTGTATACGTAAAAATATGTGTTGATGCAGATTCATGAATGACGAACTTACAAATAATAATCTCAATATTTCGTGACATAAGACATTCGGGTCTTACTCTGGAAGGGATGGAAACATGTTTCAAATTTGGCCTGATTGTATGTATGTGCGCGCCTCACTTCAATTGTTGTACGTCACGGTGTTCGCTTCTACATTTCGGTTTATTTTTTGCACCCCGGCGAGATCTAAGATTTTTTCAAGCGATTACATTTCATGGGTTTTCAAATCGCATGTCAGCTATCTATGCCCGATGCCTAAGATTTAACATGACACAGATATTGCTTTGTTTTTAATATGCTGATTGATTAAGAACAAGGTAAACATATCTTTGTTCGAAGGGACGGAATGGATGAATTAGTTTTCCTTTAATTGCAATTTCAAAACATTGCTACGGTTAGTGGTCGCAGACGTTTCAATTAATGAACAAAGTCATTTTTTTCCAGGATTCAGACTTTCTGGGATACCCTCGCATACAAGAAAGAGCCGCAGACACGAGTAAAATGTTCAGCCGTTTACAAAAAGCTGGGAGAGCAGTGAAGCACATAAACCCAATGGCAATGGGCACACTCACGCAGACGCTGCTGTCGGCCACCCAATTGCCGACCTCACAGGCTACCTCACCACATTTTGCCTCTTTAAACCACGCACTGACACTGCTGTACGCAAAAGTATTTTGTAAACCATGTATACATATTTATGCTTGCGATTCCGGGCTTTTGTTGGTTCATACACATTTACAATGTTATTTAAAAGTGCGTTTCAATCAGTTTACATGTTTTTATTGTGTGAGAGGGTTAAAACTACATTAAACAATTTTATGATCACCAGATTCGCAACTGAAGCGGCTAGTTCTGGAATGTGTCTTCCTATGACAAAAGTGGGGTTCACTGTAGCTGCATCTTAAGCTTCACTTAAATTCTCATGAGGACATGTTGAGCAATATAACAATATTGTGTGGAGACCATTAGTGCCCTTATTTAGTGAATTTAATTTCCCTGCTTTTGTCTGTTTCTTTATTGTGTCGCGTGTCCACACACGGTGTTTGATGAGTGACCAAGATGAATAGAGCTCATTATGAAGCCTTCTGATTATAATAGGGGCCAAATACAGGAACTGCAGACCTGGCTAGACAGGAAATGGAGATGTGCACACCTCCTCATTAACCAAAGCCCCTTTTGGGCCGTAAAGTACCGTCCCAATGAGAATGAACCAAACGCCTGATTAGAGGGGCGGAGGGGCTCTGCTGCCCTAATGAAGGTTTGCCACTCATTTATGATATTGGTAGAGGTGGTATGGTGACTAGCCCTGTGGGACAGTGTGTGTGTGTGTGTGTGTGTGTGTGTGTGTGTGTGTGTGTGTGTGTGTGTGTGTGTGTGTGTGCGTGCGTGCGTGCGTGCGTGTGTGTGTGTGTGCGCGCGCAGACGTGAGACGGCAAATGCAGCATGTTTGTGTGGATGAGATGGACATCCACAACTCATTTGGAGGAGTCAGTTTTACGACTGCGGTTAATGGCGATGAGCTGGTGTTAAGAGGGTTGGGAGACACTCATTTTGCATAAAACTGGAAGAGGCCTTCACAGTTTGTTTGTGGTCAAGTTGGAGGCTGTGGGATTTTTCTCACAAGCTGACAAAAAGCCTCCTCTTCTTGACTATGAAGTACATTATTGCTATTGTGGTCATTGCATCCTGTCACTATCTTGACCGACAATAAACTGTCCAACACAGGTGTGCAACTTAACCAGAGGACTGATCTGGCCTGTCCACTAGCAGAACTGTCAAAACTGACTGAACTGTCGCGCAGTGCGCGGGGTATGACAATAAGATTTTATGAGTGGCCGACTGTCAGCCATCAGTGTCACTGCAATTTAAAATGCTTCTCAAAATATCAACGCACTCTCCTCTAATGCAGTCCTTTCCTGTTTTTGTGGCAACCTGCTTTGTCCTTGACAATCATGCCATGTTTTTGTCGTTCAAAGAAAAAAAAAAAGAGTATAGTATATTGTAAGTGGAGCCTCAAAACTCAGGAAGACAGTTCTGCTTTGGAGTGGAGTGTAGGCTAAACAAACCTACAGGCTCTTTGGCAGAAGAAGTAACGATCAGACTAGACATGAAAGTAAACATCAAAAGAAAGTGAACAACAGGGAATCTCAAGTTTAAGCTCATTTTAACAAACTGCATATGACTAAACTAGAGTCCCGATCGCAGCGCTACCCCCTTCGTTTCTCCGCTTTCTAATATCTCCCCCGTGATCGCCACGGGAGATACCTGGAGTCCACCTCATTCATCACGGCAGTTTGATTCCTCAGCTTCAAAGCGAGCAGAAGAAGCGACGAAGAGTAGAGTCATAACAAGCCCTCCTCTGTTCTTCCTTTCAAACTCGCTTTCCTTCAAGTGTGCGTGCGAGAGATGAATACAGCCAACAGAATTAATTGCACTCCGTTACAGAGGATCAGCAAGTTTGCACCGTCGGTGTGCTGATCTGCCATATGGCTGCCCACTAGGTGAACGCTTTGATTAATGTTGGCCCGTTCTTCCCGCCCCTCGCCCCGCACCACCAATATTTGATTCTGATGACTGAAAGTCAGCTTTGAGTTACTGAGCGTCTCCGTTGGTCAGCTTTGAGTTACTGAGCGTCTCCGTTGTCCTCATGTTTCTCCTTTGTTTGGCCGCTTTTCATCCGATCACTTGACGCATCTCCGTTTGCCGCCAAAGTTTGCTTTTTATTGGAAAGCTCTTCGTCTCAACGTGTAATTGTGTGTGGGTGCCACCGAGGAGGAGACTGCGGAGTGTCACTCCGATGGGCTTTGCAGCTATGTGTCCTTTGCAGTTGATTAGGCCTCTAGTGTGTCTAGACCTCCTTGATGAGCCTCCTTGGGCCTGATTTACTAAGATACCAAATAGCAGGTGCTAAATTGTATGCTCACTCACTCTAATAGATTGTGCTAGCTTTTGGCAAACAGGGATAAAAGTGGTGGACATATTTAAAAGAGCGCTTTTGGTAGCTCTGATAGTGTTCACCATGGAAAATTCGGGAAAACATTCCAAGCACAAAAGGAAATGTTAAATGATGGAATAAGAAGTGTTAGTGTCCGAGGCAAATAAAAACATAAAGTTACAGAAAATAATACTGTCGCGCTGATGATTTGGGGGAAGCCAGCAACTGCATAATAGCCATGTTTTGCTTGATTTCACACAGAAAACTGTTTTTTGGGCGAGACCAGTACCAATTGCTACGGTACGCTGAAATGATCCAGACAGATCAGTGACCTTAAATTCCCAGGCCACTGGCGTGCGTACAAAGACAAAGACATAATAATGGTAATAATAACAATAATAATAAGATTCAGCCACAAGACAACGCTAACGAGAATGCCAAGTCTCGGGTGCAAATTACACTTTGCGGCTGTGTGTGGAACAAAATTGAGAAAATTCTGCGGTAGCAATGGTGGGTTCGTGTCAGCGCCATCATCAACTTGCATGAGATAAAATGTTCACTCCGAAGGTTATCAATTCAAGTTTCTTCCCCTCTGGCTCAAATGTTACCTAACACTAATGCAGACACCTTGAGTGTTTTGTTTTCCTCCTTTTTTATTTTGCAGCCCTGCTGCTCATCCATTTTTGGTTCTGCTCACTCTTAGGTGCTGTCATTGTCACGTGTTAGGATGTGGCCCAGAGGGCCCTAGCTAGACCAGGGGCTAGGAATGAGCTGTGAGCCCCCATTCCAAGGGGTTGCCCACAGTAGGCTTGCTGGCCTCAAAATAAATCTCCCTGATTACCTTTGGTGGCTGTGGCGGGGGAATGGTGGGCTCTCCAAATCAGCTGATTGATATGCAAATGGCGGGCAGTAACTCACAGGTAATGCGGAGGTGCACCATTCACTGATGCGCCCAATTCCTCTTCTGCTCTCACCAGCCTCACATTGCTTCCCATTTCCAGCAAGTAAATCGATAGAGTCGATCAAGAGTTGTTTGGTAGGTTTAGTGATTTCCAATCAGTAACTGTTAACCCTGAGGTTGAGTGGTGATCAGTCCAAGATGGCGTTTGGTAGTTAAATCAACCCTCAGTCTCGCTTTCTCGATGTCTTGGCTCCAACTTGGTCTTGACTACTCAAATGCTTGGTTTTGACTTGTTTTAGACTCTTCAAAATTTTGGTCTTGACTCGGTTAAGGAGGACATTGTGTAGGTTTCCAAAAAATATTATCATATAAGCGTTAACCGTGTCTTGGTCTTCACATGGTGTAAACCCATCAAAGTCCTAATTTGCTCTTGGCTCCTCAAAGTCTTGTTCTCGGCTTAAACTTTGCTCCTTAAAATCTAGGTTTATACTTTTCCTGACTCCTCAAAGTCTTAGTTTCAAATTGTCCCCCATAGTCTTGGCTTTTCAGACTTACTCTTAATTTGGTCTTGATTGCTCAAAGTCTTCACCTTGACTTGGCTCCCTTAAACAATGTCAAGTTTGATTTTGAAGAAAGACTCACCATGCTAATTGAGTTCCTAAAGATTGACGGAAACCTGTTGTGCCTCGTGACAATCTCACATAAACCAGAAATCACCTCACAGTTCCGCAATTTCCGAGTGTAAACAAAAGGACACAATAACGTGTCAGGTAGCGGGTCCGTCATGAGGGGGGCGGGATGAACATGGGCACAGGAGGAGAAAGAGGGAGGGGGAGGAGTAATTGCAAAGTCCTTTGCTGAATTGTTCAGTGGATGCAAATTTAAATCCCTGCTATTATTTTAATAATCTGCCTTTTACTGCTTGTGCTCGGATCATTTGTTTGCAAACCAGGTTATTTGGAAAGGGAGGCTCGGGGGTAATTTCATGCTTTGGAGCATTTATATCTATAACTTAATGAGAAGAGGGCCTGTTGTTTCCTGGTAGTACGCTGATAGAGCCAAGCAAACTTTTGCCTCCCCGTTTAGGGTCCTGTTAGGAGGCAATCATGTGGGATTACCCCGATGGAATTCAGGAGCAGTCAGAAGGGATGCAGCAATGGCTTGAAGACCAAATGAAACACGGATGCTTCATTCTGGGATTTTCCAGGTCTGGAGGATGTTGTCCATTTACCTATTACAACAAGCTAACACAAATTTCATCTAGAGATTTCCTGAGGTTTCATCATCCCCCTATCTCATCTAACTGGAATCACTATGTTTTTCTAATTCAGATAGGATCCCTGTCGTGACCCTGCACAGGACTAAATAATATAAAAAGTGGATAGAAGTTAGTCTTTTTTGTTAGTAGGTCGAAGTTACTTTGTTTTTCTCCCCCCAAAATGTCATCATACAAGCCTTAACTTGGTGTTTGCCTTCACTCGGACTCAATCCCACAAAATTTTGGCCTAGGCTTGATCTTGGCCCCGCAAATTCTTTCCCTGACTTGGCCTCGGTTCTTCAAGGTCTTGGTCCTGACTTGGTCTCAGCTCCTCAAACTCTTGGTTTGGATTTGCTTTTCAATCCTATAAATCTCGGTCTTGACTTGGTTTCGGTTCCTTAGTGTTCATCTTGACTCTGTCTGTGCTCCTCAAAGTCATTACAACAATCTGAATCATCCAAGATCTCGCTAGATTCAATCATCCCTCAACCCTGCCCAATTGAATTGACTATGTTTTCCTATTGTGAACATTTTGGTTGATATCTTAATTGGTTCCACTCTATCAGTTATCAGTCTCTCAGTATCAGTTTACGCAATGCAGGTCAGCCTGGTCCACATGATGTCACTTAGTCCCAGGAATCAGCCTTGAGGCCATGCCCCAACTCGATTTACACAACTTGATTACATGCCCGGCAACAGAAAGGAAGACTCGCCATCGATGGTCAGCCAGCGGGCAGTCTGTCAGGTGATTAACATTTTTAATGTGGTTACCTCCTTGGTGGAGTCAACATGGGACCAGGGAGGCGGCTGGATGGCGGCGCTGAGGACAAGGCGCGCTGCCACATCCAGGTGCCCATGCCGTCCTCATTCCTTCGCTCCCCTCTTCCCCCCCGTCAAGGACTCCTGGAAGCGTGGAAAATCGAATCAGACTGCATGAATTAGAGCATTAACTCAATTTGTTTACAAGGCGTCATTTCTCCTCCGGCAGGCGGCATCCTCCTCGACGATCTGCGGCTCACTGACCCAGGACCTTTGCGGAGGTCACTTGATGCATTTATTACATTGTTCACCAAGGTTTTATTTTTTTTTCCCCCCCGACTTTTATCAAGTGACAAGGGGCTTGCCATACATGAGCAGAATGCTATTATTCAAATAGGTCTAGGATGCTTCAGAAGACAACCTTAGGCCCAGCCTGCGTGTGGCATTTACTAATAGTCATATCTTTACATTTTTATGTCCAAATGTTTTCTGTGGCATGAGTATGTTTGTGTGTGTGCAACTCTATATCTACAGTACTGCTCTGCTATTTGTGGCCATAAATATGTAAGAATTTGTTTTCCCTTCTCTTCTTTGTTTATTGGAAAAAAAAACTGACCTACAGTGGTACCCTATATTTAACCCTTTCATGCACCCTGTAACCTGATAACATGATAAGTTGTCCACTATAGCAACCGCTGTTCCTGAAAGAGTTAAAAGATCAATTTGTTCCGTTACCAAACTTGTAACTCAATTTCCTTCTAACATACTCGGCCAATAAAGATCATTCAGATTCTGACTCAGATTATGACACTGACACTGCTTTCAGTGCACCGTTAGAAGTAAGCGTGAGGTGTTACACCTCACGCACCTGTTCCACAATATTACTCGAGTGTTTGCCGGAATGACTCGATTCTCCTCTTCCTTGTCCGTTTATAGTAGCGAGGTTGAAAAAAAAGGCAGATTACGCTCACTTCCAACAAGCCGTGTGAAAAGGACTATTGATTCATTGATTAAGCGGATCTTGTTGTGTTCCTTGGTTTTTCTAACTTTGTGACTTCCTTTTCCGAGACGGAAAGATAAAGGCCCCAACTACTCTATTTCTAGGCTAAACTATTTTGACAGGAGTAAGTGCTAAGCAGTTTATAATATTGCCAAACAAAAGAACCTTTCATCAAAACGCACAACAGTGCCTGCGGATGCTGAAACGTTTCTTCATCAAAAGCTCTTTTATACACTTATATACATCAAAGGCCTCCATGGTTCTTAATTGCCAGAATCTTTTCTTACTCAATTAATTTATGCTTGTGTTTTCATAAAGATGAGACAAGAAAGGGGGCTTTGGGTAACCAAATCAGCACGGTGGAATTGATCACGGCTGTGTGTTCAACACAAGAGATGTACACATATGGAAATGGCCTTTTGCCTGTGAGTGTGTTCTGTAATTTAGCAGCCCTGCAGTCACCGAGACGATACCGGGCGCGAATGTTTCCGCAGAAATGAAAGTAGCGAGTTTAGACCATGCAATTAAAAAGAAGACATTATTTTTGCACTTGCAAGAGTGGAGCTTTGCCGCTGACAAAGTTGGAGATGCCGTGTGAACGCATGGGGTCAAGGACGAGCTCTGTATGCTTATTCTTGTGTGGCACATTTCGGACGTTTAGCTTCCAAACCCTTCCACACATGATCAGTTTGAAAGGTGGAATGACATTATTCATCTCAAAATAGTTGCACCTCCACCTTTTCATCTCCATTTGAGAAGAAATTGATACATATATGTATCAAGATGTGCTCAATCACATGTACAGGTTTCACACTAATCATGATCCCCCTATCCTCGCATCAATTGAAAGAAAAAATAAGGATTTTTTTTGGTTTCTTCACATACATTATTTATTAAACGTATTGTTAGATAAAGGTATTCATTAATGTCAGTTATATACATATTTACATTGCGATGCAGAAAGATAGATATATAAATTTTTACTGCATTTATGTGTAGTTTAGGTTATTACCTGCTTCTGATACTTCTGTTACAACTACTACTACTCCTACTTCTGCTGCAAAGTGCTCCAATAAATGATCCAAAAGTACAGAACGAGAGATCCTTCCATGCTGACCGACAATCCTAACTGAACAACCATTACTGATTGCCAGCGAGAGCCTCCATTACAAGAATCCGAAATGATGTCGACACAAAACTGTAGAGAGACTTCCGAGCAAGAAGGACCAACAGAATCAGCATAGTCTGACTGCTGTGTTCAAAGCAAATTTGAGAAAAACGAAGTATGCAACCATGGCTTAAATCCATTATAGGCTGAGTACTAGTTTACCTTAGATGTGCACTTTATAATGTTATATTGCGCTGTTTTGATTCCCTAAAAAGAGCTGTTCAAGCAGCTGTTGTGTGACAAAATATTGTTTTCACTGTTGTTGATGGACAGTAATATTGTGTGAGAGATAATGTGTGAATAACTGCTCCAAGTGAAAAATGTTCATGTAAAATTGAAAATCAAAATTGTTATTTCAGTAAATATTTGCATTTTGCACATAGAAAACTGATTCATGATTCCATGTTGATGAGAGCATTAAAATGGGGGAAAATAGGACAAAAAAATATAAAAGGAAATTCAGAAACGATAAAAAATGAGTGAGCAATCATGATTAATTTTTAGTTAATTTGAGTTAATTATGACAGTTGAGTTTTTAATTAGATTAAAAATGTTAATCGTTTGACAGCTCTAGTTTCTTCACAAGAATTGTCAGTTGGTTTAAAGTGCACAAAGCACAATACGTTTCCCATCACTGGTGTTTATTTCTTTAAACTGCATTCCATACAACAGTGAGCTCTTTCAACAGGCGAGTATACCGAGCACTTGTTTATACCCTTACGTGCAAACATAGAGGTCCATAAATGGTCCCTTTTCCTGTTTCAACCATTTGCTTACCTTTTCTAACCACACACAGAATGTATTTGTACATAAGGCTTCAGTTGTGAACCCCATAGGGTACATAACAACATTTTTTACTTGGATAGCAAAAATGGATCCTTAGATTACGCTGCGCGGTCCACGACGTTTGTTTTGCCAGCCACGGCAGCGCGAGACACTGAAAACGGATACTTAAATAGCTCATGAATGGAAAGTTTACTTTTAAAAGTTGCCAGACTGTTCCACTGACAAGACCAAAGTTACCTGTATGTTTTGCAGTCGTAACCGAGCTATCATCATAGCACGCCGAGTCTGAAATACCACTTAATGGCCAAGCGCACAGCTGACGTTCTACTCCGCCCCTTGTCTCAGACAGACAGCTATGGATAATTTCAAAACGAAGAAAATGGATGACACGACGAAGAACAAATTTGCTGAACGACTCCTGTTGGATTTACCTGGCGCTTTAAGAGGGGCGGGGCTGCCACTGACAGGTGACGTTCGCGCGATGTATAAATAGCGTTTTGTTTCGTGAGTGAATACACTCGCTTCGTCGTCGGCATGGCTCAATGTTAAGCTACGCGAGTGCTTCTTATCAAGTTAGATGTGTAAAGTTAGCTTTTAGATTCGGTCATGATCGGTTGCTTTGGTTGCCGCATCGCTATGCAATCACAGTCAGTTACCGTTCGCAATCGGCAATTTAAACAGCGTGGGCTAAAATGTTGCTAGAACAGGGCTGTCTTTCTTTAGCTCATTTTTGCATAGTTGTTCTGTTTGTCCGTCTGCAATCTGACGTTTAAACGAAGTAAATTGCGTTGCAGCTGGGGTAAATATGCCGGCGCTCCACTTCCGGGTTGGACCTTTGGGACTTGTAGTTCTTTTGTTCGTTTCGACTTGATATGTTCATGCCGGCGCTCCACTTCCGGGATTGAGTATTGGGACTTGTAGTTCTTTTGTTCGATTCGACTTTATGTTTGTGTTGAATGGTTTCTTACGTTTAAAACAATGAATAATGATGACGATAATGATACATAGTGAAATCAGGGTTGATTACATTATTTATTAAACGTATTGTTAGATAAAGGTATTCATTAATGTCAGTTATATACATATTTACATTGCGATGCAGAAAAGAATTGTCAGTTGGTTTAAAGTGCACAAAGCACAATAAGTTTCCCATCACTGGTGTTTATTTCTTTAAACTGCATTCCATACAACAGTGAGCTCTTTCAACAGGCGAGTATACCGAGCACTTGTTTATACCCTTACGTGCAAACATAGAGGTCCATAAATGGTCCCTTTTCCTGTTTCAACCATTTGCTTACCTTTTCTAACCACACACAGAATGTATTTGTACATAAGGCTTCAGTTGTGAACCCCATAGGGTACATAACAACATTTTTTACTTGGATAGCAAAAATGGATCCTTAGATTACGGTAAATCTTTTTTTCTGACAGTGTATTAAAAAAAAGCACTTTAATTGTGCACTCGGACCTGCAGCGTAAATCCAGCCAAAGTGCTAAATAATCGACTTCTAGGTCTGCAAGTGATGCTCACCAAGAATAATGAGATGTGTGTATGCATATTCTGTACATGTGTAATTGCCGGCATTCATTTCGAGGACTCTCAAATAGACGGTGGCAATATATAGGAATCACATTAAAGTGGTGCTTGTTAGGCGTGTCGGTTACACCGAAGACGTGCCGGAAAATGTGCACTGTCTGCGAATGTGCTGCAGATAGAGAAGTCCGGGGGGGGATGAGTGAAGAGGAAATAGAGAGGAAGTACTGAAAGTTAAGTATAGACTTACCTTGACTTGTATGTGTAATTTGTTCTCTGACATTACTGCTTGCTCAAATCAAATGTCTCTCAATTAAACGCTGCCCATTGAAATGAATGTATATGACATTCATCCAGTTCTTTGTAATGGATGAATGTGGTCAGCAGGCAATCACAGCGCACATATAGACAAATAACATATGTAGGGCACACTGCATTATAAGGCGCATGGAGTAGAAGCTACAATAGTGGCTGCCGTTGCATTATGGATCCACTAGATAGAGCTATGCTAAAGGGAATACAATACAATATAACACAGCTTTATTTGTATAGAACCTTCACAACCGCTGCAGCTGTAACAAAGCACAATTGGTTGCTGCTAATAATCACTGCTAGATGGCATAGGAACACTCAAGAGGGAATATAAATTTAGAGACTCTAACATCACGCATCGGATTATAAGGCACACTGTCGGCCTTTGAGAAAATTGAATGCTTTTTGGTGTGCCTTATAGTGCAAAAAATACGGTATTGTATGATTTCCATGAAAGCAGACGGATTTATAAGACATTTCTACACATCTGCTTTTATTTTGGAAACAATGACCACCTTTTTTGCACATTTTCTGCCGTGTTTTGGACCAAACTATGAAATGGATCATTTTGCATTTTCTGCACTCAAAATTTCAAGTAGTGCGCTGTTTTTGAATGAAGGGTTGACCAATACTACTTAAAAGAAAAAAAAATCTCTCTGACAGATTAATTGATTACTAAAATAATTTAGTTGCATCAGTTGCAGCCCTCGGACATTTCCAATACAGCAACATCCGGTTTTGATACGCTCATTGAAAGTGCACAATGAATGCATGTCACTTAACCATCTTAACAAAAAATGATCTTCTCGTTGTGATTAAAACTATATTTTTCGAAGCGTATTTTATTTGATACAGCTTTGATATTGGATTTGATTAAGATGTGCTGTGGTACCTAATTAAGTGTCCTTCATGCATGTTTGTGTGGAACTATTTGCCTCAGGCCCGTCGCAGCTCGGGTGTCTGCACACGTTGAAAAAGCCAACGCTGCAATTATGATGACCGCCCTGTCCTTTTCATTCCTCATCTTTTATCTCAATCTTCCTCTTCACCTGTCTCACTCTCTCCAGACCTGTCTGTATTCTGAAGGCAAATTTGATATATTTAAATATTTATTTCGAAAATTATATAAAGGCCTGTGTGTTGTTTTGGAAGGAATAAAGCATATCGCTAAAGAAGGAATCTTTATTTTATAAGCAGTGCAGAGAAAGAGTGAATGAAAAAATGGGGCAGAAATCAATTAAATTGGAAATTGGATTTTTGCTTCATTTTAAGGTTATGTCACTCAGACCTACGCAGTATTCATGACACATTGAAATAGCACAACAAAATGGTGAACTCAGTGTACAGGTGATGATATAGTGAGTGTGGAGAGATTCTGAACAAAGCCTTGGATTCGCTGTGTGTGTGTGTGTGTGTGTGTGTGTGTGTGCGTGTGCGTATGTGTGTGTTTGCTTGCACGCGCACGTGTTTGGTTGTGCGTGTGATCGCTACCATCTCGATGTTCTCTATTTATTGTTCTCTATTATTTATTTATTTGCTTTTGAGCGCATCAGCATGTCTGAGCCTGACCGTCCACGTTTCTTATCTGGAAAAATCACCCTGCGTCCTTCCTTCACCTTTGCCGTAGTCGGGCCATGCTGCAACTGCTTGATTTGTAACTTGATTTCAGGGGAGGAGTAAAAACAAAAAAAAACCTGTTGATTATCCCGCTTTCATTAAGATGGGGCGGCGCGGAGAGGAAAAAAACCTCGGTTCGTGGGGCGGGGCAGGGGGAAAAAACCTCGGCTCGTGTCAGAGAAAGAAGAAATCAATTTAATACAGACTTAACTGAAGGAAATTGCATATTCTGCTTGTATGTGCTGATCAGGCACTTTTCTTTTTCTTACTCGAGACCTGACTCCCTCTTAATTGCAGCTTGTGTGTGTGTGTGTGTGTGTGTGTGTGTTTGTTTGTTTCATTTTGTGTGTGTTTTTCATGGGCGCATCCATCTGTGTTAGGTGCTTGAGTGTTATATTTTGTAGGTCAGTTTTCAGAACTCTGCCAGGGCATCCAGCTCAACGTGCTTTCTTTTTCATCAGTATACTGTGGTACCTTGATCTACGGCCCATTCTTCCCTTTGAAATTAATTGAAATTTAGTTAATCCATTTCAGCCACCCAAAATTGCATTTTGTATTTTTGTGTTTGACTGTTGTCTCACTCAACGTCTATCTGCTACTATGTGTCTCTGCCCATATGCAAAGGGCATTAGAGTACATTAAAGGAGAAGTCAATCCCAACATTGTCTTTCCAAAATTATGTTCTATGCGCCTCTACCAGTCTAAACATGGCATTCTGATTCGTTTGTGGAATATGAATTAAGCAGCAAAATTTACACATTAATCACAATGCAGTGTTTAGTCTAAATGGGGCTGCATTGTAGAACGTATGATTGTAAAGAAATTTGAATTGACTTCCCCTTTAATTTCTCATTTTGTTTTCCACTTCACTTAAGGGGTGGGTGGCTTAACTGAACCACCCTCATACATTGTATTTTCGCCCGCAAAACAAAGCAAAAAAATTGACGACTGCTCCTAACCTGTGAATTTGGGCACATGTAAGAACAAGAACTCAAAATGAAATCATCATCGCAATGCAGAGGACTGCAATTTTTAAATTTGTAACTCAAGCTGTGTACGTTGCGGTACTTGTATGAGTGCAAATGTGAGTGAAAAGATGTTGAGGAGTCGGCTTGGTATTTATGAATAAATGTCATCATTATGACAACATCATGTATGGGGTCCCTTTACCTTCCCTCACCTTCTTTTGGCTAAAAATACACAGCCGTGATAAAATACAGTCTTGATCGCTGATGACCAATTTAGCCTTGCGTGTTGCGGACAAGGTCACAAGAGATCCGGGCGCCGTTCCTCCCTCCGAGGCTTTTCTGCTCCCCCCCACTTTTACGGAGCAAGAAGAGAGGGGCTCAAACTCGTTTCTCTAATTGCTTTTTATAAGGTGCCCTTTTCACACGCCTGTCTTGCCTGCTCGTTCACTTTCACTGCCGCTACAACACCTTACCGCCGCACCTGCTCAGGGAAAAGAACCAGTTTAATTTAGCTGTCACCTTTTATCGATGCTGTGTATCGACGTCAAAGCATTTCATAAAGTTTGGGACAAAATTCCCCCATCGCCTTGTAAATTTTGAGTTGGAAGTGTGGTGTGGAGGGTAATTGTTTTGTCTAGTTGGCTCCAGTCGTATTTGGACATTGCCCTTTTTTATGGTGGGGATTAGTGGTTGGCAACACGCATTATGGTGGGCAACATGCTGGACTGGCGGTTGATGGTTTTTATGGTGAGCAGCACGGTGAACCAGTGGCTGGCGGGTTTTATGGTGGGCAACACGATGGATTAGTGGTTGATGTGTTTTTTTTTTTTTTTTTTTAATGGTGGGGAGTATGGTGGGTTGTTTTTATGGTGAGCATCACGGAGAACTAGTGGCCGACGGTTTTTATGGTGGTCAGCATGCTGGACAAGTTGTTGATTTTTATGGCAGAGACTTTCATTAATGGCACTGATATGGTTAGGGTGAACATTTTGGGCGTTCAAGTATCCAGTGTTTCATTGTCTTGTGTTGTGTGCTCTCTTTGCATGCGTTGCTGGTCTTTGTGGGTGTTAACGGAGCAGTAATTTTAAGGTTTATAATTACATAACATCAGTGCGAATTTCTGTTAGCCCATTTTGACTCTTTTTATGATACGTTAGCCGTAAGATAGCAGACTTTAATTCGGTCTTGAAATAGACATCTTTTATAAATAAATAAAAGTCTAGTGTGTCAGTTTTACAGGAAACTTCAACTGGGATTGACAGACATCTTGAAGCACGCATACTGTGGGTCTTATTTGGAGAACTGTGTTTTCCGAGTTTTTGATCCCTTGTGGTGACTCCCCCATTTCTTGACAGCAAGAGAGTGAGGACTGCCGTGAAGGAATCCTCTAAAATGTTGTGTGCTATGTTTAATTGTGTTTAAATATGAATGAGAGGTAAAACTGTATGTAAAAAAAGTTTTTCCAATTTTAAAAAAATAATTATATTCCAGATTTTCCTGTTTGTGAGCTTTTGGCAAAGTGAGGGCTGTGTTTGATTTCTTAAGTGTTGCCCCTCCATAGGTGATCTCTGAAGGTGGCCAAGAGGTGACGCAAGATGGAAACAGGGGTTAAAGTATGAGTGGGAGTGCCCGAGGAGGATTAGGAGATGAGATTGAGCTGAGTGCATTAAGGCAGTGTATTATTTGGCGGTTCCACTTGCTTGCCTCCATTAGGGTTGGCTGCTGTGCTGTTTAAGAGGTCAACTAAGTGTGCGCTCGTGTTTAAGAGTTACTAGAGTGGTCCAGTGTCTTATTGAACAGGACGGGTCTCCCCCTGCTCTAATACCTCTTCATTTTATTGGATTGGATGGCCCAAGTTATAATTGTATTAGTTTTTGCCTCCGCTTTTCATCCCCCCGCCCCAGCTCATATGCCATCTATCTACTCAGCAGTAACCACTGTGTCACTCTTGAGGAGAGAATCCCCGTGTACACTCAGCGCCCACCTCCCCATCCACCACTGCGACATCCCTGCAACATATTACCACACAAGCACAGGTAGTTGAGGGATACATGGAAAAAGCATATTAAAAAATAAAAACACCTAAAACTTTCATCGTACTTATTTTACCGTGGTGTGAAAAAATGTTTGCCTCCTCCCTGATTTCTTATGTTTATGCATGTTTGTCACACTTAAATGTTTCCATCTTCAAAAAAATATATAATTCGTCAAGGGCAAGTACATTCGGCAGGGTTCATAAAAGGTTGCAAACAGTTTTTATCATCTCTGCTCCAAAACGGCTTGCAGTGAACAAGTGAAATGCACTCAACTAAAATAAATAATACACCATTTGGAGTAACTACACTTTAGACAACCAATTTCTTTCTGTACATTCTTTTTTTAAAAACAATTTTGCAGTGCGGTTTTCCGTTATTAAAGCACATAACAAAAATTGAGATCAAATTTGTTTTGTTGGCTGGAATAGATTTATGGTATTTATATAAATTTCAATATATGAATGTATTATTTCAATTACCAATTGTTGAAAATCAATTTTGACCATGTATTGGACAGATTGAAGACTTAGCGTTTTCAGCCCTGACGGTTTTACGAGCAGATGGAGGAAGAAGAACCATCTTCAAAGATTCTACACTACAGGATAATTGCTCAAAACAATCTTTTTGACTTGACAATTGGACTTTCGAAGAACCGCTCAAATTCTGCCGATTATCACTTTGTGTGTACCTCGCTTAGTCAGGTCTTGCCGCTGCTGCACAGTCAGCAATTACCCTGGAGTGAACCATCACACCCCCGCCTTCCCCCATGTCCCACTGCCTCTCATTGTCCCCTCGCCCTTGAAGAGGCCAGAAGTTGTCAGGCTCCTCAAAGAAACAAAACAAAAAAACAATTGCATTCTCTTTATCCCTTTTTTCTCCTCCTTCCAAAACCTGGCCATCTGTCTAATTGTTCACCTCCATGGCTTTAATGCTTTTTACATGCCCCCCCTTCCCACTTCTTTCCAGGCAATAAACTTTATTTTCTTCGCAAGACTTCCATCTACGGAAGGGGTCGGGGTGGCTGGTTGCTCACCTTCTCCCTGCTGGATTTGCTCCAGTGGGCCTCACTTCAACCCCCCCACCCCCTCCTTACTTATCTCCCATCTCTCAATCTCTCTCCCTCCGCCTTCTCCATATGAGTTTGTCAAGCTGACACCTGCACTCATCTTCTCTGCTGGTCACCCGTCCTCTCACGCTGACCTCTTAATGATCCCGCCGCTGCCTGCCCTGACCTTATTTCCACCTCAGTATTCCTCATTTACCCACCAAATTCCTCTCTCATGCACAATTGAAGCACAAGTCGAAACCGCGGCCGCACTTAGTGGACTATTTCTTCTCTTCTAAACTGTGCGAAAGTGTCTCAGAGTGTGAAACAGTTGTCTCCCCTCACCTGTGATTACTGCTGTGTGCATATCATATAAGCGGGCGCCCTTATAATCCCATCTATAATGGCCACAATCAGCACTTTAATGCTTTGTAATATCACCCATGTAATGGTAGAGTGTAGCAGCAAGAGAATAATTCAGGCATAGATAATGGTGTGATTGCACGTTTTTACCCTTGAGTCACAACATTGAGTTGGTTGTGTGTGTGTGTGTGTGTGTGTGTGTGTGTGTGTGTGTGTGTGTGTGTGTGTGTGTGTGTGTGTGTGTGTGTGTGTGTTGCATGTATAAATACCTCCCAGGGCGGTTAAGTTGCCTGTAAAATGCCTGAAGAAACACATTTCCATCAGTGGGCTCTCTTAACCCTTCACTGTGGCTTGTACTCACCGCCCCACAGAGCGTCCTTGCTGCGAGTGTCGCGTACGCTTTGCTGAGCCCAGGGAGACGCTCCCATAAGATACACACAAGCCGCGGAACACTCTTGCGGGGGTATAATGCGAGCTGACAGTCATCCTTGGGGATGGCAGGGACGAGCATCCAGGATTTCTGCTGATGCCAAACTCAAATGGCCATCGGGGAGTTCTGCGAGTCTTTCTCGGCATGACGGCATGAGTCAAACGGAGCATTTATCAGGAGGAGTGTTGACAGGCTTTATTACGATTATACGCAGTGGCACCTGTCATATTTTTTGAGAAAGAAAAATAGTACTCCAAAATATTGTTCCCTTTAAAACACATAAGAACATAAAGGATGAAACGGTTCTTGCCACTTTTTAAGGTACTTTATTTTTTTTTATTTATTTAACTGCTTTAGCGCAGTACTTAGAAACAAAATAATACTAATAATTAGAAGTAAAAATATCAGCACATAAGCTGCATCTAATGTTTTGTTGTTGTTTTGATGCTTTTTTAAAATGACACTTTGCATAGGAGTAAATTTGAACATGGCAATATGTTTGGAAAGGAATTCAAAGGACCATATTGTAGTGCAAGGCCAAACTCCTACTCCTACACTCAGACTTGCACCTTACTCCAGCTCCTGATGTAACTCCCGTTAGATCCATGTCCCTTAGAGGCACACATCCAACACACAATTACTACCTTATGTACAGCAATTAACAGTTTATTCAACCATTTTTTCCCTTTTCAGCATATTTTCATGTTTTATGTTTTTATACAAGCAATGCTATTTTTCTCGATGAAAAACATGTAAAACAATATGGTTGGGTACTGCAACTGATTAATGGCATTTCTAATTAATTTCATGAGGGAAAACTGCTTTTATACAAATTAAACCCACAAGTCCAGTTACTTGTTTCATTGAACCTAATTAACAGAGGAAATAAGACCAATAACCAAGCTTGGTTGTTCCATTTTTTTTTGTGTGTGTGTTGTGCCTTCAGCAAAAAGCCCGTGTGGAAGCCATGATGTGCGACCTGGCCTCTCTCCGCAGTGTCAGGGAGTTCGCAGACTCCTTCAAAGCCAAAAAACTGTGAGTACAAACAATATTCAGGTTCCCTTTGGTTGAAATGACACCAAAAGCCTAAGAAGAAAACATTGTTAGCATGAAAATGCCCATGGAAGCTGTAATGACCCCGTCAAAACAATGGGTAGATTTATAACTATTACTGTACTTGGAACAGCATTTTGATGGAGACTTTTTGACCATGATGTCACATCCTTCCAAGTATCAAAAAATGGACATAAATATTTTAACACTCCCCAGCCTTCTCCCCCCCACCCCCCCCCTCTTCTACAAACGACCTGGGCCATCTGTCCGTTTTGAAAATCGGTTTCTCTTGAGCTCAAAGTTTACCCACCCCTGTTGTCGACCCATTTTCATGTATCCTTATAAAAGACGTCCAGACTGTTCCTGATGGAGACAAGGACTAAGGGGTCAACGTGTGTATTTTTGTTCATTTACTGACTGACATTGGCCCCGTGGACTTGATGGTTCTTATTCTGTGCTGGTCAGCATGTGTCTCATTGGCCGCTCGCATCGGTGCTATTTCGGGGCCGGGGGTCATGTATTTTTGTCATCAATACTGCTCAACCACCTGCAGGTCTCTCGTGTCAGCATGCATGTGTGTGGGTTTATTTATGTACATATATATATTTATATGTGTGTGTGTGTGTGTGTGTTGGTGTTGTTATTGAGGGTGGGGAGGCCCTTGGGAAGAGGCACAGCAGCCATGGCCTGCAGCAGCCCGGAGGCAGGGTATGACCATCCAGGACACGAGTCTTGGGGCCGAGCCAAACCTCACGGAGGTTTCCCCTCCTATAATTTGCCCCCCACCCAGTCATACCGAAGCTTCGACCTTCCTATATTTCCCCCCACCACCCACACCCCACCCCACATCCACGTAATCCTTTTTTTTTTCTTGCCGCATACAATGCATCCCCGTTTATGTGGGACATACGTACCAGATCCACCTGCAATAGGTCAACCTCTGTCATAAAGACTGCAGAGTAAAACCAGGTTTTAAATAGTTTAAAACTCGTCACACACATTTAAAGTTATGAAAACACTGTTAAACCCATTGTCAACATATTTGAACACGCAACAAATATTGAATGCGTAAAATGTCTTGAAAATGTTGTGTGGGCTGTAATATTTGTGTGTTAGATATCTGCATGAGGTTGGCTCAGAGGATGAGTCTGCATGTGAATGTCTGTGAATGAGTTGAGGCCGGCAGCAGGTTCTGCGTTGTGCTCAATGTGTTTCGGATTTTTATTGTGAAAGATTTCACACACACACACACACACACACACACACACACACACACACACACACACACACACACACACACACACACACACACACAAAATTTAAAATCAAGCAGGAATATTTTGGATTGCAAATCATCCCTTGGTTGATTAATTAAAAAAATAAACAAACAAATAAATAATAAAACCAGTTCATTTCTTTAATTTGTTTAAATTCGATTTTTATTAAAAATACATATTTGGGTTTTTTTTGGGTGGCTGTATGGATTGAGTGATTGATGATCGACTTGATACTTCATGTTTCTCAAAGGGTGATATGCAAGTTTCCTTTTGTGGTATTGCTGAATTAAATGTTCAAACTGCATGATGTGACAGTGGCTTCCGCTTTTTAAAAATTGAGTACAGTACATTTATTTGTTGAGCATAGCTTGGTTATATTTAAATTAAGTGTAATTCATTCGCCTTTAAACATTTTGAAATTTTTGTTTTGAATGTTTTATTTCGAGAAATAATTTTGTTTGACTTTTATTAGCGATGCGTTTTAAGTAAATTAATCACCAAGTTATGTTTGAAAAAATAAAATTAAGTACAATCGTGTGTATGAATATATTAAGATTAAAACTGAAAAACCTAAAAAAAAATTCTCCTGTATTTTAATTGTGGTCATTATGGGGGGTACGACCACATTCCCATTTGCAATTTGTTTATTTGCTAAGTATCTCTTTCTTATGTCACCCTTCAGTCTGTCGCTCCGGTTCACTACCTCACTATTTTGGCAAGGTTGTATTTCTTCATTAGTGGTGCCGTTGGGGTGGAGGAAGCGCGTGGGGGAGGGACTCCCAGGGGACGTCAGAGTACATTAATTCTCATCACAAGGCGAACGAAGCAGAGTGGAGGCTGGGAGCTCTGAGCTGTGAATGGCACTGGGCAGCTGTCTGAGTCCGCCACCACTCTATTACTGCACGTATGTCTTCGGGCATAACGCACGCAAACACGAGCATCGTGCGTGCATGCGCATGTACACTCAGGGAAAATAGAAGCGAGCGCACACGAGCACAATCATACTTCGGCAGCGTGTAATTGACAGGTGAAATGTAATCAGAGTCTTTCTTTTTTTTCCCACCCTTCTCCCCCGCCATCGTTTCTCACTCCCTTGCTTTTAAGTGCTTTAGTCAGTGGCTTTCACGCTGCTTTGTGTTCCATTGACCCCGATTCCGCTTTAATTGCCTGTCCTTTGAAATGAAATTACCTGGATATTGATATTGTTCAATGCAGGGCAATTTGGTGGCAGAGTAATTGATGGAGAGCGGCACTGACAGAGTGACCCGAATACAATTTCTGCTGAACGCTTCGTAATTAACACGTGCCATTTGTTCCTGGATGCATTCAGCCTGGTGTCATTGCAGACATATTGCTTCACATTACAGGTGTAACAGTACTTGGATTCAAATTTTACGTACGGAACACTCGGGAAAGTAGGAGGGATGTTCCCATCACTTATTTTATTTTTTTTGCACTCAAGTCGAGTTACTCGATTTTTAGTATTTGCTGATACTGGTCCAGTACCTCTGTAATGCATGAAGAAGTATTTGCATCACATGGCTGGATCAGGACAACCACGTATGATTTCTTCTCATCTTTCGCGGGTGGGTCTGCCCACTTTGAAATCAAGACCTCCGACTACCTGATTTGTGGATGGCACATCTGGCAGTTGATTGAGCCCCGATGTTCACATTGTAACGCTCACTGAACGACATGACGCTTCTCCGCATTTCCACCAGCGTGTTAGAGTGGAAAAACTGTGACCCTGTGTTGGGTTTTGAGGCTCCACATACAATACGTTGTTCTTCATTGTTGTTAATGAACAATAAAAACATGGTGTGATTGTCAAGGAATCTGTGAATTGCCACAAAGACAGAAAACGGGCAACAAATAAATGGAGATTGTGATGATTTTGAGAGTCTGTTGGCAATGATCGATTATCCCATTCACACACACTTTGATTTCTAAGCACAGGTACATTATTAATAAAGTATATTATAAAATGAAACATTTATATAAGGTGGATGTACTGCACTGGGACATGTTGACAGCGCTGTGGTGACCGGTGGGTGGGTCAGTGGTGTGTATTTTCTGTCAACAATAAAATGTAGCGGTAATGGCTAATAGTCTGGGCCCAGTTCGCTCTCTCACACACACACACACACACACACACACACACACACACACACACACACACACACACACACACACACACACACACACACACACACACACACCCTGGCAATATCCTCCGTGCTGGTCCACATTATCACGGAGGTCAGGGGCCGTACCCAGGGGGGTTATTTAAAGTAAATATATAAACGGATGCCTCCCCGTTTGGTAGTTAACACCCTCGTTTGAGCGGCGCTGAGATTGCACAGTGCAGCGCTGGCCGTGTTGTGAGAGGCCTTTAATGTGGCGAGCGGGACCGTGCCTTGGGCGGCAACAGGCCTATTAAAGGCCTTCATTAGAGCCGCACTTATGAGAGCGGGACTAACGGGTGGGCAGTTGGATTAACAGGCCTCCCGCATTACAAGCTCGCAGCTCACTTCAGCTCACCGGACCTTTTCAGAACCAAATGTGTGCGACTAAAACGGTCAATCAGGCAACAGGTGTCAAAATCGCCTAATTTTAGCGGCTCACAAATGCAAACTTGTCGTGTTTCCTGCCTGCCTTGGGTTTGCTCTTGTCATTCTTGGCAGACAATCTGAAGTCAAATTGGTATTTTCCTTAACTCCTAACAGGTATTGCAAACATTTTTTCAAATTATAAAAAGCTATTACATCTGGAGGTTCACACTGCAGTCTGAAACCAATTTATGCGACTGAAATGAATGGAAATGCCATTAATCCAGACATCAAACATATTTTTTTAAATGTATTTAAAAAAATAGCACTGTTCAGTTTTGTGCTGTCTAAAATCACAGAATAATATTATAACTAAACAGAATGTAAAGAAATGAACATTGTTTCTGAAATTGCTCAATTGTTTTCACTTCCCTTCTACTGAACTTAATCTTCTTCACTGTTCTGTCTTTTCTGACACACTTTTCGTGCCCTTCAATGTACAGAGTTGTGCTTAGAAATGATTGTGTTGCCTTTGAGTGGCGATATAGCCTTTATGGACTCCTACTGCTTCAGTATATTATTAATGTGTAAATATTACGCTCATACAGGTGTGACATACAGGTGTTCAGTTGGGGAACCCCAACTGAAAATCCGAACACAAATTTCACTGTGGTAACCATGTGAACTGACCGTGGCCGGACGTCCAATGTCTTTGTCTTCTGAGGCTGTTGCTCAGAAGGTGTCTCCTCACCTTATTATATTTTAACATGCGCCGCAAGTGCGTCCCGCCGTGAAACTGCTGAGGTGGGCGTTCTTGAAGTTGACGAGGTTTGTGCTCTTTAATGAACCTTGCGTGTTCGGGAGGCCTGAAGGTGATCGCTACTGTACACTTCTATGTAATAGCACGGGATGGCTCATTATAGCGGGAGCATAACAATTCGCACATTAATTTTCCAGCATCCAGTTTTTAATTAATCCAGTAGGCAGTCTTAAACACAGGGTACACAAATTGCCTCCGGCCTCATAATTAATTCTAATGGAAGAAATTAAAAATTGGTGGGGTGTGTTTGGATTGTTCGTCTGTGTTACAGTGGCTCCGAGCTCGCTGGAGCGACGCTGTCACCGACAAGCATCTCTTACTGCCCCGACCAATCTAGTGGTCTTCGAGCCCTGGCATGCAGATAGATTCATTGTGTGTGTGCGTGTGTATCTGTCTTTGCACCCGCTCTAAAGCATATGTTGCTTTATTGGCCCAGAGTGCTCTTGTATACCAAAACGATATATTTTCATTGCATGTATGATATATATATATATATATATGTGTATATATATGTATATATGTATATATATGTATATGTGTATATATTTATATATATATGTATATGTATATATATGTATATATATGTATATGTATATATGTATATATATATATATATATATATATATATATATATGTATAAATATGTATATATATGTATATGTATATATATGTATATGTATATATATATGTATATATATGCATATGTATATATATATATATATGTATATATATACATATATATGTATATATGTATATGTATATATGTATATGTATGTATGTATATGTATGTATATGTATATATATGTATATATATATGTATGTATGTATGTATATATGTATATATATGTATGTATATATATGTATGTATGTATATATATATGTATGTATGTATATATATGTATGTATGTATATATATATATTCAGGTCTGCCATTTGGGTCACTTCCTGCTGGTCCAGTGTCTGCAGGAGGTGTTGTGTCGCTCTGCGCCAGCCCGTGTTGTGGTGGTTTCATCCGAGTCCCACAGGTAACCTTGAGTGAGCAGTTGGTGTGTCTTCGTGCTAAAATGGGAAGAAATGAATGTAATTTGGATGACAAATCTCTGCCACCGACTACCGTTAGCCACATTTTCATCGTCCTCAGGTTTTGACACTTATATTGTACAATGACGATTATGAATAGTGTAGGCAGGAGCGTGAAATTCCATGACTTTTCAAAGTTGGAAACTTTCCAATGGATTTAAAGGTAATTGGTTGCTATATATGGAATGAAATCAGGAATTTACACATTTGACTCGAAAATATTTGGGGAAAATATATTTTGCTTAATACTATTTAGAGAAAAATAACACAGTCTTATCGAATGGTCTTTAAGAGGTATGTAGATGCTCAACCCATTTTTGCTGTTTTGCATCTACAAAACTACCTTTATGCTGCATCGAAAGAACCGTAAGAGAAAGAGGCATGCACTCTGCAGTTTGCAAACTGGATAAACTTTTTTTACCCCGGTCAGGCCAGTCACCACAACAGTTGTTCATACGCTACCAGGGTCAACTTCAAAATAAAAGCGAGTAATACTTTACATGGATAGCAATGCTTTACCTAGCTTTTATTTTGAAGTTGACCCTCAGAAGCAATCTTTCTGGCGGCTGACTTGAATTTGAATTTAGGCTAGCCTGACCTATTTAGTGCGCAAAAGCGCAATGACAGACTTAAAGTGGAGCATAATATTCAATTTCCAGTGCTTATGCGCACCGGCGCACCGCTGATGCACACCCTTGTTTCGACGGCTTAAAAGCGTGATGAAGGAAAATCACATTTTTGAATGGACCTCTTGGATTGTGGGGCTGCCATCTCAGATTTTCTTCTGGCCAGGGGTATTCTTTAAAAATTTGAACTACATGTAACAAATATGCTCACATCACCATTTGGCTATTCGATACCACCACCAAAATTCAAGAGAATGCTGCCTTTTTTTTTTCTTTTTAAAACAATGTCGGTAAGTTTGGGTTCAATCAAACACTGTCAATAATTCCTCCCTGACATTATTTTACTTTCCCATCATCTCTGTAATAATAGTGTGACCTTAAGTGAATTTGGGTGTCAAAGTTTCCCCTTCTCAACCCGTTGCCCGCCGTTGCGTGGCGCTGCACAAAGCAAAACTCATCTATCAGTGCGGCTGCTTGATCCACTTGAACAAGTGTGCACATGTTCTCCTGGTCTCAGGTCATTCCTCCGAGCTCCGATCAATCAAATGGGCTTGGGCCAGTCTGACTGACTGGCTTGAGGAACTGGATCGATGCCACGCGACTGCCTCTGCTGCCCTGTCACATGCGCAATCCTGGGCTTAGGGCTCGCAGATGACTGCGAGACATCATGCTTGTCCGCTGGATGACAGCAGAGGAACGAGAGGGTCGAAGACAGACAGGAGAAGAGAGTCAATCTCTTTCGTTAATGGATGCTACTGCTTCTTGTTGCTTTCAAGTTTAGCTTGTAGCAGACGTGTGCACATTGCAGCATGACGTCTTTGATCCACTGGTGAAAAGGACACTTTGATTCGCTCTTCTTTCATCTATAACTGCTTCAGACAACAAAGTGTATGCAGGAAAGTGGTTAAGAGTGCACGATTGTCTGTGTCTCATGTGTTGTTTTGTATTTTGTCTTTTTTTGTTAACTTTTCTTTTGATGGCGGCGCGGACACCCGCAGCGGCTCCTCTTGTTTTATGTTGAGAGGGAAGAAATTTCATCTGTGCTGTATGTTACACATACAGTACATTTGACAATAAAGTTATCCAATATGTATATATTATATGTATATGTATATGTATTGTAAGGCTGTTTAAATTGTTTTTTCTGATACTTTTAAAAACAAAATCGGGGAGACAAAAAAAGACCAGCAAGGAAAAAGAAAAGGAAAAAAAATACTAATGTTTTCCGAACAGGCGGCCCTTTCGTCGAGTGGTTAGCATGTCGACTTCAATTCCAGCTCCAGCCTGAGGATGAAGCGGTTCGGAAAATGTTTCCTAACATTTTTTCAGAACCAACAACATAGATTTGTAAATGGTTAAATTTCATCCGTGACATAACAAGAGGGTAAATGACAAAATCCGTTGAGGATAGTGTCATCTGTTTATCACTTAATCCACAAACATTTTGTCTTGTAGGCCTCTGCACATTTTGGTGTGCAACGCGGCAGTGTGCACTCAGCCATGGAGTTTGACCGAGGATGGCCTGGAGTCCACTTTTCAGGTCTGCCATTTGGGTCACTTCCTGCTGGTCCAGTGTCTGCAGGAGGTGTTGTGTCGCTCTGCGCCAGCCCGTGTTGTGGTGGTTTCATCCGAGTCCCACAGGTAACCTTGAGTGAGCAGTTGGTGTGTCTTCGTGCTAAAATGGGAAGAAATTAATGTAATTTGGATGACAAATCTCTGCCACAGACTACCGTTAGCCACATTTTCATCGTCCTCAGGTTTTGACACTTATATTGTACAATGACGATTATGAATAATGTAGGCAGGAGCGTGAAATTCCATGACTTTTAAAAGTTGGAAACTTTCCAATGGATTTGAAGGTAATTGGTTGCTATATATGGAATGAAATCAGGAATTTACACATTTGACTCGAAAATATTTGGGGAAAATATATTTTGCTTAATACTATTTAGAGAAAAATAACACAGTCTTATTGAATGGTCTTTAAGAGGTATGTAGATGCTCAACCCATTTTTGCTGTTTTGCATCTACAAAACTACCTTTATGCTGCATCGAAAGAACCGTAAGAGAAAGAGGCATGCACTCTGCAGTTTGCAAACTGAATAAACTTTTTTTACCCCGGTCAGGCCAGTCACCACAACAGTTGTTCATACGCTACCAGGGTCAACTTCAAAATAAAAGCGAGTAATACTTTACATGGATAGCAATGCTTTACCTAGCTTTTATTTTGAAGTTGACCCTCAGAAGCAATCTTTCTGGCGGCTGACTTGAATTTGAATTGAGGCTAGCCTGACCCATTTAGTGCGCAAAAGCGCAATGACAGACTTAAAGTGGAACATAATATTCAATTTCCAGTGCTTATGCGCACCGGCGCACCGCTGATGCACACCCTTGTTTCGACGGCTTAAAAGCGTGATGAAGGAAAACCACATTTTTGAATGGACCTCTTGGATTGTGGGGCTGCCATCTCAGATTTTCTTCTGGCCAGGGGTATTCTTTAAAAATTGGAACTACATGTAACAAATATGCTCACATCACCATTTGGCTATTCGATACCACCACCAAAATTCAAGAGAACGCTGCCTTTTTTTTTCTTTTTAAAACAATGTCGGTAAGTTTGGGTTCAATCAAACACTGTCAATAATTCCTCCCTGACATTATTTTACTTTCCCATCATCTCTGTAATAATAGTGTGACCTTAAGTGAATTTGGGTGTCAAAGTTTCCCCTTCTCAACCCGTTGCCCGCCGTTGCGTGGCGCTGCACAAAGCAAAACTCATCTATCAGTGCGGCTGCTTGATCCACTTGAACAAGTGTGCACATGTTCTCCTGGTCTCAGGTCATTCCTCCGAGCTCCGATCAATCAAATGGGCTTGGGCCAGTCTGACTGACTGGCTTGAGGAACTGGATCGATGCCACGCGACTGCCTCTGCTGCCCTGTCACATGCGCAATCCTGGGCCTAGGCCTCGCAGATGACTGCGAGACATCATGCTTGTCCGCTGGATGACAGCAGAGGAACGAGAGGGTCGAAGACAGACAGACAGACAGACACACAGACTGCCGGGAAGCAGAGGGAAAATGAGACAAAAAAAGTGGCTGAGTGTACAACTGCGGGGACGGGTTCAAAGTAAATTTTGGCTGATAAGTCCATCCATCATGTTGATGATACGTTTAATTCATAGTGACAGCGTGTGGTGGGAAATGAGTTTTCCAGTGAGTGAGGCTGTCATGTTTGACAATGCGCATTAAGCCTGATGTATCAGTTTGTGGCCACTGCTACTGCATGATTTGATTGCAGTTGGGGGTTTACGGCTTTAACTCCATTGTTATTTATATATATATATATATATATATATATATATATATATATATATATATATATATATATATATATATATATATATATAAAAAAAATCCTCATCTCACCCCTTGGGTGGTGTCCGTCCCCATTCAGCTCGGGTCCTCTACCAGAGGCCAGGAAGCTTGAGGGTTCTGCGCAGTATCCTTGCTGTTCCCAGCACTGCACATTTCTGGACTGAGATGTCTGATGTTGTTCCCGGGATCTGTTGCAACCACTCATCTAATTTGGAGGTCACTGCCCCGAGTGCTCCGACCACCACAGGCACGACTGTCACCTTTACCTTCCAGGCTCTCTCCAGCTCCTCTCTGAGCCCTTGGTATTTCTCGAGTTTCTCGTGTTCCTTCTTTCTGATGTTTCCATCACTTGGGACCGCTACATCCACTACAACGGCTTTCTTCTGCCCTTTATCAATGATCACGATATCCGGTTGGTTCGCCATTACCATCTTGTCAGTCTGGATCTGGAAGTCCCACAGGATCTTCGCTCGGTCATTCTCCACCACCTTGGGAGGTGTTTCCCATTTTGACCTTGGGGTTTCCAGTCCGTACTCGGCACAGATGTTTGGTAGACTATGCCAGCCACCTGGTTATGGCGTTCCATGTAGGCTTTCCTGCCAGCATTTTACACCCTGCAGTTATGTGTTGGATCGTCTCGGTGCCTCTTTGCACAACCTACACCTTGGGTCTTGTCTGGTGTGGTATATCTGGGCCTCAATGGCTCTGGTGCTCAGGGCCTGCTCCTGAGCAGCCAGGATGAGTGCCTCTGTGCTGTCCTTCAGGCCAGCCCTCTCTAGCCACTGATAGGACTTCTTGAGATCAGCCACTTCACTTATGGTCCGGTGGTACATCCCGTGTAGGGGCTTGTCCTCCCATGATGGTCCCTCTTCCAGCACCTCATCCTCTGTTCCCCATTGTCTGAGACATTCTCTGAGTACATCATCCGTTGGAGCCTTCTCCTTGATGTATTCATGGAGCTTGGATGTTTCATCCTGGACAGTGGCTCTCACACTCACTAGTCCCGGCCTCCTTCCTTTCGGCTGCGTACAGTCTCAGGGTGCTGGATTTGGGATGGAACCCTCCATGCATGGTTAGGAGCTTTGGGTCTTAACATCCGTGGTCTGAATCTCTTCCTTTGGCCACCTGATTACTCCTGCAGGGTATCTGATCACTGGCAGGGCATAGCTGTTTATTGCCCGGGTCTTATTCTTGCCATTGAGCTGGCTTCTTAGGACTTGCCTCACCCGCTGGAGGTATTTGGCCGTAGCCGCTTTCCTTGTTGCCAGTTCGAGGTTGCCATTGGCTTGTGGTATACCGAGGTACTTGTAGCTGTCCTCAATGTCTGCTATTGTTCCTTCAGGAGTGAGACCCTTCAGTGCGGACTACCTTTCCTCTCTTAGTCACCATCCGACTACATTTCTCAAGCCCGAATGACATCCCGATGTCGCTGCTGTAGATCCTGGTTGTGTGGATCAGGGAGTCTATGTCCCTTTCGCTCTTAGCATACAGCTTTATGTCATCCATGTAGAGGAGGTGACTGATCGTAGCTCCATTTTTGAGGCGGTATCCGTAGCCTGTCTTGGTGATTACTTGGCTTAGGGGGTTCAGTCCTATGCAGAACAGCAGTGGGGAGAGTGCATCACCTTGGTATATGCCACATTTGATGGACACTTGGGTAAGTGGCTTGCCATTGGCTTCAAGTGTGGTTTTCACATCCTCATCGAGTTCGCAACGAAGGCTCTTAGGGTCCTGTTCACCTTATACAACTCCAAGCATTCAGTGATCCATGTATGTGGCATCGAGTCGTAGGCTTTCTTGTAATCAATCCAGGCTGTGCACAGGTTGGTATGTCGGGACCTGCAGTCTTGTGCGACTGTTCTGTCAACCAGGAGCTGATGTTTGGCTCCTCTGGTATCTCTACCAATGCCCTTCTGTGCTTCGCTCATGTATTGATCCATGTGTCCACTTATCTTAGCCGCAATGATGCCTGACATGAGCTTCCATGTTGTGGAGAGACAGGTTATTGGCCGATAGTTGGATGGGACTGTACCCTTTGAGGATCCTTCATGATCAGGATCGTTCGCCCTTCAGTTAGCCATCCTGGGTGAGTCCCATCCTTCAGCAACTGGTTCATTTGTGTTGCTAGGCGCTCATGGAGTGCTTTGAGTTTCTTTAGCCAGTAGGTGTGTACCATGTCCGGGCCTGGTGCACACCTACATATCTGAGACTCTTTCCTGTATGTCTGCCACTGTTATGGTAACTGGGTTCTGCTCAGGGAGGTTGCTGTGCTCCTCTCTCAGGGTCACCAGCCATTGTGCACTGCTGTTATGTGCAACCTCCCTCTCCCATATTCCTTTCCAGTACCTTTCAGTTTCCAGTCTTGGTGGGTCAGCTCTGCTGTTAGGACCCTGCCACTGAGCGTACACTTTCGCAGGTTGTGTTGCGAACAGCCTGTTTATTCGCCTGCCCTCATTCTCTTTCGTGTACCTCTTTAGGCGACTGGACAAGGCTTGGAGCCTTTGTTTGGTTGTGACAGCAATATATATATATATATATATATATATAGCAGTTGAGCCTTAGTTTGCATTAGTTTGCATTTCAATTTAACAAAGTCAAACACTCAGGGAGTTGTTGCTCGTTTTATTTTGCAATTTTTAAATGTATTCCAAATGAATTCAAAATGTATTTTGTCAGAAATAAACGGAAGGTCTTTATCTCAAGTTATATATGTCATTCGTTTTTATCTATCAAATGTACAATTGGGATTGGCAACTTCGTATCAGGATCTGTGAGGGCTCAAGAGTACTCATACCGGTACCGCTCTGAGAAAAAGTGGTATCGGTCAGCACGAGTACAAAACGTAAATTTTTTTTATGCCAGTCTTGCAATGGATACACATTAGACTGTGCAGATGTACCTAGTGTAATATTGTGTTTTCTGGGGTAAGAATGGTAAAGAATGCCTATATTCTACCTATCTCTTGGTGCTCTGCAGCCAGCTTCTTCAAAGAGGGCTTTGGCACTTTCACACCGGGACAGGCGAAATGGACAGCAGTGGGAAAAGGGAGTGGAAATAGACTATATCTCCCCATGACATCTTCCGCCCTGTCCACCTCATTCCAGCCCTATATTACGTCCACTGATGTCATCCACCCTTATTTTTGGTTGTTTACGCTATTTTCCACTTTCCGCCGATTTGCCGTTTATTCACTTAGCCTCCCCTCACATGCGATGTGTACGACCTCTGACCCACCAGCATATTGTATTCCCTAAGCCCCTTGTCCACAGCTAAAGCGTTGACCTGGAAGACACCAGGGTTGGGGATAGATGAACTCGGGTGTAATGACTGGACACTATCAGTTTCCAACATGGGGGGCTTACTGTGGAATTGGCCCCAGTACTTTTCCTCCAACTGCATCAGATCTGCTTTGTACAAGAGGAGATGATATCCTTAATGAAATAACCTCTGATAGATGCCCCCGCCGACATACTTTCATGGGAAGCATAAAGCAGAACCACGCGGAGCTCGAAAAATTGAGGAATTACATTTTTGGTGAACAGAGCTGTATTCGGTTTAATATACATATTTTAAGATATTGTATTTATAGTTCTACTTTTCAATGCCTTAATGTTATATCACATGCCTACTTATAGGTGATGTTTGTAATGGAACAAGTTGATGACATATCTTTGTCCAATACATTTCATATCCCCAAATCCTGCCGTTTGAACAGGGGTGTGTAGTCTTATATCCACTGGATATATGCAGTCCAGCTTATTATGGACTTGCCGAACACCTTATTCAAATGTAACTAGGTACAACCTCAGCAACTGCTGCGAAGCAATTTGAAGGAAAAAAGTTCAAATGTTCCTGGTTGGGCAACTGATTTATCAAGCTGCAGTGAGTCGTTATGAAGTCGCAGCACATGAAATGAAAATGCCTGCAGATGTTGTAATTTAGCCAAGCAAGGATGCCGCGCGAGGCGATGGTAAACAACCAGCCAGCAGTTAGCTTGTAAAATCGCCGGGAAAGCAGGTGACATTTTGATTGGTTATTTTCTAATGACGGGGATTCGTATGTAGGATGTGCTCGATCACCCCCCCACTCACACAATACGAAACGTCTGCTCTGGCGCCCACGCAATGTGACGTGATGACCGCAACATTGCGAGGCGTGTGATGTTCCGGGGAGCATGTCAAAACATCTGGATTTTAACAGCTCCGTCGCAGGCAATTAAAAAACATCATGTCTCGTCTTTTGATTTGTGTTGCAACCTGCACTTCACATCTGCCCGAAAACTTCGCTGTCATTCTAAACAACCCCGTCGACCCTGCTTTGATTTATCTTTCAGGTTCACCGACTTGTTAGACTCGTGCGGTAAGGTGGATCTGGCGCGGTTGTCACCCCCGCGGAAGGAGTACTGGTCCATGCTGGCCTACAACCGCGCCAAGCTGTGCAACATCCTGTTCAGCAACGAGCTGCACCGCCGCCTCTCGCCACACGGGGTGTCGTCCAACGCGGTGCACCCCGGCAACATGATGTACACGGCCATTCACAGGAGCTGGTGGCTTATGACCTTCCTCTTCACCCTGGCCAGACCGTTCACCAAGTCGCTGGTAGGAACTAAAACCAAAATCACCTAATAGCCAAGTTCCACCAAGTCCAGTTTGGTTTGGTTCACTAAGGGATGTTTTGGAATGGTTTGGGTAAAGGTAGGGGTTGTCAAAAGTTTGGCCTGGGGCCACTTGAGTCCCCCGTTTATTTTTTGGTTGTTTTTTTTTTGACCTGCCGCTTAGTCTAATAATAAAATGAAACATGACCCTCAATGTCATGAGCGAATCAAAATGTCTAAAGATATCACTGTAACATTGAACAGTACACTACATTACACTTTGTATTTTAAAAGTATTTAACCATTTGAAAATACGTTTTTTAAATTAAGATGGTAAAAAGTTGAATTTTGAAGATTTCTCACATTTCTATTTTACAAATAAATATTGCGTTGTTTAGTTTTGAACTTTGTAATAAAAGAAAATGAATTATAAATATTATGACATCATACATTTAAAAAGAAAATAAAGATTAGATGGCTTAGAAGAAATCAAGTTTTTAAAAATTGAAAATAAATTAACGGACAGAAGTTGGAGGTTACAAGATAGCACACTTTGGTGTTCAAAGAACATTTTTTACACCTTTTTTAAAATCTCATGCTTTAAAAAGTTTGAATGCTAAAGGATTTCAGTGTTTTACACATTTTGAAAACCAGAAAACTTCAATTTTGCTTTTCTTTTAGTGTTATGATATCGCGCACACTATATTTAACAATGTAAAGTCATCATAATGAACACGTTAAAGACACTATTGTAGTTGTTTTTGCAATCTTTGCAACTTTTTGCAATGATAGCACCCTGAATTTCATACCACAATGAACCAAATGGAATAACACTTGGTGGAAATTGGATGTCTGGAACCCGAACGGGTCGCTCGCGCTACAACGGCTGCTTTTCAATTCAGAGTGCAAAGTCCCCTCACATGCTGTATTTGTTTTTCACTGGTGGATGTATCCCTTGGTCAGCATTTTATTTGTCTTGTTGTGTTTGTGGGATGGTGTAGAGGAAAAGGATGGAGAGGGGCACTGTGTGCTCATTGTGAGCGCTCAGGAAGAAGGTCTGCGTTTCTCATAGAGATATTCGCCCGCCTGTTTTCCTCTTGTGCCTGTTGCTGTTTATTTAACTCTTGAGTGACTGTTCCGCTTGCCCCTCACTAGGGCCTTTTGGATCCTGTGTACGGTGACTATTGGGTTACTGTAAATGCACGCTTTCTCCATGTACCCTGGAGTACTGACACAATGAACTATGTCATGTATCCCACCAGGAGAAACTATTACCGCATATTTTCTGATGCCTTATCTTACAGCCGTGCTTTGGAGAGGCCTGTCTGAAAGCAGGAGTACAGGAAAGACATTATGTTCACGCCAGCTATCATTGAGAGGAAAATGTCAAGAGGGAGGCCAGGTGTAAAACTCATGGGATGTCTGTTTTATTTTCCCAATTAAGGCTAGGTCTCATTTGAGAATCGCCGCTTTCTTATGATGGCGGTGTCGGAGTTAGCATGCCCCTCCGACCCTGGGATCTTTGTTTTTAGGGGTCAGAATGGTGACTTGTGCCGGAGTTGAATTGGATAGGGGTCACACAACAATGGAGTGAGTGTTTCCTCCGTGTATTTGCCTTCTGGAGTGTATGGAGGTTCTCAGTGTTGTGTCTTGTGGGGATTGCCCGGGGTGCACGGGGTGCCAAGGCCGTGACGGCGAGCCAGCTGGTTCGCATATAAACACAGTCTACGAATTCTCTAAGACAAATCAACCTTTCAGCTTGTTTTTTTTTTTGTGTAAACTTTTATTTTTTTTTGGGGAGGGGGAATAGAATTTCTAATTTACTGTCGAATGTACAGCCCAGTTTTGGAGAGTCTGTTGAGCACAATTGTAACAGTTATTCAAAAATGTTTTCACATGTTTTTAATTTCAATATTTAAAACGCAAATTTGAACCAAGCGCAATGAAGTATATTGCTATGCTAAGATGAGCTATTTACTTAGTGTGGAAGTAAAGCAAAGCAGTGGTTCTCAAACCACTGCATTATTTCAATCAGCCTCCTGATGTGTGCTCCGTGGCCACAAGGGGGAGTAAAATACATACAGACAATCTACACGTTGATTTGGTGATGTATACACAGAAGACATTTGCAACTATTTGTCATTTTTTGCAGAGGATAAATAATATGTGCCTGTGAGTATGCGTATGAGTGTGTGCTATCTTCGCATTTATTTTTACTGTTCGTGTTGGAATAGAAGTTGCTAAAACATTTAGAACTACCGCGATATTGATGCGAGTTTCCTGATCCCGTTCTGTCTACAGTGTTTTGCATTTTGTTACTACTGTCTTGTTTGAACCTCAATTATAGTTTTTTCTTACTACTGCTGGGCTTACCAAATTTGGACGCACGTGTTAATCAGCCGATGAAAGTTTATGGAACTTAAGTGGACGTCAAGTCTGGTGTACTTTTCGTGTCTAAGTGGATGTGTCTTTGAAAGCAATTATTGGAGTGGATCCTGATTTACCCGCACATGCTTAATTAAACGTTGTGTAGATGTTAGTAAATATTAAAGGGCAAAGGTAAGGCTAGTAATTAAAATTCTGGGTGTGCTGACACAGCGATTAGCTAAAACTCGTGTCTGATAAGGGCCGCACACACCCATGCGCACACGCTTTCACATGCGCTCCGGCACACCCTTAAGCTGAGCGTTTGCTTTTATTTAAATCTGGCCTTGATAAGACCCCTGGAAGTGTATCCTCTTGAAAACCCTCCGCTCCTCACACAGTCTGCCCCCTCCCACCCCGCCCCCCACATTAAGGGCTTAATAAAACAGTGATATTATTTCCGTTATTGGTTGCGGGGCTATGAAGATGCTATCGCTTTAATTGCACTTGTACACTTACGGGATCCGCCGAGATTGTTCGGGGATGCAAACATAAGCAGAATGTGGAGTCCAAAAAACAATCACCGAGGCCCCCCATGTGTTCTTGCACAAATAACTTGCCTCTCATTTAAAACATAGCGTTGATTTACGGCAGCACTGGTGGAGTGATGTCGGATAAACCTCCGCGATATCGCCTCATCTTATGCGTCGCCAATATGTTGTAAATTGTTATTTGATTTAATTTAATTTTTGACAGTAAACAGGCAAGTCGTACTTTAGACTTGCATGCTTTCAGTGTGGAACGATGTTGTGCCATTTCTTCACGACTCAACATGCTGGGAAAAGGGAAAAGGGAAATCAAGGCAATAACTTTGTTTGCAATACGTCCTCTGTGTCCCCAAACACGGTACTGTACTTTGATTAATTTTATTTGTGCACTGAGAATTAAGCAGATGAATCCATCCATTTTCACCAATGTTGAGGTGCCACCATTTTGTCCTGTACTGTCTTCTGGTGTAGACTGAGACTGATGTCAAATTATCCTCGGGCTCGCATTGCAAAAATTACGGCTCACCTGTTTGGTGGGTTTGGTCTTGTGACATCATTGTCTTTTGTTTTATATGTCTGTGTTATACTGCAGTAAACTTTAATTGGGAATGACAACTTTTTTTTGTATTGGTTTCCACACACATCAACCAGCACAGATTCTAAATATTACGACAAGTGAAAATACCTGCAGGTGAAATATGTCATTTTTATGCAGAAAACATACAGGTAACCCGTTGACTTTCTTCCTGTTGTGGTTTCCACTTAAAGCAAAAGTAACTTGTCTATTAGCAGACAGCGCAGCCCACTCCATGATGCTCCATCGCTGATTCCATTTTGCTGAGTTTAGAAAAGCATCTATAAAGTGCCGTGACATTATAATCAGCCAAACTATCTGGCGCTAACATCATGTTCCCCTCCCTGAGCCTTGATCTGCTTATCAGAGATGGCCTGTAAAGCCCCTGTTTCTTTAATTCAGCGTGTTTAGAGTGGGAGTTTTCCCTGTGTCCTTTGCGCACATTATCAGCGTTAAATGATCTGGGCCAGCAGTGGTTTGCATCTGCTTGCTTGTGTGTTGAGAGATGAAGGCTGGGGCGTTATCGCAGCCCTTTTGATTTAGTCGCTGTGATTAATGCTCAGACTTTGATTGACAGATTTCAACCGAATTTGATCTGCGATAGTCAAAGTTTTGCGACGGTTGCGAAAGCTGACCCATTCTGGGGTTTCTCATAGTGCCAAGTATTTGTTGGCTGTAAACTATGAAATTAAGACTCATTCCTGTTTTAGCGAAGGCTGATTTATTGTTCTTAATATTTTTCATAATGTTGGCCTGGAGGTCACATCTCCACGTGCAGTATAGTTTGGAGACAAAATGACATTGGCTGCACATTTCAACATCCCATAATGGATATCCGTGTAGTTTATTAGTCGGGCTGTAACCTTTTGTGAAGTTGCCATGTTGTAACGCTGACCCTGTGACATTTTGTTGACTGACTGATTGCCCCCCGAAGATCGGCGTACCCTCAGGCTCTTAGCAGCTGGGCCATGCCCTACACTCATCCAATCTATAGTCTAACTGTAGGCCCACAGTGCCAAAGTGACTGGAAATGACATCCGTCGCCGTAATGGCCAAAAGGGAGTTGGCGCTGCTGGCGCTGCTCCAATCGGACACCCCGATAACGCCGGTTCATCAGCGCTCGCCTGGTCCCACGCTTCTTAGCGTGATTATTTTACCCTGGATTCCGCCTCGGGCACCAGGCCACCTTTTTACATATGCACAAGCTGAACTTTTGACCAGGCACCAACCAATTGGTGGCTGTATTTGAGAAATGGTTGTTCAGTCAGGGAAGACAGTTGAATGTTTCAGACTGCTACGGAAATTGTGATGGGGCAGCAACGCATACAAGCAGAACATACATATATGTGTGTGTGTGTGTGTGTGTGTGTGTGTGTGTGTGTGTGTGTGTGTGTGTGTGTATATATATATATATATATATATATATATATATATATATATATATAAATAATCTGCCGAATCTAATTTGCGATATACAGAAGCGGGAAATCACTGTAATGGGACGGCACCTCTGCTCAGCCTTTTTGTCACACTTCTTAGCTGCTTCCCGGGGGCCTTAACACCAGATACAAGCCCAGGGGTCATGACACGAGCATTTCTTTACCTGCTTCTCAGTGGTCTTATGGGGCAAGCAGGCGTTAACGCGGCACACAGAGACGACTGGTATGTGCGCTTTGTGTGATGCTCAACCACGTGAAAAGAGCGGAGGAGCCGACCCCTCCTCGCTGGGCTCAGATGAGCAACCAGGCTCTTGTAATAGAGTCCTCTAGGATGTTTAAGCGGTACACAGGAGGGGGGTCAGCTCCATCCCCATGAAAAGAAGAAATAACATTAGGCATGATGTCAAATGGTTCATATGACTCTGTGATGATTGGTTGCTGTTTTATTTATTTATTTATTTTTAAAGACCAGTTTCAGAGCAGAATATTACTGGCAGACATCCCCTGTTGTGCCGTGACCGTGGATCCCTACTTGTGTTGTTTATGCTCTTTCTTCGGCAAGAGCACAAGAGGCTACTAAAGCCTTGCCTAATAGAAAAGTAGTGTTTGATATAAACTCTAAATTGGCATCTGTTTTTACGGTTTGCTAAGGCGATGTACACGTGCACTTGTGTTGCGTTTTTTCAAAGTCATATCCTCTGTAAGATGACTTTAACATCATACTGTATTTGTTTGTGGTATACAATGGGGCCTTAAGATTGTTGATGTTTAAATCATTCCGTGAAATCAAATCATCCATCCTCATTAAAATGAATGGAAATACCATTAATGCATTCCTGCCCCCCAACAACAACAATGAAAACAATTAAAACAAAAAAACACTTTTGCTTGAAAAATAAACCCCTTTTCCACCTCATTGTGCAGAGGTCTTGCGTTCGAATCCGGTCCGGCCCTTCCTGTGTGGAATTTGCATGTTCTCCGTGTGCCTGCATTGGTTTTCTCCGGGTGCTCCAGTTTCTTCCCACATTCCAAAAACATCCATGGTAGGTTAATTGTTCACTCTCAAATGTCCCTAGGTGTGATTGTGAGTGCGTATGGTTGTTCGTCTCTGTGTGCCCTGCGATTGGCTGGTAACCGGTTCAGGGTCTACCCTGCCTATTACCCGAAGATTGCTGGGATAGGCTCTAGCACACCCGCGAACCTCAATAGGATAAGCGGCTCAGATAATGGATGGATGGATCAATGGACATTTGCTGCTCCTTTTGGTGTCACCTTAGTCTCCTTGGGCCAATATAATACAGACCTACACATTTACATAGACTTGTCATTTCTCAGTAAGCCATAATGATAGAAGTTTTTGCAGAGGATCTAGAATATATGTCTGTGAATACTGTCATATTGTCTGTCCACTGTACATGAGTTGCTTCAGGTTGGTGTTTAAATATCTGTTGTAAACGGTTATATCACTGCCACCCAGTTATGATTTAGCCTGTCTTTGGTGCTTCCCATTATGTGTTTATGAGCATTAAAGCATTAAGCTCGTGTAAATTCTGTGGAAGTTTGAATGAACACAGCGTGAAATTGTCTTTTAGTTTTTTCAGTTTGACTGTAAACTTCAACTGCGAGTGGCATGAAAAAGCTTGAAGGCTTTTTTTTAAGAATTGCTCACTATCTGCCAATCATAGGCAGGGTGGGGTGCATCTTCCCCTTTCCCTTTTTTTTTTTTTTTCGCAGAGGTTTACTCTACCCTGTGTACAGGGCACCAGAAGAGGGACACACGTGAAGGGAAAGATTGTGCTGGGATGGATAAAAGCACACAATCCCATTTGGCTTTATTGACATGTGTGTTCTTGCCCAATCCTGTTACAGGGATTATTGTCCATGGAGATACCATTTCATTAAAGAAAACAAACACACACACACACACACACACACACACACACACACACACACACACACACACACACACACACACACACACACACAAATACCGTAGAGTCGCAGTGGGTGAGCAGAGATGGCCCGAGGCCTGGTTATGTGGTCCGTTGCACAAGGAAACTGTGTAAATGGTTTATTGTGGATGAGTTGATGTGATGGAAAGCGTGTCTGGATCAATAAAGAACCAATCAAATGCTGACAGTCTGCTACTGTATGCGGTCAGTAGTTAACCCCCCCTCCTTCCTCCTCCCGCATGGGCGCGCTTACACAACAAGAGTGTGAAGAAGACGTGAACAATATCTCGGCCGAATGGGAAAAGATGTCATTTTGGTAGCCGTGTAGAGTACAGTAGGGGGGATTTGTTTGATTGGTATTATTTTTATTTTTGTCTAACAGCTATTTCAAGGCTCCCTCTGACTTGTTTACAAACTTTGCAGCACCTATAAAAATTAGATATTATCATTGTAATTGTGAAATATCCATCCATCCATCCATTTTCCGATCCGCTTAATCCTCACAAGGGACGCGGGGGTGCTGGAGCCTATCCCCTTCGGGCAGTAGGGGGGGGGGACACCACCCTGAACCAGATTTCACAGAGATCAACAACCATCCACACTCACACCTAGGGACAATTTTCAGTGGTCAATCAGCCTACCATGCATGTTTTTGGAATGTGGGAGGAAACTGCAGTACCTGGAGAAAACATGCACACCCACCAGGCCGCCCTAATTGTTAAATATTTCATTTTAAATGTACATTTTATTGTGTATGTTTCAACACTGAAAAGTAGAAATGTGTGAATGTAACATTAAATGTGATTAGTTTTGTGCTGGACAACTGATTGACACCTTGTAAGTCACGCCTTCTTTCTGTGATTCGTTGTTTTTCTCGGGCATGGTGGTTTTTGGTGAGCCAGAGATGGCTCGTTTTTTTCAATGACCATATTTATCATGTGTCAATTTAGTTTTTTTTTAATTGCCAATTTCTCTTTCAAGTACATTAAAGGTGAAGTTTGGACACTCGTGTTGGAGAACCTTCCGATCTTCCAGTTTGATGGTTTGATTGCCCCTTCTCCGGAATGCATCCATGCTTTTACCTTTTGTTAAGATATATTTGATGTATGTTTTTCAAAGCAATTTCTTTATTAAAGTCTCCATCATGCCCTCCATCAGCTCCTCCAGACACATCGGGGAGGCCATTAAGACATCTCCCCAGCTGAGGTTGGCTCAGTCTGGGCCCAGTCAGCGTCAGGGTTGGACTAAATTACCCAGGAGCCACAGGTCAGAGGCCGCTCTGCTCTCTTTTGCCAAGGGACGCCATCTCTAATAGAAGGGATCAGAGGAGGCCAGAGGGAGACACCAACTGACCTGGCCTCCCTTCTTTTCCTTTTTCTTTCTTACTCATCCTCCTCATCCCAGTGTGTCCCTTTGGAGTCCGTTCATTCCTTCTACCCCCTTCCGTCCCCCAGTGACCCTTCGGAGAGGATGTAACCTCCTCGCTTCCTCTTCACGTGTAACACTCTTACCTACTCCCAGTTCCCCCCGCGGCCCGTTTCCCCCACCCTCTCCTGCATTATTGTGACACCGAGCTGATGGACTATTTTTCAAATTGATTTAAAAAAATGTACATAAGCAGCCGATCCCCTCGCCCAGATTACCTATTGATTTTTAATATGAAAAGCTCATTATATAAGCAGGAACTGCAACACAAAAAGCTAGCCAACCTTTGCATAAATCCTTTAATTGAATTTCCAGTGCCTGTGGTTCTACATTTTTTAATTAAATCCATTTCTTTTTTTTTCCTCTTTTTTTTTTTAAGACTTGCTTGTGTAATTTGCATGCTGTGAAGTGGGTGCTGTCCCAGATAAAGTGCCATTGATCCTTATTAAGGCTCACCTCTAGGCTCGCTGAAAACCAACCGCAGAAATTAAATGTGCTCATGGTGCATACACTTATTGCCCGCATGATAGGATTAGAGGAAGCCAGAGAGGAAGAGGAGGAGGAGGAGGGGGAAGGGAGAAAGAGAGATAGAGATGGAGGCAGAAGGAGTGATTGGGTAAGAGGTGAGGCTCATTATTAATAGTTGTTCATATTAGTGTAATATTTCACCCCTTCTCCGCTGGGATGCGACAGTGAAGGGCTCGTTTACAAATGGAGCCCGATGAAGGCATTATTTGGCCTCCTCATCAAACACGCTGTGGCCGGCCTGCACAGATAGGGGGCAGCATTGCAATTGGGGGTGAAATGCAAACCAGTGTCAACTTACTGGGCATTGTTTCACACATTGTTTTTTCAAAACAATCACATGAACTTGCGTTAAAGTCCTCTCGCTTTAATGCTAGCACATTATGAGAACTGCCATCGATAAGCTAACAAATAGCACTTGTGCGGTGGTGTCATAAATCCTGTCAAACATTTTGTTGATGTTATATGTTCTCTGCAGCCCCACTAAACTAAACACGGCATTCTAATTACGGTAATATTGTGTTGAGATGAGCCAAATTGTTCAGTAACAGGGGGGTTAATTTACATGACAACTGCATAAATGCAAAATGGCTTGCTCACAGGCATATTTCTCGAAATAGGCAGGACCAAATATTTGATTGTTTAATTTCACACGTGATGGGTTACAGGCTGTCCAGACACCCAACTATTTGGATACCACAAATTAAAAAGTCAATTTTCCCTTATATGCCCTGTCTAAATGAGGGATGGCGCTCCTCATCATCTCAAGGTGTGGAAGTGAAGATCATATCTCATTATTGCCCACAAGATCACGATGTGTAATCTGTCCAAGATGAGTGTGTTTAACTGCCTATTTAGACATTAAATGATACTTCATTTTCTTGTCCTTACCCTTCTTAGCACCAGGCAACACCACTGATTCTCGTTCCGCAGCGGCGGGCCTCTCCTTCATTGTCTTCCTGTGTGGCTGTATGCACACACAGGAGCCGATCGATAGGGATTAACCTGTGACCCCCGCCACATACTTATAGGCCAGTCCTCGCCCCTCACACATCTCTCATCAGTTTCACTTAAACACTGCGGCTCACTCAATAAGGCATCGTGCGCTAATTTATTTCAAAGATGGAAAGGGGGCCCCGTCCTAGCGCTTCGCTCCTTGAATATGCCCCCCTGCAAACGCAGTTGTACACCCAGTACAAGCACAAAACAACAATAAAACAAACAATCAAAAAGCCAGAATGTAAGTTTTGTACTATGCTCAGTTTGTATGTGTTGCTGCTCTGCAGTAGTTGTGGGATATCGATGCTGTTTTTTTCCCACATTATATGTTTGCAAGTTTAAAGAAATGGAATGCCTTTTGTTAGTGTGTCAGTTTTACTTTGAATCTTTTTTGGATAACTGTGCAAGCGAGAGTCTTAGTTTTCATCACAGTGATGCTATTTAATAGTTTTGACATCTGGGCAGTGAGAGAGCAAGAATAGGCAATGGGACTAGAGTGGACACCCACATTATTGCATTTCTGGATTGAAATGGGGCAGCCTTGGACAAGTGGTTGAAAATAGGGGCCTTTGACCAAAATGCCTGAGCTTTAAACTTGAGGCCCTACTAATTTAATGATAAGACTGCTCCTTAAAATTGTAATTGCTTGCACCTTGGTACAATGGTGAAAGGACCAGAGTGTTAAATAAAATAAAATAAAATAAAATAAAATAATAATAATAAATACAATCATTGTGTATCTACAGTATGGCAGTCTACATGCTTTACAGAGCATTGGGAGATTTGTATATAACGCCTCCTCTTGTCTTGCATGGTCATACTGCACCAAACATTAAGACAATAGCAGTTTCTTGACTGACACCTCGTATCTCGTAAACACATCCAAGCTTCTTCTTAAGGTCTTTGACTGACTGATTGTTTGTTGGCACTCTGTCTTATGTGTACATTACTCTCGCACAATGCGAATGTGCGCTCACGTCCTGTGTGTGTGTGTGTGTGTGTGTGTGTGTGTGTGTGTGTGTGTGTGTGTTTAAGCGGTGCAGTGTCAGCAGTATGTGCTCCCAAGTATTGACCCAGGCCTGTCCTCTACTTTGACTGCTTCTTGTCCCTTACTTGTCTCTCTCTCTCTCTCTCTCTCTCTCTCTCTCTCTCTCTCTCTCTCTCACACACACACACACACACACACACACACACACACACACACACACACACACACACACACTCACTCACTCACTCACTCACTCACTCACTCACTGCTCGCTGACACAAAGGTGGTATGTCAAGGGTTGTGCCACACTAAAACTGGAGGACAAGAATGGGCACGCACATGCAAAGGGGGTGAAAGGATCTAATGCATCATTCTTGTCCATGTAAAGACAATTGTCTTACAAATTCACTAGCGCACGCACGCACACACACACACACACACACACACACACACACACACACACACACACTCATGTGACAGAAGGATAAAGAATGTCTCATCTCTGAAACACTTGATTCTCCTTTCCCCGGTGTCCATTGTTTAATACCAACATTCACCGCATTTTCATCCTGTATTCCACCCGTCACTTTTACTATTTATTTCTTCTTTTCATCTATATTTGCCTCACTCGGGAGGATGAAACAATGGTTATTCATTCCAGTGTGAGAGGGTGCAGAGCAGGAAAAAAAAGAAAAAGAAAAAAAACCTCCCTTGATTTCACTCATTTCATTTCATAATCCAATCAATCAGACCAAAACAGGCCTGTTCCTTTTTCCGTCCTCCCCTAACCACCCGAGCATACATATTTACACACACTCATGCAGAGCGCCCACCTAAAATGAATGTAGTGGTAGCGGGGACCCCTCTTGGGGTTGGGGCACTCTATGTGTTATTGATTGCATCGCTGTTTGCGTGTTGTGCTCAATCATGTGTTTTATGCGTCTACCGTTGTCCTCTCCCACCTGGCCCATTAGATTAGGCTAATGCATTCCAGCATTGATTAGTCATTACACTTAGACCAGCTCAAGCAATCGCCTACCTGCTTTGACTCTACTTGACCCTTGAACCTGCGAACCGCTGAGTCTCGGTGCGGGGCTCTGGCATGTTAAGCAAACAACCGCCGAACTGGGCCGGATTCGCCACCTGTATGATAGTCCATCACGTTCTCAAGCCGGATGGGAGTCAATTGCGTTCTCGTGTGGCAACGCACTGCTATAGATTTGTAGGATTAAACTCGCACACCGACATTGATCTAAAAATGTATCAGGCAACAAGCTTAGTCTGAGAATCTGAACTGCACAGGTTTTCTTTTGAGCACTTTGGCTTCTTCACCCATTCCAAAATAATGCATGATAAGTTTATGGAAGAATGCGTCGATAGGTGTAAAGGTGAATGTGAATGGTGTGTCTATATGTGCCATACAAATTGCCGGCAAACCAGTCCAGGGTTTGTCCCGCCTTCTACCCAAAGGCATGTGGAATAAGTAACCCAACAAGTAGTTGTTGACTCCACTGCAGCCCTCCAGATAGACGTTCCCCGGCTTTGCATGAATGCCTGCTGGAGGGCTTCGGTATTTTCATCAGTGTTGGTTGGAGCAGGAGCTGCTCTGCGTACTTTGTCATGAACAGATCGTGTTTTGAGAAAGTTTGCATGGAGGGTGTAAAGTGTACACACCGTTCTTTACTTACAGGAGCTACAAAGCCTCAGCTGTCAAATGCTGATGTTCTCATGTTTTTTCGAATGATACCTGGAACGGTAATTTTGAAAAGATAATTCCACAAATATGGTCACCACTGGTTTATTAAGCAGGGGAATTTAGCAAATACTGTACTCCAAATTGGATGAATGTCTCATGGATAAGGGTTAACAATGAAAACTCTTGGATCTTAACCCGAACCGCTACATCATCAGAACCTTTGATAAAGTGACAAGTTCTAGCTCAAGTCGAATTTTGTGACATATTTGGACACTTAAAGATAATAAGAACCTTTTTCTCCCTCGTCCCTCCCCAGCGTATCGAGTGCGCGTGTGTGAGAAATGGCTCTCGTAGGATCTGCTTCATTGATGTTTGCGAGATGCGCAGTGCAGAGAGTTTGAGTGATGGCAAATGGATGTCCTTATTGGATATGAGCTGCCCATTCCGTGGCTCCGCATTAAGTTTGCACCGGATAGGAAATTAATGATTGGATAATTTTATTGACGTTTGTGCTATTGAGCATATAAACAAAATGTTCTTTTGAAATATTGTGCCAGCATCCTGTAGGGGGAGGAGGAAAGGAGTAATCCCAGTTGTGCTTAAGAAAGCATAAGTCCATGCGAAGTCCATAGTGTATCGGAAAAGACAGCAAACGGGATCAATGGCGGCTCAGTGCGGGTGACACGCGTCCTCTTATTTTCCTTCACATTTCTCTCCTCTCGTATCTGTCCCGCTGCGGCACTGATGGATCGGATGTATTGCTGACATGATCATGAAGCCGGAGTGGGATCAATCGAGGGATGGGGAGAAAAAAAAAAAGAGCCAACTGAAATCTATTTTGCTTGTGTTTGTTAAACCAGTCCCAACTTAAGATGATGGTGAACTTGACATGGAGATTTCCTTTGCTTGAATCAATACTGCACGATATATATACTGTGACGTATTGAGATATCATGTAGTATTCCTTCACTTTATTGTGTGTGTGTGTGTGTGTGTGTGTGTGTGTGTGTGTGTGTGTGTGTGTGTGTGTGTGTGTGTGTGTGTGTGTGTGTGTGTGTGTGTGTGTGTGTGTGTGTGTGTGTGTGTTTTAATGGGTTTCAAAAGTATCAACTAGTAAGGCTAAATTTATCAAATGAATTTCCCCCCTTGAAATTAACTGAAGTGCAAAACCACCACAAATCTCAATTTTTTAAAGTGCTTTTTTCTCATTAGAAACACATTACAAATGTTTTTTTTTCCTGTGGGGGAGGGCTCGGAGGTGGAGTGGATAAATGCATTTCCATTCCTTTCATCGGGGAAACAGCATTTGAGCCACAGTCGCCAATGCACTTCTCTGCTGTTTATTGAACAGTAAAACACAAAGACAGTAAACACTCACGTAGGAGCTGTTGTCAGCCACCACTTATGCCCCCCCCACACACACACACACAAAGTCTCGCCGACATCAACTACAGTTCCGATGCTCAGCACAACAAAGTGAAAAGATTGGAGATTTGAACTCAGAACCTCCAAAATGTGATCCAGACGAACGTTCAGTCGTCAAAACGTCAGCAAGGAGAAGAGAAACAAAGTGTGATGTTGATGAAATTTTCGATTATCCTTCCTCCGTCTGGCTTGGGGAAGATAACTGAATGCCGCGTGGGTCAGTGCTCTTTATGGAATCACACTTATGAAATACGAACATCTTTCCGCTGCTTTTTCTTTCTCTCTTTTTCAATTCTACCTCCCTCCTCCCTCTACGGCTGCTCACCTCTCCTCTAATTGGAGACGCAATAAAGGGATGTGGGGTCACTGGTTCCTCAAGGTGAGCCCCAAAGCACTTTGCGCCTCTAGATGAGCGCTCCTTGCTGTCTAAATCTCAATTAAAGCAAGGTACACACATCTTAAGCCATTTTTAAAAATGAGAACCCCACACGTGATTAGAAAAAAAAAATCTTTCCTAACAGATAGCGGAGGAAAAGAAATAACACATTCCACACCCTAATATAATCGGTCAGGATAATCTTTCAGAGACATCCGACATTTGGACCTTATTATTTTGTGATCACGCTGACAATTGAGCCTTTGCTGACTTTGATTTCAAGAGAGGGGCCCAATTGTTGTTTGGTAACAGAATTTAAATATCGATGCAGTTATTAAAAGTCACCTCCCTCCCTAATGTGTAATTCTCTCTTTTGCATATTTATTACTGTAATTTAAACAGTAAATGTGAGTGCTCTCTGCGGAAATTGCCGTCCGACCTAAATTCACGTATACTTACTTAGGTCTTTGGAACACTGCAGGGTAACCTTTGAGTGAATAAGCCAATTTACTCAGTAGCCCAAATCCTGCCAAGGCCTCATGAGGCAAGAGAAACTGGAGTGTGCGGACATTATGGAGCGACTCCAAAAATAAAAATTACCTCAAAACATTTTGGAGGAGGACATTCATCACAAGATAAAAGAGATACTGTTTGGTTTAGCTGTCATCCCTGCTTATTTTATTTTTTTTTATTTTTTGTGATGAGTCAGAGCTTAATGTCGTCTGAAGATGAGATGAGTACCAATTCTGGCCAGTAGGGGTCATTGTAGTTCAACTTGACTAAGTAGGCGCACAGACGAGACAGACGCTTCTGAGTTTTGTGCTGATTTCAACTTATAAATGTCCTCAACTGTTTAGTGCAAAAATTGCACGTTTGGAACAGTAACCGTCCATATAAATAGGAACACCTAATTGATTAATGAAATTGGAATGTACCAATGCATTTTTGTGTTGTACCACTGCACTGAGAAGTGTAGTTAGTATTTTATTTTAGCCTGTGTTTCTGTAGTTAATAATGTCGGCAGTGAGTATATATTCACCGTTTACAAGCCTGAATAGCATTTTTAACATCATCTCCTTCCGGCTCTCCTTGCTCTGCTTCAACAACAGTATCCAATGTGGAGTGAATATGGAGTGCTACCGCACAATCGTGATTGAACAGCACACCGCCCTTTCCTAATAGGCCTAATTGATTTAGCACTCCAGATGGCAATTTGATGGCCGTGTTCAAGTGTTGCATCTTGAACACCTGCAGGTAACACAAGTTACCGCTACATCTTCTTTTCATATGAAATGCTGAAGATAAATTGTGGTGAATTACAAAACGGTCGTTAATCTTAGCATTCCGGTACATCACATAGTTATAATGTGTTTCCAAAATGTTTCCAGTCATAGTTAGAGATGTTATTACATAAGCAATGCTTCTTTACTTTTGCCACAGCTTTAACATAGGGATCCAGTGATGACTATATATGCTGACAAATAATTGGATGAGTGGATGGATGGATGGACAGATGTTTTAGTAATCGCAAGGCAAATTCAATCTCCAAATTACATTACAAAATGAAAATAAACGAATGACAAAAGTTGAAAATAATGCTAAATATTCACACTCAGAGTATCTTTACTTAAAAGTTTGTGTAATGTCACCGTGTCCCACCCTGGGCAGCTAGTGATGATGACTTTTTGAGACCGTGGTTTTGTTTTGGCCAAAGATGAAAGTAACATGTAACGTGGCCATAAATGCCTCTTAGTATCACTTCTTCTGCAGCCTTTCCTTGTACCCAACGCCCGCAAGCCACCCCCGCCACTGACCTCCAGAGGATGAATATTAGATGAAGCAGCAGCCGATAGCAGAGTTCAGGACAGCAACCATTTTAAATGCAGCCCGCCTGCCATTAACAGTATATCTGGAAATAGACAGAGGATTTTCCATAGATCATTAATGACGGGAAATCTATCCCTCTTTCCCTTCTGCCATTCCTCTATATACAGTCCACCCCCCATCCCCCCACCGCCCACCTCTTCTCGGCTTTTCCTCCATGACTGTATTTCACTTCATGTCATAAAAAAAGAAAAAAACAATATCTATCTATCTATCTATCTATCTATCTATCTATCTATCTATCTATCTATCTATCTATCTATCTATCTATCTATCTATCTATCTATCTATCTATCTATCTATCTATCTATCTATCTATCTATCTATCTATCGTGCCCTGCGATTGGCTGGCGACCGGTTCAGGCTGTCCCCCGCCTACTGCCCGAAGGCAGCTGGAATAGGCTCCAGCACCCCCCGCGACCCTTGTGAGGATAAAGTGCGTCAGAAAATGGATGGATGGATGGATGGATACATACTCTCTCTCTCTCTCTCTCTCTCTCTCTCTCTCTCTCTCTCTCTCTCTCTCTCTCTCTCTCTCTCTCTCTCTCTCTCTCTCTCTCTCTCTCTCTCTCTATATATATATATATATATATATAATTTCTGCTCTTCCCTCTGACTGCTTCGTTCTGCGAACACAGCAGATATTTGAACACGGCTGCTAATGTCTGTTTAGTACATAATCCACGTCCCCTCCTCCCATATTCCTTGTTATTCTAGTTTAGTGCCGTAATCAAGCAGGGCTTGCCAATAAAGTTTATTGTACGGAGCTAAGTGTCAATATCACACGCACGCCCAGGGCAGAGAGGTCCCTTTAATTAGAATAGGGGAGAGGGAAGCCGCTCATGTGGGGGCCATGTAAGCGTCTCTCAGTGTGTGTGCGTGCGTGTGTGTGTGTGTGTGTGTGTGTGTGTGTGGGTGTGTGTTCATGTGTGTTTACAGTAAATTCCAGCTATTCATAGGGCCCAAGCCCTGCTGTGAATTGTAAAAAAAAAAACCTACACACACAATTGATTTTTATAATTGCCGGTATTACTTGTTTAAGTCGTCAATTTGCCACAAACTATGATTCCAAACACGTTGATATCATCTCAAACTCATCTAACGTCACCCTTAAAGAAAATGGCTTTCAGATGACTTGCTTTTGATAAAGTGCATTGTGTGTACAGTTGATGCACATCTGATGAAGACTCTACATAACAACCCAGGCTCAATGCTGGCAATTACAAAAAAAAAAAAAAACCTCTTTTGTACCAGCCAATTCAGAACATTCTAACTGATCTTTGAAGGCTCACTGAATATTCTGTTTCATGCAAACACGGTAACTACTAAATGAAAGATTAGACTCTTTTCTCTCAGCACGTTTGTTTCTACCTTATGCTGTTTATTAGTAATCAGTAATAGACTACGGGTTGCTAAGGTTGGTAAGATACGATAAGATAAGAAAACCTCTATTTGTCTCACAATGGACAAATTCTCAATTTACAGCAGCAAAATTATGAAAGGAAGAAAGTAGAAGACAAAAAGCATATAAATAAATATAAATATAAAGTATAAATATAAGCATATTAAAAATGGGTGAGTCGGGTGAATCCAAGTTTTCAGGATCATCTATTCAATAGCCTGACAGCACTCGGCAGGAGCGTGTTACCTCTCCTTCTTGCAGCACGGGTGTATCAGTCTCTGGCTGAAGGAGCTTCCCAGTGCTGTTCAGGATGGCCTAGTGGGTATGGGAGGGTCTGTCCATCATAGCTGTTAGCTTAGCTAGCATCCTCCTGTTGCCCACCTCCTCCAGAGTGTCCAGGAATCAGCCCATGACAATTGGTTATCATTTTTATTTTAGTGACACCTGAAACATCCGAGCAGTCCTGTTCTTCTTTAAAACAGCAACAGCAACAATGAAAACATGGTTTTGATGGCAAAGTAATAGATTTGCAAATTTTAAATGTAATTTAGTTGTAGTAGAAGTAGTAGTAGTATTGAGTAGTGTGTGTGCATCATGCCATGCATGTGTGCGTGTATGTATATACATTACATTACCGTTTCTACTTCTAAATTTAAATAATCCCCCTTATCTTTCCTTGCAGCTCACTTTATAGAAGAATTAATGTGATAAACAAAATCACAAGTTGCTTGTAACGGTTGAATTTCCAGAGCTCTACCAAACTCACAAACATCCACATTGTTTGGATCCATGGTGATCTCAACCATAAGAGACCCAATGCTGTAATCTGCTGTCCATATATAGTGTTTTTCTACCAGTTCAATTATCAAATCAGAGTTGGCCAAGACTCCGCCCACTCACACATAAAAACAGTTGACGTAGACGGCGCTGTTCGTTAGGATTCCCCTTGATGACAATTGCTGTCGACAGCGTTCAAAGAGTTGATTACACTGTATCTCTTTTAGTAGACCTCAGTGCTTTCCAGCATGCTCTTGCTTAAGGTCATACTTCATTGAAGAGCTTTACATCTAAATTTGGACTTCTTTGTATAGGGTAAAAAACAATCAAGAAAGATCGCTTAAAAATCTGCAAACAATGAACTGCCATATGGTGAGGGGTTCATTGAATTGTTTATGTGTGTTTGAACCCCACTGTCGATTTTAAGCATCAAAAATTGTGAATGCTGCTCGACTCATGAACTTAATAAGGGGACCAACATGAAAAAAAATGCATAGCTTTTATGGGAAAATCAATATTTGCTTTACATGACTGTAAAGGCTAGAGGTCTTGAATCTACACTGAGTCCCGACAAACAATAATCCCAACCATATGAAGTATTGATTGGGTCTGCTTGTATCCTGTGCAGCTTTTCATGCAACGGGACCACTAGAAAGGTCTTTTATGAAGATGTTGTAAGCCGACACAAGGAAACTTTCACAGCCGCGTGCACATAAGAAGGGTCAGCAAAATTTGTTTGGATTTCAATGTATTCCTGTAAGAAGTAATGGAAATGGCGAAATATGGCCTTCATAAACATTATTAGTTAGTTTGACATACGTGTGCTAGGTTGACTTGATAGCAAATGATCCGTCCATCCCTTGTTCAGGCTGCTCCTTTACTTGGAAATGTCTGCCAAATAAATTGCAAGCCATTGCAGAGCAAATCTTTTAGTGCTTGCTGAACTGGCTTAGTCGACACCATTTATTTGCAACCCTCCCATTTTAATCCTGAACTCTCTGTTCTCCTTTGAGTGCACTACTAGTAGAAATAGCCTGATTTAGTTTGTGCAATCCCACAACACTGATAGGAATTCTCTGCAAGATAATTCATGAAAAAAAAAAAATCACAAAGAATGGAAAACACCTCCCACTCCTAAACACCAGAGTCCTGCGGTGGTGCGGCTCCAATCTAATAGTAAAACACAAAACCATTTCCCATTACAATGTAAAGAGATTAAAGAGAGATTAAACGCCGGTGCACGGGAGCCGGGCCAATGGCGGCCACCGATAACCGCGGTGGGAAAAGGGGAGGAGATGGAGGGTGAGAGGAAGGAGAGCAGATGGGGGAGTAATTTGCGTGGGATGTGCTCGATGGGGGAAACATGGCGTACGTGCGTGTCGCCGCTGAGCGACGCCGCCCGTTCTGAACGAAATCAATTTGGGGCGGGATGGGAACGGCGTGCATACAATAATTGAATATTACCGCTTACTATCTCCGTCGCATGCACGGCCAACGCGGTATAGGCGGGAAGCAGAACGAGACGAGGTTAAGGCCAAAGAGTAAAAGAAACTAACGGGGGTGTTCAAATAATGTGATGATCCTCCAAATACTCTCTTCAAGTTCGAGGAGTGGAAGTGTAGTGAAACAATAATAATTTTACATTTGCACCCCATTCAAATCAGCAGTGGATTGTTGGATGTCTCTGAAAGATTATTTTGAGCATTTGTCCTGTAGTGTGATGTTTACACGATGTTTGAGAAACAGTCAAGGCCTGGTCAAGATTTTCAATTTTAAATGCTTAGGCATGGGTTACGCCATACTGACAATGGGTGTGTTCTGGGTTGATTTTTAATCTTTGTTTTTGACTCAACAACTGTGCTAATCTCGAATCTAAAGCAATACAACACCACCATCTGCCGAGATTCGAGAAGTGAATGTCGGCAAAGGCCAATTTCCTCCAAACATTTGTCAAAGCGACTATCCTGTGGTGTGGTGTGTGTTTTCCCTTCACAATCTGCACACAGCTAAACCTGTTCATTATTTACAATTGCAAATCCTCAAGTGCAGGATGAACATACCAACAATTGGTTTGTCAGCAAAGGCATTGTGATCTGTTGGTTGGTAAAAATTAGTATCTTTGTGTTTCGGACTACACCGCCTTGTTGTGTCTTTGCGTTGTGATCGCAACCCATCAAATCGGTCAGTCATGTCCGGGGCCGTATGGCATGATCAATAATCACAACTGTTAATCAATGCACTTTTAAATGAACATCGACCTCGCTGACAAGGTTAGCCTCGTTGATTGGTTTACATTAGGCTAAGTAATGCAATCAACTGGTCAGGACAAGAAGCGTTTCCTCATCATTTTTTTGGGGAACTGCTCTGCTTATTTGGATGAAAACAGCATTCAGCGTTGAAGGAAAAGAAATAGATTCAAAGTGGCATATCTTTGATTAGAAACTGTATTAGACATTTGTGTACTTTACCCTGGACGAGTTTCTGGTAGATAGCAGAATTCATTGTCCCATCAATCACAGGAAGTTGTCCTGGTCCTGAGGTAGCAAAGCAGCCACAAATGATCGCATTGCCACTGCTATGCTTCACTGTTGGCACAATGTTCTTTTTATCAAATGCTGTGCCATTTTTACCACAGACGTAACAGGCCGCACATCTTCCAAAAAGTTAAATTTTTAAGTCATCAGTCCACATAATATTTTCCCAAAAGTCTTGAGGATCATCAAGATGTCTTCGCAAATGTGAGACGAGCCTTTGTGTTCTTTTGGACAGCAGTTGTTTTTGCCTGGGAATTCCCCCCAGGGATGCCATTTTTGGCCAGTGTCTTTCTTATGGTAGAGTCTTGAACATTGACCTGAACTGAGGCCAACGATGTTTGGAGTCCTTTGGATGTTGTTCTAGGTTCTTTTGCAACCTCCTGGATGAGTCGTCATCGCACTCTTGGAATAATTTCAGCTGGCCGACCACACCTGGGAAAGTTTGCCACTGTTCCCAGTTTTTTTTCATTTGTGGATAATGGCTCTGACAGTGGTTTGCTGAAGCCCCAGGGTTTTGAAAATGGCTTTGTAACCTTTTCCAGACTGATTGAATTCAATCACTTTTTCCCCGAATTTCTTCTTGAATTTCTTTGGAATCGTGACATGGTGTGTTTTTTTCTTGAAATCTTGTAGCATACTTCACAATATAGTGATATCAAAAATAATGCAATTCAAATTACGATCTACACATACAGTAAGTCTACACCTGCGATTAAATCGCAGAAACTTTTCCAGTCACAGGGGCTGACAATTAGCCCCGAACTGATTAAATCAAAGTTAATTCAATCTTTAATTGGCACCTCATTTCCACTTGACTCCTCAGTACAAACTCTCATTAATTCTTTGCTGTGATATTAGACGGCGCCGTTACACTATCATTTAATCATCTCTTGAAGGTAATCATCAGCCGTATATCAGGACGCGTGATCAGGAAACATTTAATTAGGATAATTACTCATTAATCCACTGAAGGGACTTCTCCACCCTGCCCCTCTCCCACCCCTTTCCTTGCCGTTTGTTTTCACTGTTTGTGCGCAGATGAGTGTCTGTGCACACATCCTCATCCCGGTAATATTCGTCACTGTCTGATTTAGTGTAGTGAGGTTGCAGTAGCAGGCTGGGATCCCACTGCATTTGTCTCAATTTCTTAATGGTATTTCAACAGCTCCTATACCACCGGCCGTTTCTCATTTTAATGACTGGAGAAAAGAATGTCTGTACGTTCTCTATGTAGCAGTGCGTGTGCATGTACGTGTGTGTGTTCTGCCCACACACGGTAAAATGCAAGGATGGATTGAGGGGCCTACCCGAGCTTGTGTTTTGTTAATACAAAAGCACATTAATGATATTTCTATGATTTATGTAGTATGTCTGGTGGCCATTGAAGTGACAACTGTTACACTGGTTGATGGTTGTCTTTTGGAACACGCACAGGCTGACACACAAACACACACAGATGGTCCGTACAAGATGTGACAATTACAAGAGGGGCTTTTAATCAATCTGAATTTGATTTGAGAGAGACAAATAAAAGACAATGCATCACTTTCCATCCCCTCAATATCTTTCAATGCTGCATCTTTCTCATTTTTCCCTCCTTGTCCCATGCAATGAAAGCCAGGGGTTACCAAACTTTTTGGGTCCAGGGAGAAAGGATTATCATCTTCCTGAACCCTTTCTCAGAGGTTTTCTAAAAGGATAAACTGACTAAACAGTTGAATATGTGAAAAGCAATCAACACCCTTTGTGGTTTACCAGTTCTTTCTGCACCAAAAGCATTCCAGTGATCCATTTTTAAGATACCGGTAATAGTTTTACTAAAATCAATCGAACTTAACTTTAAGGTTTTTGTCCGACAATGCCAATTTGAACATGTTGATGATATGTACCCCAAAATGTCATAGGGATTTGAACAAGTTGACTATTTTCAAGAAATAATATCTAAGAAATCTTTATTTTCATACTATTATTCTTTTTAATCTGGAAAGAATTGGTGTATTATTTTTATTTTGTTGACACATAATTTCCCATATGCAGTTAGCACTTTTCTTTTTTAAATAACACAAAATGATAATATTGCAGCTGAATTTGCGAACTCCCAAGTGAGGTCTCCCGAACCCCCGAGGTTCTCTGGACCCCAGTTTGAGAACCAGTCATTTAAACAATTTCCTCTCATCACTTCCCACTTTCTCTCTCTCTCTGTCTTTCTTTCTTGCGCACCTCCCCTCCTGGAGCTCTTCATGTTTGACTATTAGTTGACATGCACGCAGGGAGCATCGCTCATTTTCCCAATTTCTCCTCCTCCTCCTCCTCTGCCGAGCTGCCCCCCCTCCCCTCCCTCTCGCTTCTTTCTCCTGCCCCATGTATAACTATTAGCAGACATGCTCTCAGGGAGTCTGATGAATATTTTAGCAGCCGCAGGGAGGGGCTGCGATCCTCCTCTGTAGCTTCCAGCACAGCTAATGGACCTGAGAGTCAGTATGCGTGCACGTGTGTGTGTGTGTGTGTGTGTGTGTGTGTGTGTGTGTGTGTGTGTGTGTGTGTGTGTGTGTGTGTGTGTGTGTGTGTGTGTGTGTGTGTGTGTGTGTGTGTGTGTGTGTGTGTGTGTGTGTGTGTGTGTGTGTGTGTGTGTGTGTGTGTGTGTGTGTGTGTGTGTGTTTGTTGGCCTCGTGCACTCAACCTGAACAAGCATTGTCTGCTATTCGACCCGCTCTATTATTGTTTGGCTAGTATGGGACATTTTGAATCATGTTGAATAAACTACTTTTCATATACTGTACTGTACGTGTGTCAGAATGATTGCAATCATTCACATCAGATAGATGATGAAATTATGTTGGAGTGCAACCGTCATAACTCCTAGAATGTCGTGTATGTAGCTGTGCATTTTGATGGATTTTGATGCCCCAGTTCAATTAATTGAGCTTATCCTGCCTCCACACTGACTTCCTTTGCTCTTGACTTGGCAGATAGGCAGGGGGAAAATGAGCTATTTTCAAGTGAGAGCTGTAGTCCAGAGCTTAGCTGTTATTAGAAAGTTGTTGACAGGCCCTGATGAAGGTTTGTATGCTGAAAAAAAACTTTAGAATTCAGGATAAATTAACCATCACGATAAAATCTTTTCAATTTTTCTAGAGAGAGTGTCTTGGAATTTCCTGAGTTTGCCTTGAGTTGTGTTGGCTGTGCAGTTTATCATGAGCGGTGGTCAGTGAAGTTGTCCATTTGATATATCCATTAAATGCGCCACATAAACAGATCTGCACGCTGGCAAATTTATGAAGTGTTGTGTAAAGATGCAATCTCCATATGTGGCAATGACTTTGTCTTAACGGGCTCCTGCCCCCGCCCCTCCCCCTCCATGTAGTTATTTAAATGTTGATTTAATGACAAAACTAACATGATATAACATTTGACCTATTTTGTACTCGATTCATATAGTGCGTTATTTCAATTGATAAAAACAGTAGATAAAATATCCATCTGTGCATTTTCTAAATCTAATCTCAATCTTGTGCACCACCCCTGATGTACAGCAAGGGTGCTAAAATTTCTGCCCAACCTTTCTCTGTTCCGCTTTTCTCCTTTCCCACCTGTCTTGCCTCCATGTTGTACAGTGCACAAAGTATCTACCTATACAGTGTGTATGCATGCTCCTTTTGTGTGTGTGTGTGTGTGTGTGTGTGTGTGTGTGTGTGTGTGTGTGTGTGTGTGTGTGTGTGTGTGTGTGTGTGTGTGTGTGTGTGTGTGTGTGTGTGTGTGTGTGTGTGTGTGTGTGTGTGTGTGTGTGTGTGTGTGTGTATGCTAATCTTAAAATGAGGGTCTGGTGGTTAAATCATGATGCATAGTCCAGGGCTGCTCTGGCCACTGTCATTAATCAGTAGAGGGGCGGGGAGAGGTGGGGGTGGCAGGGGGGGGGGGGCGTATCTGCTTTTTATCCATCTCTTAAATCAGTCACTGCAGCTATCGGCAGCCCTTCCTCCTTGCCCCCTCCCTTCCCCACCACCACCTCCATCCCACTTCCACTTGCAAGCCTCCCACCCAACTCCACTCCCCACCCCCCTACGGGCCGCTGATTGAAGTGGCATTGTTTGGGAGACAAGCGGCGCTCAATCAATAGGCAGTCTCACTAAATTACCGTTTGCATGAAAAATGAAGGGCCGCCTAACCCGACTCCTTTCAGCTGGGGATGTGCACTGTCTCGATGCGTGTGTGCGTGTACATGTGTGTGTGCATGTGTGTGTGTGTGGGGGGGGGGGGTTAACAGCGTAACGCAAAGACAAATTAAGCAGGTAAGAAAATATGCATCTCCTTGCGCTCTGTTACAAGACCACCAAGCGCTCGTGGCTCTCGCACACCAATGTATTGATTGACCAAGGCTTGTTAAGGAATGATCCTCCGGGTCCCGATGTGACACGCTGACCCTCAACCTTCCACTCCACCCTTCAACTTTACCTCTCACCCTCACCCTTGACCAATGTCATCCTGCTTCGGATCTTCCCGAAAGATGGTTGGATCTTTTAAGAGTTCCATGCGGGAGCACATTATGGACTTCCCTACTGGTGTATGTGCGTGTGTGAATGGATGGATAAACGGGTTTATGATTTGTTTTCTGTCAATGGACAGACATGTTTCCATGTGTGTGTGTGTGTGTGTGTGTGCTGGTTGTGATTGTATCTTGATGTGTGTGTCTGTGTCCATCTCTTTTTGTATACCAATCTTAGCACGCGTTAATGGGTGTGTGTGCGTGCATGTTTGAGAGTGTGTGGCTTGTGTTTGCGTCTGTCTTTGTGTGGTGGTGCAACTGTGTATGTGTGTTTAACTTTACATGTGTGTGTCTGTGTCTCTTTGTGTGTGCTCACGTGTGTGTTGATCATGAGGTCGGACGTGCGGCGTAGCGAGGTGTGAGCCTGGGTGGCTGTTTGTGCTCCGCCCTGACCCACAGCTATTAATCATCTCTCCATGTGTGTTTACCCTCGCTCGAAGGCACCTAGAGGGGCAATTACAGAGCAACTGCTGCCCCTATGTAGCGAGCGGGATTGCCCGCCCCCACCTGCCCCACCCCCGCCACCGTTACCATCCCCATCCTCTAGTCGCGCCCCGAGAGCTCGCTGCAAGGTTTTTATTTACTTTCATAGCATCCTGCTGTTAACACAAGTGGCATCTCAGTGCAAAGCCATTAGATTTGGATGGGAGAGAGTTAAGGACATCCCCTCATGTGGTTGTATGTGTGTGCGTGCGTGCGTGAGTGCATATAAGTGTGTTTGTTTCTATGTGGGTGTTTCTATTTGTGTGCCAAGCATGTGTGTGTGTGTGTGTACGTGAGTGTAAATGTGTGTTTCCGTGTCTCTGTTTCTACATGTGTTTGTTTGGTTATGTGGCAGTGTGTACATGTTTGTGTGTTTATACTTGTGTGACTGTATGTCTGTTTCTGTGTGTGAATCTCTCTATTTTTGTGTGTGATTGTACTTATGCTTTGTCTGTGTGTCTATTTGACTATGTTTGTCTGTGTCTCGTTGGTTCTCTGAAAGGGTGTAAGTGTGTTTTCTCTACCCGTTTGTGTGTGTGTGTGTGTGTGTGTGTGTGTGAGCGTGCTTGCACGTGTGACTGTGAGAGTTTCCCACCCCCACAGGGCATACCAAACATGCATTAGTATAAGTTACGTCTCACCCAGTGTACATATGGTAATGGATGGCGTGTGTGTGGAACATGTCAGCCACCTCATCATGTAAAAGCCTTTGTGTACAGGAGGGAGCGCGGAGGGCTGGCAGGTAGGCATTAGGCAATATAATGGCCTCTATTTTTACACTGTGGAAACACAGTTGAAGAGCTTATGAAGCTTTCAAAAATAATAAAAAAACAGCAGACATGCTTGTGTGTGGAAGCGTGTGAGTGCGTGTGTGTGTGTGTCTGTGTGTGTGTGTGTGTGTGTGTGTGTGTGTGTGTGTGTGTGTGTGTGTGTGAGTGTGTGTGCGCGCGCACAAGTGGGGAAGGGAGAGTATAAAACAGCATGACTGTTTGTCTGTGGCTGTTTTTTGAATTCCATTTTGCTCCTGGTTTTGACTGAGCTCATCTGTAATCAAAGCCTCCATTAGAAATAATTGCGCCAGGGATTCCCTTCTATGTGTACAGTCTAATTACAGTGAGCTGCCGTTTATCGCACGCGATAATTTCCAGACCTACCTGTAATAAAGAATGTGAAAATCGGCCTTATCGAGAGACAAGGATCTATGAAATGACCTACATCAGGGATGAGCAATTTAAATGATGGAGACGGCCACAAATTTTCAGCAATGCTACTGGGGGGCCAGATAGACCATGTACAATTGACGAGCTTTGAAAGGCAATGGGAAATTTTTGTTTTGGGGGTGCCTCTGGGGATATTTGATTTGAGGGGACTTTTTTTTTGTGTTAACCCCCAAAATTGTTTTTAAAAACCCACTGATACACCTCCAATATGCGTTTTTTCAAGAAAACTGGTCATTGACCCCCCCAAACACCCCCTCAAATTAAACAAAACAACCCCCTCCAATAAACATTAGGGAGGGGCGATGGACAGCAACAGGCAATTCTGTGGGTGTCAGACTGTGAGTACGCAGGGTTTACTGTAGTAAAGGAAATGTAAATAATGGCACACAAATTTGGATTTGTTATTTAATTTAATTTATCGACCGGGCACTCAGAGTGTGGTCATGGGCCATATGCTGTATCAAACGGGGTGCCCAACTGCTGTCCTTCAGAGCCACAATCCAGCCTGTTATAGATTGCTCCCCCTCCATCATAGCAGATTCAAATGATCAGCAACGTTATCAGGCTTCTGATGTGTACCATATGGACAGTTTCAATGTTGTGATTCTCATTAACTTCCAGTTGTTTCATATTCTGCTTTAAAATCCTAGATTAGGAGGCCTGGCAGGTTGCTCGGGTCCTTCCTCCGAGTTCATGTACAGGCCCGCCTTGGGGAAGCAGTTAATCTCGGCGTGTATGACATGTGTGAGCTCAGGGTATTGTACTGTATGTCCCCCTTCCCAGCAGCCTCCACCCACACCCTCACTCAGCTGTACTTAATGTAGCCCATAAAGGCTACACAACAATAAGCTACGCCTGGCACTCAGGCCACCATTCCGCACTACACTAGCCCGCTGAGCAGGATAAATGACTCCTATAAACCCGTCTCACACACACACACACACACACACACACACACACACACACACACAGAGTGGAGCGTGCATGGACTGTAGAAAGTCGTCTCGAATCTTCCCAGGTTCTCGGTGCGCTTGTGTGGAGGTTGTCTCATAAAATGTGAAATGAGGATTTCAGATGCAGAGGGTTGGTTGTCAACAGCATCTTCAGACTCAGGATGGATAGTAAACATGAGTCTTCCCATTCACACTCGCGCGTAAGGAAGTTGAGTCGGTCTGTCTTTTCACATTCACACATTTGTTAACCCAAAATCAATAAATAAATACATAAATACAACAGTTTGCCCATCTTTATACACCAGGGATGGGCCATTTAAATGACAGAGGGGCCCCACAATTTTTCATCAGCTGTACTGGGGGGCCACATCATCAAGGGTCAGCGTGCATTTCTTCACCAGATATATGACAAAAATGGCATTTTAAATATGGGGGCAAAAAATATGGGCCAAAACACCGATAGCAAAAATCCATGTGGAACTATTGCCCATTGAAATGCGTTGAAAACATTTCGTGACTTAAAAATATTCCCCCACCCCCAATAAAACTCCACTCCCAAACAACTCCCCCCTTTAAAAATGAAGATTGAAAAAAATATTTAAAAAAAAAAATCTGCAAGACTGTAGGTGAATGTGCACGTGCTGAACTGTAGGTATGCATGGGTACATTGTACTAGAGGAAAGACTTTTATACCCCCTCTCCTCTCCTTCTCTGCACTTTTTTTAGCCCTGTCCATAGGTTTTCCAATAGGGTTGAGGTCTAGAGACTGAGATAGCCACGGGAGAAGCTGTGTTTAGTAAACCTTATGAGAGTATGCTTCTGCAATAAAACTGTAATTTGTTTTAAGGCTTTTAACACTTCTCAACCAGGGGTGCCGATAATTACTGAGAGCACGGTATGCATGCCATGTCCCACCTGACTATTCACAGACAGTACTGTACATAATTTCATCATCCGTTTCCCCTTCAACATACACTTGTAACGTTAACATTAGTTTGTCCACTCGCATATATATACAATGTACACGTTTGTCCTTTCACATACAGTTTCAATGTAAAGATCAGACTGTCTGTCCAAATGCAGACACACTGTAAATGTTACTACTACAGTCAGCTCCTGCAACCGGCGACGGAAATACGCTATGTACGGCTTTAGCGGCGCATGACTTGATTTTGATAAAAATGTAAATGTGATGTAAATCCAAATATTTATTCTTTCACTTAAAATGAGGAAAATGGAAAAAAACAAACAAACCTAAACGCATTATCTCAGTATTTCTTTTTTTCCGTTTCCCTCATGTCTTGCTTCTTTTGGCACCGGCCGGGTATTCATAAATAAACCTCACAGATAATAGTCGACGAGGAGAAATCCATTTTCATTCTTGATATTTATTCAAGCAGTTCCTCTCCTGTGTTTATACAAGCCGGTGTATTAAAAGATTGATTCAATTTTATGTTTTGGAATAAAATGCAAACAAAAACAGATGCTCGTGCCCCCCACCCTCTTTCCTCCCCCCTTCCGCACTGAGGAGGTATTGTGCTTGATGTAAACAAGGCTGCTCTGAGCTCTATTCTGGTCCTTGAGCCCACCGGATTGACAGAAAAGATGGTGATGTGAGATGGCTGCAAAACTACAGCATGTGGCTGACAGCAAGAAAGCCCCAACATGACAGACACTTGCTGGGATCAGTCCAGTCACACACACAACATGAAGGTGTCCACTTTTTTGACATATTCTTATTAAATTTGCTACATTCAGAACAATTGGGATCACATTGCAAGAATAATTTCGCAAGCCAGACATGAAGGTAGACAAAACCTCCTTGGTGTCATTTAAATGCAATTAGGTATTCCTCCTCCTAGTCCTCACACGGGGCACCCTACCATCTAATGGGGAAGCTCGTCGTATTCCTCCTCTCGGGTCAGCCTCTCCTCTTTTTATTGGACATTATTCCTGCGGTGGGGTGGGGGGAGGGGGGCAGAAAGGAAGAAAAAAAAAGAAAAGAAGGGGAGCTTTAATAGCACATCTGAATGGAGGCTGTCATATAATCGATGCATACAGGCCTGCAATACTGCCTGTCACGCGCTCTCCATCACACGCGTTCACAAAAGACGAGGAATGGGATGCTAACCCTTGCCGAAACATGGAACCCTCTCAGGCCATTGAAAGGAGTCACTTGGCCAATGAGTTTGCGTGCCATTTTCCCTCTAGGACCTCTCTTTTCTCACACTCAGTTCCAACGTGTCAAACCACGTCGTTTGTTTGGCATCACGCATCTGTCAGTACATTCACACAAACACAATGTATATATTATATAAGAAAAGCACATCCGGCAAACATCAGTTTGTCTAAACGAGGTCCCGACCAATATGGAATTATAGAGGCTGAAGCCAACTTTTGGCAGAAATAGAATATCGATTTCAGATTAATATATAATGCATAAAATAACTTTCCCCAGCCCTAATAATTGAAAATTAAGATATATATATTTTTTGAATGACAGCTCCATAGAAAGACTTCTGCAACAAATTAAAGTTTATATATTGAAGGAGACAAGTATACAAGTTTATGGTATAGAATTCAGTGGAATAAAATAACGAGACCAAGTGTTACTTGTGTACAACTGCTGAAAAGGGTTAGAGGACATACATCGCCATTTGGCCATAATCGGCCGATTGAATTGGCTGCCCGATTCATCACTCGGCCCCAAGTCTCAATAAATGTACCTTTCGTTATCGACATTTATTTTTATGTAGCGTCCTGAAAAAAATTAACAAGCCTATTTTGACAAAGTAAGGAGTAGAAATGATCTGTTTACAAATGTAGGAAGTAAAAGTACTGTAGAAAGTGCACCTACCTGAAAAATATCAATAAGTAGCAAAATATTTGTACTTTTTTACTTCCTATCACTTGAACCACGATGTTAACAAGAGCGTGTCCTTTCACATACGCACACGCACACATGCGTCATGGGGACTATTCATTCATTCATTCATCTTCCGAACCGCTTTATCCTCACTAGGGTCGCGGGGGGTGCTGGAGCCGATCCCAGCTGTCTCCGGGCAGTAGGCGGGGGACACCCTGAATCGGTTGCCAGCCAATCGCAGGGCACACAGAGACGAACAACCATCCACGCTCACACTCACACCTAGCGACAACTTAGAGTGCACAATCAGCCTGCCATGCATGTCTTTAGAATGTGGGAGGAAACTGGAGCACCCGGAGAAAACCCACGCAAGCCCGGGGAGAACATGCAAACTCCACACAGGGAGCTGGAATCGAACCCGGTACCTCTGCACTGTGAAACCGACGCGCTAACCACTGGACTACCGGGCCGCCTCATGGGGACTAGTGTATCCTAAATGGCAATGATACAATCGGAGTGAGGTGCTTGTGAGTTTTCACACATCCCAGTGCAAGTTAGAAGTTGCTCTACAGAAGTTCATTTCAGAACTTTTCCGTGTTTCATGTCTGTCCGTGTGCGTAATCAACTGCTGTTGTCAGCAGACTGTAATCCCTCTGAGCTTTCTGTGTGTGTTAATGTGCACGCGCATCTTTACGTGTGTTTGAGTGCGTGATTGTGTGTGTGTCTGTGTGTCCATTTTTCCAGTTTAAAGAAAGCCGGACTTGATGTTTATGCGCGTCTGTGTGCCCTTTGATCGAGACAGTTTTGGAAATGCAATTTCCCCCCCTTTTTTTGTAGATGTGTGTATTAACGTCGGGCTTATTAGAATATGAAAGTGTTTGTGCCGCCATGTCGGGGTGAGCCTCCGCCTGCATCCGCTCTCGCTCGCCGTGGTCTCTCTGGCTAGTTCATACATTAGAGATGAGTGGCTGCAGAGAAGATGGGAGACCAACTCCAAGAGAGACCATCAGCTTACACAAGGGAAACTCCTGACGAGAAACAGGATCAGCACGCCCTACAAATCGGATCCGTTCAGATGTACGTGTGCGTGTGTGTGTGTGTGTGTGTGTGTGTGTGGTGTCATTACTGGTGCTACTTTAAGTCAGTCATCAGACTGATTAAAATACTCCGATACTATGACAGCCGATATGTTGGCATATACTGCATTACACTCTGAGGGTTTAGTGCCTCTAATCGAGTCAGGTACGGACATGGCCTCCACACTGATGCCAGATGAAGATTTGGGTCTTTGTTTTTGCTCGGCACTCCAGATAGAGGGCCAACCTATTTGGCTCTTCCCCTGGGCAGGAGAGATGGGGGTTAAGGAGACCCCTGGAGGGTTTGTCCTCTGTTCCTCCATCAGCAGGTTGAGATGAGGTGAGACGAATGTGGAGGCAAAGATGCTGCACCGTGTGCGGCTTTACACTTCTTACCTTCACAGCTCTTCATGTATTTATGTTTGTATGGGTGCAGTGTTGCAGTGTTACATCCAAAATCAATGTCATTTGTCATGATTGCTATTGTTTAGTCTTGCACAAGGTTATTTGGTTCCCTGTTAGTTTAGTTGTATTATGCAAGATTTAGTATAGTAAGGGGGTGGGGGGGGGTCCAGGTAGTGGATCATATTTTTTTTAAACTTCTGCCAAAGTTTGATTTAGTCAGTCGTTCCATCAGTTAATTAAGGTTTGACTGTAGTTACCGTAAATTCCGGACTATAAGCCGCTACTTTTTTCCCAAACTTTCAACCCTGCGACTTATACAGTGATGCGGCCAATTTATGTAATTTTTCTAACGGCCGCCAGGGGCGCTCAAGTAGAAAAGGTAAGATTAAGACCGGTGCAATATATGCGTCGAGGAAGACTGCAACTTCTTGTCTTGTGCATAAATTAAATTAGCGTGAACATATCCTCATCATGGAAAATGCAAAAAGAAAGGCATATGACGCAATATGTTTACATGTTTTAATGTGGGCACATGCGGCTTATATACAGGTGCGGCTTGTGTATGTACAAAATTGGTTTTCCTCTAAAAATGTAGTGGGTGCGGCTTATGATCAGGTGCGCTCTACAGTGCGGAAATTACGGTAGTTCATTTGCGATTTTACACAAGGTTATGTTTTGATCATTAGTAGAATGCAGAAGGTCAAGTTTTGATCATATTTTATCTTGTTGGCTATTCTGTCTGTCTGTCAGCCAACGGTATTGTAGAAGGGAAAGGATCGGTCACAGTTAGCTTGTTGGCTTGTTAGTCAGTCCATCAGTTTTACTCAGCTTACTCTGTTCGCTGGTTATCTTCAGTCTGTCAATGAGTTTTGAGTATTGCCCAAGCTGAAGATTTGATCGCAGAGTTAGTCAGTTAGATAGTAATTGCCGGTCAGGTTTTGACAGCATTGGTTTAGTTGTTAGTCTGTCTTTCAGTTAATTCATTATCACTCCTGTGGAATATTTGAGTGCAGATGGTTAGTTTATTAACTAATGTGTTAGTTATTCTGTCAGTACGCGGTATTATGTGAAAACCACAACATCAAATTCCCCAAATTTAGGGTGACGAATGGAGTGGAAAAGTGTCTGGGATCAATATCTTCCGATACTGCAGAATATTTTTATTTCATGTTCTAGAACCTCAGAAAGTAGTCTTTTTTTTTTTAATCTGGACTAAGGCTGCATCATTTTATTGTTGAGCCGAAGGGCTGGCATGCACAGAGTTAATTCTGCACATATGTGGACATTTACATCATGAAAACGCACATAAATCTCCGTTTTGGTTCACGTGCTTGTAAAGCATTGTACAGCAGCTGTCAAACACATACGGGACATCGTCAAAATAAAAACGTAACACGACCTCACTTTTCTCGAAGTCACTTGGAGAAAGACGCCGTTCAATAAAAGTACACCTTTTCTCACGGAGGCTAAATGTGCAGTTTGGGAGACCAGAAAAGGATTGCAGTCGTTTCTGAGCGCACACTAATGAAATGATTTAGGGGAGAGGCTAATAAAGTTGGCTTGTGCGTATATTGTCGTTGCAAGAGGAAGGAAGGATGGAAGGAAGACACATCTGGCGACATTAAACCACAAACAACAGATTGCGGTCTTATTTCTTTGTCTTCACGTTTAAAAAAAACACCACTTGGCGCACGCAGTTAAAGTCCACCTGTCCGGATCTCCATTGGCACCGTCTTCTGTCAGTGACTTTTACAGCTTCCTTCCACCAATGTGGAATCTGACTTCTCGTTGCGTGAGTATGGGGTGTTCCATCCTCCGTGCCCCCCTTGACCTTTGCTCGCTGCCTTCCCCCTCCCTCACCTGTGTCAGACTGCAGAGGACAGAGCCTCGGAGAAGACTAATGGAAGCCAGACAGTTTTGTGTGTGTGTGTGTGTGTGTGTGTGTGTGTGTGTGTGTGTGTGTGTGTGTGTGTGTGTGTGTGTGTGTGTGTGTGTTTTGACGCTCCCAGGGTCTGTTAGAGTGGGACCTCCAAAAAACAAACACAGTCCATTACTTGACGGCCGTTGTCCTGTTGTTCTCATTTTGTAAAACAAAGTCAATCTGTCGCCAACCAAAAACATCACCCATGTTATTCTGCGGCAAAATTGCTCATTCTGTTCATTTTTTTGACGTTCCAAAACTGAATGATACCTAAAATGGAAAAAAAGGAACTTGATAGTGACTCCCTATAATATTATTTAGTATCTTTTTATAACGACTGGCAATGTTCCAAATTACACTTTAGCATTCCCTCTCTAAAACTATTATATATTACTTGATTTTAAATTAATTGCCTATTTCATTGATCAGCCATACCTTTTCCTGTGCTTTCCTTTCTGTTTGGTTCTATGATTATCATCAGGTGTTGTCTTTGCCTTCCCTAATATCCGAAAAACACTCACCTGTTCAACTTTGGTAGATCCGCTGTATATTGCTATAAGGCAAACAAATTGAGTTGCAGTAATTAAGATGAAGCATTTACACATTACAATTGTAATATTTTACTCATGAGGCTCATTGAGTGTATTTTGGTTGGGACTAATTAGACTCGCAGCTTATTTATCTGATATCTGTCTTCTTGAGGCAACAAAGCTTATTTATCAGGTGATTATGTAGCCACACACACTCCCTCTCACACACGCACGCACGCACTCTCCTGGTGTGTGTAAAGAGTGCTGTTTCAGCAAGGTCTTCTGTTCGTTCTCAAGGTGTCCTCCGTGCCGGCTCTTTTCTGAAGGCCCTTTTAATGGATTGGCCTGATATACCTTCCAAATGGAGCACTTTGAGCGTTAATTCGCTTTCTGATAAAGATCCCCTCCTCCTTCCCTTTAATTTTTTTTTTTTGCCTTCCCTTTTCTATAAGTCTTCTCCCTGATATGAAGTACACAAGGAAGGGCAGATGAGCACAAAATCCTCTCTCTGTGTCAGGCCAGATGGGGAAAATGGAGCAGGGAGGTGAAAAAGAATCAATTGGGTCCCCCATTCATGTGTTAGTGAGGTAGAACGAAGAGAGTGTGTCGTGGAGAATGGTCAGAGACTGTCTCAACCACCTTCCACCACATCCACATTCACCTCCGTGCTGATTTCACTGACTGGCACGCTGTCTGGGTAGGGAATAGGAACCTTTTTGTGGGCGATAGTAAGGGTTATGGGATCTGTCCATTGACAGGTATAGCTTTCAAAGCTGTCTAAACGTAGACATGCACACACATGTTCACACATCTTTACATGCTTACAAAAAGCCGGCCAGTGATTTTTTTTTCTTTGTGGTTGAATATCAGGCATTAAGATAGACAGTTCAACATTTCAGCTCACAATACTATGCTAATATATGCACACCACAGTTGTCATCTTACACGTGTCAGTTGCGCTCCCAGATCAAGGTGATGCTTCAGCTCATAATACATACATTGTATGACTCTTTATTGTTGCCCTCCTGTACGTGTTAGTAGCTCGCCTTGATCAAAAAAAGATGACCTTTCGGCTTGCAATGTGAATGCTTTGCTATAATCTGCTACGCTCCTAGTTTGTTGCCATCCGTTAGGTGTCAATAGTGGACATTTTAAACTATGGCCGAATCACGATGTAATCAGGAAGATGATATTCTGCTGCATAATGCTATGCTAGGGTGGCCCGGTGGTCCAGTGGTTAGTGTGTCGACCTCACAGTGCATCGGTACCGGGTTCAATTCCAGCTGCGGCCTCCCTTTGTGGAGTTTGCATGTTCTCCCCGTGCCTGCGTGGGTTTTCTCCGGGTACTCCGCTTTTCTCCCACATTCCAAAAACATGCATGGCAGGCAGATTGAACACTCTAAATTTTCCCTAGGTGTGAATGTGAGCATGGATGGTTGTTTGTCTCTGTGTGCCCTGCGATTGGCTGGCAACCGGTTCAGGGTGTCCCCCGCCTACTGCTCGAAGACGGCTATGCCATTCTATGCTTTGCTCTGCTATGCTATCGTCCTTGTCCATCAGAAATCTCCAATGCCCAAATTTGGTCAATTTAATATTTTATCACAAATCTATGATATTGGTCGCTAAATAACCTAACCTTTAGCTTGGAATGCTGAGCTAATGCTTAGCCAGTGGTGAAAATAAAAGGTTTGAGTAAACCAGTCAGTATCTGATGCGACCACCATTTTGCGTAACCACGAGTATTTTGAAAGCAGCACATTTTCACCTTGCTCTTTCTAGACTACCAGCCTCTTTTGCGTCAAAGGTTTTGGGAGGTAACTATTGAGTGTGCGCATCTGATTTATTCCAGTTTAATTAGCTGTCTACAGAACATGCTGCAATAAATCAATTTCTAGCCACATGGTCCTAAGGTAAGACATGTGATTTGCGAATATTACTGTAGGCCTTACATGGACCTTAAAAGTCAAGTTTCAGATGGATTAACCCAATAATTGTATTCAATCATGTAAATACCAACTGAGATTTTATTTACAGACGACAGGAGTATGCGAAATATATTTGGATGACGTATTACCGCCCTGACGCTCATTCAGCCGACTAACCCTCCACACAAAGAAGCCGCCGTGACCCGTTTGCTCGCTCGAGTGTGACGATATTGTGCCACGCTTAGAAAAACTTTCTTCCTTTTGCCGGAACTCCAAATTAAACATCATCTTTTAACCACAAGTGCTTACGCGGTCAGATTTTTATGAAAAACTTCCCGCCCTCCCTTCATTACCCGTCTCTCGGCGGCCCCCTGATGCAACATGGTGAGCTCGAGAAAAGCCTCGGACTCTTCAAACACCTTTTTTTTTCTTCCCGGGGCTTCTCAATAATTTATTTATTTAGTATGACATTGAGTGAAGCGAGAGGGCAGCACTTGGAGCACTTTGGCGTTACTTTGTTCATCCCTGGAAATAGAGGGTCCCACCTTCTTTTGTCGTCACGCCGACAGTGCTTTATTTGTTTTGTCCAACACGTGTGCAGTGTTGTGTCTACAACCTTGTATAGTCACGTGTGTGTGTGTGTGTGTGTGTGTGTGTGTGTGTGTGGCTGTGTTGAGAGCGCTGAGAGCATCAGCAGAATCATGTACTCATATTGGCAAGTACTCAAATGTAAGTAATTGGTGTTGATGCCCCCAGTTTTTTTTGTTTTATTATTTTTTTTTTTTTTTTTTTAAATAATGATACCAAGATTTTTTTCTTGACTCCATCTGGTTCATATTTTGTGAAATGCAGTGCGGAAAATTATTCTGGATCGTGTGAATTCTGAAGGAATGTTTTTTATAGAGAGGTGCGATGAGATGGACAAACTAATTTACAGTAGATTCAACGATAGGAGAAGTGGACAACATGGACAAGCTGGTCAGCACAGCCCCATGGAATATGTGTTACTTGAATGTCCTGTAGATGGAAATAGCCTGTTGCGAAAATCAGACATGCAATCGCAACTGAGCTCTTGGATTTGCAGCGAAAATCCATCCAGAGATGTGATCTGTAAGGGAGCCTGACAGCGTAAATGCACGGCCAGGCCTTGCCGTTTCTCCCCTTCAAGCGCCCGTGAAAGACGTAAACGGAGCGCTAATCCAACACCATGTTTGATGCATTTTTAAACAGCTCTGGACTACTGCAAAGTTTCCATCCAACGGACGATCTCGTTTGCTTGCAGATAATCATGGGGCCCAATCACACTGCATATTTAAGCAACATTAAATAGCTTCATCCCCCACGCCGTTCTTGGTCTTTGGTCACTTGTCTGAAAGCAGTGAAAAAAAAGGAATTTTATTACATACCCTCCACATGCACACACTTTCATGTGGTACTTAAAAGGGGCAGCGATTTGTAAAGTAATTATCATCAGAAAGTCTTCCAAAGGCTGATTTGGACACTAGTGGTGCATGCAATGAGGTCCACTATCTGCCCCTGGTATTTTTTGTTGGTTTATATTTTCAAAGAGGAAAGCAAAACACTGGATCCATATTGTATCACTTGTCACACGATAGATTGTGATGTGTTGAAAGCGCTGAAAGCAATTGTGACGGCTGTCCCAGACAAGGGCGCAGACGTCACCTCGCATAGAATTATCTGATTGTGTGAAGCCGCGCCGGCTTGAATGTGTATTTCAACAAGTTCTGTTTGAAAAGGACAGGCGAATAAATTCCGGCTCTGCTTTGATGCCTCTGATATGCCGAGGTCAAGCGCATCTTGTCATACAATCCTAGAGACTGAATAAAGAGATGTCGCATGACCTGAGCACACAAGTTGTGTGCCCATTTTTAAAACCGGTTTCAAAATTCATTTTCATTGTTTGCCGTTTGACGAAGCATGAGACTTGATTTTTTTTTGTTTTACTGTTTTTGTGCTTTCTACTGTCTTCGTTATTAATTTATTGTTTTATTCTTTGTTGTTGTATCTATGATCTTTGCTCCATGTACAGCATTTTGTGTACAGCAGTGGCTGTTTTAAAGGGCTCTATAAATGCTGTTCAGTTGAGTTGAGTTAAAAAATATTTACCCCAAAATACAGAGATGGTGTTGTTGAGTTGGAAAGGTTTAATCTAAGCTTGTAGTTTTCACAAGTTATTTTTTTTTCCCAAGATGGCGCCCGAGTAGGCAGCCTTCAGCAAGTGCTCTTCAAGAGCCTTGCCTTTTTTTCTTTTTTGTTGTTGTTTTTGTCTTTTTGTTTTGTCACGTTTGTTGTTTCGTCGTGTGGACCTGGTGTGGACGGTTTTCAGCGTTTTTTGGCCACGACATTCGTCAAAGGAGAAGAATCTGTGCTAGATGGTTGTGCCTTCTCGACAGCACGCCTGTACTAGCACAGATTTTGATTGGGAGGAATGTCGGCGCCATTGACTGCCGGTGCTGGACAGCCCCGGGGCGCTTGTGTTTTTTGCGCCTGTAATGGGCAGCATTTTTCACAGCCCCGTTTTGTTCAGTGGAGATGTCGGCGCTGTTGGACAGTCTGCGTTGGTGCGGCTAGATGGATGTCTGCTGAAGTTGAGGTTGAGGAGAGAGGAGCGTCGGCGCAGAACGCCGATGCGCATTTGGAACTGAGAATCACCGCTTGGAATTGGAATGGATTTGCATGGGACAGGAGAAGTGAACCAATCTCTTTTTTCGTCAATGGATGCTACAGCTTCTTGTTGACTTTGAAACTTAGCTTGTAGCCGACGTGTGCACATTTTGAGCATGACGGCTCTGATCCACTGGTGAAAGGACACTTTGATTCTCTCCTCTTTCATCTCAAACTGCTTTAACAACAAAGCGTATGAGGGGAAAAGTGGTTAGGACTGCACGACTGTCCGTGTTTTATGTTATGTGTTGTATTTATTATTTTACTTTATGTTTTGTTAAGCGCTTTGTTACAGCTTCCGCTGTTGTGAAAGCGCTATATAAATCAGCATGTATTGTATTGTATAAGTTCAGTATTTTTACATGAGTAGTGTTACTCTTATTTGAAATAATACTTGTGTCGGATCGTATGACATTTACTTGGTATTTGTAATGTGTGTGTGTGTTTGCAGAAGATTTTGTTGATCAGGTAATCTCATTTTGCCTATCGCATCTTTTCCCCCTCTCTGTAAAATAAGTGGGGGGGCGGGGGTAGAATATTTATCAGCGGTCCAGGCCGATGTGCTATGGGACGGAGAAAGTGAAATGTAGGCCTTTGTGAGGGGATGAGCGGACAACCAAGGGAATTGATTTTTGACCAAATGTGTTTGGGATTTAATTCAGCTGTCACGTAGAAACCATTTGCAGCTGAGTGACTCTTCTACGACAACGTGCCGGAGGTGTCGCTCCTGCTCTGTGTGTTTGTGTGTGTGTGTGTGTATATCCAGATCAGGATTGAGAGAGTGTCTAAGTATAGTAATTTATGCAGATGTAACATGCCTCTTGTGGTGGGGATGTAGCTTGGAGTCCAGCAATCTCTTGCTTGTCTTGGTCACAAAGTGGATTGTTCCGAAATTGAGAAGGATTTTGTACAAATGTGCTTTGCCCCATTCACGGACATTGACGTTTGTCAAGTGGAATCCACTCATTTACTGTACTTTCCATTTTTTTTAAACAGGTAAGCATAGAAAAGGGGTTTGCCCAGCTTGTCTCGGACATTCATGTTTGTAAAATGATGAATAGATTTGGATTTCGCTTTGGACTTGAGATCAGCGCAGCTTTTGAGTTGCACATAAAGATGAGATGGTGAATCTTGGCTTGTTATGACAATTCTGAGCGAGAAAGAGGCCAACAGGTTGGAGTCGGACCAGTTTGAGTACCTCACACTCATTAGAGTATGTTTAAGTATGAGAATTTGTAGCGTTATGTCATAGACATTGTGTGTCGTCATTGTGAGAGAATGATGAACGCCATGTCAAAAAAATCCACCGACGTTCGGCTCAGGCTATACGGTCAGTTAGCGTCTGTTTATAACCAATTAATTTGGTCAGAAACTTTTTTTTTTCTTTCTTTTAATCTACTGATGATTACGAAGAGCCAGAACGGAAAAGTTGATTTTTTTTTCTTCTGGTGAAAGAAAAGTGTTCTCTTTCTTTTGGGACGTTCTGCGCTTATATTGTGATAAATAAACGGGGGATCTCTGTAGCTCCCACAGCAGAGCGGTGTCAATATTTGGAAAGTACAGCACTTGTCTTGTAAAAAGGGAGCAACAACACAGAAGCGCTGCGCTTCCTCACTGGATTAACGACGCCTGACTGACTGCAGGCTGCAAGTGGCGATGAAGATGTTATTTACCCGCTTTCTCTTGCTTCCTCCTCCTCCTCCTCCTCCTCCTCTCAAACACAAGCTCCCTTCATTTAGAAGCTTGTGTAGTTTTGCACCGATCAATACGTCCATGCTCAGTTTAAGAGGAATCTGATTCCGATAGAATTACAATGGGCTTTGTTCACTTTGCGTTGGGAGACACAGGAGTGCCGCTTATAATAGTAAATTGTCGTCGTGCTAGTTTGCATCCCCAAAGAATGAAAGAGGAAATGCCGCTATTGATGTTCTGGACGATCACAATATACGGTCTGTAAAAGGAAATAATCATTTTAAAACAAGGCATGTTGTTTCACAATTGAAAACAGTTCCCGGGTGTTGTATACACGCTTTTGACAGAATAAAAATCAAGAATTATAGCCCAAATAATTTTTTCATGTCTATTCCAGCTTTTCTTGCCATGAAAACCTGGAGCAAAGCATTTGGCTAGCACAGAGCGCAAAAGAACAAACCAAAAAAACACAGTCCTGTAACGACCCCCTAATATATAATTGTGGATGTAGCAGTTGATGCAAATAGTTCGATCGAGAGAAATCTCATAACGTGGAAAACTCTGATGCACACTGAAGTCATGGTACTCCACTGTACCTAGTTGTTCACATATGATGGGTGGGCAGGCCAATTGTTTGTATACAAGCACTTAAAATGTCAATAGTCCATAAAGTGTCGACTTTAAAATTCACTTGGCTAAGCCACCCTGACCGGGCAGTCACTCTATGCTTTGTGTTCCCGTTTGCCTCGGTGACGCAGCGCCGTCCCTTGTTTGACTTCTTTCAAATGGGCTTTAGAACCACCATTGAATGTAATGGAATGTGACCATTAGCACTCTTTGCTAGGCTAATGGGTCTGACTCCTCTGTCGGGGGCCCGTCACAAATGTATTGTGGGACATCTTAAATGATGCGGGGCGCTCAGACGATGGGTGTGAAAACGAGGCTAAGCACCTCTAGTCTGCTCTCGCCCGGCCCCTGTTTCTTTTCTCATTCCTCACCGAAGAGCTCACACAAAAACACTTTCTAAATGTCAACTCCTGGAAATCATACGACTGGGCAGATGGGCCTAACGTGTAGCCCAGAGGGGAATTATCAATGCAGCTTTTTACCGACATGTTCGATGCTGACTTCAGACAGGAAAGCAGCCGAAAGGAAACACAGTTGGAAGGTTCAGTTCTCACTTCATGATTATGTGAACGTGAGAGTGAGTCTGTCTCTGTATATGCTCTGTGATTGACTGGCAACCGGTCCAGGTTGTTCTCTGTCTTTCACCCGACCAAAAAAAAGAATCACATATGTAAAAAAATCAACGCACTGGCGAAGAGCGAGCGAAGCCAGCGGGCGTCCACCTGCTTACTAGAAGCCTGCCGGTTGGATTCACAATCGCGAGGGGATTGAATAGCAATGCGGTGGAATTAGCGCTATGTTTTTTTTTTAGCCTGCCAGAATGGTGTTGTTTACACTTGGCGCAGCATATTGTGGAATGTATGACGTCAACATCAGGAACTCTATTTCCTTTACGAGCATGTTATACATTTTTGGTCCTCCTTGAGCAGGCGCTGTGAAGTTTTGCCGCTAGAGAACAGTTCTTCACAAAGCATAAACGTATGCTTGAATCGAGCTGTTTATTGACACTCCCAGTGGAAGTGCAATCAGGCTAACAAAGAATAATGAGAATTACACCCTCTATATTTCGACTTTGTTTTGATAAAGTCAGGTAAATCGAGCTTTATGCTAACACAGACTGGTTTGAACAACATTTGATTGGAAATAACACCGCTATCAAAACTGCAAGACATAATGGCTTTATCAAGTATCGGTAGTCTGTATCGGCAAGTACTAAGTGTTCTTATACCCCTACTCTGTCTAAAATTTAAAAAAACATTATCAGCGCACCCCTTAACTACACTACCGATGGCCCTTTACTCCCGCATTTTACGATTTGAAAGGTCCGTTTTCACCCCCCAAACATAAGTAGATGAAAATGTGTTGTTATAATTCTGAGGAACACCACTTTTCGATTGCCACTTTCAGACGGCTTCAGCACCTCGTTACATTACGCGTTACGTCCCCGATCCGGCGATTCAGAGTCGGCTTCACTGGAACCGATTAAATGAACACAATGATTCTTTAATCAGATAACCCGCGCTCCGAATAGATTAACCTTCCCGGCGCAGGTCCCCTCCACTCGCTCTTCGCCTTCCGTCGAGCGGAGAGAATGTGGCTGTGCAAACTTTAATCTTCATTACCTGCTTTGATTTCTCCGCTAAAGGAAGAAATGCATAATTTACACCCTTTGAAGTTGCTCCACTATTACTGACAACATGTTACCTTTAATCTTAAGAGCCCCAGAACATTAAATATTTAGTCATTTACCGAACAAAAGAGGACCGGGCCGATGCTCTCCTACCTCTTTGACTTTCACTGTCATGTGCACTCAATGTCCTCAGTAAGACGCAATTAATTTTAGTAGGGGAGGCGGAGTTAGAAAGCTTTTTACCGAAGTAGTGCAGGTGACTCGAAGTTGTTTTCGCACTTTTTGCCGTGTTATTTTATCCCGCTGATAGATTGAAAGTAAAGTGCTACCGTGAGCAGAAGTGTGCACGGGTGAGCGGGAGGCTAACAAGTTGGCTGATTTGTCACTTGCAAGGCTTGAGTCTCATCTGTCCCGCAGCATTAGTGGATTAAGGCTGGATTTGTACCGCATAGTTAAAGTGACACGGTCGGGATATACGTCATGTCAGCGTAAAGACATACTCGCGCATGGAATTGGATATCTTCAGATCTGAATCAGGCCTATTCAAAAGGACGATAAGAATTGGATACATATTGGATATATTCAGTCGCAGTTCAGCTTAAACGCACAGGTCAGTGAACATGAAAAGTCTACACCCCCCGTTAAAATTACCGTTCATATCTATTATTTTGACCCATTATCTGTACACCATTGATTTTTTCAACAGGGTAAGTAAAATAAACAATTGTGCACATCAACATAACTGCAATGTGGCTGTATTCAGAATTAACTAAATAACACTGTCCACCATTTAAAGTTTCTCTGATTGATGCCAAATAAAGTTCAACTGTTCAAGTTGTTTTTTTTCCTGTTTTTGTACTGACATTGACTGGTACTCGGAACCTTTTCTAAGGCATGTTCAGAGTTCAAAGTTCAACCTTGCTTTTATTGGACCATTTGTGAGATTTCCTTGTAGTCTAATTAGTCCTGAAAAAAAAGTTTGTTGTTTTTTTACCTTCTTTGCGTTTGAACTGGGGTGCGCACGCTTTCTATATCCACTGTACACAGAAGTAGACAGTCAACAAAATCAGATGGAGGCATTCAATCAGAATTGAGCAGCACAAAATCCAGCCTAAGCGCTAATGCCTCTAAGCCACGCTGATTGTTTGTTTTCATCCGCTCTTTCCTGTTGTTCTAAAGATCAACAACACAATTTGCAGCATATGCAATCGTCGCCACATGTTAGATTGCATGTGTGTGTGTCCTACTTGGCTCTGATCCAGGAAGTGTCCTCCCGTCATCATTCAACTTGCAGTTTTTGTTGTTGTTTTTTTTTTAAATTGAACAATAAGACAATGGCAACTAATCCTCCCTGTAGATTGTTTGGCCGCACGTGCACTTAAAAATAATTTAAACCAGTCCCAAGCAGTCAATTAGCAGAAGCAATAGAAAGTGGTTCTTTCTTTTCGAGTTTTTGCCAGCAGCCAATGCAGTTTATTTTCCAGTTCCTTGTTGGGGGCTCTCTGAAGGAAAATTAGACAATTACCGAGACTCATAATGTGTTGCACCCCCCCCCCCCACTCCTCCACTCCTTCCCTCATCTCCTCCCCCTCTCCGCCTTTTATGATTAATTACTCTGTGAACATCATATGCCGCTTGAACACAAACATAAGTGTAGGAACGACATAATTGTGTGTCTCTGTTAATGAGTGTTACGGGCTTTCGCTGGTTTGCTCTCTCTCTCTGTTGTCTTTAAACCTCCTCGCACACTTGCACACAATGACAACACACACAGACATCCAGGCCTGGGGTATAGATTACCATAGTAATAGCTGCTGAGTAGCTTAAGGCTGGTGACTGATGGTCTTATAGAGCACCTCTGTCTGCCAATTGGTCAGTGAAATTAATATCCACTCAGCAGTGTAAAGCAGTGCCCTCCAACCTTTTTTTTTTTTTCCTGCGCCACAAATTGGTTTCATTTAAAGCAATATTTTGACACAGCGCCATAGAAACAAATGAAAACAAATGATTACAAATGCAACTCCCCATTATGGAAAATGTAGATGTAATTAGTGTGGGTGCCCTGCGCTTGTTTCGATATGAAAAGCCGGCGCCTCTGCGACTGCCAAAGGCGGCCAGGGTTTCGGCCAACTTGCCCTCGCACCAAACTGCTCAAGGCCCGTTTGCTTTCATCGTCTTTGCCCCCTTTTGGCTTCCTGCCTCAGTTGCTCCCTCAGACATCTCCAGAAGGGCCCAACGGGGCTAGCAACACTCTATTGATCAGAATAAACAGTGGAATAATCTTTAGTAATCAGCAAGGGCCCCAGCTCTATTAACTATTAATGTGGTCCGAGTGTAGATCAAGAGATGGACCTCTGTGTGTATGTTAGTGTGCTTAGATTGAACATGATGAAGTGTGTGCGCGTTTGTGTGTGTGTGTTGCTTGACTATTCAGTCCGACCATCCTTATCTGTGAGGCCCCTCCTCTCTGCGGGCCCCTCCCATGCATTATTTACTCACCCTGCACACTGTGCCTTTTAAAGTACAGAATACACCCACAGAAACCTACACCAAGGCATAAACATGCATAATATATGACAAACAAAACTGGGAGAGACTCTTGAAATCTGCACCTCCCGCTTCGGCCCCTCTCTCTAATTGGCCCCCCATGCTTGAATTTGACAAATCATCAAATCTTTTTGGCTATCTTTTGTTTTGTTGTTTTTGTTTTTTGGTCGCCGCAAGTGCATCACTATTTGTCTACTTCTTAAGTCTGCTTGTGCGCAAGACCCCGTGTGCAGCCACCCGTGGGCCGGGCATTTTTCTCCTTTCAATACACCATTGATTTCCTGTATGGCTTCATCACACTAATAACCGCCTTGCCCCCCTTTTCCCCTCACACGCACGCACGCACACAAAGATGCCCTGAATGCCAGCGTTTCCTCCCAGCCATCAGTCAAGGTGGCTTGTCTTTGGATCAATGCACTCTATGAGCTAGACTTCAACCCTTGGAAATAGGGGCAAAAAAAAAAAAGGCCATTCAGCAGTTAGACCAGGGGTGGGCAAACTACGGCCCGTGGGCCGGATGCGGCCCATTGGGCTTTTTAATCCGGCCCGCCGAAGGTTGGTACACAACACAATTAAGGTTCGATATAAATGATTGCATTCATTTCATTTGGACTTGTAATGACATGCATTTCAACGCCAGGTGGCGCAGTTACTTGAAGTAGCAGAGCACAGGGAGGGAGGGGGAGACGATACGGAAGCCAGCAGTAGCGCCAACTCAAGCAACTCCTGCTCAATACGACGGAATAAGTGTGTCCGCGCCGCTATTTTCTATCATTGGATCCAAAACAGCGACATGCAAGTGACTCTTTGTTGCAGTGAGTTTTACTGCAATTGCGAACATTTTCACGTCCTGTCGATCATGGCATGATCAATGAAAAGGAACAGTAATGGCCACGGTAGAGAAAGTGAAGTGTATCTGATTAAACGAAGCGGGTTACATAATACGAAACATTCAGGAGACGCTTGGAGTCTGAAAGACTGAAATCTACAAGACTTTGAAAAACGAGAAAGTCATTTGTGCTCAGTCCGATTCTGGCTATTTCCATGCCCAGAGTGAATTGCTTGCGGCTCGACGGACAGTCGAGTAAATAAACGTTTCCTGGAACGGTTTGACTGCTATCGTGCTAAAAACTTTCCGCAAACTGGAGCGCTAAAAAGAGAGGAAGTGAGTCCCAGAGCGCTTACTATGAGCATAGAAGACTTCGAAGCGTCCCGTGTCTGGCTTCAAAAGTTCGCTGCGCGACATCAGCTGAGCAACGCTGTCATGTGTGGTGATCGAGGGGAGGTCAAGTCAGAGACAATGAGTGAGTCGAAAGAAAAGCCACCAGGTCTCTTACACGTCCCATTTTGTAGCAAATAGTCCTAACTTTGTTATATTTTGTCATATACCTGTACTGCTTGCTGCTGTTTTTGGCCAATATATTGTTGCACTTTGTTGCTTGTGTTGTCACATGTATGTTGCTCACATACTTGAACCTTCATACAGGACATATACCATAGTTATTTCACTGTTTTCATTAAAAAAAAGGTATGGGTATACTTTCATGCTTTTGTTCTGTTGATGTTTGGTATGGACTGTCAACATATACATTTTCTTTATATGTACCGTATCTTGTCCTGACACGGCCCACCTGTCAAATTTAGAAATCAATGTGGCCCCCGAGCCAAAAAGTTTGCCCACCCCTGCGCTAACCACTGGCTCACCAAGCCGCCCTACTGATATTACGATTAAAAAAAAAAGTTTTGTTTGTAATGTGTTTTTTAATAGAAAAATAGGACTCTACAGTATTGTAAGTCATGAAAAATCTACTCTAATATAAACCGAATGTTAAGATTTAAATAATTTATACATCATGATAATTCAGTGGACATAGTGCTGTACCTTCTGGTGTGTGTTGCTTGGCCACTAAGACTCAGTGTAATATAGACCGACATACTCCACGTAGATTTGATGTTGAAGCATAGAAAGAAAAAGCCTGTGGTAGCTTAGCTGTTGTAATAATTCATTTTTCGGGTGTAAATAAATGTTACAGTTGTTTTTTCCAATTCTTTAGCTTAAATGCATTGGACATCGTGACTCTCCTTCTGGTGTGCGCGTCTTGGCCACCGCGAGGCTGTATGAACAAGACACGGATATAAATGAAGGGGATGTGCACCCTTGCTCAGTAAGCACAGCATAATTAGTCGTTCTTCGCCGAGAGTCAAGAATATCCGCTTTTGAGTATCGCCGTCGTCTCTGTCTACATGTTTTGCTAGCATTAGCGTTTAAATATAAAATGGTTAAAGGTACCCCAATAGGGATGCTAGTTCTGCTAGCCTATGTTTTGCATTACAGTATGTGGTTAGCATTAAGCTAGTGGAGTTATGTCTTTGTTTTCAAAGAACGTCAACTGGTACTGGCAATAAACATCTTCAAACAAGCAATTAAACATCAATGGCCTTTATTTTAAAAAAGTCTTTAAACTGGTCACCCAGAAGTCGGAGTACCTTTGCGTTTATTTTTCAATACTCATATTTCATGAATAAGTTGTGTTGTTTCACGGATGTATGACTTGTAAAGCGTTCCAGGCTTGCTCTTCTAATCGGAGGCGGAAAACTCCTCGAGTTCAAATCCTTCAATCGTCTCTCAACTAGGGGGTTGCATACATGCGCGAAGCATCTGCCGTTACCAGCCTACTTGTAGCGCGACAGAGAGAAGAGTGCCAGCTTTCTAACGGTGCTCAGTGATCCCTATCTGCTGTACATGAAGCCTCATACAGCGGTCACAGAAGAAACCTCGTTATCCTTATGCCAACATGCAGATTAGAGCTCAGCTACATTCACTTTGTGTAATTGAAGTCAGGCGCTTATCAGTCTCAGTCAAGAGTATAACTTACCCGCCATTTGAGACGCACTTACATGGAGCATACAGCAGCAACGGTGTGGTGGGAGTGTGTCTGTTTCACTGTTTTTTTTTTCCATCAAGACTTGAGGTTCTGAGTGACACCAGACCCTGTTAGTGTCACACACCTCTTCAGGAATAGCCCTCATTTGCCTGTGTTGGGATACCTGCCTTGTTGTTGTTCTATTTGGAGTGGCTTTTATTTTTGACTATACTGTAGTCGTTTTTCCCCACACTTAACGGCTATACACCAGGCCTCAAAGGTCTCCTCTAAAAGCTCATATTTTGTTGGTTTCACACAAACCAACAAAATTATTCCAAGGACATTTAAGCCCTGTTCACACGGGCAGATTTATTTCGGCGCTGCACCGGAGTATTTTGTTGCGATATATTTTTACACCGAACAAATTTTGTGGAGCGTTCACACGCACAAAGCCGCTGAGCGTCACAGCTCGGCACAGCTCCACTAGCGTTCATACGGGCAGTTTCTGCTGCGGAGCAAAACGACAGAAAACAAATGAGCTGTCGTGTTGGTTCTTTTAAAACGTATCGCAACTCAAGCAACTACTGTACAGGTACATCCTTCTCCTTCTGTGTCTCCGTGCCTTCTGCTAGAGAGTGACCGCCCCAAAACGTAAATCAACGATGAGTTCAATGACACTCAGAAAAGCAATCATTTAATGCGCCAAACACAAAAACCAAGAGATGAAATCACAAAATAAATTCTATGGAGGGCGGGGGGTTGTGAACACACAACAAAGGAACAAACTACACAAACAACTCCGAGACAGTCCAGTCTCCTACAAAAGGAAAGATGACGTTTGGGGACTAACCCCCTCCCCCCTTCTAGTTGAGATGGTATAACCCAAGAGGTGCTTTGCTACTTTTAGCAGCCATGTCTTGTGTCGTTGTTGATCCTTCTGCTGCGGAAGTCCCTCGCTGTTCATGTGTAGGCATCATTGCTGGTGACTACACTCGGTTCGAAGCACAAGACAGGAGACGATTCTTATTTTTCTTTGTGTGGTCGCTATCACTGAGTCGCTAAACACCTGGCGTGCCACAGTGCACCTTCACTGCCAGAAGCGAACTGCAGGGAAGCTCCACCCCCTTTATTTACATACACCCCAGAACATGTATCCCTCCACACAAAATAGTACCAACATTAAACTCTAATGCTAGTGGCGTACATCGTCACCCAACACCCCCACTCGATGGCGCCACATACACTAACATTGCATTAGTTACCTATACACATGTTTTAATGCTGTCAAGTGCTCTTCTCTTGGATCAGACATATACTGAGATAGTCTACTCACAATCCAGCTAATATCAGGTCTAGTGCAGGTCATGATGTATATGAGGCTGCCCAGCATTGCTCTATATTTCCTCTGATCAGTTTTGTCCCCTTCTGGAGCCAGGTCACATTTGATTTCACTTGGAGTGGCTCTTGCTTTGCATTCAGACATGCCAAACCTTTCCAATATTTTCTCAATATATCTGGATTGGTTCAATGTGATTGAGCCCACATTTTGCTTGAAATCAATCCCAATGAAATGAGTGAGGCATCCGAGATCTTTCATCCTAAACTTACTCTTGAGTTTCTCTTTGATCTTGCATAAACACCTCTCATTGCTGGCAGCCACAATGATATCATCGACCCACACTAACAAAATTTCTTTTTCTTTGTCAGACATTTTGGTGTAAATACAGTGGTCTGCTTGACTCTGTACAAACTCGTTCATAAGTAAAAACTCATGAAGCATCATGTTCCAATTTCTCCCAGACTGTTTGAGGCCATATATGGATTTGTTTAACTTACACACAAGTTGTACACCATCCCTTTGTTTCACACAAAACCTTCAGGTTGATCCATGTATAGTTCGCAGTCAATAGGTGCATGTAAGTATGCTGCCTTCACGTCCATTTGGTTTAACAGCAACTCATACTGTGCAGCAAGCTGCATCAGTAGTCGCAGTGATGTCAGATTAGCGGTCGGCGAAAATGTCTCAGAATAGTCAAGTCCTTCTCTCTGACTGTACCCTTTGGCTACATATCTCGCTTTATATGTTTCATTGCCTTTGTCATCCTCCTTTAAAGCATACACCCACCTTCCCCCACTGTCTGTCTACCCTCCGGTAATGGCACAAGGGTGAAAGTGTCGTTCTCTTTAAAAGAAGTCATCTCATCTATCATCGCCTTTCTCCACTTTTCTGACTTTGGCGATGCCATTGCCTCGTAGAATGTTTGTGGCAATCCCACTGTTGCTCTATAGCAGTAATCAATTGTGATTTCATTGCCTTTTATCACACATTCATAATCCTCTAAATATTTTGGTGTCTTCCTTTCTCTACCAGAAGTACGAGGAGTCTCATTACCATTGGTTGAGTCCGTGTCGCAGTCAGGTTTAAGCTCTGGTTCAGTGTCAGAATCTTTTCCTACATATTCCGTCTGTAACTGACTTGCTTTAGGCATAGTTACCCACTCTACATAGTGGTCCTCCAGTTGGGTCTTCTCGGTCTGCGTCTCACTCTCAGTCACGGTCTTTGTGATGAAGTGGACCAGTCTGTGTTTCTGAACCTTGTTTGTCTCTGGAAAATAAATCAAATAAGCAGGTGAATGACGGTCAAAACCAACAAAGATCCCCTTTTTGCCCTTTGGATCTAGTTTTCTCCTGTTTTGCTCATACACCATGCATTCTGAACCAAACTTTTTCATTTTTGACAAATCTGGTCTTTTCCTGTGAAAAGGAAATAAGGAGTCTCCCCTGTTCTTTCGCAGTAACATCTGTTCCGTATAACTGCTGCTGTTCTGGCTGCATATGGCCATAGCTCTTTGGGTAAGCCTGATTCTATCAGCATACACCTGACCATCTCAAACAATGTGCGCCAGTTCCTCTCTGCTGTCCCATTTTGATGTGGGGAGTAGGCGCTGATCTCTCATGTTTTATCATATTATCTCGAAGTAGAGATTGATACTCTTTTGAAACAAACTCTGTCCCATTATCCGATCTCATTCGCTTCACTTTACCATATGGTGCTGTGTCTGCCAAGAACTGCTTTGTAGCCTCGACTGCCATGTTTTTGTTCCTGAGAAAGTATACAAAAACAGCTCCAGAAAAGTCATCAGTAAAAGTGATGGCATATTTGTACCGTCGAATGACTCTGGGTCAATAGGCCCACCTAGATCTGTATGTACCAGCCCTAATGGCTCTTTAGCTCTCACATCACTTTTCCTGTTTCTATTCTGGGTGAATTTCCCTTGAATACAGGTTTCACACTGGTTAGGTCTAGTTTTGTTACTAATTTTCATACCTTCTACCACAGCTTCAAGCTTAGCAATATCACCATAGTTACAATGGCCCATTATCTCATGCCATGTTTTCATGTCTAAAGATGCATTGCAGGAGTCCTCACTGCATTCAGAATTTTCTGTGACAATGTCAAGATAGTACATACGGTCCTTTACAATCATCTTGCATATTGTCCCATCTGAAAGAATCATTTTGTTGTCATTCTTCGCAAAGTTGAACTTCGCTCCTTCGAAGTTGCTGCATCCACAGAAAGGATATTCTGCGGGTATTCTGGGATGAGGAGAGCATTTGTGAGCTTGACACTCACTACTCGTCCACTGCTGTCGGCCAGCTTGATTTGCGCGTCCCCTTCTTCTCGACACTTCCGGTGATCCGTCTTCCATCAGCCAGCTGCATGATGTGATCTTTAGGCCGGAAACTTTCATCAAATCGGATGAATGCGGTCTTGTCGGTGATTATGTGGGCAGAAGCACCGCTGTCCACGAGTAGTCCATATTGCTGCGCTCCTTGGGTCGCCATTCACTCACCGAACAATAATGTTTCTTCTTCTTCCTCGAAGATTTGGCTTGGTCTCTGCCACGGAAAACTTTTTCGAATCGTCCATAACTGTAGCCACTTTATTGTTCTTATCAGCTTTTGTCGTTCGCTTGTGTGGTTTCTTATCCTTACTCGTGCAGTCTCTTGCTTTATGCCCCACTTTCTCACAAATAAAGCATTCTCCATTGAAGACGTATTTCTTGTCTTTTCTTTGGGCTTCGGCTTGTATGACTTGGCGGTCATTACTTCATCTGGTCTGGGCCTGTTTAGGTAGCGGAGGGTGCATTCAAAACTTCTCAGCCTAGTCTTGAATTCAGCAAAGGTTAACACTTCCCTCGTTTGAGTCACATGCACAGAAAATGGGTTGTATTCATCAGTGAGTCCTTTCAACACCATAGCCACCAATAGTGCATCGCTTAGGTTCTCTTTAGCTCTTTGTAGCGCCACTAGCTTCTCGACACGTGCTAGATAGCCCGCTAGCTCCTCGCCGTTAGCCATTAGCATATTGGTTAGCTCTGTGTACAGCCCGACAATTCGCGGCTTTTCTTCGGACTCAAAATGGCGTCTCAATATTTCCAGACTTTTCTTACCATCTTCTGGTGCTTCATACAGGATGAGTGTCAGTGTTTTATCATCCAAGCAGCCGCACAGTTCAGCATATGCCAGTTCGTTTTTCCACACGGTTTCTGTTGCGGCCTGTTCGCTGGATCCCGTAGCTACATCACACCCGAGGATAGCATCTTTTAGCCCGATGGTTTTCAAGTATGCTAGGAACCTCGCCTCCCAGATGTGATAGCGGGCCTCATCTCCGTCAAATCGCGGCGGTAATCCTCTCCCATGGAGCGCGCTGTGCCTGGAACCCACCTGGGCCCATAACCTGTTGATCCTTCTGCTGCGGAAGTCCTCGCTGTTCATGTGTAGGCATCATTGCTGGTGACTACACTCGGTTCAAGCACAAGACAGGAGACGATTCTTATTTTTCTTTGTGTGGTCGCTATCACTGAGTCGCTAAACACCTGGCGTGCCACAGTGCACCTTCACTGCCAGAAGCGAACTGCAGGGAAGCTCCACCCCTTTATTTACATACACCCCAGAACATGTATCCCTCCACACAAAATAGTACCAACATTAAACTCTAATGCTAGTGGCGTACATCGTCACCCAACAGTCGTTATTAAACTAACACCTGACGGAAGTCCGACAGAGCACGAAAGCAACGCATTCTCGCCGTACGTAATCAACTCTTCTCATGCGCAGCGAGGCTCCCCCACCCTGCATGGCGAGCATTTGCTCTGGAGCAAATTTAACCCAGTTGCGTTCATACGCGCACATTTGCCGGTACTGCTTCATAAGCGAGCATTTGTTCGGACCAAATTTTAAACCACCTCCTGAGGTGGTTTAAATTTGGTCCGGAACAAGCTGTTTTCGGGCACTAGTCTGGAACAAAGTTGCGCGTATGAACGCTCGAGAGGAGCAGTTGCGCAGTAAGTCCAGAATAAATCTGCCCGTGTGAACGGCCCTATAGTCTTATTCTTCCATCCCAAACGAATCCCGGTATGCCGTTTGTTTTGGACCCTGCTTTGTGCGCTGGGACATAAAAAAGGGCCTTTCTTAAAATGTTAAATGAATGATGGAAACAAAGACGTGATGTATTGGTGGTGTGGTGCGAGTCCACGTTGGCCCTTTATGACTCCTGCCCGTGTTTCCCCTTTATGTACTGTACTTTGACAGCCTTTAACATCATCTCATAAACTAGCACCAAAACAGGCCATGGAGGATGCCTGTCCGTCACACATACGTAACGCACTGATGATGAGCGGCCAATTCACATCAATGGGAGGATGTGAACACGCTCAGACACCACACAGTGACACAACCGCCGAGTTGAAATCCAAATTCAGAAATATTGGGACATGTACACATTCTCATCTTTTTGGCTCCAAACACCACCATCATGGATTTGAAATGAAATGAACAAGATGTGCCTTAACTGCAGACTTTAAATTGAGGTAATTTACTGTCCATCCAAATTAGATAAATGTTTGAGGAATTACAACAGTTTGTCGATGTGCCTCTGCTGTAGGCCACAACTCACGCTGAGATGCTCACACACAGAATAACTGGCCGACCCGATTCGAGTTGCCGTTGTCACTTCTGAGGCTATGTCCCTTAAAGGTACACATGTAATACATGAATACTACAGGATGTACAGTAATTAGACTTTATAAAAGCGCTTAATTTCTTTCCATCCTCTTTTATTTTATTTTTATTCTGTTCTTATACAACACACTGATATTTTTCTTGATTTAAAAACACTTAGGTGGTTGGGTGGACGGAAGTCTGTGATGACATCATGACGTTTTAAGCAAAACAACCCATCTAATGAGTCAAGGCCAGATATAAATAACCCATAATGAGTAAAACATGACATAACCCAGGTTTGATTGAAGGATTTTGACCCAGCTTAAAAATACTGAAAAATGGGTCAAACTTTTCAGAACCCAGCGCTTGATAGTTAAGCGACTCAACCGTTTTTAGTGTGCACCATTGTGTGTACACTAGTCGACAAAATAATAGTTGTATGGCTAAAAATGTAATTATATGTCGCAATTCTTATGTTTGTTTTTACCTTCATGTATTAGTATCACTGCACAATTTTAAAGGAAAATAAATAAAAATGTATCATTAAAAATTGACTGTACAGAAAAGGAAGAAAAATTAAGATTGGGCTGTTTATAAAATAGTGCATTGTCTATTTAGGATTTAACAATTTTGTGAATCTGTAAACAAATACTGAATTGTATAACCAGCATTTCAATTCATTTCAAACTCTTAAGTCAAGGTACTAACAGATGTGTTCAAGTCAGATTTGCCTAATATGTGCACTTTAATGTTTTCACACACACATTTGGTTTCTCAACTTTCTTATTGCCACTCAACAGTCTGATCAGTGCACGTATTGCTATTTAATATTCCAGTTTGTCATCCGTCTGTGGAGGTGACCCCGTCTTCCGCTTTCAAGTGCGTCTGCTCGAACGTGCAAAAAGGCTTCTATGACTGGAGCGCGCCAGCAGACGCGCCGGGAGTCTTGAAGCTGATTATAACGAGCACTTGAATCTGCTTGCGCGCACTCACCAGCGCTGCCGTCTTTATTGGAACAAACGTTTACATCAGCCTCAATGCCGACTTTATTACATGTAAGACCTCTTACATCATTCGCCCAGCGCTCTCATCTAACTTTAGAGGGTGAGCTTGATCGCCACGGGAAGCTTTTGCTTTGAACGAGTGTTTCTGGAGAAGAGGGGATGAAATGAAATGATTATTATTAAACGAGACGTAGTTCTAATCATCGTTAAGACTCATTCATCATCAAGTTTTTTTTTCGTCTATGAAATCAGCAGACCAAAATAACCCCCTAATATTGTTTGACACACATTCAAATTTGTTCTTTGTTGAATGTTTTCTATTGAGGTTGTAGTGGTGTAAAACACATTTTAGTTTATCGGTTTGAAAGGATTGTATAATGTGCACAACAAAAAACACAATCAAAACCTCTTATTTTTCTTGTTTCTTCTTAATGTTCCCATTTTTCTTTTCTACTAGTTCTACTTGCAATCTTTATTTCCTTCTTTCCTTCTTTACCATTTCGTTCCTTCACTTTTCTTTTTCTATTCCTCTTTTTCTCTTTTTTGTGCCTCTGAAAAAAATGACTTCAAGATGTTCATTGTGACTTCCAGTTCCAATTTACTGTCAAATCCACATTGTGAATTTAAAAACCACCACACAACTTTGCTTTTGGGAATATTCACTCGCAACGCGAACGCAAAATGCAAACTGCCACACACAGACAGGCGAACGAATAGCATCAATGTTTTGGGTGTGAGAACCCTTGAAGCAACAAATATTTAAACACAAACGGTGGAGCAGCACACGTATGCAGGCAATTTATCTCTGATGTCAGGCAGAATTGTCATACCTCCAAAATCATCACTGTTGAGGAGACCCCAAAAATTGCATTTTTGTTCAACCATTAATATGGCATCGTCAAATAGAGCAAGCCATTTTCAACATTTTAGATTGGTCAATCACAATCGTGTGCCACACGTGTGGACTGAGCAACAGATTTGTGAAAAGATATAAAATTTACTAGGTTTTTACAGAGGAGGATTCGGCCTACCGCCAGTGATATATTCCTTATCTTTTGAAAAAAAAAGACTAATATTACTGCAGGGCTTGATCCCTATTCTCCTTGTTGGCGAACGATGTTCAATATAGTGAAGGAACACGATTGTTAAATGAAGTTAAAGCAGAATATCACAAGCAGTTGTTCTATTGAATTTCCCCCTTGTGACCCGTGACCATAAATGTCATGTGAACAAATAGCATCAACATGCTAATTGGGATCAGGATCGCGTTCCACACTGGAAGCGCGCATCTCCTGTGAGTTCCTAAGCGGGTGGCTGTGGCTCCCCGGCAGCTCTATCGACCAAGAGCCGTAGCTGCGCCGCCTTTCATTTACAGTTCGCGGCCGGCCAGCGCACAGCGGGGATGCTCCGGGGGAGAGAAATGGGCGCTCTAACCAGACTTCATCAATTCCAGATGAAACAGCAACATTTCCTCCTATTACGCTAAAGCTCTTCTCGCGCTCTCTCTCTCTCACTGCCATCTCTCACTTCTCCACTCTCTCCTTGTGAGGGATCTGATTTGTAAATTATGTGTGTGTGTGTGTGTGTGTGTGTGTGTGTGTGTGTGTGTGTGTGTGTGTGTGTGTGTGTGTGTGTGTGTGTGTGTGTGTGTGTGTGTGTGTGTGTGTGCGTGCATGTGTGCGTGCATGTCTCGCAGGAGGTTTGGGAGCGGGGGATGGTTTCCGGACAACAGGTGTATCATCGTCTTTCAGCTCAAGTCACACAAGGAGCAATTTATTTATTTTTTTGCTGAAATCAAGCTTACCCTCAAAACTTTCAACGTTTTACTTAAGTTGTCATCTACTATACCTAAGTGGTACAGTGAGAGTATCAAATAAAATTTTCATACTAAAAGGTAAGGAAATGCCATTAATCCGTCCCCCACCCAAAAAAAAGGTTTTACACATTTTTCCATTAAGAAAAATGGTACGGAATTATAAAAAAAACGGGTTGGCCAGTTATTATCTGCGTGTGAGCGTCCGTGCGTGAGATGTAGCCTGCAGCAGCTACTTGCGGGTGTACTCTTTATGCATTAGACTGTTTGTCCCATTCACTGAACAAATGAACGGCATCCACTATTTGTGGGTGGAAGGTTTTTTAATGTCATCAAAAATCTCGTTGACTCCACGTGAAAAAACACAAATTGAAAAAGTTATCAAACTCGTAAATTCAATTTATCATTTCTTTGTATCCAGTCCAGTTGAATTTAAATAGTTTTAGATTTTAATTGTATCGACATTTCATGATTTACAGTCAGTGTGTCTGCGATTGTGTCTCACCTTGCCCACATGCAAGAGCATTACAGTACCTTGAATGCTCCGATCTTTTTTCTGCTTCATTTGAGCAGCTGTTTCTTTAAAGCTTGCTTCAAATTTTGGCTGACAGCATAGAGCAAAAATTGGACAGTGGAAGGCTAGCAACTCAATAAATACTAAATACTTACTCAGGAAATACGTAGCAAAAATTATTTGACAGGGGAGTGTTGTACTTTGTTGCTGTCTAATGAAAAAGTATTTATGTCTGTTTTTTTTTTTTGCCATGAACAAAAGCAAATATGATTTTGCTCTTTTCCAAAATCTTCTTGTTTTGTATTATTAGCCAGCGATGTTGTACCTGGCATTCGAGAATTATTCAATCCAAGATTACCTACTTTAGTGTCCCTGCAGTAGTTGCTTGTATTGAGTAAATACAGGAGAGCCTTCTTGTTTGTGTAATATCTTTATCTTAATCTCCGCCCTCGGGACACCAAAGGGAATTCATCCGCAAAAGTGGATTATCGGACTTGGATGAGTCAAGCACACACAGAGGGCCTCGCTCACTTTGTGAGTACAAATGAAAAAGAGATTTAAGACTTTTATATCCCCAGATTATGTGGGTTTTTCGGGGTCTGTAATTCACCCCACTTATTACCTTGCAACAAGATTTGATCCGAATCTTGTCTTTTGTTATCTGAATCAGTCTTGAGTTGATTAACAATTAATTTGCTTTCGTGTGCCTCTCCAGACATTAAGATGGACTCTTTTCTCTGAATCTACAAGATGTGTGGCTTTTCCTCACACATCTCTTTTTTTATTCAATTATTTCCTGCCTTTTTAGACAATTTATTAAAGATTTTAAATCAGCAGTGGTGCGCAGCCGTCGGGGGAGGGGGGGGCATTCAGGGCCTTTCGTCAAGGTCGGCGCAAATCTACAATCAGCGGCGTCAAGCGGACATTCAATTTAAAAGATTATAATTCCGTCTGAATCAATCAGACGCGTTCCTCATCCACATATGGTCATGGTTGAAGGTGGCGATTGCGAATGTGAATATTCCGCTGCAGACTTGAAAGTGTTTGACAGAGCGGGAGGCTCAGAGGTCCTCTAATGTTCCGGCTCCTACTTTTTTTGACATGCTTTAATACCTAAACTAACACAGCACACTGATATTGGACGGTTGTGTGCCTTATGCAGACATGTTTATGCTTAAACACTAAATCATTCATAAGGTAGCATGCGTTTCCCTCTTGTTGTGATCACTGCAAATGGCCAGCTTTCCACATTTGGCGGGATTGCCAGCCCCTCCCATCGCCCTTCTCCCCTTTTCGCCATCCAAGTGCTCCCAACTTGACCCTAATTGAAAATAATGAGCGGTGCCCTCCTCCTCGTATCACAACCTTGTCTGTCATCTTCATGTTTGCTTTTGGTTTTGCGCACAGCAGCTCGGGAGAGTCTTACACGAGTTGTGACGTGAGCGCGTCTTTTTCAAAGGTGCCAAAGTTGGACCAATAATGCAGTGACACTTTTGGGAAAACGAAGCAAGTGAATAGTTGCGCAGTGTGTTGGAGGGTGGCTATGAGGGGGAGGGGGGGTTCTGCATCTAGTTTTCATGAGTGGTCGACCGCCGGCAACCAGTTTGCTGCCATTTGAAAATTGTACCGCAGGTGAACCACATCCCAACAGTCAAACAAGTTGGAGCAGTGTGACATCCTGTCAAAAGGCAGGCCTTCAAAATAAAAATTTCACCTCACTTTATTCGGCCCTTTGGTGGCTTCTTTAACAATCAGGCTAAAACTATTTTATGCTCCTTAAGGGGATGTTAAATAAACAACCGTGTGGCCCAAAAAAAAGTGGTGTTACGGTATTTTACCACATGCTTTTATTTTAAAGGTCGTGTTACGCAAAGTTTACATTGTTTGTTGAGCCCTATTTTCCTTCGAGGAATTTCATTTAAAAAATCACTTGACTGTTGTTGATTGGTGGCAATCCGGTATAAAAGCTAGAAGTCAAATTTACCAAACTATCTATCGTACATTCTTGGTTCTAATGAAATCCGTATTAGATGGTATGATCCCTCAAATCCTGTTGCTTTACATCTAGATTCATATGACCCATGAACTAAAGTTCCATTCAGTCATCAAATCTTCTTTATGCATTGACCCTGCTTAGCTCCTCTTGTTAACCAAATGTCTTCAGTCCGGTGATTCGCCCTCACTACATGATGTCACCACGCTAGCCCATAATAACTGCCATCTCTCTGTGTCGCCGCAGTGTTGCCCACCGCTATGATTAAAGACTGTGTCGAGGCCTACTATCAATCTGCACCCTCATAATCAGCCGTAAAGTGGATTGAGCAATATACAGCGAAAACGTGCACACTGTAACACACACGTGCTGCATGCGCGTATAGTGCGCCTATGCGGGGTTAGACTATAGAGTGATGAGGGTGTTTTAACAGTGTAATGTATGAGATTGGACATGACAAAGTGCAGAATCGTTCAGAGCAAAGCCAGACTGTTTACATGCATGACAATGTGCGCACATTTATTCACTGGGCAGATCGATGGCGTTCCTGCATGGCCCCCTTTTAACCTCCGATATGATGTATATGTGCCCAACAACCACCAAAGTGTTGCTCAAAATAATCACCTTTGACATTTTGTCACTGCGTCTGCAATGAGAGTTGATACCATAAAGCTAGATGTGTCGCTTTGACGGATGTCGGGGTGGCGTATTACATTAAAAGTCCAGTGATCATTGTGGTTTTAAATGACAGGTCGATATGGCTGAGAGCTTTCGGGCTCTGTCGCAGCCCAGCATTGATCCATTGACTTATGGATTAATGGCGGTCCCGACGATGGCCCGAAGAGAATGCGGGAATATCAAACAGTTGGGCAGACGCACATGCACACACACACACACACACACACACACACACACACACACACACACACACACACACACACACTGAAATGCTCTCAGACAGACAGGCAGGGTCAGGTGACCTCTAAGCTTTTAAGGTGAGACGGTCCAGACAGAGAGGACGTCTGAGACACACTGAGTAAGTGTGAGGAAAAAAAAATTCTTCATCTTATGACATCCAGACATCCATTTACTGTCAAGCTTGTCCCCATTAGAGTCATGGGTGAGCTCGAGCCGATGCCTCAGTGTGTTGTGCTTTCTCTCTTTTATTTTGGAGGGGGGTGGTGAACTAGAAAAACATGGTGCGATCGTCAAGGATGAAGCAGATTGCAAGACGGAGAAGAAGAGGTGAAAATAAAGGAGAAAGTATTTTGGGAGGCTGCTCTCACTAAATGATTCTTCAATTCACTGGCTGCACCGATGCATTTTGGTGACAGAGTCTCTTTGCGCTTTGCTTTCTAACCATTGTTACATATGACTTTATAAATATAGATGATTATTTTTTTGTAAACAATATATTTACAGCGGTGCCTTGAGACAAGAGTTTAATTCGTTTCATGGCCATGCTTGTAACTTAAAACACTGGTTATCTCAAATCAACTTTCCCCATTGACATGAATGTAAATGCCATTAATCCGCTCCAGCCACCCGCAAAAACAAACCATTTTTTTGTCTGTTTTATTTTTTTAAGCTAGCGAATGTTTTACCTGGCCTGCGTCCAATACGTGTCGTGTATATTTGTTAAAGACAGAAATAGCACCCTTAAATGACACTATGCCTTTTAATACGATGCGCCATATGGTCGTGAAAATAGTTATTTCGTAGAGGATAAAGAGTACTGTATACAGTATGCTAATGAGTATTTTTATTTTATCCATCCACAGGTGTAGCTCTGCCTTTTGTCATCTCTATAATATCCATTGCTTCTACAAAAACACAATTATCAATGCTAACCATTAGCATGTTGATTAAGCTTTGTTTTTTCGTGTTAGCATTAGTCTAAGTGGAATTTTCCAATTTTTCTTTTTAACACACACACACTGCACGACAGTTCGGTCGTGTTATGCCTCTCCCCTGGGGTGCGGATGATTTACAGCGATGCATTCAATTCAATTACACTTCCAAAAACCTAAAACCATCATTTGTTCATGTTTTATCTTTTATTAAAAACATGGGAAAAATATGGGGGGGGGTAGTTGAGGCACTTTGATCAGATTAGCAGCATTTGAATTCAGTTCAGGACTGATAATTGATTTGAGATACAGCTAAATTGAGCCATGAGCTTGGTCGCGCAGAAAATTCAACCAGTAAGTCAAGCTACACCGTTGTACAGTGCATAATTTGTGTGTGTTCTAGTTGGGTCCCGGTGAGAGGTGGATGGGATCAATAAATCTGAATGAGATGCGTGTGTGTGTGTGTGTGTGCGTTCCATCTCATCATACAAGCAAACGCACCCACGTTTAGTTATACACACATACACCAGACCCTGTTAGTGTGAGTTTTATTGTCATATCACACACACACACACACACACACACACACACACGCACACACACACACACACACACACACACACATGCGCAACACACACACGCGCGCATACACATACGCGCATACACACTCAGGCCGTCAGTCACCCGCCCTGCCCTCTCTGTCTTCACCTGTCTGTAAGAGGTAAACACATGCATTTAAATCAGTGGCAGGGGTGGCATGCTAACAAAGACAAACGATGTTGTATATAATATTTTTCTATTAACATAAAGTAATATAAAGTGAAGGGCAGCCGTGTATGGAAGGAGTTAGGGGCTAATGTCCCGTATCAGATATGGACAATGTCACGGCTGCATACTGAGCAGTCGGTGTCCTTCTCCCCCGCTGTGTGCGCGCATGTGTGTGTGTGTGCATGTGTGTGAGAAGGTGGTGACACACTTTGCTGCCAATGCTTGTATTATTCCCGCTGCCTTATTAACCCCCGGTGCCCCCTAAGCCCTCACTCCCCGCACTCTTATCGATGAGTTGAATGTATCTCACCTTACCTGTCCCCCCTCCTCAATTTTGCCTTCACGTGCAGCACACCGTTCAAATAGTAGCTTATCAAAAGTGTCTCTGTGTCTTCTCCTCGTGAGTGCAACAGGTTTTCATGGTCATTCTCTTAAATGGGAATACCTGTACTCAAATTCTTTCATTGTTACACTTGATTTTTTTAAATCCCCAAACAATGAGCATCGCGAGAGCAACTAATCCCCTCGAAAATATTAAAATAAATTATAGTAACACAAGTTGACGGTCAGGTTTGGAAATAATACGTTATACATTTAGTCTGCACTTAAATATAGGAAAATAAAAATGAATTTAATAATGATTCAATAACAACATACTACACATAGGTTCAATAATTGTAACTAAAAGCTATGTTTGAAAACTAAAAATTCTTAAAAATGTAATATAAATGTTTTGAGGTTGAATTGGAAGTCGAGTTCAGATTTAAGTTCTGTGTTCCTCGTGCCCCCACCAGTCTAAACACAATATTCTGATTAATATGGAATTCATGCAATCTTACTTAAGACAAGCAAATTTCTTACTGCAAAGAAAACGTTTGCTTTAACTTCCACTTTAAAAGTTAATTACTACTGGTTGTACTAAGGCAGTAATTCTTTTGAACATCATTAGAGGTGCCACACTTTGAGAGCCATTGTCCAAAGCAAATATTAAAAAGGCTTCATGTTGAAAACAGAATGATTTATTTATCAGAATTTTAAGAACATATCCAAGAAACTGTATATTTTATATATATCCATCTATCTATTTTCTTATCCGCTTATCCTCACAAGGGTCGCGTGGCATGCCTATCCCATCTGTCTACGGGCAGTAGGCGGGGTATACCCTGAATCAGTTGCCAGCCAATCGCAGGGCACACATACAGTAGATGAACAAATATTCGCACGCACAATCACACCTGGGGACAACCTAGAGTGTTACATTAACCTGCCAAGTTTTTGGAATGTGGGAGAAAACCGAGTCGCAGACACGGGAGAACATGCAAACTCCACACAGCAAGGCCGGAGCCGGAATCGAACCCCACGGACGTGCTAACCAGTCAACCACCATGCTGCCCTGTATATTTTATATCCGTATGATTTATTGCTGCATGCTGCTCCCTCCTGTCTGAGCGTATTTCCAAAACACAAAATGCTTTTTTCTTGCTAGTGAATGGCATTCTTCACCCTGAGCAAAAGAAAAAAATAACCCCAATGACAGCACAGATTGAACACTGCACTTTCCTCAACACATCCATACCACTGTACTATCTGTGAAGGTGCCAACTCAGCCTTTATTCTCTCTTTATCACACACACACATGCACACACACACACAGACACACACTCACTTGTGCACAAGCGGCTTCCTGGGGAAGTAAGTGAATAGTTTTGGGTCACCAGCTCGCTTCCAGGAGCAGGACGCCGAGTCAGCAGGAGCAGCAATGATGAGATGATGAGAGAAGCCCACGCTGGATGTCCTTAACTTCACCGCGTGACCCTCAACTCACGCACGCTCGCACTCACACTCAAGAGTACAAAACATTCGGGACACCTACACCATTTCTTGACACGATCAGTACCGACATCATAATAATGCTCCTGTGCGACCTTGGCATTCAAAAGTGAGCAATATCATGCACAGTATCAGAATCACACAAAAAAGACTGGTCGTGGGTCAGGTATGATATACCACATCTAGACAAATAGTTGACCACGGTGTTGCAGGGCACATGAAGGCAAATAACAAAATGATCATCTGAATCACAGGGCACATAAAGACATACCGACTGACTGGTTGTTATGAATGTCAGGGAACATATGGAAAAACAACTGACTGGTCGCCATTCGACCACATGGCACACATCACCCAAAAATAGAATGGTCATTTCATGGAGGATGACTGGTTGATCACAGGCCACCTGTAGACAACTAATTTAATGGGCATCAATGATTCACAGAGCCTCATAAGGGCAACCAATTGAGTGGTCGCCAGTCGGTTGCAGGACACACGTAACAACGACGGACTGGTCACCAGTCAATGGCAGAGCATCTGTAAACAATGGGCTGAATGCTTGTAAATTGCAGCGTGCGGGTGCACAACCAATTGAGTGGGTTACCTCTTTGTCACAGAGCAGAAATAGACAACCGATGGACTTTTGCCTGGTCAATCGTACAACACATGCAGACTGGTCGCCTGTGAATTTCAAAGCCCCATGCGGACAAATGATGGACCCGTCACCAGTCAATTACAAGGTGAAAATCAAAAGCCCATCAACTGATTGCAGAGACGTCCCAATACGCAGGGAGAACATGCAGACGTGTGAGAAGCAAATGTGATCCCTGAACTAGGAACATCCCAAATGCAAGGCAGACATGCCTCCCACTAGGGCAAAATGCTGTAATGTGCATTCAGAATAGTGAATATCATGCTCAATATGGAAGATAAATAAGAATGCGAAGTGGACATCAGGCATGGGCTCTTTTCTTGCTTTTTTTGTGGGTATCGAACATGAATATTCATCCGTGCTAGTGAAGAGATGTTAGCACAGGAAAAGGGGGAAATGTCTCCAGGGCTCTTTTTATTTTATCATCCTCAGTCTCTTATCACATGCCCCCCAATCCCACCTCCCCCCAGTACGTCTAATACTTCAAGGAGCACACTTACTTTAAGATCTATTATAAATGATTAATTCAATATTTATGACTATTTTAAGCTTCCTATTAAATTACTTTGTATCTGTTTAACGTTGACATCCTCACCCGTTTTTTGCCCCCCCCTCGCAAAAGAGACAAAGCTGCGAGATGTAATTCCTTTCTTCTTCTTTTGAAGTGTTTCACTATTAAACCAATATTATTTCTCACATCCTTCTGCACCGCAAGTGCACTTTGCGTGTGTGAATGTATACATATGTATGTATGTTTGTGTGCATGTGTCTATGTACAATGACTCTGTGTGTGTGTGTGAGAGAGTTAAGAGATAAGAGTGGAAAAGTCTCGCCTCTTCCTCTTTCAGGACCATTACCTTTCATTCCAATCACAGAAGAGAGCCCAGGGGAAGAGGAGGAGCCTGCGGGGTCGGAGAGAGCGAGTAGCAGTCAGAGGGACGAGGGAGGAGTGGGGGTCTGTGATTTTTGTGTCCTGCATGATGCCAAGGTGGGGGTGGATGGTCGGTACCTTTGCAAAACCAAAGCAGTCCTTGAAAGTCTCCATTCAGGACGCGTTAACTTAAGAGCGACTAGCCTGAATTTAAATGAAGAGTTTAAATGCAAAAGCAGACAGCTTCATATTTTGTAAATTCTATAAAATCTTTTTTTACTGGTTCCGGGCTAAAGCTAATCATCTTTATTTAGGGTATTCTTAAGCTTTGTTTATGCCGAGTTCATCCGCAAGGTATGCACAGGTCCCTCCATGGAGTGAAATTAAGTCATTTCAGCCACGGCGCCTCTCTGTGCGGCATCCATATTGCCCAAAATGTTCGCACCTTGCCCCAATGAAAATGTTTACGCCGGGAAAAGCATGGCAGACAAGCAAGGGCTGTTGTAAACAACGATTTGTACTTCCCCAATTTATTTATTTATTTATTGATTTATTTTCTCACCCTTGTTAATGTTTACACCCTTCTGTTTTGCATTGTTCCTATAAACCATTGTTGATGATAGTTAATTGAAAAAAGTGGAATGTACATGCATACAAGCAGAAAACAAGCTTAAGTTAAGGTCGTATTTTCCGGACTATATGATGTACCTAAAATCGTTCAATTTTCTCAAAAGCCGACAGGGCACCTTTTAAGCCGATGTCAGACACAGTCATTGAATTGTCTTACAAGTGAGGACAAAGAGCACACTTGCGCAGGAACCTTGACTTAGGTTGGATTGCAAAGATATTGAAGCCGTTTGACCTTTGAAAATTGGCACTAGTAGTGGAAAAATATCACTTGTGAGAAACAATCATTCCATTCGTGCGCCCGAGTACTAGTGTGCTGAATTGTGTTACTAGCAAGGACAAAGAGTGACTAGTCAATGGACCTTAAGCCGGAGATCCTTGACATTGATTCGTATATCCAAGTTATAGTACTAGAAGTACTAGAAGTAGCGCAAGTAAGACACAGTTGTTTTACCGGTTAGCTGAATTGTTCGACAGGTGAGGACAAAATACGTACTAGTACCTGAAATTTATGGCTGGATATCAAGAATATTGAATTAATGCTTTCCAAATGGCATTGCGTATCCGCAGTGATATCATGGCAGCTGGTGATGTAGCGTGAGGCAAGGGAGCAACTTCATCCTCCTCTTCCTCCTCCTTCATCTTCTATAGACGCACAGCAGGAAGTGTGTCAAGTACACGAGAGGCCGATTGCAGTGGAAAATCGTTCGCAAAGCGATACGTCTTGCAGGAGCGATGCTATTGATCTCTTTACCCTCTCCCGTCTTTGTGATTATGTGCAGCATGGATAGATTATTAATGTCTGATGAGCACTTAACAGGGAGAACACGGTCGCTGCAGTTGAAGTCATTTTCTCACGTGTTGGAGTTTCCTTGTCAAGTGCATTGTCGGAATGCTGAAGTGCATTCACACATAGTCTTTTATTCTAGACCCCACAGAAATATGTGCAATAATAACAACAATAAAAGTAATAATAATAATGGGGCGGCCTGGTGTTTGACTGGTTAGTGCGTCGGCATCACAGTTCAGAGGTGCAGGGTTCGATTCCGGCTCTGGCCTTTCTGTGTGGAGTTGGCATGTTCCTCCCGTGCCTGCGTGGGTTTTCTCCGGGTACTCCGGTTTCCTCCCACATTCCAAAGACATGCATGGCAGGCTGATTGAATGCTCTAAATTGTCCCTAGGTGTGAGTGTGAGTGCAAATGTGTGTTCGTCTATGTGCGCCCTGTGATTGGCTAGTAACCAGCCTACTGCCCGAGGACAGCTGGGATGCAATCCCCGTGACCCTTGTGAGCATACGCGGATCAGAAATTGCTGGCTGGACGGATGGATAAAAATAATAATAATAATAATTATTATTATTATGCATCAGTTTTATTTTCTTGTTTTTCTGCCAGTTTTAGCCAGACTCCTACTTGCACTTTTGTCCACTGATTCAAAATATTCACCTCATCACTATTGTCCAGATTCTCAAAATGATTCACCATGATTCCACATTTTCTATGAAAAATATTCCATTGATATGAATGGAGACATGTTCTGTATTCATTGCATACTTCCATGTCCCACTTGTATCCAACCGTTTCCAATCCAACTTCAAACTGTTGCGCTCATTCAGGACAACTTGGAAACTGTTTTCCAATTCTCCTCAAGTTCCACCCTTTTCACTGTAAAAAAAAAAATAAATCCCCAAATTACAGAGATTATACATATTTCTTATCCACAATTAGCATTCCCAAATTAAGACAACGTTGACATATTTAACCTCCTCCTTTCTCAACCAACTCAAACCATTCCACCTTCAACGTGTTACACTCATTCAGGACATGTTAGGAACTGGTTATCATATTCCCCATCTTTCCATTTTTCCCACATTCTCAAATTGAGTCCCCCCGCCCATACACATTTCTTCAGGGAACTTTCAAGTCTCACATTTCAACAATCCAATTAATTCCAAAGCATTTCATTTCACTTCAGCATTTACATGCAATTTCTACAGAAATGTGATTGCCTAGCCGCAGGAAGAAAAAAAATCCTCGCACCACAGGGACCAAAAAATGATCGCACCCCCCCATAAACTTTTGCAATCCTACAACCTTAAAGCAGTAAGAGTAATGAGACCGGTTACGCGCTGGACTGTTCATCAGCTAATCTTTGGGCCATTTCGAGAAACATTCATACCTTTAGTCAATTTAGAGTCTTCAATAAACCTCAAACACGTTTTTGCAATGTGGGACGAATCCGTGTACTTTTACAAAAAAAAAAAAACTTTGGCACAGTACTTTACGTGCATGCATTGCGAAAGCATATGAATTTGTCATAATAGCAATTAGTTGATTACAAACAGCACGCCTCTATTCCTTCCCTTCACTCCTGGCGCTTTGGTTGTCCTCATGTCATCGCCTTAAGTGCGGGGAAATGTGTGTGTGTGTGTGTGTGTGTGTGTGTGTGTGTGTGTGTGTGTGTGTGGTTGACATCATGTAAGAGTGACAGCAGTGATGTGTGACCACGGCTGAAGCAGGTGACAACAGTGAGGGCTGATTTACTAAAAGGACAAGAGCATCCGAGTGGAACGTGGCTGCGCATCCTTCACTCTGTCACGCAGATAAAAACCTCTTCCGTCCCGCTCGCACTCTGTCAGGGAACGACAGGTTTTAGGTCACCCTTTGTTTGTCTGTAAACGCCGTGGAAAAGCTCACTGTTTGCTTACATGTGGCGCGCTGGAGGACGATACCACTTGGGAGTTTGGCCATCGCTTTGCAACACCTTCTAGACTTGGCTTGAATGTGTGTGTGTGTGTGTGTGTGTGTGTGTGTGTGTGTGTGTGTGTGTGTGTGTGTGTGTGTGTGTGTGTGTGTGTGTGTGTGTGTGTGTGTGTGTGTGTGTGTGTGTGTGTGTGTGTGTGCGTGTGTGTCCTTTATCAATACGTCCTTGTGCTTTTTGGCAATCGATGGTCATACGATTGTCTCTGTAAGAAGGCAAAAATGATTTAAAAGAGGGTGACGGATGTTTGCCTTTCACATTGAGGTTACTGTCAATAATTAATGTGTGTGATTTATCTGTCAACAACGATGAGAAGGGAAGAAAGTGTGTGCGTGTGTGTGTGTGTGTGCGTGTGTGCGTGTGTGTGTGTGTGTGTGTGTGTGTGTGTGTGTGTGTGTGTGTGTGTTTCACATGAATCCACATGAAGGAATGACGATACAGTTGTGAATTCAAATAGCATTCTTTTAAATAAAAAAAGAATAAGAATAAACAAAATATATTTCCCCAACATAATGTGACCAGTAACAATAAAACCTAAATCTCAATGAATACAAAAAAATAACTATAATTAAACCCCAAATAAAAATAAATAAAGCGGTTCGGAAAATGGATGGATGGGATGGATAAAAAGAAATAAATATGTCCTGATTAATGTCTCCTCACAATGCAAACTATAATAAAACGTCTATTTTCTTTAATTCAAAACATAATACATTTTACAAAATTTAATTAAATACAAAACTGACCAAATTAACTTTCCCCAAAATCTTGTAAAACATGCAATTTACCAAATGATACTAAAAAATAGGCCACAATAAATGACCCATAAATAATATTATTCCGAACTTAAATATCAAATAGACCACAGCTAATACACACAAAATATGGTAAAATGTAATTAAAAACAACTTGCAATAAATTTTACCTCGCATTGTGAACTATTCTGAAAAAAAAAAGACCCTCTGTACATTTCCCCAAAAAGTAACCAGTAAAAAAATGTACAGACAAGCAACACAATAAAGTTGCGAAACATAAAGTGGAAATACTTTTTGCCACGTTTTGTTTGAATGATACCAATGTTTTTGTAATTAATTTTCCCATTCTTTCTTTAAAAAAATGGTAATTGAGTTTCTACATGATTTAGATCTGGGCTCTGGCTAAAATCTCTTCAAAAAAGTGCTGCATTTGGCTGATTCGGATGGCATTTAATGACAGTTGAAACTTCGACTTTCCACAGCACACAAAAACGACGAGAGGTGCACAATATTGTTGACTTTCTTTGCAAAGGAACAAAGTCAAAGAGTAAATTAGGGGAAAGGGTTCATCATGCAATGATCTGATGGCCCTTTTGCGTTTGTATCTCTACCTTCTTTATGTGCTTGCGCGTGTGTTGGAAGCGAAAGGAGAAGCCTATATCTTGCCTGCTATCATTTCCTGAATGACCTCTGCTTTCAGCCTATGACGGATTGCGTTGCGCTCATAGACATTAATTTTCCCGAACCAGGCAAACACACACACGCAAACACACACGCTCGCGCACACACACACACACACACACACACACACACACACACACACACACACACACACACACACACACACACACACACACGCACACAAAGGTCTATTCAGAGGAAGCGCATGTTGGTGTAAGGGTATTTATTTCCTCGAAAACAACTACAGCTGCATGGCAAGAGCTAATGTGGCACATTGAACAAACAAAGGACACTTTACTTAAACTTGCCATCGAGTCTCATCTCGGCCGTACTGTCTTCTCATTGAGGCATCTAATGAGCGCACCCACGTGCACTTTTGCAGGTCAGCCCACAGAAGATGGCTGAGAATGAGAACAACTAGAAGGGTTAGGAAGGGTTGGAAATCGTCCATGGGAATGAACAGGAATATATGGATTAACACCAATATAATAGGAGTATACAAACCAGATTGGCTCTTCGCAGGCAATTTAAATGTAATTGGAGAATTCATTTATGCATAAGCCCAAATAAAACAACCAGATTTTATACCAATTGAATATCTATGAAATTTCTCGATGAAATACACTGTATAGTTTCAAATTCTTCTCACAAATGATACAATAAACATTGCGCTCTTAGCAAACGTCACAATGGAAGCCAGGATTTTGTACCCAACCTCTTGGAATATGTATCAGTGGACCTCGTCATATTGGCATTTGCGAATTTATGCGCACCTTTTTGGGGGGAACCTACCCTTCGTTATTTGCGGGGGGAAAAAAAACCCTATTTGGTGGCAAAATAAATTAAAAAAGAAGAAATCTAAACATTATTTCTTTATTTTCGGGGGAAAATACTGTCTATAGCAGCCATTCCCAAAAAGCAGCAGTACCCGTACTGAATTCATCGCGCTGTATCATAAATGGCATAACAGTGTTATCTAATCAGGATACAAATATTAATAATTGTATTCCATTACAATTTATGGAAAAACAAACATCATCAGATGACAGGTACATTCAGGGCTTGACATTAACATCCACCATTCCCACCAAATGGGGATATGGTTGTTTGGAGTAAAGATACATTGCTGCTGACACAAGACATTTGTTGACCAATCAGCTGACTGCAGTGTGCCTGGGTCAATCCTTTACGTACCACACTCCTTTGGCTAGTACTTCAGCTAGGGGTGTCAAAAATGGTATGGATCAATTATTGACGACAACCTTTGCCAATGGAAATGAACTGCACGATGTCTTGGCGCTGTCACCTTTTGCCTGGCTGAATATTTTAAGAATAGGTGTGCAGTAGGAGGTGACAGGGAGCAAAAGACTTGATAACAACAAGCTGGCGAGGAAAGTGTGAAAGTAAAGGAGTGTGGAAGTGGAGGGAGAGCGTGTCCTCCCAGGAGTGAGAGGCCTGTCTTGTCGAGTAGTTCATCATTGTGTCCCCGGTGAGTGTGTCTGTGGCCAGGCGCCGCTGTAGCTATAATAAGACATAAATAAGGAACAAGGAAGCCTCATTCTCCATTTTCTACCTCTGTTTGGCTTTCTTCAGCTCTTACATATACAATACACACACACTTTGCTGTGCGTTGATATTTGTGCTTTCAAGAAGGGTCATCCCCGACCGCGTCTAATAGCTGATACACCAGACATACCCATTGTGCCTGTTCATCAGCATCAAGCAAGTCTTTTACGATATACAGTCACTGGACACATCATTAGGTACCTTTCTACGGTCTAACTCTGGGATGTCAAGATAAATATTGTCCTGGGTCGCATCATTGTGATGGCTGTTATGACTGTGAAAACAGGATGAATGCATAGTCACCTCATCATATGATGACATACAGGTTGTTTCTATTGGTAATATGCACAGGTAAGAGTTATCCATGGCATCCCACAGGCATCCGTGTTCGGACCACTGTTTAATTACTACATTGTTTCTTGGACTTAAAAAAAAGTTTTTGTAATGCAGTGTAGAACTTTTCCTTGTTGTATCATCCATCACAGAAACCTATTGGTAAGTACAATACTGTTTAGCACATTTAACGCAACTTTGGCATTAAAATTAGAGTTGCTGCTGCTCTGATACATTTGGGGCCATTTCATCGAATCGGTGTGATTTGTGGTTGTTGTGATGCTCGCAGAATTGCTTCTAAATCTTATGGAACACACATTGAACTCCTCAAAATCTGTATCGGACCATCTCAGGCAACAGAATACACTGTTCTATGGTCATCCATTATTTTCTCGCTTTTTGTAGCATGCGCACGCCGTGTCTGTGAATGTGTGTCATGTGAGTGTGTATCTGTGCACATCTCAAGTTTAGGCAGTCTGGTGCAAAAACAGCAAAAGGCACTTCAAAAAAGTGAGCTTTGGCTGGACGCTTCGCTTGGTTGTTGCACCGTTACCCCAACTGTCGACCAAACCCACTTAATTCTCCACCTTCTCCTCTGACCGGTACACACACATACACGCACGTAAAGTACGCACACACGCACAATGTACTTACTGTATGTGTCAACGCATGCTGAGGGAATCCTGCACTCGGGAGGAAAGAGGGATGACGAGAGTAGATTTATGAAAGGAAACACGGGAAACAGAGCTCTCATCTATCAGCACACAGTGGCAGGAAATAGAGCATTTGCTTGCTCTTCTTATGGAGTCTTTTACATTGCAGGTGATGCATATGTATGGACATAACAGTGCGTTTGAGCCTGTCAGCGTGTGTGCACGTGTGTGCATGTGTCCGTGTGTGTGTGGCCCCCTACAGGGTTATCTTTACACGGAGCGGCGTACAAAAAGAGACAGATGGGCTGAGAAGCGAGTAGCTGAAGGGGATGTGTGTCTGGGTCAGAGATACAAGAAGAAAGAGAGCGAGCGAAGGAGGAATTAAAAGGGGGGAAAAAAGAAAAAGGAGGGAGAGAGAGAGAGGAGTTTTTCCTCAGGTGAGTTGTTCTGTAAGTGAGCACTGATCTGCCCCGATCCTGTCACCGCGAGGAACGCGGCCTTTGCCGCGCTGACAATACAAACAGCGTGCAAACACACGCTGCTCACCCTCAGCTGGATCATTTACCCCTCAAAAAGTTGAATAGGACTGCCATGTATTGTTTGTACTTTTAATTCCAGTTAATTCAAATGAATTCTCATGCAAAAGTCAAAATTCGAACATTCCTGTTCAGTGTGTCATGAATTACTGTCGGGTTTTTTCAGTATCAAAAATCTCGTGGGCTTTTATTTCCAGTCCAGCGTTTGGCCCCAAAGGGCCAAAGGGCCGCAAATGTGGCGTTCAGCTGAATTAAAGGCTCAGTATTTAATTGCTGCCCCACGGATGGCCTGCTACAATTTGGGATCGTTTAAAAGGGGTACTGATCTGAGAGAGTGCGCGTGAGTGGGACACAGCACTGTGTTTTGTAAGAGATCTCTTTTATGAAAGCCGCTGTTTAAAGAGACAAGTCAGCGGGAGTGAGGAGTTGTACTTAAAAGGCGCTGTAATTGTACTTGCCCCTCAGCCGCCCTCCCCGTTCACAGTGGCACGCTCTTTCCCCCGCATGCAGAGTTATAATCAGTATTATGGAACCAGCCTAGGAAAGTACTTAACCAAAATAAACGACGGTCTCAAACTGAATCAAAATCAGGATAGTCCGATCACAAATGAGGGCGAGCAAAGCTTCTTACGCGCCTATTTTTGCGTCATGAAAAAATATATATAAACACTGATGGAAGTAAATTGATGCATGCTGGAGATTGAATCCAATTTGTCTGCATTTTGAAGCCATTTTCTCCTAGTGGAAATAATGGAAATTGAATTAATCTGGGCGGCGCAATGGAGTGGTGGGCAAGTCCGCATCACTCGGGTAGAAAAAGGCTCATTTTCAGCCCAATTGTCGGTTTGTTTGTTCTGTCTTTGTTTGAAAGGTTGGAAAAAGGTTTGTTTGTAATTTAGTTTACACACCCCACACTACAGGGTAATTTCTCAAGGTAATTATTTCGAGACACAGGAAAAATTGGGCCTTTGTTGACCTTGATCCGGATGGAAAAAGGCTTGAATTTTGCCCAGTTGTCGGTATGTGTGTACCTCGCTTTACACACCGCACACCACATGATAATTGATCAGGATAATGTACACGAGACCTCCCAAAACGGGTCTTTGCTGACTTTGATCAGAAGGATGGGAAAACATTCAAATGTGGCACGATTGTCAACAAGTGCGCCACTTTACAAACCCCATTTTCTCAAATAATCAATCACACACTTCCCCACTTGGCCCGTTTTTCCCCCCAAAATTTGCTGACCTTTCACCATTTAATGTGTTAATTCGTTTTTTTCCTCCAACCTCTTTCAGTGTGAGTTATAGGGAGAGGGGTGGAAGGGGGGGTGAAAATACGAATTATGGTGTGGAAGAGTGAAGGAAAGAGAAAAGAGGCATGTGGAAGGCAGGATTTAATGTGTTTGTATCCTGCCGTCTGCATAGTCCAGATTACGACCCTCACTCCTCCTCCTCCTCCTCTTCATCTTTTTCAAATTCTTACAACTGAAGGAAGTCAGGTTTGTCAGCTGGTTAGCCGCATGAGCTCGTTTTTGACCCCTAAATGTTTGCAGCTCAATAATCCCTTCTTGTTGACATGCAGGGACTTGGGAGGTAGGCGGGTTGATGGTGGAGGGCGGGGGCTGGAGGGGTGGATTGTTGCTCCCGTTTGGAAGGGAAGTCGCCGCCGCCGCCGCCTTTTATTTATAAGCGCCTTTCAAGACACCCAAGTCCTCCTTTTCCTCTTCACTCATTCTTCTCTCATCATGCTGCTGGCTTCATTTTCTTCCAGTGCTAAATAGCTTAATTTCACGACACCATTAAGCACCATTAGACAGGCAATATTACTCCTTTTTTCGCCATCAGAAATAATTAAAATCGAAATAATCTTCTGCTGCCAACTATTCACTGTGCAGGCTTTAAAAAAATATATACAAGATGAACATACAGTGGCTGAAATAAGTATTTAACACATTTAACACGTCACAATTTTTCAAAGTAGTTTCCAGAAGACATATCTACATGAACTTTTCACCAGATGTATACATACAAAGAAACTAAAACAAACAAGAACAGAAATTAAGGTGTGCGTAATAATGTGGAATGGCACAGGGAAAGTATTGAACATGCCACCTGGTATTTATTTCATTCATTCATTCATCTTCCGAACCGCTTTATCCTCACTAGGTCGTGGGGTGCTGGAGCCTATCCCAGCCGTCTTCGGGCAGTAGGCGAGGGACACCCCGAATCGGTTGCCAGCCAATCGCAGTATTTATTTCATACTTTGTGCAAAGGCCTTTGTTTGCAGCGACAATTTCGAGACGCCGCTTGTGCAGAGGAATTAGTCTCTTTTGTAATTTTAGCTCATTCGTCCACACAAGCAGTCCATGGACTTCTATTATCGACCTTGACTTACAGTTCTTCCCATAGATTTTCAATAGAATTCAAGTCAGGTGCTCATCTGGGCCATTCTTGCAGCTTTTTTTTTTTTTCAGACCAATTCAGAGTTTTCTTGGCAGTATGTTTTGAACTATTATCCTGCTTAAATGTCCACCCTCCTTTCGTTTTCATCATCTCCCTGGATGGCAGCAGATTTTTGTCAAGACTGTGGCAGTACATTTGCCCATTCATCCTTCCTTCAATAATGTGAATAACCAGTCGCTTTTGCTGAAAAGCAGCCCCACAATATCATGTTCTTTCTTTGTATAAATGGATTACTTGGGTTGTTCCCGACATAGTGGGAACATTTCTTGTCAATATTATCTATGGCTGGGCGATATGGCTGTATATCACAATATAATTATTTCATATTGGTTGATATTGAATTCATGAATATATATATATATATATATATATATTGTTACGATTGAAAATCAGGATTTAGAGGAAAAAAAGGCAGAATTTAGGTAACTTTATTTCAACATACTTTAAAAAGCGGTCAACATAACTCTGTAAAAGTCAAACTCTCATTAGGCGTAGAAAAAAAAGTAGTGTGTTTCCGGTAACCCGACCGACCGAGAATTTCTACCTCGAACAAAAACGTTCCGGTCGGCATTTTTTCCAAACCTTCTACATTTTTGTGTAATAATAATAATAATAATAGTACATTTCATTTATACGCGCCTTTCAAAACACTCAAGGACGCTTTACAATCAAAACAAGAACAATAAAACCACAGACAAAATTATAAATAATAAAAGGAAAGATGTTTACATCGGTGCAAACTCTCGCGATATTCACGTTGAGCATGCGCGTCATTTGCCGTCGTGTGTCAACAACATTGAATCATGGCGGCGGCCGCGATCTCCGAAAATAGTTTAGACCGCGTTTTGTGTGTTGCAGTCTAGCATTACTACACCTTGTGACGAATATTTTATTCATAAAGTTATCATGCTACAACCAGTAAATTATAGAATAACCAATACTTTTTCATAATATTTTTCACAGCGATTAGCCTACAAATCTAATGACCAATTTGCCATGTAATCGTGCCTCGCGTCGTCCGTCTCTCGCTCTCGTGTTTTGTGCATACGTCACAGGTGAGTTTAGTGATATGCTCTTCGGACGATTCATACGAAAAATCAGACTGATATTGCCATTTCTTAAATGACGTTATTAGTAGACCTTTGTGAGTTTTTTCGCCGCCATCTCAAACTTTCATCCGCGCGATTCCTCAATTTATGGACTAAAATAGCAACCCGCATACGCACCTATCTGTTGCGCCCCCAACACTCAAAACGAAAGTAAATTCGAAGAAACACACCCACACACCACAAACACACAGAGGCACAGTGAAATCGCGTTGATCACACAGTCAAGTCGTGTGCGGTGACTTTACTGGTTAAACTATGTTTCGTACCGTAAAATGACGCCACGGAAACGACACGCTACCGTAACTTTTGTTACGTGAAATCCTCAGGCTTGCCGTAATTTTTGTTTGTTTGTTTTCCTTCGGCGGCGAGCGGGGTTTCAATGTCTCCTTGTTTTATGTTTTATGGTTATTTTGTTTACATTTATGATGGGGCGTGGCAAAAATATTAAAAAAATAAAAACATTTGTCCGACCTACCGACCCTATGCCGAAATTTCATGTTACCGAACACACTACTATTTTTCTACGCCCATAGCTGTTTATTGCCCGGTCTTATTCTTGCCATTGAGCTGGCTTCTTAGGACTTGCCTCACCCGCTGGAGGTATTTGGCCGTAGCCGCTTCCTTGTTGCCAGTTCGAGGTTGCCATTGGCTTGTGGTATACCGAGGTACTTGTAGCTGTCCTCAATATCTGCTATTGTTCCTTCAGGGAGTGAGACCCCTTCAGTGCGGACTACCTTTCCTCTCTTAGTCACCATCCGACTACATTTCTCAAGCCGAATGACATCCCGATGTCGCTGCTGTAGATCCTGGTTGTGTGGATCAGGAGTCTATGTCCCTTTCGCTCTTAGCATACAGCTTTATGTCATCCATGTAGAGGAGGTGACTGATCGTAGCTCCATTTTTGAGGCGGTATCCGTAGCCTGTTTTGGTGATTACTTGGCTTAGGGGTTCAGTCCTATGCAGAACAGCAGTGGGGAGAGTGCATCACCTTGGTATATGCCACATTTGATGGACACTTGGGTGAGTGGTTAGTTACGTATGCCCAAGTTATAAATGGTGACTAATGGCGTATTACCTCCAAATTTTGGTCCAATTCCAAATAGTCCCACCTGATTGTAAAGTGTCCTTGGGTGTCTTGAAAGGCGCTTATAAATAAAATGTATTATTATTATTATTATTATTATTCCTTCAGGGCTCCCGCCCCTCGTAATACGTATCAGCATTGACGAAGGAGCAAAGGGAACCTCTGCTTTCAAACAACAGAGCCAAGAGTGGGTCAGGGACGAGCTGGATGTCCGCACCTGGGGGATTTTGAGCATCATGGTAGGTAGGGGTGGACGCAGTAGAAGGTTGGTTGGGTGGGACGGTGGTGGGGAGCGGTGGAGAAGAGTGATTATGGTCGGTCTGGACTGCCAAGCCTGATAAATGACTAATCAAGACAACAGGGGGCCTTTGGTCCCTTGCTGGACTCCTACAATGGCTACCCCAAGCTTATCACGTGTATGTGCTACGTATAGACACACACAGATGCACACAATTACACGCACATCCATTGCCTCTACTGGTTGGAGCTGTTCTTTGCTTGGGGGGCTGTTATGGATCCAGCTCTACACATACACACACACACATACACTTGCACACAAACACCATACCCTGCCTTTTTAGCACACTGCCTGACCCCTCACTCCAGGTCTTAATTGTAGGTACGGCTGGAACTGACAGCAGGTCACGTCTCATCCCATTAGGCAAAAAGGAGACACAATTGGTGCCGCACACCTGGCTGGAAGGTCGGAGAAAAGTCGGAGAATTAGAGGACTCGGTTGTATTATTGTAGCTGTATGCATTGTGCTGCGTAAAAATATTTTAAAAAAAAAGAATGCAATGATGTTTACGATTCTTTTAATATTCTAAATATCAAATGGCTTCCCACCACATGACATCTCACCTTAAAGTTTTCCTCACATAATCATATCAACCGGTGATATTTAATTTATTATATTCAATTAAATACTCATATAAAAAAAATAAAGGCTGTGTGGTTATCGCCAAGAATACTTTTTTAGTTCAAAAAATACTGTCAATACTGAATACATGAGTATAATTGTAAAAGTAGTAATAATGACAATGATAAAGTCTATGGGTGGCCCGGTAGTCCGGAGAAAACCCACGCAGGCCCGGGGAGAACATGCAAACTCCACACAGGCTGGCCATAGCTGGAATTGAACCCGGTACCTCTGCACGGTGAAGTCAACGTGCTAACCACTGGACTACCGGGCCGCCTGAACAAACTCATAAAAAGTATTAATTTTGTAATCATAATTAATAAGTGTAATGTTAAAAAAATAAACAATAAATTTACAATTATTATTCAAAATTAAATGTTTCAAGAAGAATTGCAATGTTATGTCACAGCAATATAGAATATCATTAAAAAGAGAAGGTCCTTGCAGAAATGCGCCACACGCAGTTGATGCTGCAAGTAGATAAACATGATATCCCACCACTCAAATTCGGATTTCATGGCCAATATATACTTGTGGCGTTCCCGGGGCACAAGTCATAACACGGCAAGCGTAGATTTAGCCTCCCCTGCTCCTAAACGTCAACTTCAGCTAACTTGAAGTCTGGCTGAAGCCCGGTGAAGCCGACTTGGCTCCGACTTTCTGTCGCAACCAATCACCGGCAGCATCCCCGCGATGCCGTGTGATGAGCCTCCCGCAGATGCTGGTGTCTGTGGCGATTCTGTCTCATGGAGAAGCGATCTGATTGGATTAGCGGGCCCTCAGAACAAGCCCTGACTGGCTGTTAGCCGGCGGGATGCAAATGAGCTCCTTAAACACAAAGGTGGGGGGGCTTGACCCTGATTGCACCTGTCAGTGTGGCTGGTGGCACAGAGCGAGGACGGAGAACTTGAATTCAGCCTCGGAAATACAAACTGTTGAAGTGTGTGGCCGTTGTCTTGCTCTTTTACCTTTCCGTCTTCCTAAAGCCCTCGGCCTGTTTGTGAGACCAAGATGGTTTTCACAATTTTTGTTTTTTGCCTTTGTTATACTCTCAGCAAGCTTTGAGGGCAAATTATTTTCGAAAATGCAGACAAAAATACAGCGGTACTTACAAAATGTGTTAAATTTTTCATCATATATCAAATTAAAACACTTTAAATTGGGACACTACCTACTGCTGTAGGTAGCTAGCTGCCTCGCGAGATAACTACCTACCATGTAGGCTAGCTAGCTTTTTAGGAGGTAGGATAGGAGGCTAACTACCAGAAGGGAAGTAAATACTTTTTTCATCCAAGTCAAGTCCAATTTATTTATACAGCCCTTAATCACAGAAAAGCCTCAATGGGCCTCACATGCCCACAGTTGACAAATATTAACATTCATTAACATTTCCACAAGGGAAATTCAGTATGCCAGTCGTCTCCACAATGAAAACAATACAAGGCAAAGCAGGTACTAGTTTGCTGACTTATTAATAATATCAGAGATATCCGCGGGGAATAGGGAGCAGGCCGCTCTGCAAATAGCAGAAATTCATGTATGGCCATTTAAATGTATCCATCCATCCATTCATCCATTTTCAACACCGCTTATCCTGAACAGGGATATCAATATGTGATATCAGTATACAAATCCACTGGCGCCAAAGTGTGAGTCTGCAGCCTTCAATTGTAGTACCCACACATATTTGGTGGTAAATACAGAAATTACAATGAAAATAACATAGGTCACAAATCCAGTTTCCATTCAAAAATGTATCGATTAAAAATGTTGAATATTTCAAGATGAAGATGGTCAGGTAGTCAGGGAGCATCAATCATGTTCCTGTTTCCGAGACACATGTTTTCATACAGTCCTAAAGGCAGATCCCTCTGTTAAAGGCGTTTGGAGGCTGCTTAGCCCTTCTCTCACCCCCCTTGACTCCCCAGGGAGGTTTTATCTGTCCATTTCCTATTCCTGCGCCAGGCTCTCGGGATGCCTTATTGGCGCCATGTTCCCTGTCAGTCAGATATTTAAATGGAAACCGACCATGAAAGTATGGCTGCTCTGGGCTGCCTCGCCGTGCCCCGTCCTTGTTCTCAGCAGATGGATTTGAAACACACAGGCCTGGAGCCCAGCCCCGAGCCTCAGACAAGCCCGAGGAGGGAGAGAGGTAGTGGAGGGGATGATGGAGGTGGAGGGGGGCGTCAGGCTCAATCTGCAAGTTTAATATCCCCCATCTGGTTTTAAAGCTGTTTACCTTGCAGATTTGATCAAGGATACAGATGCAAATGGAGGCAAAGGCTTCTTGCTCTGGAAGCCTTCTCTCCACAGGTTCATTGATTAATGCTAAATGGTCTCCAGCATCATCCCCAATCACTCACTTGACTTTCTTGTCGTTTCCTAAAACACAAAACAATACAGTGGTCGCTTGACATACGAGTATAATTTGGTCCGTAACCAAGCTCGTAACTTAATTTTCTCAAATAACGATCAATTTATAAGAAAACGATCAATTTATATTCTATACAATAAGGGGTAGGACTAGATAAATTGTTTACTTCTTCCTACTCCTTTGAGCATACAACTGTGATGATGAGTGTTTTCTTTTTTTTCTTTTACATACTTTTAAATTTTCCTTTCATAAATTTTGCCTACCTTTTGGCTATCTGTTACTGTGTGTAATATATATGCTCAATAAACAAACAAACAAACAAACAAACAAACAAACAAACAAATAGAATCACTTTGCCCCTTTGGAATGAAATGACATAGCAGTCCATTCAAAGCCCCAAAACAACCACCACACCTTTTTCTTGTGTGTTGAAAAGGGAAATAACACTTGGTTGGATAAAAGCCTCAAATATATACAGTATAATATTAAATAATCTAAAGAAATAAATTGGTTTTATGAAGAGTAATTAGAATATATTATCAGTGGTGCTCTGATCGAAAAGGCAGGATACCGATCGTGATCCACCACTTGAAAATGTACATGATCAATATATGTCGAGCAATGCCTCTCATTGCCAATTACAAACGCCGATCACCCACAGGTCGTACTTTGCAGGCTAAGGCCAACTAGAGACCAGCCTCTGTGCATTGTAGCGTCCCCTCCCCCTTTCCTTAACACTACACATTGCAGGCCAAACCTGTGACTGATTCATAATATATGCCTGTGCATTTTCTGCCCTGTCAATTTGAAATAATGCCTTGCATGTGTCCTTTGTATTATAAAGGGTTTAGCCGAGTTAGTGACATCAAGAGCTGAAGTCGTGTTGGCTGGTTAATCTGTGTGTGAGCGTGTCCTACAGCAGTGGTCCCCAATCCACATTCTCTGGCCCCATTTAGTACCGCGCCTCTAACAGTTGCTAGATCAGCAGTCCCCAACCCCCGGGCCGCAGACCGGCACCGGTCCATGGGTCAGAAAGACTAAATCACTTGCATTACTTTTGTTTTATTTATTTCGGACTCTGAAAATGTTTGAAAATTTACCAGATCCTCCGTTACATCCGTCTACAGTATGTCACTCCAGACGCTGCTTAAGACGCGCTTCTCGGTCATGTGATAGGTTACTGCTAAAATGAAACCCGGGAGCTAGGACAAAGAGTAAAAAACAAACGTCATGGGAAAGTTTCTTTGCGAAGGGGAAAAGGCCTATCCAGGAGACAGAAGAGGAGCCTGTGACTTTCAAGAAAAAGAAGGCTCCATTTAATAGACAGTATCCGGAGTCCTACTTAAAATACCAATTTATCTCAACGGGAGATTCCCACGCACCAAGCCCACTCTGCATCATATGCGGCAATAGTGAGATTTTTCATGCACTTTGTTTTGGGACCGCTGGCCTAGATTATTGTATAGTATTTCTACTCTAATGCTCTTTCTTAAAAGTAGAAACACTTTACATCCAAATTTGTGTTTCATACCTCGGAAAAACCTGGGATTTGAACAAGGCTGTGTCGACCACTGTCCTCCTCAACGGTTCTTATCATCATTGTGACAATGAGCAGGTGTAGGTGGTCCTAGCAACCCTCGCCGACAAGCTAATTTAACCCCATCATAAATCTCTGTGCCCAGTTGGCCATTTTAGCAGTTTGGCACAGGGCACAGTCTAATTAGATCCTCCCTGTGCTCCTCCCACTCTCTTCCCACTCTCCTCTGACTTCCCGCGCCTCATTGCTACATATGCCCGTACACCTGGCCTGCTTCGTTACCTGTTTACAAATGACCCGGCTGCTTCTTGCTGCCTTCAGCATCCGCGCCGGCACTGCAAAGTAGTCAATCTCTCTCTTGCCGGCACCTCCCCTGTGTCATAATTAGGCCTCGGCGCTCATGTTTGCTTAGCATTATAATCTAGTCCACCTGCCTTCTCGAGCTCACAAAGCGTCGCCCCACTTACACCACCCAGGAACCCCACGGCATTGTATTGCAAACTATTCAGTAAGAAAATCCAACAAAAGAAAACAGCTTTGAGTGAAGGTGGAAACTCTTGCTGTCATTATTTGAAAGTGAAAGTCGCACAAAATGACAATTCAATTGCTTTCACTCTGAGTTGTAGGCAAGATTTTGCTTCATGGGGTGAGGCTCATTGTGAGAAAAGTAAAGGTGTATCCTTGAAGTAGACATCTGCAATTTAATAATTTGAAAATAAATACTACCTCACTCATCAAGATAAAAACATTTGGTAAATCTTGAAGTGCTTATTGCCCATTTACAGTACGTGTTTTGAAGGTTTGGGAGATTCCAAAGTTGAGCTGTTTGAAATCGACTTGGCCTCCCTTGTTTGGCGAATGAAAGATAGGTAAGTATGACCCAAAGAGCTGCACAGCTGGAAAATGATTTACTGTAGTGATTTTCTGTAAAAACGAGGGGCCCAAACTCTCCTGATGTGTGGACGAACCTCATGTCCAACTACAAGAAAATCAGCATCGCCCACTTAGACCACCCCAAAATCACTACGGAATGTGTTGCAAACTATTGAGTGAGTAAACACTTTGCTCTCTGTGCAGTAACTACCTGGCTGATTTTGCTGTTAGCACTTTCCCCTTGGCAAGACCAAGTACTATAGTTTACAAATGGTCAGATGTGGTTTTGAACATGCCAAGCCCTTGGTGTGGAAAACTGACCACCCCAAACCAAGCAAGCAGGTAGTGGCAAAAGGGAAGAAACGATATTAGTGTGTGTGTGTGTGTGTGTGAGTGTGTGTGTGTCAGGGGTTTCCGTGTCAGGACTAATGGTGTCTAGAAGGGTCTGCCAGCCCGAAGATTTATGCCACAAATTAGTCAAATGTGATCAAACAGCCACCCAGTTAATCATGCAGGTCCCACGTTTGTCGCCGCATTATCCACCGACATAACCGTTAGACAGCTACTCCGAGATGTGACAGACCAACAGCAGGCCCCTGAAGAGGGATTTCCAGGGGTAGGGGGGGTGGACAGCCCCACACTGATGTCTTGCTGATGAATGTCATCGCAGGGGTGCAGGTAAATATCGTAAACAAGCATTATGATGCCGTTGATGAAAACCATGTATGGAAGTGAACACAGGGCCAGGATACATCAAGATTTGCGAAGCTAAGTTTTTCTGATCCCCACAATTTGAAAATTGTGTCAGTGTCAAGTATTATTTTGATTATGCACAATTAAGTTAAAATATAAATGCAAGTGTTTTGTTGAACTTTTGCCCATTTGGTTGACACAGTTAGTTCATCAGCCTCCACACTTTGTTTTTGCACCCGTTTTTCATATGTGCAAGACAGGCCCTTGATTTCTTTCAGTGTTTATTACGTCCGACCATCCTTCTCATTTAAAAAGATTGTCCTCATTAGGGTAGGAGATATAGTAAAAACCAGAGAGGACCCAAAATGGACCCCTGTGGGATCATGCAAAACAAGGTTGTACTCGATTCTCTCAACACTTTTCCGATGATTATCCAAAATGAAACTCAGAGCACACAAGAAAACGATACCGGTACCTCTCATATACATACATGCAAAAAACATTGCCACACCGCAATTAACAAAAATTGGGTATTGTCACGAGATTGAAACCAGGGAATTAAGCCAATGCAAAGTTGTAAATCCAGCGTAGGTGAACATTAGCGCGAATAGATCCCTTCGGATGCACCTTCAGCAGCAGACATCCAGCCATGAATCCGATTCCTCACATGACTTCCAATTCATTAGTTGTTAAGTGTTGACTGGTGAAAGCGAGCCCTATCACTCAGCGCCTTTGCCGTAGTCCTGGCAGAGCTTGGGACAGCGCGAGCGTGGATTGGTCCGGCGCTATTCTGTTATTCCAAGCCATTAGAAGGTGCCAAGCCGGCAAAGGGATCCAGTGATGTGTGCTGCACTTTGTGATTGGAGTGGATCTTCTCTCGCCCCTCTTCTGACAGCCATTTTAAACGCTCGTTTATGCAGCATTTTTAATATCAATAAGGCAAGCAGGCAGGCGGGCTTCTTATAAACACACACCAGGCCAGGCTGGGAATCAGCAGCTTCCATCTCCCTGCTATGACAGGGCGTGGTAATTATGTCTCTGGGAGAGAGTGTGCGCTGTTTGCCGGCTGAAAAATGATAATGGGGTGATTTTTAAGTGCCATATCTCCCACACGAGTAATGAAAAGTACTTTTAATCCAGTTGGAAGGAGCGGCGGGGTGGAGGAGAGGAGTGACTGTGGTGAGACAGAGCAGAAGGGTCTGCTGTGATGGGAAGAGTAGGAGGAGGGATGCTGATGGAGATGGGGGGGAGTTTGTGTGAGGACCAAACGAGGAAGGATGAGCGGTTTCAAGGCGATGCAGTGGTTAAATGTGTGTGTGTGTGTGTGTGTGTGTGTGTGTGTGTGTGTGTGTGTGTGTGTAAAGGGGGCTTGTGTAGTTTTGCCAAGGGAATGCTCAAGCCTTCGCATGGAAGCTCGAGCTCAGCAATTAGAATAATTAAGAGGGACTGACAAGCTTTTAGTGCGTCTCTTGTTTGCCCTCTTTTTCCCTCTTCCAGTCTCTCACTGTCTTGTGCACCAAACAAACCTTTATGTGCACATTACAAATGTGGAAGGGCTTAAACCAGGGGTGCTCAAACGTTTTCTTTGGAATACAGAAAAATGGAAGGATAACTCAAGTCGAAACATTTCAAAGTGTTGCGACTAATTTGAAATGGTTTGACTTTCTTTAGTTGTCCTTCTATTTTGACTTGAGTTATTATGAAAAACAGCTCTGTGAAAGGTGATCATTGTTTAGAACTTTTTCAACACCCATACTTAAAATGTTGTGACAGATTATTTTTAGTAAATGTTGCGGGTCGTAAGAAAAAAATTGTGATGGGCCACAAATGCCCACCAGGCCATCATTTTGACATCTTTAGTTTAACTCTTGCATATGTCATCAAATCTTTCCTGTTCGGTGAGGCCAGAATTAATGTGCAAATCCACAGCATTGTGGCATCCCACAGGAATCCATTTTGGGTCCCAACCTGTACTAGAGCTTCTTCTCTTAGTTTCCACCCATCTATTTTCTGTAGCACTTCTTCTCATTAGAGTGGGTTTAAAACATAACAATGAATGCAGCAAATATTACAGGGCTCAAAATAATGTCAATGCTTTATAGGCTGGATGAAAGAACGCAGCCATGGGCTTTACACCACACTGTATGCGGCACATGAACACATAGAGAAGTGACACGCGTCAGGCAACGTCGTATCCATCACGTCAGGTTATCTCCTTGCGCGCATTTTTGTGGGACGTCTTCAGCGTCTCTCACCCTCACATCCTCGTTAATCTGCAAAGCTGTGTTCTCTATTCGACGTTACTGCTGTGACATTAAACGGTCAGTCAAGGCTGTCAGGCGAGCGGACGCCGCTTGACCTCCACTTGACCCCTGTCTGTGTCACCTTTGCATACTGTCTGTCCTCCAGTGAGACGTGAGCACACGTGGGAATGACCACTGGCAAGATTGGGAATATGTGTCAAGGTTAAAAATACAATAAAAAAGCAGTGTAAAAATGCAGTTAAATAGCTTTGTCACATTCACAAGATTTTTTTTTTGTGCATGCGTGTGCATGAGTGAGAGTGTAGAGTTCAGTAATGACTTCACAGCCCATTAGCGCCTTGGCTTGATATGTCACACTTCATTATGTACTTAGATCAGCGGTGCATGAACTTGGACACGAAGAGCTGCCCGTCTGGTGTGTTTGCAGCCAAGAGCACGTGGTTATCCACAAACTGAGGCCCCTAACTACATTCTAGCTCCCATCGCTGCTATTGTTGTGTCTTGAGCCCATTGTTGAATGAAATGAGTAGGCTTTCCTCTGAAAATATTTTGAGGTGAATAGTGACTCGCATGTATGGTCCCATACCATACCGACGCTCATTACTTCACCTTCTCTTTTTGTGTTGACTGTATTTGACTTATCTATGCATGGACATGTTTACAAGTGCAACTTTCTAGTCTCTGTGGATAATTTAGCATAGCCTTGATTTCATATTGATTCTATAATGTTGTTTTGAGCAGTTAGAATTCGGTACCAGAGTGCAGCACCTCCAATTTGAATCAAACAACAAAGGGGCCGACTGCACATGAGCACGGTACAGCTCTATCAAGCTTCATTTCGCACTGTGCGTTAAGCACTGCACTGAGAACCCAGCAGACGTCCGGTTACGGTATTAGACTAAACAACAAGGCCACCTGTGTCTTCGCATGGTACCGATCCATTGATCCACATTGTGTACCGTGGCAACGCACGTTGCTTTCAATCATAGGTGGAAAAAAAATTCAAGGGGCCAACTGTGCTTGCGCAAGATACAGATGTATCTGTCTACATTGTGTCCGCTGTCCAAGCACAGAGCTTCCTGTCAAGTTGTGGTTGAGGTTGTCATGCTTGCTCACATCACGGTAGAAAGACTTTTGTTTAAACAGACTCCAGAATCAAAAATGATACCGTCCTCTTGTCTAACATGTGAACCAGGAAGTGGCTGGCAAATGATCACAAACAGATTTTTTCAACCTTGGCTGAGGTCTCCTCTCTACAGAGAGCCATTTCGATGTTTGTTTTTCTTCATGGGATGGGGGATAGTACAGGTAAACTGCCCCCCCCCCCACCCCTTCCAATTGATGTTAACAGCTCCAAGCAACCCCCTCGCTCTCTTCTTCTTCTGCTGCTGCTGCTCTCCTACTTTGAGGGTCAGTGGGCTTTGGGAGCTGTCAGCTCAGCGCTGCTTTCTGCCGGCTGACAGGCTGGGGTCCGAGGTCAGCGGTCAGGAGTTAGAGAGCAGGACGTGACCCAAAAGATAAACAGAGAGGAGGGTCAAACACCCACCCGCCTCGAAAGAGCCTGTCATTCTCCACACAAAGGGGGGTAATACAGTACTTGCATATCAGGTGGATGTTGATGCTTTTGACCTCATCGTGCAGCATGCAGGGTTTTCCCTGCATTTATCTCTGCCAAATTTCCATCCATTTCCAGCTCTTATAATTAAGACTTCATGAAAACTGATCTTATCTGACCTACCTTACAAAAGTTGGGTGTCATTTTGAACTTCAATGGTGGTAGTACACCATGGGGCACTGTATCAGAACTCTCTGTATTTGGAAGAAAACTCTTGAAGAAGAAGAGAAGAATAGCAAAAACAGAACATTTTTGCGTTTTCAGACCGACAAATATTGTACTCTTTAACAAGCGTTGCAACCCATCTTTGGCAAATCGAAAAAAAAGTTACAATTGATGCTACTTGACGGGGTAAACCGTCATTGTTCAGGTCTGAAAAGTACTAAGTAGTAAGCCTCAATGAATGGAGTTGACCAGATAATGAACAACCTGAATGATCAGAGTGGTACCATCGCTATGTGAACCTTATCCAGGAAAAATCCCGAGCATGTCTGCATAGCTTACTTTGTGATATGATATGTGCAATGTTAGCACGCCTCGCCCCAGTTAGCCTGTTTACAGCCCCTTCCAAAGCGCCAAGGTCACAGTGAGCCGCCACCAAAGCATCATCGTGTCCATAAAGCGTGCATGTCAACGTAAACACTTTGTCACAGTCTCTGAGCAATGCATATATAGTTACGCTAATATCGTCATAGGTGAAACGATGCACGTGTGTTTGCTTGTCATGCCTCCGCCTCCCACCCCCCCCAGTCTCCCCACTCCGCCAGCCTCAGGGCACACTTGCACCTCCTAAGACAGATAATGTATAGCGGACTCAAAAAGACTGAAGGGAATTAAGATAAACACGTGCTGATAGGACTAACCTGCCCAGGCCTAAGCGCTGTCTGCTTACGCTGAATTAAAACATATCGCATCCTAACACAAAGCGTACTCCAAGGATCCCGTGATGGATTTATATCCAAAACGGCATGCTTAAAGAGTGGAATAAATGTTTGGACAACGGTAGCTCTTTGAGTAATTGATCAATGAATCACACAAGAGATCTTGTAAATTATGAAGACAAATCAAGGCGTCATAACTCAGGGCCCCTATTAGAAAATGTTCAACACATTTAAACTGATAACAATGACAAGGCGTTGTTGTTGTTTTGTTGCTGGAGAGGCGTTCTGCATGCAGATTATGTAGACTGAGGCGAAGGCATTCCAAAGGCCCTCTTCACAAGCAGTCTTCTTTTATCCCTCTATGTGTCTGTGCAGGTCAGGAGCATATTTTGGGACCACAGGCCAGATTTCACAAAATGTTTAATATTAAGTGAGTTTGCAAGTAGTTGACTCAACTGAGTCCTTTCATACTAGCCAGTATGGACCGTGCTCAAGCACAGTTGGCACCTTGGGTTATTGGATTTCTACTCTTGTAACTTGACAATTTTTGGGCTGGAAAAGGTTACTGATGCATTGTCCACAACAGGCACTTTTCCATATGCAGGTTTCAGAACAGCCTGACCCCACTCTGGCCTCGGTCAGCCTGGCCTGGCCTCTATTGCTTCTCCATTACAACAGTGGAAAAACTGACCTGTGCCTGCCTCTACTGTACCCTCACAGTGTGTGGGTTTCTGTCACAAGATTTCACAAGAGGCGGAGTCTCGGCCACAGATTTTTGCAGCACCTCAAAACATGAATCATAGTTGCACATTGTGGCGATGTCTTAATTTATAGCACATCAAATGCACAGGAGCTTCACACAGACAAAAATAAATCAGTATTGGAACAAGACACAGCCGTCTTACCCCGAGACTAAAGATACAGTATACGTTTACAGTATATTGAAAGAAGGGGCTCAGTCGTATTCACCTGAATGGACTGGCGAGATGCGTGCCACCCATGTACATTTTTACCAAAGCTTCCTCTTTTATCCACAGGTCTATATGAAATTATAAATATGGTTACGTATTTTTGTAAATTACAAAATGTTTTCTGTATATACTCTAGTTGTATGACTTGGAGGCTCAGCCTCAATCCCTTAAAACCAGAAAATGAGTGTGTGCAGTGGAGTTCCTTTCCATATTGCTTAAAGAAATGCATATCCGTCAGCCAATTAGATGAGAGTGACATCACGGCCCTCCTTGGCCTACGTTCTAGAACCAAGTTAGAAGAGGTTCTGAACAACAGTTCCACTGTCGCCACACAGCCTCAAAAAAGGGGAATGGTAAAGCGACCACACAGGGCAGAATCAGACTGTTTTGCGGTAGAACCGGTACCATGGAAAAGGAGCAAATGTAGATTGATTCATCTGTGCCATCTGTTTGTTGATTTGTATGAGCTAATACCTTAACCTGACCACAGCTGCGGCAGTGGCCTGAACATCATGCTTTATTAACAAAATCCATAAAAGAATACCTGCCTATCGCATTGTTTAAAAAAAAAAAAATCTTAAAAAGGTCACATCTTTGGCAGAGGAAACAGAATGACAGGCAAGTTTAGGGGGAACGATGAAACGTAGTGTGAGATCTAAGGACTAAACACAGACGAAAGCTAGAAGCAGGACAAACATGGCAGACCCTGGTTGGGGGGAGGTCACCCTCCGCCTGGGGAGACTGGCGCCTCAAGATTAGCCCCCACATTAATGGACTTAATGCACGCGCACACACACACACACACACACACACAAACACACACACACGCACACACACACACGCGCGCACACCTACCTTCATGCTGCAGGCTAGTCCTAAAGAATTTGTATATCGCAGGGGGAGTGGAACTCGTGAGAACACAGCTCTTACCCTCATATCCTATTTCTCCATCCTTACTGTTGCATTACAAACCCATTTAACTTGCCCTGCTTCCTATACAATCCTATTTATGGACGCAACCGCTGCGCACACACACACACACACACACACACACACACACACACACACACACACACACACACACTCACACATCCTATTTGTTTGCCCCCTCCTCCTGTATGCAGGTGCTATCTATCTAGAAGGCCGCCTTGTGTTTTTGTGTTCACCGGCCATCTGTGTGTTAATACAAACCAGGAATTGCAGTGGAAAATGAGACAAGTTGGTTCAAGTAAGTCCAAGAACCAAGTATTTGTACTTTATGACTTCCCAGCACTTTCCATTCTTGTGTTTAAAAAGGACAAAGTGCCCGACCCAATCACGCCCCCGTCTCCACCTCCAAACTCCAGCCCAAAGCCGTCACTCAGGCGGCGTTATGAAAGCGTGTTCATGCCGTTTGAAGGTGCCGGATGAAAGGCGGACAGGCGTCAGGGACCCGTTCGGCCTGACGCTCCCGATTAGTCGCTGATGTCAGTAGGCGAGGTATGATGGAGGGATGGGTGGAGGGGGGTGAAAGGCAAGGATGTTCTCGTCTAACTGGATTTGGAAAGTGGGGGCAGTGGGAGGGGTGAAGGAAAGGTTTATGTAGAGCAACTTGTTCTGTCAATGCTCATCTTTATTAAAGCCCCTGTCACACCTTGACGATTTAGCCAGCGTATGCCGACGTAGGAAAAATTTGGCAAATACGCTGGCGTACGTCGAATAAATTATGGGTAAGTTTTGTATACGTAACAGCACGCTGAAGCACGTTGGTATACGTCGGAAATCGTCGAAATCGTCGAGAAATTTTAAGCATGCTTAAAATTTCTCGTCAGATGTCAGCGTATGGCTATACGTCCCGTATACGCAGGCCATAAGTAATAGGTAAGTTATGCGATCGTTGCACACGTTCAAACACGTTAAGTGTAGGTTACTCATAAGTCCAAATACGTCGAGAATACCTACTAGCTGTTCTCCAACATCCGTGCCTTTCGAACTGCAATACGCTGCTGCATAGCGTGCAGCAGCGTATTGCCGACGATCACGTGGCGTAGTCTATAAAAAAGGCTGGCGCTCGACGTTTCAAATCATAACTGCACTAGACATTGCAGTACCAACATCTGTTTGGGGACTATCCCCGGTCTAGTTAAAATGGTATAACCCAAGAGGCAAGGTGCGGCTTGCCATCGTTACTGTGAGTTGCTATTCACGCTATTAAAGCAGCAATCAAACGCCATTATGACTTGTGTCATTAATAAACCAAACAACATCAGCGTCATGGCAAAGAAAAGTCTGGGGAGCTCATCAAAGGTCTCGCAGAGGCTCAGCCCATCACAGCCACTGCAGCCTTCGCCAACTACGTGCGTGACAGCCTGGTCAGCATGTCCAAGCGCCAAGTTCGAAGGCACGGATGTTGGAGAACAGCTAGTAGGTATTCTCGACGTATTTGGACTTATGAGTAACCTACACTTAACGTGTTTGAGCGTGTGCAACGATCGCATAACTTACCTATTACTTATGGCCTGCGATACGGGACGTATAGCCATACGCTGATATACGACGAGAAATTTTAAGCATGCTTAAAATTTCTCGACGATTTCGACGTTTCGGCGTATACCAACGTGCTTCAGCGTGCTGTTACGTATACAAAACTTACCCATAACTTAATTCAACGTCGCCAGCGTATTTGCCAAATTTTTCCTCGTCGGCATACGCTGGCTAAATCGTCAAGGTGTGACAGGGGCTTGAAACGTCGAGCGCCAGCCTTTTATAGACTACGCCACGTGATCGCCGGCAATACGCTGCTGCACGCTATGCATAAATTAGACTATCGTTGGGCATAAGTTGTGTACGCCGCAACGCCGCTAGGCATTCGTTGGAATAAGTTATCTATAAGTTATCGAAACGTTCTATATAATTTACTGATACGTTATGTATACGTCCAGCCCGTTATGAATGCGCTATGTATACGCCCAAAATTGAAAAAAAAAATCGATAATTCAGCGTATGCCAGCGTTTTAGGGAAAATCTGAACGTCGGCATACGCTGGCTGAATCGTCAAGGTGTGACAGGGCCCTAAAGGAGGAAAGGTGTGGTAAGGTGGCTGTCTCCAAGCTCGCATGTTTCGGTACTGTCATTTGAAGTACTTGCTTGCGCAAAAAAAAAAAAAAAAAATCATACAGTGTTCCACTCCTGCACTGTATCACAAATGTATCCGTGAGTCAGCTTTTACGGGATACAGTGGTGCTTTGAAACACAGCAACAACTCTAAATCTACATCATGTTGTTTGTTATTTTTTTTAATCAGAAAATATTGTTGGGTGATTTTGTACTTTATATAACCATTCAGTAATGACGCAATTAAAAAGAATATAAAGGATTAGGCAGTTGATGCCACCTCTTTTATTTCACTTCAGTGGACACCGTGCTGCTCCTTCTGGTTTGTGATTCTTGGCCACCTGGGGGTAGTATTATACAGTCGTGCATGGAGACAATCACTCCTCAGTAAACTGCAGTAATATTAGTTTGTCTTCACAGAGGAGAAAGAATATATGTCTGTAAATATTGCTATATTACCTGCCTACATGTTGCTTGAGACCCCGCGACCATCCACGCAGTTCGTTAGCCTCTTGATGTCATTTCGCATTGTGTATTAGCACGTAGCTGGCGTACATTCCTTATAGGCAAGTTGTGTGGTTGTTTAAAATGCACAAATCGTAATTCTCTTTATAATGTACTTCGCCGTTTAATGCTTGCTGTGGAGGATTCAATTCACATTGTTTTCTGTTCAGTTTGACAGTGAGCTCCAACAGCTGATAATCGGTTCTTCGATTGTCGTGCAACGCAATATTCAAGTGGGTCTTGACAGATCAGTCAAAATGCTCTAAAACTGCTGGCAAAAGGGGAACCTTACTTTTAAAAACGGCTGTCGGTCATGGATATAACCCTTTCAGGGACAGTGGTTAGTACAGTGGACACCTTATCATGTTATCTGGTTACAGGATGCATGAAAAGGTTAATATGAATGAACTTTGATCCGTTTGGTCATCTACTGTCTGAGGAAACAGGACTCTATTACCTCTTACTATTGCTTTTAAGACCCACGTTCCCAACATGTTGATATATGATGTCTACAGTTTGACAGACATTTCTATCCAAAGCCAGCGGTGCGGTGAAATAGTGTGACTGAGCTGAATTTATTAATCATTCAATTAACTAAATGCTCCTTTAGATGGATGGACCATCTGGAGGAATTTTCAAGAGAGAGCGAGGGAGATGATGGTTTGAACTTAAACGCGACACACTTCTTTCACGTCTCATCTGCATTGGGTAGATTTCAAGTCACACTCACTGTTTGGAATTGTGAAACCAAGGATTTGTAAACAGTAATTAATTTTTTTTAGGGTAAAATATAGTCAAAATTGAGTCATTTCAAAAATATCAACCTCCACTTTTATAGAGCACCCCCCCACTCCAAAATATTAATCGAAAACATTATAACTCACCAGAAAAGCTGGTCATTAAATCTATTCCTGTCTGTAGATCACTGCAGACATGTTTTGCGTCTCGAAATTTGCTGTGAAAAGTTTTGCTGTGACCAGCCAATCAGTGACTGATAAAAATGCTGTCGACCATTGCTAATATAGTTTAACTTACATTGGGTCGAAGCAAATTAGATTGACAGGCTGAGATCTGATTGGACTAAATATTTACATCGACAATCACTAGCGAATAAAGTATTGGGAGTAAATATAAACGATTTCATGGGACAAATGCCACAATTTAGATTCTGCATGTAAGTCAGTGCTTCACGATAGTTTTTTGGCGCCAGCAGAGACGACCGACTTGGCCCTTCCCGCCCACTCCGAGTGTCCAGGATTTGTCTTCCTGAGCTGCTTGCTAACATCTCAGCAATGTGCGCTAATGGCAAGCATGTCGCGTTGCAGCAGCACTGCCCTGGAGGTGAATGTTTAGTACACACACATACTGAAGCAGGACAAATGAGAATACAGACCACCATCTGCCCAACAGAGACACCACCTCACCCTCCCCCACTTCCTCTGTATGCTCTTCTGGTACCTTATGTCCTCCTTCTTTGTCCATTTACACTCTTTTTATTTTCCATGACATACTATTGGGGTCAGATATGTGATCCATTTGGACCTGCGACAGCAATAAAGGTACCTTAATTTTTTATATTTTACCCATACATGTGATGACTTTCCTTCGATGACCCAAAACACACGCAAAAAAAAGGAAAATATTTTAAAAAGATTTTAATGAGTCATTCTTCTGTACAGGTGCTAGAAAAATGGTGTAAAGTGGGGCTAATCCAGGTCAAATATATTCATGTGCGTTAAATCAAGGCATAAATAGATGAACAACCATCCACACTCACACTCACACCTTGGGGCAATTTACAGTGTTCCATTAACCTGCCATGCATGTTTTGGGAATGTGGGAGGAAACCGGAGTACCCGGAGAAAACCCACACAACTACGGCGAGAACATGCAAACCCCAAACAGGAAGGCCGGAGCCGGAATCCAACCCTGCACCTTCGCACTGTGAGGCCAACGCAGTATATGGGGCAACACTGTTACTTAACTAATCTTTCTAACATTTTACCTAAATGGTTGAAAACACACAGTTCAAAAAGATTAAATGCAACCATATTGTAGTTAAAAGTTCGACACAACCGAACTTTACTGAAATGCCTCAATTCCTTGCAATTGCGCCATGTAGACAAGTGTCCTTAAATTGTTGGACTATTTTCTCATGCAGTTGTTCAAAAAGAGGTGAACTTCGCCACGTTTGCTTATGAACGGTCGAGCAACTCAGGGAAGCTCCTTTTATAGCCAATCATGGCACCTACCTGTTCCCAGTTAGCCTGTTCACCTGCGGGATGTTCCAAACAGGTTTTTGATGAACTTTCTCAGTCTTTTTTTTTTTTTGCCACCTGTCCCAACTTGTTTGTAACATGTTGCGGCTACAAAATGTTTAAATTATTCTACTCTATTGGTACAAACGAACAGTATGTAAGGTTTAAATGCTCTTAAATGCGTAAGATGCAGCTTTTACTATTGTGACGTGCTTGTGCCACTGTTTTTCCTTTCTATGGGTGGGCTCCATAGGGGCTGACACCAAAGGTGACCCCCCCCCACCTCCCCGCCCCCATCCTCTTCCTGCCCCCCTGTGGTTGGTAACCTTGGAGACCGACTTTATTAAAATGAATTTGAGCATGGAGGCCATCCTGACAGCGGCATAATTACATCGCGGCGCATCACTGTTAATTTATGCAGGAGCGCATTCTTCCGGTCAGAAGCGGCGAGACGGGGTCACACAGTTACACTTTGGCATAGGCCCTCATACACAAGTCAATTTATATCTACACAACTTCCGTTGTGTCTTTCAATACAGGTGTTATTATAAGACACTGACACCACACAAAAAGTGTTTCTTCTAAAGTGGAACGTGGTAAGTTTTCACATGAATTGGAGCCCACCCCAACCGACTTTTTAACGAAAATGAACAAAGATGCTGCAGTGATGAACCGTCAAACAATTGGTATTCAACATGCAGGGGCAGCATAAAAACAGGGCATCAACAATACCCACAGATGAACATCGACTATTACTGAAACTTAGTTGTGGACCTTCTCTGCCTTTCCCTCTTGCTTCACTCATTCAATGCCAGCCATTTTGAAAGCAGAATTCACTGGGCCTGATTTTGCTCGTGGACCATCCTTTTCCCACCCCTGGTGTAAAGGTTCCACGTTGGCTATAAGTCACTGCTCCAGTCACTCCACTGTGGCCGTGGTGACCAAGGGCACGCTAATCTCTCCCATTAGCACATCTCTCACACTCTCTCATAATGTTACTGCTAGCCGCTCTGCTGTGTGACACAGTCTCTCTCTCTCTCTCTCTCTATGTGTGTGTGTGTGTGTGTCTGTATGCACGCGCTTACGCACACGCACGTGCACACATGCCCATAATGACAGTTCTTCAGCTAGTTGCTCTCCTGTGAAAATGACACGTTCCTGCCAAATTAATATCATTACTATCAGAGTTTAATGGGCCAGTGCTGCCTCCTTATTTAAAACAGAACATCCCTCTGCTGACCTCCACTTGGTGACTGAAGGAGGAGAAGGTGGAGGGAGGCCAGCCAGGATTAGCTACGATAAATGGTCGCCACATTGAAGCTTGCTTTCAGACTACATTCAGGCTTAAATATGAAAAACAAGTTTTAGCTCATCAGGTTATTGTAAGACTTTTATATTTGTAATATCAGATATTATTATGATATTTTAGTATTTCTTCGATTGTTTTTTTTTTCTCCAAGACTTGTTTTTCAATGAATATTCCTTTTGAATTGGCATTCAGTTGTCATTTCAATTCCACAATTTCTCTTCAATTGGGAAAGATTTGCTCCTTGCAACAACAGAACACGTCTAATTGAAAACCATTGGAAATCTATTTTCATCCCACATTTATCTAACACATTTAACTAATGCAAAGCCTAATGTTAACAGTTTACTGGGATTCAATTTGTACTTTTTTTTTGTCAGACAGTGCTTCTTTTTCCCATTCAAAGCATGCAGCAAAGTTTCACTGCTGTTTTCTGTTACTAAAATGGCGAAACATTGAAAAAAATCCTGTTTGATCCCCCATTGATTTTAAGAATAAACTCAAGCAGTCGGCGATGTGAACATTTCCGTTTTGTCCACCACCTTTTCAGGTGTTAATTTGTACATTTCTCCATACTTAGAGTGTTGCCACTTTTTCTCATTCAAACCATGAAGCAAAATTTCACCGGAAATTCCCAAATAGAAATATTTGAAAGGTCACGAAAATATAATTTCTTCCAGTACACCTCAGTTCTACATGTTGTGGCGCAATGTGGTACTACACTGAAGGATACTCCAAATTCCTACTTTTGACTGTATGCTACAAAAACAAAACAAAAAAGAATACAAGTGATCACTTAAAAATCGGCGAGGAATAGCGTGAAGTTCACAGTAGAAAGACAGATCAAAGACAGGCGCCATCTAGCGGTTCACCGCCCACATGTACGCATTTCAATACTGGAAACTGCTCCAGCCAAGGTATCTGAATGAGTCAGTCAGGTGAGCGCATCACAGCCAATAAAGTAGACAGGCGCGTTCATGTATAATTCACGTGTTTTATGACGGGCCACGCTCCCGTATGGCTGTGCCCGCAGAAGTCTAAGGAGAAAAGCCCTTTTTAAAAAGGTAATCCCTGTGCCCGAGTCCCTGTACCTTTTACGGCTCCCCTTTAATGAATAGCTGTCCAATAAGGCCTTTTATTGTCTTAGCATATGTTGCTTTTATTAGGGCAAAATAATTAGGCTGTGCGGATCGCTTCGGAAGTACCGTCGTCGGCGGATAAAAATGAGATTGTTTCACAGTGGCTGCGCAAGTCCTTCCGACTGGCTGTCATTTTCCCCTTGGATGCCTCGCGTCCTACAGCCGAGGCGCATCATCGCCTCCTGCCTCCTTGGTGCCTCCCTTGGTCCCTCCCTTGGTCCCTTTGCGCCTTCCTCTTGTCGTCACCTTTTGTTGTTCCCTCAAGCGGCCGTTCAAAGTAAGCGATGACTGCCACGTTGGTTATTTGGCACAGAAAATGGGGACCAATGAGAGTCCTTTCTTGTCCTTCCTCTATAGTTTAACCCATTGGAAATCTCAATGACTTCCGACTCTGTCACAAAGTAAAAGGCTCATTTGTTAAAAGGCTCATCTGAAAATAGGTTGCATTAGTTGCTAGGGTAGTTACCAACAATTTAAAACAACAGTCCATTTGGACGGAATTATTTACCTATTTAGTCTGTCTGTCCTTTGGTCTTTTAGTTAGTCTGTACTGGTCAATCACTTGATTGATCCCGGTCAGTCAGTTGTCCGCCAGTCGGTTGGTCCCGGTTTGTCGGAGTGTTGATTGGTACGTCGTTCTGTCCGTTGGACTTTTGGTCGGTCCTGGTGAATTTGTCAGTTGACTGGTTGGCTCATCTTTTGGTCCGGGTTGGTCCCAGTTATTTGGTCTGTCCATTCACCCATCTCTTAGTCGGTCTCACGTCGGTCGGTCTGTCGGTTGATCTCCGTCACTCAATAAGTCAGTATCTGCATTGGGGGGTCGTTAGGAGTTTTTTTTTTTTTTGGGGGGGGGTCTGTCGGTGTGTCGCTACCCCTTGGTTGAGCCAAAGTTGAATGCCTCTAAGTTTGTTCCAGTCATGTCTGTCTGTCTGTCCTATCCTGGTGGTGCCTTTTGAGGGCAAGTCTGAAATAGAAGGCAAACCTTTAACTATTGCAAAAACCGAAAGTATCGTCCTTAAATTCTGTTGTTGGAATGACTGTCTGAGAAAGAAAAAGAAAGCCTCAGCTTGAACGGGCATGATGAAGGAATGGAAAGAGAAAAAAGGGGTTGTAGGGGGGAGGGAAGGCCACAGTCTCCATCCTGTACCTAATGCCCCCCCCGGGGGAACATGTTGCCAGTAGGCGAGTATTAGCCACATCCAGCAGGCTAATGGAGGCTATGAATTAGAGTTTAGCACCCACCGATGACCAGGACGGGCTTAATCACTGGGGAGAGAGGTGTGATGGTCAATTTGCGGGCATCAGTCCGATTACCTGCTCCTGTAAAGGTTGGACGGGCTCGTTCGTTGCTTCAGTGCAGTCGGTGATTTGTTCTGTTTCTATTAAAAGTTGACCTTTTATTTGGCGCTGTGCATTTAGCAAAGCTGTTCACCTCCACACTGAACCCTGGCCTACCCCAAGATACAGACAGTCATTCACTCTTAACCACTTTTCTGCATACCCTATGTTGTTATAGATGAAAAAGGAGCTACTACTACTACAGCTACTACTTTCTTAAACCGGTGGCACTAGTTGTGTTCAGAATAAACGAATCACCTCCAAACTCATATTAAGTGGGAGTCCGCCCATAACTGCCACCATTTAAAGTGGCTCCGAGTTGGGCTCTTTCTTGGATTGCTTTCTAGCAGTAGCCAAATAAATAAGTGATGGACAGATGCCTCAAAAAGAAATCTATTTAAGTACCCGAACAAATTTGTACTCTCACCACTGCACACAGGTCAGTGTTATATGAGTTGGGTTGTGTTTTCATTGCGAAAAAGGTGGTAATCTGCTCACCTCTTGCTCCGCTGGGCAAGCTGAATGGAGGGACAGAATGTTTATTTGAGGTGTGTGGGGGGGTGGGGGGGTGCACATTAGCCAAAGGTCCTGCTACAGCTGGACTGAGCACGCTCAGTTGAGCTGTCACCTTGCAAAGGTTACCACGGCTGAAGTAAACACACACACACACACACACACACACACACACACACACACACACACACACACACACACACACACATTCCTTTCTAAGGTGCCTTTTACTCCATCACAAACCGTTCCAGGATGCTGGTCACCTCCCATTTAGGAATTATTTTTCACAAACAGATTTCCCCCTGCTATATTGTTTTTTCATAAAGCAATCTTTTTTTTTCCAATTTATTTCATTTTATTTTTACAATATACTTATTTACTGTAATGCCCTTGTAAGTGGGAAAGGAGAGCCGTTGATTGATGTCGAGAGAACAGTATAAAAGAGGAAAAAAACACAATGAGAACGTTGTTGTGGGCCACAACTCAAGCCCAGACACTCACCCATAGATGTCCATGACCCTTCTGAGGATAAGCGCTTACTTGACTACATCACATGTTCATTAATGAATAATTAAATTAATTTATTAATGAATATAGTTTATTAAATAATCAAGACATGGATTTATTGTACAACAAAATCAAATGATTTGACAACATTCAAAAATGTTTTAACTTAATGTATTCCTTTTTAACTTTATTCAGTAATTGTTTAAATTATAATTGTAGAACTCAAAACCTGAAGGATTATTCAGATGAACAATTTTAGAGAAATAAAATCATTATTTTTTTACCTCATCTAAACATCAACATCTGTCATTTTAAAAATGCCACTGAGCAAAAGCATTTTCCAATTGCACTTGAATCAGTGTCCAATTTACATGACACACACACACACACACACACACACACACACACACACACACACACACATAAACACAGGTCTTGATTTCAATGGTTATTTATTAAATGTAAAATATCTTTAGCACAGGTTAAAAATCAGACACCTCCATCTATATTTAAACATCACAGGTCGAAGGGCAGAAGAAGGAGAGGGAAAAAAAACACTAGAAAACAAAACCATTTTGAAAATATAGAAGCACAATCCATATGGAGTCCCACTTGAATGAATGAGAGCAACATCGTCCATGAGGTTGGGCAGGGCACAGTTACAATATTTATATTATATATATATTTTTTTCCATCACACGAATATGAGCGGTCATACGCTCCAATTATCGGCCGTGGCGCAGCTGACTCTGTGATGGCCCTGGCCACCTTGTGGGGTGTCACCGGCCCCACTCTTGTCTTTGGCTCGCGTGCTCTGCCTCAAACCTCGCTTTGCGTCGGTAGCGCCGCCAAAAGCCAGCCAGATGGTGAGCAGGAACACACAAGCACCCACAGGTGGAAGAAAACAGGAAGACTTGTACACACACATGGTCCTAGAATAGAGAATATTGCCTGACAATATCTATTTTTTTAATCCTATATTTTCCATTTTCTACTTTTTTTTCCACTTTTTTTTTTCATGGACATGCCATATAAGAATTTAGAGAATTTATAAAAGTACCTGAAAGAATTGCTAGGTATTCAGCATGCATAGCCAATATTATCATTATTATTGGTATTCCTTATTTTTTTTTTTTTAAATATATACAAGTCAGCTTCTATGTACAAAAACAGACTGCTCTACAGTACTGGCTTTATTTACATCCAGGTCAATGTGGTAGCTACAGATGGAAGACGGAGGGACATGTTGGGGGGGTGTGGGGGGTGTCACATGCAAGAAGATGACAAAAGAGAACACGGCGAAAAAACAAACAAACATTACACCACATTTCCCCCTTCAAACAGACACACACACGTACTTGCTTTTGAATACGCTTATTAAAGAGTTTTGCACACTGAAATCTGTACAAGGGGCATCTGTCTCGCTTGGAGGAAGTGCTCGGATGTTTGGGGTGTCAATGTGGCGGCTTGGAAGACTTGGATCGCATCTCAGAGTGTTTCCAGAGGGTTGGTGCTGGGTTTTGTGTGTATGTTACCTGTATGTTGTTGCAAAGGCCACTTTACGACTCCTTTTTTTGAGTAGCAGTTTTGGCAAGCACACATACGTCCATTTTTCTACTGCTGCAAAACTCACTTAAAACAATCTATTGTGAAGCTGAACCCTATTAAATAATTATTATGTAATCATTATTGATTTTCAACTCAAAGGTTTGTTACTGTATGCCATTTAATTCCCGAAATTTTACTGTGAACAAATATGGCCACTTGCCCAATAATGTGTTCTAATTTTGTCGATGATCCTATTTTTTTTCAATAAGTCATAAATTCTGCAAAATTAAATCATCGTTAACACAAAGTTGCTTCCTTCGTCTTAAATTGCCAATTGCACAGCAGTTCAACCCAGATAATGAAGTAAATTCACTTGATTAACGTCGACCCAAACAGCACTCGCAAGTGTACCTCGCCTTGTCATTAATATCACATTAAGAAGAACGAGAAGAATGGACCCGTGATGCTCTACGGGCTTCACGGCACATGAAGCCGCACATCCCACTTTGGGCGACACACCTCTGGGAACACTTGAGATAGGATAGGTTGGTGGCGGCGACGCTGACTTGGAAACAGCGACCGAGAAGTACACGCTTTGCTCATCTAAATATACACACATGAATATCGTCCTCATGATCCAGTCACGCTTAAGATGATGTGTTGGGTTTGTGTGGAAGCTGCTTTCTGCTAGTGTTAGGCAGACAAGGGTCTGCATGTTAAAGTACATTTCATACTTTGATATTTCAGTACATTGTCCACAATTTGTTCTCCAACAAGGAGCTGAAAAGAATATTCCAAGGACTTGCATAATTAAAAAAGAAACTTTCAATGTTTTAGTGTCTCCCGTTTTCCATCTTTTGTTGTTTCAAATCTTTAGGTACACAATACGGATGTCACGTGGTTTAAAATGTTAGCTATTTCATTTAAGCTTTTGTGTTCAGTGGTACAGGATTGTGGCATCCCCCAGAGCTCAATTTTGATTACCAACCTGTTCTCACTGGAGCTGCTTCCATCTATACATTTTCATCTATCTTCTATGGCGATCGTCCCGATTTGGGTGGTGTGTGGGATGGAGCCTCTCTCAGTTCACTTTGTGTGAGACAAGTAGGGGACACCCTGAACAGGTCACCAGCCAATCATTGGGAACATATTGACAAACATTCATCCCAATTCACCCAAAAGAACATTTTGTGGGATTTGACAATTTTAGGCCCCAATGTTGAAAATTTCCAAGTAATGTTCATCAGAAAGGTGTTTAATGTTGTTTAAGACTTTTTTTTCGGGCAGCATGCCTGAAAATTGGTCTTCAATTGTCCTAACTATCTTCAGAGCATCTCAAATTATCCTGACATATAGCATTTTGTCTTTTTTATTATGGTGACGTGCAGCGTAAGAATACACACAAAGCTTTTTTTCTATTAGACATAGCTATGGCCAGATGACATGAAACTCCTCCTCCCCAGTTCAATATAGGAGGTTGACTCCTAAATGGTGCTGAATTAATATTTTTACTTTCATGAATTGGTGGATCTTTCAGCAAGGCATGACAAAAAAAAAGCCAATGCAAAAATGAAGTACAGTACTGGTAATATGTGTTAATTAACCATTTGCGTATGAATACAGACAGCTGAATGAATTCATAAATATGACAGGACTCTTTATGTCGGATTAAAGAATACTTTGCTCGACCCTGCATTTAAAGCTGACGAAACAGAATCAGCAAGTTTCCCTAATTCCATTTTGTGCGGCCAGCGTTTAGTAGCTGGACTCAAAGCAACATGGATGACTTTGAGTCGGCATGCGCGAGCTAGCGACTGCTTGGTTTGAAATTGCGCAGTCGAGCGGCGTCCGTGTGAACTTTCCAGCTCAGAGAGACACTGCTTGGCATTTGTCCCATCTTTGATACATGAGACGCTATGCCAGGCCCAGTTATCGGCCGTCTGGCAGGTTACAGTGAGACATCGTGCTTTTCTCATCATGCCGCGCTTCAAACGTCGGCGCCCAAGTTTACTTCCAGCGCTAGCTTGCAGCTTCATTGATGACAAATCTTGGAATCTTTTTTTTCCTCTTCATTTGCATTTAGCGTATGGAAGCACAGCTGTGTGCTCAAACAGTTGCTCACTGTGTGTGTTTGTGTGTCTGTGTGTGTGTATGGAAAGCCATTTGAGCATTTATAGCATCTTATTTATTCGATAGTAGTCCACGTAATAGGATCATTTTTGTCGTCATTAGTACAAGTCAGCACACTCGTATCTCGGCTGTGTTTAACTCGTAAATTTGTTTCCACTACTAGTGCAACTGTTGGCCTTCTAGTTATACCTTGAAGGAGATATTGGGGAAAAAATATTCAAACATAATTGATATCCTTAAAATCAATCTTCAGGTCCATGCACTGGTATGCTCTCGTTGTCACTAGCAAGACAATAAAGCGCAGAGTAGAATGACTGTGTCTTAGGTATCATCTTTTTTTTTTCCACGACTACTGACAAGTTCGGCCTACCAATACAAACTTTACCTTTATTTAGTCCATGAGCTTGTCAGCTGTTTTTACTCACTAGTCAGACAGTTCAGTGCACTAGTAAGACCGCTGCATCTTATTTGCAACATTGTTTCAACAACTGCTACCACTTTGGCCTCACCATCTTTGATGACAATGTTAAGGTCTAGTACAGGTTAGGGTATTGTAAGAAAATTCAGCACACTACCCGTATTGTGTTGTATTGTTTTTGTTATTGTAAAGTGTCCTTGGGTGTCTTGCAAGGCGCTTATAAATAAACAACTAGAGCGGACTTGCAAGGCTGTGTCTTACTAGTAACATGCAGTCTTTCTACCAGTGCTCTGAGTTCCCTGATTAGTGAGTACAAAGAATTTACTGGTACACGACCTTAAGCTGGATATCAAGGATACAGAATAAATGCTCAAACAGCTCTCCAAGGGGTGCGTGTATGTGTGTGTGCACGCGTGTGTGTGCTGCGTGTCACCAGTAGCTTCTCTCAGTCGACTTTTGCCGCTTTCAGATAAAGAGGTGAAAACATTTCACGTATCCAGCCTTGACGTTCGCTTTGGTGGTGCTGGTGAAAGCTGTCAGAGCGGCTTTTTATTTATTTCTTTTTATTTATTATTTATTTTAGGAAGGCCTTTGAGCATTGCAGCTAATGTGTGTAATTCCGCCTGACGTCTTGGTTTTCAAAATGTCACAGATCCAGCATGAATATCCCTACTAATTAGTGACTGACTGACCGGCCGGAGCGTATGAGACGACTTGGAGTCCACGCATTGTGTTTTGATGCCCGCAAACTTAGCTTAGTCGACTTACTGACAAAGAGTCGTGTGGTTGTGCGTACGTGCATGTGTGAAAGCGGTACACATTTCAACTTGCATCGTTTCTCCAACAACTTCAATTAAGGCGTGCTAATACCTTCTATCCATTCATTTTCTATAACATTTATTGCCATTCAAATCTAACTGGAACCATTTTTAGTTGACTTTTGACGTGTGAGAACTGAGGTATATGCTGAACTGGTCCCCAGCCAATTGCAGAGAACACAATCACAACACAAACTTTCCTTACGTTGTTTCGTCCCCATATGTAAGTGGGACTGAAAAGCAAATATTTAGGACAGTTGTGACATTTCTTTAAACCATATATATTTCATCAAAGATTTCTTGTTCAGTAAGACCAGCGTTCATCTGTTCCAGCTCCGTTAGATTGTGGCGTCCCACAAAGCTCAATTCTGAGGCCTAACCTGTTCATACTATAGTTATTTCCCTTAGTTTCCATCCACCCGTTTCCTAGAGTGCTTTTACACATTTGGGTGGAAGGCATGCTTAGAGTCAATCTCAGCTGAGGTTGAACAAAAGGAGTGGGGTCCACCTTGGACTGGTTGGTGGTGATTCGCAGGGCCCATGTGGAAAAACAACCATTCACACTCACATTCACACCTATTGACACATTTTCATTGAACCCAACATGCATGTTTGTTTGGAACGTATGAGGGAGCGAGAGTACCCGGAGAGAACCCATGCAAGCAAGAGAGGAGACTTTAGCTGAGCTAGGCCACCGTGCTGCCATGCACTAATCCCATTTGAAAAATATACATACTGTATTTATAACCTCATCCTTTCACATATACAATGAAACCCACCCGCATAAAAAGGTTTTTAATTGTCTGTGACTGCCACAAGTGGGCAGCAGAGCACTATTTTCTATTAGACAAAGCTATGGCCTGAATAAATGAAGGGCCAAGATGCCACAAGATTGCACCAAAGCAACGTTTTTGTATCAGGCGTGATCACAAACACAGCGATTAGGTTCCCAAAATTCTTCGCGTGTATGTTGGGGTTCACTTTACACATAAAAAGCTTCATCCACCATGTTGTTCTTGTTCGCAATGGTCCCATAGACACCCAATAGAGACATAGATAAATAAATATATGTATATAAATATATGTACAGGAGAGGCAGCATGTCCACTTTGTGTGTTTCATTTGCTGAGTTCATGTGTGTGTTCGGTTTGTCTTTCCGCAGCAACAAGGTGCCGCCACCAGCGTGTACTGCGCCGTGGCTCCCGAGCTGGAGGGCCTGGGGGGAATGTACTTCAACAACTGCTTCCGCTGCGAGCCCTCCGCCCAGGCCCAGGACCCGGATGCTGCCGCCGGCCTGTGGGAGCTGAGCGAGCGCCTAGTGGCGCAGGGCGAGACCATGGGCCAGATCCGGGCCATTTGAGGATCAAGGAGTCACGGTCGTCATTGTCTCCCCCGCCCAAAAAAAAAAAGGGGGGGGGGGAATGGGGAAGCCTCATTGACTGCGTTGTTGGATAGAGCTGCCAAAAGCACGACCATGTGGATGGACACGCCAAAATGCAAGAAGAGGGGATAATGAGGATGTCACATGAACTAGGTGGGGAAAGTGGGAACAATTTACACTTGGGTTCTGATCTTTTTTTTCTTGATTATCCTCCTTGTTAAAAACACTTTTCTTTGAAAGTAAATGTTGACCAATAGACATCCTCTCTGTAGTTTATGTGTCTGATTCCAGCAACAGTGTCACAAATAGTCGTAGTAATATTAGGGCCACACTGGAAAAAAAAAGAAACTACTGTGAGAAAAGTCCGATGTGGAGATCAACTCCTTTTTTTTTTTTACTTTATTTACAAGAATTAAGTCATACCTTGACGTGAAGTATAGAATGAGAATGTTACAAGAAGGAAGTAAATTTATGAGAGTAAAGTTATGTATTTACAACGAAACAGTTACAATTTTACAAGATTAAAGTTAGAAAAAATGTTGCAAGACGACAAAGAAAATGTCATTGAATGAGAACAAAAAACAGCAATGAAAAACAAGTCATAAAAAAATAAACATCATTTGGAGGCAGTAATATTTTACAGTCGTGAAGACGCAATTCTACGAGTACCGTCAAAATATCACCAATGAAATTGTTTGAGAGTAAAGTTAGTATCTTGTCGTAAAAAGTGGCAATATTACAAGAAAACAAAAAAGTAGGACTTTGACAGGAAACGGTTGCATTAAAAAAGGAATGTCATAGTAAATTTTACATTAACCGGAAGCGACAATATTACAGGGGGGAAATGCAATATATTGACATATATTAACAATATTTCACAAGGGAAAAAAAATGAAACGCTATGAATTTGACCAATTCTTTTTTCATTGTGGCCCTAATATTCTGGTGTCCAAATTGTCCATCTTGCCCAATCGTTTTTATTTATTTTTTTTTTTTTGGGGGGGGGTCTATTTATAAATGTTTCCTATTTGTGTGTTAATCCTTCAGGGTTGAGTCTAAAAAAGAAACAATGAGAAACTCATGGCTATATCAACACACCGAGGTATGATTCTATGTATATAATAGTTCCGCTTTTTCCTTTTTTTTTTTTAATTAATTATCTTTTTTTTAATAATGTCCTTATCTTCTATACAATATTTACAACATCCTGATTTGTGGACGTGTGCTAAAGGGGTGTGGACATCACTTCATCATGTTTTTTTTCCCCAGTTTTCTCTATGAATCGACCTATTTATTTATAAACTACACTCTGGTGAGATTATTACAATTTGGAGTTGTTGTTTTTTTTTACATAAGAAATGTTTTTGAGATTATTTTCTTCTCAGAGGGAAAATGTGGTGGGTTTCAGTCTGGTGGATTTTTCTTCTTTTTAAAATCATTTTTCCTGGGGTATTTGTTTTTGTTTTTTTACATTGGCAGGGATTTGGGGGCGTGAGTGGTCAAAGTTGCGCCGCTGTTAGTTTGGTTGCCTTTTGAGACCTTGTGCTTAATGGCAGTCGGGGTGCTGTTTGTCCGTCTTGAAACGTCAGCGTTCCAGTGGAGGGATATCTGTGGAAAAGAAATAAGACAAATTAAAGCTTGAATAAATATAAAAATGAAAAAAAAAAGGTATACAGTGTGTGCATTTCCAGGCATGTGTGTTTTGCTTTTGAAGCTCATTAAAGGAGAGTGTGTGAATCAGCTGGCCATTAGGGGGAGATATTTGTGTAGGCAGCAAACAAGCAATGCTGAGGCCACCACTGTTTTCCGAAGCAGCAATAAAACACACCAAGTGTCATTTCACATAATGAATTCGTTTTTATTTACGAGAGCATGCAGGTGGGCTGCGCAAAAGAAAAAAAAAACACAAACAAACAGATGAAGCAGCTGATCGCACAGATGCTCACACATTCCTTGTTTATGATTATTGTTAATATTCCAAAATAAAAAGAACACATGTTTGGACACATGCTGCGCTTGTATACACAGAAGGAAGGCGATAGCGCCAGTGTGTGCCGCGTTGCTGTAATCGGCAGTGCACTTCACAGCGCAGGTGTCTTATCACTGGATTTTTCACATCACGTTACAGCATTTTCCAGTGAATCTCACACACACCGAACACTCACTTGGAAACACAGGGGCCATCACACTCTCAGTGTGGCATTAGTTACAACACCGGAGCAAAGAAATTATCATGAGAGAGATTTGAACAATTGAAACTCCTTGAGTTGCTGTCCATGGTGCTAATCGCACTACCACTGCTCGTGCCTCTCACCTCAAGTTTCGTGGAAAATCCTTTGAGCGTTTTCCTATATACAGCTTAAGGTGAATTGTGACTCTTGTATTGAACGTGATCAGAGAGTGCAGCATGTAACTCATGTTCTGTTCTCCACAATAAAATCCTTCGGCGAGGCATTCGAAAATCGAAGACCTTCAGGGCACCCCCCGCGTATCAAACGAACAGACGTGAGCGTTCTGAGTAAAGTGGGTGGAGCCTGCCCGGCTACCACAGCGAGTGTCATCGATCAGCTCGTATCGGAATGGTCCTGATAGCTGATCAATATGCTACACTTCCTCTCAGCCGGAGGAAGAAAGAGGAGGACCTTGATCCTTTCACCCCACCATCCCAGTCTAGTCTTTGCCAATCTTTTTTTAAGATGAATTGAATGGAAATACCATTAATCCATTCCATCGCGTTGTAAAACACTCTCAACATTTTTGTAAGAATTTTTTTTAATGGGGAGAATAGTACTTAATAGTAATGTTCTGTATATCAACAAACAGTAAAAACGAAAGAAAATAAACTGTAATCAAAAAATACATTTTGCAATATTTTTTGCTCCAATTTGATGGACATTGAGCTGCTCCTAATATGATAATACATACCGGTACATACTTTTTAGATTTGATGCTTTTACACAAAGATGACCTCAAAGTAAGCTGCAATAATATCAATCGTTTTTCACAGAGCATGAAATAAATGTTTTGAAATAGAATACATGCTTTACTCCTTTCATGAAACTGTTTTTGAAGACCTAGAACATTTTCCTCTCTCTCTCTCTCTCTCTCTCTATATATATATATATATATATATATATATATATACACACCGTAAAAATACACATTTTTAAACATTTTTATTTACTTTTTTTTTGTGAACCAATTAAGTGAAACTGGATCATTTCTAATGGCACACGTGCCGCAAAGGACTTACCCTCCACACACACACACACACACGCGCGCGCGCACACACATACACACACGTACACACACTCAAACGTGTGGAAGAACACAATACGGGCGCCACACGCCAAGATGAAGCAAAAAACCAACAGTGACTGTTCCCTTGATTTCTTTTCTTCCCTTCACCGAGTTCATTTCAATTTGGGCTGTAATTGTTTACGAGCGACCATTTCATTTTCCATTATTGTTTTTATTTCTCCTCGTGATTAATTTCACCTCTCAAGGAATAATTATGAGAGGATTGATTTGATTATGCCTTTGTTCTGGCCCCCGTCGGCTCCATTGACTGAGGGAAATGCCATCTCGCCATTTGCGGCGGATATATTTAATGATCACAATCAATGTTAAAGCTCTCTCTAGACTCGACTAACTCAATAAATATCTGCCAGGAGGAAATTTACCATCTAACTACAGCCGGCAATAAAGTCTGTGCCTTTCCTCCTCCTCCCTCGACTGCCCACTCTGCTCTCTTTCCATCTCTTCTGTGGTGAGGGCCACATTGTGATTAAAACTGCTGATACATTTTCATTAAGAGCTGCTACAGAGTCCAGTCAGTCATCACGCTGCTTTGTTGCTCTCGTCAGCTGCTTGTGAACTGTGACACCAATTCTTTTTTTTTTTTTTGGTGCCATTTTGATGGCTCAACTCTCGTCCCGCTGCCTTTTACAAATATACAGTGACGGCTAGTACCTCAAATAACTTTAGCACGCTCGTAAGTCAAGGTACCACTCTATACCAGAACAATTGATCTGAATTTCTCTCTCTCTCTTTTTTTTTTTCATTTACGTCTGTCAAAGTTGAAGCGTTAACTTGAGAGTTTAATTTACATTAGTGAAAGCGTTTAAAAAAAATGCAATTAATACAGTATACCCTTTCAGGGACAGCGGTAACTACAGTGGACAGCCTATCATGTTATCAAGTTCCAGGGTGCATGAAAGGGTTAACACAGTGTTATTTACTTCCTCTGCGGTTTGGAAAAATGGATAGATGGATTTTTGAAAAGATGAATGACGTGCATAATTTTGATTTTTGGGGGTGTTTGCTCTTATCCACAGAGGCTGCAATATAGACAGTGCATGTATTTGATGATTTGTGGCAGCAGTAGGCAGAATAAAGATGCATTGTCTGGCCTTGTATTGTATACTACAGTCGTGTTTGTGTTATTAAAGCCACCACTACTGCCTAATGGTTGTTGTTATCATTTTTCTTTCCTGTTTCTGTACAGCCACCACTGCTTCGGAGCTAAACAGCACAGTGGGGCGCCAACACCCTGCTGCGCCGTGTGCATTTTTAAGCCTCACGTGCAAATGACACTGAAACGGATCGCTGTTTGTCACACTGCCAACCCCTTTTTCGCACATATAGTTAATTGAGTTTATGTTCTCTTCGGACTGCGTGCCGCCTTTATTCCGTGTTTTAAATACAGTTATGCTTCAGTGGATGTGTTCCTGTGCTCTTTCTATGGCTCTTGGCTTCATTTTCATTTCATTGAAACCACCTGAATTTGGATAAGAGGCCGGGTACACCCTGGATTGGTCAGCAGCCAGTTGCAGGCAGCATATGGACTAACATCCTCCCATTTATACATTTAAATGTAGTATTTCTCAGATTTTGCTATTTAGTAAAATGATTTTGTTTTCTTCTATAAACTACCGTCACCATAACTCCTAAATTCCAAATGCAAAGATTGTCATTTATTTGTAGAAAATGAAGGGATGGTGAAAATACCAAAAATGTTCTAGTGAGGTTTTTTGGGTTCGTTTTAAACTTCACCAATGTTCCCAATGTCCACAGTTGTTACTCGATATTAATGATGTGTGTCGATTCCCGACTAAAACCACATCACTGTTTTGTTGGTTCTGCTACTGTGAGTCATTCAGTAATTTTTAAACATTATTCTTTTTCAGAATGTTACTTTGAGATTATTTACAACCGTGAAATCAATACTTCTCAAGTTCCAAACACTTTTGAAAGATGAATCAAAGACATTTTAGTCCCAAACAAGACCTTGTTTTTAGATTCATGGATTCAATGCTTTTTAAGACATTTTAATGATCTGCGGGAACCCAGATCCAATAAAAAATAAAAAATAAACAACAAACTTTGTTGAAAAGGGCATCATTTCATCACAAAACCAGACAACTCTTCACTTATTTCCCCCCTGTCGGTCTTCCCACACCATCCATAACTCGCAGGTGTTTGTATTTATATATTCGATGTATGGAAGCCACCGCTCCATCGAGGAAATCTTCAAATTCCCCAGCGTGTCCTCGGCACGAGACAGCATGACCTTGTAAACCCTGAGTTATTTTCTCCAACAACTGTGTACGACTGGGAAGAAATGTGAGAAGGGGAAACGATGGGATGGGGTGGGGCGAGAGGTGGCGGGGGGGGGTGTTAGTCGAGTAAAAGAGCTCCTGCCTGTCATACCTTTCAAACGCTAAGAAAAATGAGCACTTGGGCTGAAGTACAATTATTAGCCCCTGTCCACAGATTCATCACAGCATAGAGTGGGAGGTAGAAAGGGTGGAGGAGGGGGTGGAGCGATAAGCTTGTGGAGTGGCGGAGGGAAACAATGAGAAAGTGAGGAAATTGACCCAAGTCCGTGAGCGAGTTGCTAAGGTGCTCGGAGAAACACAAGGGATGATGAAAAGGGGGCGGAAGAGGTGGAGTTTTGGGAGTGAAGAATGGAAGTGGGGAGGTGGGGCTAAATAAAAGGTGAGTGAGGAAATGAGAAAGAGCGAGGCCGAGGTAAAAGAGGCTCGAATGAAATAAGAGGATTTGTCAGGCCACTGCTCGGTGGCAGTAATAAAGTCTGATAATCTGCGGAGGCCCCGACGCTTGGCTGCTCACACGCCGACTCGCTTCATGTCCCACTTTACCACCAGGCCACGCCAAGGTCACACACACACACGCCACACGCACGCGGACATATTTTCAATCAGCTTGTTTGCGCCCCAAGTGTGTGTGTGTGTGTGTGTGTGTGTGTGTGTGTGTGTGTGTGTGTGTGTGTGTGTGTGTGTGTGTGCGCACTGCTTCGAAAAGCTGCACAGTGTGGCCAAAAAAAAAAGAAAACCGCACAGCCAATTGTCCTCGGCATCCTCTTTTGAAAGCATTCGCTTCACTTTAACAAACGTGGCCGCCCACACCCATGTTGATTTTGGGCTCTCATTTTTCTCCCCTTCTTAACTGACTTGGGCTGCGCCAATCAATAACTATCAAAACCGTTAAGTGAATACATCTGTCACGCGCAGATAATAGATCGTCGGGGATGTAACGCGTCTGGTTCAGACCGCCACCGGCTGAAAGGAGATATGCGCTTCTGTGTGCGCGCTGTGTGTGTGTGTGTGTGTGTACGAGAGAAAGCGAGTCAGTGTCCCACAGAGCACAGATCAGATGAATTTATTCTGCTTTTGAGCTAAATTTCAAAAATACAAACTGAAGTAAAAAAATTGCACCAAGTACCGTACTGAATGTGTGAGTAGAACCTGGCCAAAACATTAGGTACCCCTGACCGAGCTAATGACATCCAAAATAAAATTCCCAATGAAATAAGTTGTTTCAAAACACATTGTGCATGTTTGAATATAATGTTTAAAAATCTGCGCAAAGACTGAGAACTATGTAGTATTCAGTCATGGAGGCAAACCATTAAACCGTTTTGCACCATTTTAATGTTTGTTGTTGTGGCTAAAATGGAGCCTAAAGATGTACTTGGGCACTTTTGCTCATATCAGCAGTTTGTGCTCGATACCTGTATGCCTCAAATAGTCCAATGGCGTGGACACTTTAGAGCAGGAGTCTCAAACTCCGGTCCTGGAGGGCCGCTGTCCTGCATGTTTTCCAAGTCTCCCTGTTGCAACACACCTGATTCAAATGATCAGATCATCAGCAAGCTCTGCGGAAGCCTGACATTGAACCTGATCATTTGAATTGGAAAACATGCAGGATAGCGGCCCTCCAGGACCTGAGTTTGAGACCCCTGCTTTAGAGTGCCTCGTTGTCAAATGTGAGTACGCACACATCACAGAGAGAAATACAGAGGAGTGAGGTGCAGGTGGGGTTTTTTTTTTTTAAACAGCTGACTTTAGAGCCAGCGTGTGGGCCGGGGAATCATGTTCACGTGAGCGTCTCGTTGTCGTGTGTGGAAATGCCCTGCAAGGACGTGGTTGCATGTTTCTTTAAATATTTTCTTGGTGCAAACATGTAGTTATGTGAAGCCTTAATAAAAATTCTAGATGAAGTGAAGTCTTTTCCAGGTTGTATGAATGGTATTTGATTGACAGTTGACCGGGGCGTGGTTTTCACGCATTCAACTGACAAGCCCACAACATTGAAGAGCACAGAGAACGACTTCATCTTGTAAATTTTGCAGCTTTCATTACTTTTGTGAACAACACTCTTCTATGTGGTGTGTCAAAAGTCATATTTCTTTTACGTAAATAAGATAAATAAATGAGGCATAGCTGTGTAAACTCCGCCAGAAGGACCCAGTTCTCACCCAAAATGAAGTTTTCGTATGTGTTCCTTCTACTTCCTGTTTGCGCTTTTGCCGGCCACCTGGCCGCAGAAGTTATGATTTATACTCACGGGTTGATTTAGGTGTCGTTCGCAAACGGCACAATAACCTGCACGCACATAATCGCCTCATTGAGAAACACTGCGACCACTCGCATTACTACTCTGTATGTGATCACAGTCTCTCTTTTTCGCCCCCACCCCCTCTTCCCCCACAATGCACTAAATGGGCTCGCTGGCGGCCGACCAGAGCTGCCTTGTAAATAAACCCGATGCCGTTGGATTGGAATAAATTAAGATCCTGTATGCAAACACGGAAAACTCATAGCAATATCTCAACGGATGTCAGCAAAAAGAGAGGGGGGGGGGGATGGCGGAAGGTGGTGGCGAGCTAACAGGTGGAGATTTATATTGCCACCTCATTGCTCATTCAACAATTTTTTTTTTCCACTTCAATCTCCAAATGCACCACTCCCACCCGTGCAAAGCATTATGAGGAGAGGAGGCGTAAAAGGAGGATTAAAAAGCCAGATTTTTCAACCAAGGTTTTTTCCGAGTACTCCTCTTGATAAAATGAACGCATCATCCATTGAACTGAAGCATGAAAGCAGGATGCAACATTTGTTCAATTCATTCCATTCTATTTCATTACTCGTGCATGTTTCTATACAGTACAAGATGCGAGACTTCATTTGAGAGTGCTTTGAGTGACAAGTGTGGTCACAGAATGAATGTAAGTCAACTTACCACTGTACTTGGATACCACCCAAACTGATTGATTGGGGTATAACCACCTATACAACAAAAACAGCACTGTGGTTCAGCTGGCAGTTATTGCGCAAGGACAGACATGTGCCGCCAATGCATACCTGTGTGTGTGTGTGTGTGTGTGTGTGTGTGTGTGTGTGTGTGTGTGTGTGTGTGTGTGTGTGTGTGTGTGTGTGTGATAAATGGAGAGGAGAGGAGTCACTCGACAAAACAAACTCATACCTACCAGATTAATTACGAGTGCCATGAATCACTGTGCAATTAATTAACTCGTCCTTCGTAATGAAAGTGTGTGTGTGTGTGTGTGTGTGTGTGTGTGCGTGCATGTCAGCCCCTCCACCTCTCGCCCTGTACCCTCTTTAATTGCTCTCCTCTCTATTAAAATGCAGTCTGCTGTGACATCACTCAACCCTCTGTTAGAGCCATCATACCAAGCACACACACACACACACACACACACACACTTACACACTTCATTTTTACATGATTGACAGGACACAGGAAGTCGACAAAGGGTTATACAGGAAGTTCAGTTCAAAATCCACAGGATGTCACTACTTGATTTTTAGTGTACTTTTGGTAACCTTCACAGGGTTACAAAATTTCTATGCAGCTCAATAAGTCATGTCAAAGGTCATGAGAGACACCTCACAAACAGCATCTCAATCAACTGCATTATGATAGAAAAGTTCATTTATTTCAAGTGTTCAAGTCAAATCATCTCATAAAAATAGAAAAGAGATTCAATGAGCATAAAGGAACACATTTTGCATAAGGCGAACTCTGACCTCACTTTCTATTGAAAGTGATCAAAGGCATTTTGCAAAACGGTCTTCAAATCTATGCGGTTGTCTTAAGTACAGAATGTGTCATTAATTCTATTTGTTTTATGTTTAGTTTGACAAGACAATTCAACTGAGAGCGGCAATAAACAGGCACCACTGTATTATAAATTCTTGAGATGGTGATTTGTGGGTTTTCAAAATGAAACTTCACTGTATATGCAGTGCGTCCATTTTATATACGCGTTTCGCTTTTGGAGTTGAACTCAGGAAACAAATCAGGTTTGCCAGCATACTCCAATTAATTGAAATGGACAATGAATACCAAAAATGCGTTTGCCCCTGTAAAATGGAGTTATTCTCCATAAAATGGTGATCATTTCTGAATAGTCAATATACATTGTAAAATCTCTCCAATCAAAGTATACGCTTCCCTCCCATTGTGTTTGATTTCAAATTAATTCCATCCATTTTTTTGAACCGCTTTATCCTTACAAGGATCGCGGGGGGGTGCTGGAGCCTATTCCAGCTGCCTTCGGGTAGTAGGCGGTGGACACCCTGAACCGGTTGCCAGCCAGGGCACACAGAGACGAACTACCATCCGCGCTCACTCTCGCACCTAGGGACAATTTGGAGTGTCCAATCAGCCTGCCATGCATGTCTTTGGAATGTGGGAGTAAACCGCAATACCCGGAGAAAACCCACGCAGGCCCGGGGAGAACATGCAAACTCCACACAGGGAGGTCGGAGCCGGAATTGAACCCGGTACCTCTGCACTGTGAGGTCGACGTGCTAACCACTGGGCCAACGGGCTGGGTAAATGCAAATATGATACGGAAATATAGAAGCTGGTGGAAAAGGTTTAAGGTATATTTCTTCTTTCCTGCTCCAGTCAGACCCACACACACACACACACACACACACACACACACACGCAGGATGCGCACAACACAACAATAAAGCTGCAAGTAGTCCTGTCTGCCCCTCCCCACTTTCTCTTTTCCCTCCCTCACAGCTCATCTGATTGGTGCATAAATCATGCTGACATCAGCTCGACCGCAAGTTGGCCCACTCCTCACACACACACACACACACACACAAACACCTTGACACATAAACACACACACACAGAGGAGGTGAAAGTGGCGGCGTGTTCCGCGGTAATCATGAAGACAGTGGATAACACATCTCTCTTTTATCATTCCCCGTCTTTCCTTGACATTTAAAAAGCCATTAACACCACTGAAATTCACCCTCGTGTACATTTCATAAGGACCAGAGACCCCCTACTCCCCATTCCTTCCCGCAGCCCCCCTAACACACCTTGCTCTCTGCCATGTGCGACTGATCTGGTGATAACACGAGGCCCAAATGACACAGACAGAGAGGTGAATTAGACCTTAATAAGCCCGGTGCTCATGTCTTTTCGTGGATCTATCGCACAGGTGTCAAACTCAAGGCCCGGGGGCTCGATTCGGGCTCACGCGCCATTTAATGTAGACTACTTCACGTTTTCCGCCAAATGTTCCTTTTAACCCTTTCAGGGACAGCGATTACTACGGTGGACAGCTTCTCGTGTTATCGGGTTACAGGGTGCATGAAGGGGTTAATTTGATCCGTCTTGAATTTTCCAATTTTCCATGCTTTGAGCAGCATTTTTGACAAATCCCTTCTTTTACATAAATTGAACAATTATTGGACACTTATGTCGTCACCAACTCACCGTGCTGATTTCATTTCTGTTATATCATTTTTATATGCATTGGTATTGCATTGGGATTGCATTGTTTATTCTGTCGTCATACATTTGATAACAAAAATTAATTGATAGATGACAGACAGACAGACAGACAGACAGACAGACAGACAGACAGACAGACAGACAGACAGATCGATAGATAGATAGAGTTTTGGGTCATGATATTCCTAATCAACATGCACTGCGTCTCTCATGTCAGCCTGATTGACAAATGGGACAGTAAATGGCGGCAGTCCGGCCGTAATCATGCGCTGATTGGGCCATTTATACACGGGCGTACTGTAAACACTAGCGGCATAATAGTATTTACTGCTGAACACACTGTATTAATTTATGGCCCATTATTGTAAAAGCCAGCGTTAGCAATGCGAAGGAACTCTCATTGTATAATCTCCGCGGGCCTGACAGAGACTGGAAACACTGCTAATGTAATGTAATGTCCTCCCATGCAGACGCCTGACACCGGCGGACACGAGCTACTGCTGCCAATGACGTACGACCCAGCGCATTGTTAGTTGCATGCATCGGCTGCACGGTTTGAGCGAGCTAATCGTACAGTGAATCCTCACCATTCTCAGTGTTCGGGGACCAGAAATAGCCCAAAATGTTTATAACCTCCTATACTAATCATCTAAATGAGTTTTCTCTGCGATTTTGAAGGCTTCAATGGCTCATCTGCAAATCTGTCACTAAATATTTTGCAAGGCGCAATTGGTGCATGAGAATCAAACCTGAATTTTAATTGCAACTGCTGACATCGTCTCTAAAATACTGCATTTGCTTTGACACATACAGCACATACCATTGTCAATCATTTTCTTTTGACGACAATTTGATTTCTGATGATATTCAATTTTCCACCCTTAGTATACAAAGAGAATTTGCTGCATTTTTCCTGATAGATATTTTTTCCATCCAGCATTAATCTTGCAAATAAATGTTTATTTTTTTAAAATAAGTGTTTACTCTTGGCAAAAAAAACAATCCTTCAGTCAAAAAATGTACTCTACTGTATCAACATGATCCCTAATAAAATAACATTTTACAGATTTCTTGCATACATTTTTTAAATCTAAGTACCCCCACTTAAGTGGTTGCCGTACATTGATGGACACAAAGTGAACCACAGTGCACTTCCACTTCACAGCTTGCATAACAGCACTGTGGAAAAACAACCCCTCCCCCCCAAAAGAAAAAAAAAGTTGCACACAGGAGGATGATAGACAAAATAGTGCCGGAGCGGAGAAGCAGCGATAAACCCTCACACTCGGGAGCATCTTCACTCTTTGAGCTCATTATGTTCACCAGTGAAGATAAACACGGTTGCATATCAGCGTGGGCGGAAAGTCTAATAACAGAGATGCGGATTAATGCCAAACTTTCCACTGAGCGCGATTGCGGTGGAAAAATAAAGATATGTGAGTTAAGAACACCTTCTATCAGTTTGGCCCGCGGCATTAGAGGAACCGCGCTGGTGCTTCGCCTCGTACGGTATCTCCATCACAGCAGATGAGTGAGAGAGTAAGACTCGCTTTGTTTGGATCCTTTTCATCCTCCGTCTCAATCACTCTGATGTATTTACCCGCAATCCAAACCATGTTTGAAAATGCGGAAGGAAAAAAAGGATGCAGCATTTGACTTCTTCTAATGTATTCAAAGAAAAAGTTTTTTTTTTTAAATATATGCTTGATTTTTATACTCTGGTGACCCCTACTTATGACAACCAAAAGTCAGTCCTCCCCCAAAGCTTGTCTTTGACGTTCAGACTCCCCATGCGCAAACATGGCATCTGTCCTCTACGTTTCCTCCAGGCCCAAAGATTCAAGAAGAATCCTCAAAAAGGTCTCATCCATAATCACCTACCCTGAATTCCCCCAAAAGTGCCTCAGACATGAGTAGAATTACAATAGTGTGCATTGAAGCCTTTCATGCACAAATAATGATAAACTACATCAGGATTTTTTTTTCTCAAGTGTTTTTAGGCATGATAAAAAATGGCAGTGGATGGCAACACACATAAGGGTCCATTCAGGTTTCAATGGTCGTTTATCTCTTCGTGTGATTGGCTTGAGACCAGTTCAGGGTGTACCCCTCCTTTCACTCAAAGACAGCTGGGAAACGCTTCACCACGCTGGTGTGGATAAGCAAGTTGGAGAGTGAATGAATGAATGAATACATTTCCTGCCTGAAAACATTTGATATCATCAATTTCCTTTCCAATGCTGAGTAGAATTCAAGCCGGTGTCAGTGATTCAGATTTAATGCTAATATTCTGTGCAAATAAACTTGTTGTGTTGGGTACATCTAAAAGAAGTGTATTTCAAATCACAGCTTCATTAAAAACAAATAATAATTAATAAACAAATTAAAAATACAAGACGGGTTCATTGATGATGATGATGATCAGCGTCATGATTCAACCACATATCATGTAGACATGCAAGCGCTCAAGGTTTTGGTTATTCTCCGTTGTTTACCTGTTCATTATATATCTATGATCGCAAATGACTGGAATATCAAATGTATTAATATTTTAATGACAGAAACAATTTTAGAACATACAGTTTTAGTATCGCAGGTAAAGATATCGCTTCATCGGAAAAGTAGATTTGTCAGTGCTATTACGATCGACTCTTACGATTATTAACCAGGGATGCTTATGAAAGTGCACTCTTTTTTCTTTTTCTTTCTTTCGATCGTTTTGACCTTTTTATTCATGTTGAAATTTGACCACTCTGGATTGAACAATATTGGAAAGAAAGGGAGCAAATGGGAAGTGTCCTTATCTGCTGGGACACAACCTCACCTGGCCCCATAACATAAAATGTATTACCGTCTGCCACAATTCAGACTGCCGCTTACTATACAACAAAACTGAAAAGCAAAGGCCAACAAGACAGGGGTGCCTTATTCTGACTCATAGAATGGAAATAGATGTGAAAGTGGTTTTGAGGGATAATAATAATAACAATAATATTTTTTTTTTTAAAAGGGAGACTGATATGGAAATGAAGAAGGAAACACACTGATATAACCATAAATGGTGACATAAAAAGGAAGGGTTGAAAAAGCAGGTTCGAGATGGAGAGACACCCAAAGACTTATGGGAAAGCGAGCAAGCGAGAGAGTGTGAGCAAGAGAAGCCAGACAGACGGGATGAGTTATGGAGTAAGAGAGGAGGAGAGTGCTTTCACACATGGAGACAGTCGCCTGATTTAAGGCTAAAAGACGTGAGACAAGCTCTGCTGAGAAAGCTGATGGACCTGAAGAGTGCCGCTGAAAGGACTCGCCTCGGAGCAGGCCTCCCTTGCTTTACTAGTCTGAGAGAGCAAGCGAGCGGCACTCCGTCAAAAGACAACAGTCAGCACCTGTTTATTTGTTGTTAGGATAAGGTCCCAAATTTGGAGTTGTAGTACCATGTTTTGCCACAACATGCTGGGCAGTAGTGAGGTCAACTGGAAGAGATGGAGCGTAATTAAGAGCAAGAAGAAGTGGCAGAGAAGGACCCAAACTAAGCTGCACTAATAGTTGTACATCACACAGAGCATTTTATAAATGATCACAAGCTCTTCTTGCGAGAACGGAAATCTCGTCACGCGAGATTACTTAATGCGAGATCAAAACAACAATGGAGGCTATTCAAACTGCGTTCGTTGCTGGAAAAAAAGGTTTGCCGTAGTTTTTGTTATTTTATTTTTTACTAAAATTTCCTTACGTCCCAAAAATGCACATTATTTGGGACTGTGCGTCTGGCGGGAAAATTATGCGTCTAGGATGCGGGACGCAGAGGTAACGAGATGGCTGGTATAGTACACTGGGCATCCATTGCAGCCTGGTCATCCTGGAAGGGGGATTCTCCCATCTGCAGCCCCTTCTCAAGGTTTCCCATTTTTCCCAAGGTTTTTTTTTTTTTTTTTTTTAATTTAGTTTATCCTTGCCCCCGCCTGGGGGTTAAGATTGGGGGACTCGCACAACTAGTCCGTGTATCATGTAAAACCAAACGCTGGTTGAGATTCTTACAGAGAGTCGTACGCATAATACACGTAAAGGCTTATGGGGTGCAGGGATAAGGAGCATATCATCTTTGTGAACTTCCAACTCATTTGAATGTCCCCACCACTCCCGCTGAGCCATGTTGCGACCTTTATTAGCTAATTAGGATACATAACAAATACAGTTGACAGGGAGGAAAGAGGAGTGGGCACACACACACACACACACACACAGAAACGCACACACACCGCATGACCGCTGACAGTTTAAGGATGGAGGGGGGGAACTGGAGCAGACACAGAGCAGACGGGGGGGAATGAATTGAAAGAAATTTGGTATTCATCAAATAGAAAACGGCAACAGCAACATACCCGTACACTATTGTGTGTGCGTGTGTGCATGTGTCATCTCCTACACATTGGAAACCACAAAACACACGTGCTCCCAATTTCCACATTTGGCAGCAGATATTGAAGCTCATCGTTGTTCTAGATGGCGTTTCTCCTAATCACATACTGAGCTTCTTTTAATCTTTGTGTAGAAGTAAATCTCTCTGTGGCACGCAGCTACTTATAGTCCGCTTCTTGATTCCCCTCCCCCTCAACTCCCACTAAAGACCCATCATAAGACATTGGTGGACCACTCAAGATGGGGACACAGAAATGTGGCCATCAGCAAGACGAATTAGAGCACCTGTATACTGGACTTCCTGCAGCTTCACTTTGTGACTGGAACCCTACAAATTCTGTACCATAGATGCAACAAGACACTAGCCTGTCTTCACTCTCTGCTCACCGTGCATTCCACAACCCACATTCTTCGTTCTCAAAGTCCATACCACTCCAGGTTGGGCTTTTCTTCATTTTTCTATATTTACTATATTCCTAGTACTGCGAAATGGTGACATGATTGTACGTCATTTGTCTATCTGAAGAAATCTGCTAGTTTTCTCAAACAAACAACCTTTTTTACACAAACCGATTCGGGTTCGTTCATCTTTGTAGAATCAGGTGGGGTCAATCTAGGACATAGTGTACAGTATTATACTTGCTGTTATTTCACCAAAAGTGAAATGTTAAGCAGTAGCCAAATGAGGTCACATCTTCATCTGCTGCTACAGTATCTTGTCCTGATCGCATGTATACATCCTTGTGTTGTCGATGTGATGATCTTGCTCCCCCCCCATGTGTCCCTATTTATCTTCGTGTGTGGGCTTTGGTCGCCTTACTTTCAGACTTCTGCCACAGCGCGACGGCTGAGGCGGCAGAGTTTTATCCTCCCAACATTCCAGTAAATACTCAAACAAAACGCGGCGCGCTCCGAACAGCCCCGGGGCCGAAGCAATCAATCACGGGGAAAACAACACCCGCAGCCGGCTGTTTCTGCTCCATAAAACAGCCTTCAAAACAACAGCAGCCATTCAAGTGTCTGCAGTGAAGAATTAACACTTACTCTGTGTACTTCCTCGCCGTCCTCCCTTTCAGATCCCAAAAAAAAAACTGTCACAAATCCCTAGGCGAGATCTGTAAATAGTATTTGTGACTGTATGTCTGCTTTACGGTCGTATCATTTACCCAGCGGGCTCTCGGCGCAACCAGTTGAGTGTTCCTCAAGAAACATGGCGGATAAAAGACAATAAATCTGTAACAAGGCAACAAACCGGGACCCGGGCTTGAATTCGGTAATGCAATAGAAAGTCGGTGAGAATGTTTTCTTTACTTACAGGCTATAGGATGGAGGATAATGTCGTATAAATATTTGATGCTTTCCAAGCAGGTTCTTATAGGGCTGAGAGAGTGCAGCATTACGCTTGCTGTTCAAGTTGAACCCGATGTTGTGACACACGTGAATCAACACACACAAGTGTACTCAGGTAGTATAGATTGCAATGTTTCCATTCTGCTTAGCGTTGCTCGGCTTTCCAACCTTGACAAAATGATCAAACTTTCCAAAACTGGGCTCAGAACCTCTGCAATGGCCTACCCACTGAAATGAGAGCGCCACCCTATTAAGAAATCTGAATTCTTGATTTAAAAGTAAACTTTACCTTCTCACATTTGGCTCAAAAACAGCAAGTATTTTGGCCTGTTTTATTGCCGCTTCTCCTCGCGTGAATCATCATAACGACTGATAGATGTTGTGGACTCTGCGTCCATTGCAGCTTTGTAATGCTGGAAAGGGGACCCGTCCGTCTGTGATTTCCTTCTCAAGGTTTCACATCCCAAAGTGGTTTTTTGGGTGTTTTTCCTTGCCTGGATGGGCGGGTCTGGCGTGGGTGTGAGGTCGTGGTCTAGAGCCAGGGATAACATTGGTCTTTGTGACCTGTGGGACTGAGGCTCTCTGAGACTTTGATTCAGGGCTTCAATCTAAAAAGTAATTCATAAATGATTTTGGCTCTGTAAGATCATCCTGGGCGACGACCATGTGCTGTAGGACGCTCCCCAAACAGCTCGGCAAATAGTCAGAGCTAACATTCATACATGTTAAATCTGTTCGATAATCACGATGGCAAATCATCTTAGATGTGATGAACAGAGTCAGGCTGAGCCACGGACCCCATGATCGTGACGTGAACACGAACCATAGCCAATTAAGCGGCTACACACATACTGATCATCAGGCCAAATTTGATTGGATGGATGGATGGATGGATGGATTATCCTATGGTGTGGGGTAGGTTCGGAGTGATCTCTCTCTCTCTAAACAACTTGGCTTGGCAATCATAAATGTTAAACCTGTTCCATATTTACGATAGCAAATAATTTTGGGTGCAGTCAGTCCTGAATTGGGCTGCAGTTTATGACTCCATAATTACGACTGTGTGTTCGGAATCAGCACGTTTGCACCCAGCGTGACGCAAGACATTCTGTACCGTGCAAGGGCAGTTACAAATGCCAACACATATCCACCAGACACACCACACACGCATACCACACACACTTAAAAAGACATTTCTCTTAAGCCAGCAAGAGCAAAATGTCAAGCGGCGAGTTATCTTACAGAGCGATCAAGCCCAATGTGCGCACACAAAGTGAGTGTTTCTTTTTTTCTTTCACAGAGCTCTTACATGCAGATGGCAGCTGATGTATGAGATTAACCTTTGCTATTCTAACCCAGAGCCGCACACACATCCACGCATTGCATACATTACTTGGATCATCTGTCATTTTTCTTCCCTCTCAGTCAAAATGTGTTTTGTCAGAATACCATGCCAAATGCTGGCAATTAGGAAAAAAAGAGATGTTTCCGGATCTTGAGGATAAAGAACCCATTTACACCAATAAAGCCTTTTGACTCATTGACAATAAAGGGGACATACTGAGAATGTAGAGTGAAAACACGTCCGTGGAGTGCCTTCCCACAAATCAAGTCACTGCAGCTCTTTTAGACTCCGGCCCGAACAAGTCGGCACCTCATAGCTTTGGCTGCTTTAAAGCGCGTCGGGATGGTGGCAGAAAAGCGCCGCGCCAACACGATTCCAGACCCTGGAAGCCTGAAGTGGATACGCTTTTTATATTTTTTTAAACACGTAGTTAAGTGGAGGCATGGGAAAATGCCAGATGACAGAGCATCATTTTTTCTAGCTTGTAAGGGTGGTATTTGATTGACAGCTGAGCAGGGGATGATCTCAGCGCAGTCATTGGACACGCCTATAGCATTTGAGACAGAATGGTTTGATATTCGAGGACTTAGAAGCCTATATTCAGCCAAATTTGGCTGTTGGTTGTTATCAACACTCTTCTATGTGGTGTGTCAGATTTATTTTCACTTTATACGGACATTAAGAACCACTTACAGGATTATCTTTTCAAACTTAACAACGATCCTCCACTCAGAACCAAAAATCTTCTCAACTTTGAAATCTTGTGGACCGAGTTGTCGCTTCACTTTCAACGGAGCCAAAGTCTCCCCCCAAAAAAATTGTCACGACCACTTTTGGTTGAGTACGACATCAAACAAGCGGTCGGTGAGGAGCGAGCCGAATGAGAGCGAAGCGAGCCGAATGAGAGCGACCGCTGCGGTCTCCGGAGGTCAGGCCGTGTATGACTCTCAAACACAGCAAACAAGCACAAGAAGCACCGGGGAGCGCAACAATCTGTGCTAGCGCATTGTTCAATATCTGCTGAAGAAAACAGCTCAGTCGCTTGTATGCACACACACACACACACACACACACACACACACACACACACACACACACACACATTCACGATCAGTCATTACTGTTCATATCTGGGGGGGAGATAGAGAGAGAGAGAGAGAGAGAGAATGGAGCTTGTTCCTTATTGTCCCCTTAGTGGTGGTGTGGGGGTGTGTGTTAGGGCTTGATTGTTACTGGTTTACATAAGGGTATTAAACTCTAGCATAGCCCTATCTATCTGAGCCAGGCAGATATATTTGTGTTGTGGCTCCTTTATGCATTTGTTATTTCCAAAGAGGATTGGGTTTGCACCAGTGGAATAGAGGATAGATAGCCTGCTGATATTACCCACTTCCTCTTCCCTACACTTCCTGCTTTCTGCCACCCTAAAAAACAAACTCTTGTGTGTGTGTGAAAAGTATCTGATTATATTTGTGCGTGCGCGCGTTGTTGATGTCGCTGTGTATGGCCTCCGAAAACAAAAGCGAGCGAATTAATTAAAGAGAAGTGCACTTTGCCGCCATTGTCCTCTCAGAGTAGTCAACGGAACAACATTCCGTTAATATTACAGCTAATAATAGCCCCTGTTTTCAATCGGCCCGGCGCTAAAAATGGGTTTAAGTATTAGCTAAGCATTGTGCCGACCATTTGGGAAGAGCAACGTAATTTTGTACAGAAGAAAATATAATGTCAGTAATTAAATGTGCTTACTTTTACTATGCTACAATTGCGTTCAGTTTGACACAACTGGAAGTTGTCTACATGTTAATGAATTGACAATTATACTATGTGCCAATCTGTACGCTGCTTTGGGTGGACTTTTCTTTCACTGGTGAGACGCACGGTCCACATGGCAGAAACGGAAAGGACTCGCTGGAATCCATATAGGAGACCGGTGTGTCCAAAGTACATTTAGTTGGCTGCTGCGAAGTGAGCTCTTGGAGACCGCCTTCGACCCCGATCGTTCGTCGCAAAATATTTTCACATTTAAAAGTTAGTGATTTGGTCAACATCAGTAAAATCTGTCATTTTTTTGCAGAGGGTAAAGAAAATATGCCTGTGACTATCGTGATCTTATCTGTCTACACATTCACCGTTTGCGTTCAAATATTCTAAAAGATTATAACACTGCGACTATTAGTGCGATTCATTAGCCCATCTATGGTGTTTTGCATTGTGTGTTAGCATAAAATTGGCGAAAGGCAAAGTTGTGTAGTTGTTTTATATACATGATGTGTAACTTTGTTTTATGTTTAGTTTGACGTATAAGATGATGCTTATGTCACACATATTTGCTCGCACGTCAAAGCAAATAATAAGTCCATTGATGGCTCGTATCTTCAAAAACTCTGAAGTCAGGTCACAACCGTCCCAAAGCACAACTGCATTGTAAACGCCTCCCAGTATGATCTGCTGCAAACTAATATTAATACCTGCCTGCTTGTGTGAAAACAGCATTATTATCCGTGTCAAAGTCGAAATGTTGGATCCAGTGGGCATAATGCTTTGGCCAGTGAGAGTCCAACAGTATCCCTCTGTGCGCTTTGGAGTTTCAAATCAAAGCTGAGTCAATACTTTCATGCATCCCTCCTGACTGCTTGTGTCACTCGTGCAAAAGGAACTTCAACACAAAAAGGGGGGAAGAGTCGCGCCGCTAATACAGAGGATGATCTAAGTCCCTGTCTGACACACACACACACACACACACACACACACACACACACACACACACACACACACACACACACACATGCATGAGGAAAAGCTTCCTCCGTGTGAATGGTAATGAGCTAAATTGTCTTTTCTCGCCGCCAGTCCAGTCATGGCCACTGCCCCGGCTAAATCAATAGCATCATCCATAACCTTTATTGTGGGATGAAACACGGCATAAATCAACACAAAGCTTTTCACACATCCGCTTCAAAATTGCATGCGGCACTCTCCTGGGGGCATGACGCCGCTTCCTCTGCGGTACGTGCTCCGACGGCACCTGTCACCCTGTTCATGTTTGCTTGCAGTTTATTTGTGTGCCACGGGGGTCATTTTCATGGCAAAGGGCTTTTTGATTCATGTTTGCAGGAATAAATTCACATCTGTTATGCTCTTTATCAAAGAGTTTTGTCAATATTGTGTTCTCCAACTCTACCATTTAAGTATTTTTAAGCATTTTAGGGGGTGTTTTTCCAGTATAGAATTTTAGGTTAATTTTAAGATTAAAGTGTCTATTATATGAGTGCAAATTTGACTACTGTATATGTGACTGGCAAACAACTGAAAACCAATCCTGGGTGTACAGTGCTTCTCATTTAGGTAGCGCCACAGAAGAGGGAAGGACTGATGGGCGTTGGGTAGGAATTTGTAATTTGTTGAAAAAGTTTGTGAAAGCCCAATTTAGAGTTTTAAGTGAAATTATCCACACAAAAAACGTGTGCAACTGGGCGTGTGTCTGTTTTTAAGTGTGAGTAATGAGATTCGCAGGAGAAAGCCTAGCCAAATCCTCTCATCAGTCTTTTTGCCTTCAATATCCAATCAGCGGGCTAATTCGATACCCAATCACAGAGCAAACACTGCAGAGAAGGGGTGACCAATGAGAGATGAGTGGATGGATCTTGTGGAGCTACTCTAAAAGAAAGTACGTATTAATTCTATTACCTAAAACGGACCGCATACATAACAGTTTTTAACATCTGAACCGAATTTTTAAATGTGGGAAATCCCAAATCAGTATGTGCGCTCTTATCGTCTGTGCTGTACTCGAGATGACCAACAGAGCACAATACACATGTCTGATGTCATACCAACAATGACCTGTGAGAGGCATCGTGGTGTAAAGAAAAGTATTACCATAGTAGAAGAAGAAAGAAAAGAAGCTTACATGATATCTTTTCTGGGAACTGCAATGTTGTTACATTCTTTTTTTTGCCGATCTTTATTGAGGTGAATGACATGAGAGAGACTTTACGTGAACACCTAACACAACCAGTTGCTCTTCTATCTGTGCCCGATAATAGAAGGAACTTCCTGACTGGCTATCAATCCATTTTATATCACAGGGTCTGTGGCTAAACCAAACTTGGTGTTGACCCCACACATTAGCATTTAGAATTGTAAATACTAAACAGATTTAATATTTACTATTGCCTCCCGCGATTATTTTATGAGCAGATTGTGGAGGGGGGAGGAAATCCCTCCTAACACATGCCACAACACAGGACAGCCATCCATCCATTATCCAAACCGCTTTATCCTCACAAGGGTCGCAGGGGGTGCTGGAGCCTATCCCAGCCATCTTTGGGCAGTAGGCTGGGGGCACCCTGAACCGGTTGCCAATTAATCAAGGGCACACACAGATGACCAACCATCCGCACTCACACTCACACCTAGGGACAATTTAGAGTGTTCAATTAGCCTGCCATGCATGTTTTTGGAATGTGGGAGGAAACCGGAGTACCCGGAGAAAACCCACGCAGGCCCGAGGAAAACATGACATTGTTTTCCAAGCAGACTGGAGAGGACCCACAAGATAATCTTAAAGAAAGCCACCAATTTGCTGAAATTAATCACAAGGGGAGGGAAAGTGCTCAAATTTGGACCATGTGTAGCAAATTTGTGATCGTAACTATTGAACAGATTTAACATACCAGATTGGTTATCAGCGCCTTAGACCACACGATAATCGTTTAGAGATAGTTGAGAATCGGGCCATTGTTGACTTTCATTGGAGCGAAGAGAAATCCTCATATATGGGGTGATTGTTTTTATGTGTGTACCCCACTTAAGCATTTACTGTTTTAAATAGTAAACAGCTTTAACATGTACAATTGTTGGCCCTGAATTTTCCAAGCGGATGGGGGTGGGGGTATAGGGGAAATCAATTTTAACACGCCCCACACTACAGGATCATCACTCAGGAAAATCTATAAGAGACAGTCGACCATCCTGTCTTTTTTGATTGCAAGGCAGGGAAAATGTTCAAATCTGGCCCGGTTACCTCTATAATTGCAGCCCGTTTAACAATCCCAGTGTGGTTTGGCGCTGACATTTAACAAAGTGTCTCACTTGTCTCGCCCTCATCTCTCCTTCGAGAACGACCCCCACCACCACCTCAGCCGCTACCCCCCCCCCCTGCCCCCCATCACTACCCAAGCCCAAAGCTTGACATGCACTGAATAGACTGTCACAGGTGTTATATAGTGTCTCCATAAAGGCCGCCATCAAACTGTTACTACCTCTTCAGGCTCGGTCCACTGCACCAACATCACAAACAAATCTCAGCGCCGCATTTTAAAGTGTGCGCACACGTGATGGAGTGCGCGCACGCGACTGTGGTTAACCCCCCTGATATCAGCGTACACGCCGGGTTACCTTGTGTGTGTCCCGCTCGGCTGCACTCACCTCCCCTTTCTTCCCTGCTTGCTCAAAGCCTTATCGGAAGTTTGGGTTTAAAAATCAATGGTATTTGGTTGCACTTGACTGTAAAATAATATATTTTAAAGCAAGAGTATGTGAAGAAGAAATCTTAAGAAAGCAGTGATTCTCAAAGTGTGGCGTGATATGTCTTGTGGTGACCAAAAGTACAGTATAAGTGCATGAATAAGTACCGTTCAGTTGTATTTTACTTTTAATTTCAACATATTTGCATTTGCTCCTTGTGTTTTTATTACATGTTTATGTGTAACAGATTTTAATTGACTCATTCTACAGCTTTTTTTGTGTTTAATGTACTATATTTTGAAGTGTGTGTGCATAATGTTACTGTGTCTTACAATAAAATATAATTTATTTAGGAATAAAATCACTTCTGTCTGTGTATGTAGCAATGACAAACATTTTTCTGTGTAAAAACATATTTTAAAGCCACTCAACGAAATAATTGATCTAATGGTAATGACTTACGGTGATGGTGCAGTTTAAAAAGCATCTCTTTCAATCATCTTTTTAGCTGTATCTAAACGTAGTGGACCAGGCGCGACACCCCTCACAGCTTCATCTTAATCTGGATCACATCCAAAATAAAACAAATCCAATCTCAGTTCTAAGAACCACAGTCGGATCTGGGAAGCGAAAACAGTCATTCCTGACTTGCGCTTCGAGAGCAGAGGAAACGATTTGACGTTTGATTTGATGTTTCCCCATCATCGAGACATTTGAAAGAGGCACTTTAAGGGTGAACAAAGCAGATCTTGACCTGCTGCCTGAAAGAGGGCCCCTCACGTATCGGAATGACAATCGATTTGCCCGTTATTTCCTGCTTCCTGTGCACTAATTGAAATAAAGTGTTTCCACCTGCATCATCTATCAATAGTGCAGATGCGCGCTGCATATAGTGCCGCTGGCGTCGGCGGCAGTGCGGCGAGCAGCACACAATGTTTGGAGTTCATGAAGTTGATTCCGATAAAAAACGGATCGTAAGAAGTCTATCACCACCACCGACAAAGATTTGTCCGTTTTTCTATAGATAGGTATGCAAGAGGGTCTCGCCCAGCTTGTTTGTGAAATTTAGTTTGTAAACCACAGTAATTACTAATAGATGATGGCAGCGTCACGTCACTTTGGATTTGAGATCAGCACAGCTTTTGAGTCGAAGTTAAAGATTAGGAGGTGAATCTCAATTTGTTCATTCATTCATTAGGGCATGCGTGTCGCCTGATTTACAATAATTTAGTCTTGGCGGAGGTCCACACCCTACTGAGTGCCACTGTAGTTGACATTTGAAGTTGTTAACACCATTTTTGATGCTCTCAGTCAGTGTAGGTAGCGTTTCATACTTTGCCCACTCCTAATTTAGCTGATTATTGAACTGAAGTCTCACCGTAAATCAAGCGGGATGATGCTTTGACCAGAATATTTCACAGGCACTCCTTGCCTCTTTGGTTTCCTTATGAAGAATCTTCATATTACCTTCGCTGCGACAGTTTGCTACAAATCTCATTGAAGGATTAAAACAAACAGGCTTAGCGCTGGAGATGTGGAAGTGGAAGACAAACTCACATACATGCACGCACCTGCTGTTATCATGGCTGTTGTTGCGCACGCATTGCGTTTAATTAATTTGTTTTGATACTCAAGACAAATCCTTTTCAGAAGCTGCTGTGGTAATTAAACAATTACGCTACATTTAATAACCACACGGAGATAATGAAACAATTAGAGAGAAACAAGCTGTTTACAGACTGAAGCGGCGCTTTGAACTGGCGAGCATGTTTTTAATTGTCTTTCAGCGGCTTTCCGACTTCAATGAGCAGGCTCATCGGCAGAAAACTCATCACCACTTGCAAGTCAAACACCCTTCAAAGGAGAATCACAAACCTATGAATTATTACTTGGGGAATGGGGGGGGAATACGAAAATAAGTGTTGGGCGATGCTAAGATTCTGTAACACAAACATTCTCATGTGCCTTTTTCACCCCCATTTTTTCGCTCTGTGCTGGTGTTATCACAGGGGCCAATTAGCAGGCCTTGGCTTTCTGCTCAGGCATGTGCCAGGGGACCTATAGGGGGCCTGCAGGGCTGCAAGAGGCCTCAGGGAAGCAGGAGAATTATCACACTTTTCATCTCTCCGTCTCTAGCGCATCCTCCCTCTGCTCTCATTTTCTCCGTCTTCACACAAAGGACCGTCTTAAATTGTGCGTGGCAAATCGCACAGGTAAGGCGGCAAATAGGCCAACAAATGTACCATGGGTATCAAAAGTCTACACACCCTTGTTCAAAAGCCAGTCTTCTTTGTGATACATACAAATAGCAGCAAAACCAGTCACTTCAAAATCTTTTTTACACCATGAAGGTGACTTATAACCTGTAGAACAATGTCATCCATCCATTTTCTGATCCATGTATTCTCACAAGGGTGCTGGAGCTCATCCCAGCTGTCGTGGGGCAGTAGACTCGGTACACCCGGAACCGGTCGGCAGCCAATCACAGGGCACACGTAGACGAACAACCATCCACGCTCACATTCACACCTCGGGACAATTTAGATTCCATTGACCTGCCATGCATGTTTTTGGAATGTAGGAGGAAACTGGAGTACCCGGAGAAAACCCACGCAGGCACTTGGAGAACATGCAAACACTATACAAGGAGGCCGGGGCTGGAATTGAACCCTGCACCTCTGCACTGTATATTTATAGTTAGCCAGAACAGGTCACAGTAGGTGAGGAAGACAAACACAGCAACTTCGACAAGCTGGTCAGTTACACTTCACGTGAAGTATCCTCTTGAAAAAGTGCACGTTGACGAAATGGGACGTCATCCACGCCTGTGCACGAAAATACACCACCCAAAGAGGTGTGTGTACATCGGTTTGCATGACGTGGGCAGCGGCGAGTGGAGGCAGCAGATAAGATAAGTGCTCTTTATTTCTGACAAAGTCGTTTAGTCGTGGACCAAAAGAAGCAGGAGGAGAGAGTTATAGTTATGGAGCTGTCGGAGCTTTGTTGAATGAAATGTCGGGAGGAAAAACAAAGGTGGAGAGAGAAAAGAAAGAGGATACGTGACCTTCAAGTGGGTGTAATGCAAAGATTAGACAGAGAGGAGGACTACATTCAAAACAAATCAAACAACAGAAAACAGAACCGATGTATGAGTAGGAAAATTAGGATGGAAAAAAATAACGTCACTCATCGTCTGTACAAGGTTCTGCCGACTGCTGTCAGGCTATTGAATAGACAGGCCTGAAAACCTGGACTCACCCCCACTCACACATGTATTTATTTATATTCTTCTTCTACTTCTCTCTTTCATAATTGTGCTGCTGTAAATGGGGAATTTCTCCATTGTGAGACAAATCAAGGTTTTATTATCTTATCTTTCTTATCCTCACACTAAAATAAAACATTGTGTGAGGTTCAAATGATTGCCGAAGACATGTAATGAGTGCAAAGGAATATATTTTTCAAACAAATGGTGATATTAAACTCGTGTTAATTCCCTTTTTAAGACTGTTCAAGATTTTTCTTTCAATTTTCCTCGAACCTCCATCATGTGTTAGCACTAACTTGCACAATATACTTTACTATGCACGCACTCCACTTGAAAAGCAGTGCCTTACATCATATATTTGCCTGCATTGAGGTATCAAAGTCATTTCTGCCACCGCCTCCTCTCTCTTCTCCACATGAAGAAAAGTATTTATTTTCATTTATGAAAACCTTTTACCCCTGAGAGTGAAAAATGCCTCGTCTGCAATAATACGTGCATGTGTGTGTGTGTGTGTGTGTGTGTGTGTGTGTCAAGGGGATGCAGTGCAACGCTGGGGGTTATTATGAAGAGACTGAGATGCGACAGGAGATTCCCCCTAATTTGGGAATTGCGTTTCTCATCTATTTAAATAAACTCTGTGGCACCTCACTAAAAATACGGGGGTACGACACGGGGAATCAACGGGAGTCACAGACCAAGAGAAAAAAAAAACACAACAAAACTGCAGAGGCCAGCAAATCCAAGCACACAAACAAACACATACTCACAAAGGGATATGTAGTAATTAAATTGCAATGATCGCCCTATTTTAGCTTTCACTTTGAAGATGAAAAAATAGCACAAGGGAAAAGAGAGAGCTAATAGAACATGAAAAGATCACATAATTATTCAAAGGAGAGTGGTTACTGCAGCGCAGGAATGCAAGACAAACAAATGGGAAGAAGGAAAAAGAAAAACGCAGCAATGGGTTAATTGCAAATCAACTTTGATTTGACAAGCTCTCGTCGCTTTGCCGGTGACCCGTGCTGTGATAAACCGATCACAAGCCGTCACGTTGGCCTCTGACCTGACGACCTTTGACCTTCTCACTGACTAGAGGAACAGAACCTGTACTTGACCTATGGCCAATATATCACTAATAAGCCGATTCCCCACCCTTACAGGAGCAGTGCCTATGTCAATAAGGGCGTGCGTGCGGGCGCGGGCGTGTAGCGGTGATGTGAGTAGTGTCGGCAGTGCGATGCTGCAGATGTTAAGACCAGATGGTTCAGATGCTAATATTGTCCTGCTTTTTCTGGTGCTTCCACGTATTACTAATTCTCTTTTAAATTAGGTAGAATGGCAGTACTGAGGTACGAACAGGCCGACCCTAAATAGAGGGCAAATTAACATTTTCCACAAAAAATGTAGGTTGGATCTCCTGTCCTAAAAAAATACATTAATTACTTAATTTAAAAAAATATATATATTTTTTAGTATCCAAAAATAATAGGTCAATATGTGAATCTGCGGGCGCTGAACTGCAAGCATGCAGGGGTCCACTCTGGTGCATTTTTCTCGACTGACTATCACATAGGTGCACATCCATTTTTCCTTCACGATCTAAAGTGGTTTCTGTGTGTCTTAATAAGGCAGTCGAAATCCAAAAGCGGCTGTGACTTTTTACGAAACAGTGGGGCAGAGTGTGCTGCGTTGGTCATTTCGGGTGCAGTGTTCCCCACTATATTGCAGTTCATCGTGCATGCCGACACTATGTTTCTCTTTTTTTTTTTCAAGTGACCATTTATTTTGTTGATTTATGACGTACTGCAGTGGAACCTCTGTATTCGACATTAATCCATTCCAGAATGTCCGACTAAAACCGAATTGTACAAAATCCAAAGCAATATTCCCCATAGGAAATCATGTGTAGCCAATTAATCCATTCCAGACAGCGGAGTTTGCCTTTAAGATGTTAAAAGTTGCTTTGCATGTACCTCGTTTAATTTGTCAACATTAGATCCCCACTGTGCTGACTGTTGCAGGTGGAAACTTCTCAATGGTTTCCTGTGAGCAGGTGAAACAAAACACTGCCGTCTCGCTCTCTCTCTACCTGTCTTCTTCCTTGGTCATTAAAAGGCTGCACTGATTCACCCCCGCACCCCCCACCACCCTTGTCATGAATCTTTAATCAGCCTTTTTCAAGTGAGTGGGCAGTCTCAGTGGGGCACTGACCTGCAGCAGGGCTGCTGAGACGCACTTTCGGATGTAACTTATACCATCACAGCACTGTGAGCCTCAGCGCCAAATGCCGAAATAAAAAGGGATGGAGCAACATCTCTGACGACGTGCTGACAAAAAATAAAGGATAGTGCAATTAAACTCCTCCACATGCCGAGCCGCGACTGTGTTTACTCTCCTGTTTATGGTCGGAGGAGATCCATCAGCCAAGTGTCTCACTGTATTTTAATACGTTTGCAGGTGCATACATGCACAAGTAGTCATGTCACAATGGCAGTAAAGCACAGCAACTACCCGCATCCTTCTCTTTGTGCATCTGCCTCCACACGCTGGCCCCCCGCACACACAATAACGCCGTGGCTTCGAGTAAATGAACAAATAAAATATCTGTGAAGGACTACAAGCTGTTCATTAATCTTTCCCTTCCTTGGTATCACACACCTCGCTCGTTTCCTCCATCCTCCTCCTCCTCTTCCTGTAAATGAGTGATTTATCAGCCTTAATTGCCACTCGGCAGTAGTTCACGTGGTCACGTGACTGCCAAACGACAGCGTGTGATAAATACGGGCAGAAAATTAAAAGCGAAGACTGCTGCACTGCCAGCATCACATCTGGAGGGCACGGGTACGTTTGGGATGTGGAAGAGTGAGAGAAATCCATTTCATGGATACAAAAGCAGAGATGATGATGTCAATTTATGTGTCATAATGGCAAGTGAATCAAAAATATTGTTTGCACAGCTCCTACAATCTGGATCTTATTTTAGACACCACACCACACTTAAAATGTCATGTATAACGTATGCAAAATGTGTATGTCAACATAAAGCAGCTAAGAAACCCCAAGACAAAAACTTCCAAAGTTAAAATCAAATCCAACTGAATCACAAACATTATATTGGAATGATTGAACGGCCCCCTCTCATGGTATGCCAAAATATCATAACCTACAGTTCAGTTGTATTTAACTTTTTTCGGGACAGTATATTTGTGTTTACTCTTTGAGAACTGCTTTTAACCTTCCATCCATCCATTTTCCGAACCGCTTGATCCTCACTAGGGTCGCGGGGGGTGCTGGAGCCTATCCCAGCCATCTTCGGGCAGTAGGCGGGGGACACCCTGAATCGGTTGCCAGCCAATCGCAGGGCACACAGAGACGAACAACCATCCACGCTCACATTCACACCTAGGGACAATTTAGAGTGTTCAATCAGCCTGCCATGCATGTTTTTGGAATGTGGGAGGAAACCGGAGTGCCCGGAGAAAACCCACGCAAGCCCGGGGAGAACATGCAAACTCCACACAGGGAGGCCGGAGCTGGAATTGAACCCGGTACCTCTGCACTGTGAAGTCGACGTGCTAACCACTGGACTACCGGGCCGCCCGCTTTTAACCTTATTGAGGTCATTTTATTCTTCAAATTTCAGCCACAATAGAGTTTAATTGAATAATTATTTTTACATTAACCTTTTTCATCCATAGTTGGATTCAAGTTTTAAGTCATTGGACTGCATTTAATCTTTTAGAACTCTTGCAGTTGTTTAAACTTTTTTCAAATTAAATCCAGTACAGTACATTTGTTATGTACACTTCTCAAGGCTGTACACCACATTTGCAATGACTCAATCTTGCAGAAGTGTTTCTTTTCAACTATTTCTTTTCCATTTTTCTATATTTGAGCAGTTTTAACATTTAAACTGTGCATAGTGTCACAGCAACTTATAATATCATCAAATATAGTTTTTAAGAATGAAACCTCTCTCTCATTTCTGATCTGTATTTTAACGCTTTCAGGGACAGCGGTTACTACAGTGGACAGTCGATCATGTTTTCAGGTTACAGGTTATCATTATTGGTGCATGAAAGAGTTATTGTTAATGCTGGTGGTGGTATTTGGAGAGCTAAGTATTTTTTTTTTTTTACATGGGTCTTGCATGTTGTAAAAATAACCAATGCCCTAATAAAACAATTTGCAATTACAGAACTAAAGTGGCTTACTGTTGCATAGATCTTACTTGGCGATATATCCATCCATTTTCTACAAGGGTCACAGGCGCAGTGGAGCCTGTCCCAGCTGAATTCAGATAGTAGGAGGCGTACACCCTCAAGCCGTTGCCAGCATATCACAGGGTGCACATAAACAACTACTCACACTCACAATCACACCTAAGGACAATTTTGAGTGTTCGATCTAACCAACCAAGCATATTTTTGGAATGTGGGAGGAAACTGGAGTACCTGGAGAAAACCCACACAGGAGCGGGAAGAACATGCAAACGCCACACAGGAAGGTGTGACCGGAATCGAACCCACGACCTCTGCACTCTGAGGAAGATGGGCTAACCAGTCTACCATCGTGGGGCCCTGCTTGGCTATACAGTCTAAGAGGAGAAAACTATTAGAAGCATTTCTCAGTATGATTCAATGCCATTCTGCACCAGTGCACCCCAAAAATCACATTGCTTTCTGTATTGGATCTCATTAGAGTGTGACCTAATGCATTGGCCGTTGAGCGTAGGTTACGACTGAATAAAGGAGCGTGTGTACAAGCAGGTCGGAGCAAAGTGATTCCAGTCCTTGTGCGCCCCCACTTCTTTATTTATTTGTCGGTATTAGCTCGCTACTTTTCCCTGCCACTTAAAATTAATGTCATCCGGCGGAAAATAGAGGCCGAAAGCTAAAATTCAGCACTTTCCCAGCAGCCCGGTTATTTATCAAGCTAACAAGGAAGAGATGCATCCCGTTTCGGCCCGGGCTCGGGAAATATGTGCCATTAAAGCTCATTGACGGTGCTTCCAAGTTGGAGGGAGTCGGGGACGGCCACCGCAAGATGGTTAAGACGAGACGTGAGAGGAAACGCGCACATCGTGTCCACCCAAAGGCGTCGCCGTGATACATAATCTGCATGTGTGTGTATGAGAAGTGTTGCTGCTGACGGCTATAAAAATAGGATCCTTTAGGGCCTACACAAGACACAGTTTGGCGCCTTGAATAAATCATGTCGCCAGAGTGATCTTAGCGCTCATTTTCTGCTGCGGAAACAAGTCCTGAGGACTGTTATCATTGTCCCGTGTTAACATCTCTGCAGTATGGGGCCAATTGAATTCAATTAGACACAGTCGTGGCAAAAGTGCTCACAGTATACAACAAGTGTTTTTTTGACTAACAAAATCCTCTCGCTGAATGCAAAACACCATAAACAGACTAATGAAACCAGCATTGATATTGCAATAATTGTAAACCTTTTCATTAAATACTTCAACACAATCAGTAGCAACACGAGCAGGCATACGTTCTTTATCCTCTACAACTAAAGTTACTGCAGTATAGAAGCAGTGCTTGTCTACTGTGTTTCATTATCAATTCTGCGTGTAGTATGTCTCCATGTGTTTTATTGCTCCCTGGTGGCCAAGATGCACACTCCAGAATGAGCGGCACAATGCCTATTGAATTATCATGAGGCGCCAACTTTTTAATTCTTTACATTCAATTTTATTATAGTACTATTTTATAGTGTTGAGTGTTTTTTTATTTTTTTGTTAAAAGCACATCACAAAATGTTTGTGTTTTCTGGGCCAGTGGTACAGATTAATTGCATGTCCATTCATTTCAATGGGAAAAGATGATTTGAGAAGGTTACGCATAAGAATGTGAGAGGATGATTAAGGAATGAACTAAAAAAAAAAAAAAATCAATTCAACTTAAGTTGAGTAACGGGAGCCGCTGCGGTGACGCAAGGGGAACAAAGTGTGTGTTTGCCGTGTGAGAAGGAGCAGGAGGACGCTGCAGGCGGGAGGAAGGCTGCAGGCTGAAAGCCGCAAGCCATACGTGAAGAAAACATGAAATCGCACCGCTTTCCTCACTCAACCACGCTGCCAGCACCCAGTCGCAACCCGAGGACAGCAGTTGCTCAGAGGCACGCATACACACATAACATCTTTACAACTAATCACATTTGAATAAAACAACACAATCGGGGCAAACAAGTGAAAACCTCAGGGAGATGATTGTATATTAACATAAGTTGAAAAGAGGAGCTGATGTTTGGAGGTGGGGCTCCAGGGCGCAGCTTTGAGATGTAGCAGAAAGTAACAGAAGAAGAAAAAGAAACCCACTTAAAAAAATGATTAAAATCTATACACACAGTTGTTCTGTGTTTGTCGTGTGTATCTTTAAAACTGCTGATGGTTAAATAAATGCCCTCTTTTATGTCGAACGCGAACAAGCACTCAAGTCAGAACAGGCGTACAGACGAGTAACTTGTGGATGCATTCGTTTTACGAAGCGCTCATTGTATTGGGTTCAGTAGCACATTGTAATGATCACTTTTGGTACTTCAGCAATGTGTTTTCACGTTCGTCACGGGTCGGTTGAAATGATGGCCTCATGTTCTGTACTGAAAAATAGTCAATGCTTGAACGTGATTAAAATGTGGTAAGCGGACGTGCAGCATGATGTTCTATTGACATAACTTTGACATGTTCTAATGACAGTTGTCCTAAGGCTCAGCTGATATGGCGTTCTACTGATGTGACGTTCTCATGTTTGAATGATTCTACGTGTTCTAATGACATGATGTCATGTTCTAATTATGTGATTTTCTCATGTTCCTATACAATGACATGATCTTCTCAGAACTGAACTGCAGCTGCATAAATGAGAGCGTGAAAAAGGGAAACAAACAACTTGCAGGTGGTGGGACGCAAACGAGACGGAGTTCTTGGAGGTGTGGCATTGCTGCGAAACCTCCTGTAACGTGCCCCCGTCTGTGACCTCACAGCCCCTGTCAGAGGGAAAGTGCTGAAGCAGGCACGGGTCCTCCCGCACTAGCTCGCTATCCTGCGTTTCGTCCCTGACTGCTGCCCTGACCGTGTTGTCACATGCAAAACGTGTAGAAGTGTTCGCGCACACTGAATGATGAGCCGTACACTCATGATAGCCGCTTGTTTCTCAAAAGAACACAATAGCCCCTTGCAGATGGCTCCTCATAGCTGTCTTTTTCTCTGTGCAGCAGTTCTGTGTAAAAGCTACCAATACGGAATGCAAGGATCGAAGTTGACAATTTTCCAGCGTCTGCCTCTTGTCCCCACTTTGGTAAGTTCTGTCCGAAAGGCACAGGTGAATAAAAAGCAGCACTACTGTTCACATGTCTGATGTGCCGTTTTTCTGGAAACTTTGTCTGAAAGGGGTTACGGTGCTTGGATGTTTGTCTACATATGCTCAATTGAGTATTTTTTGCACAAGTCGATACTAGCGGTCAGTCCCCCACTCACATGGTCTGTTAACGTTTAAATTATTAGCTAGTCAAAAACTGCTTTTGAGCAAATCTAGCAATTCCCTTGCACACTTAGACTGTCTGAGAAGTGTCGTATAACTCGACCTCTTGACTCCATGGGAGCATCATGGCATTGTTGCCTAAAGTTTGAAAGGCTGGATTTTTTATTTATTTATTTTTTTGCAAGGAAAAAAAAGAGTGGGAATTAGTTAGCATGATTGCTTATATATTTTAATATGCCCGTTTTGATTTTTTAAAAACTCATTTAAATTGCACGCTGTCACGCCTTGGTACATAGGGAAGTGGTCAGCCACAAAGGTATGTTTTTGTGCAGGAAAATTTCAATTTTTAAATCTTTTTTGCATCATTCATGGCTCTAGGACCTCCTTCGAAAAAGGAAGATGATGTAACCACAGTCATTAGCTTTCGTTAAAGGAAGTTTGAAAGCCTTTTCAATTGTTGCAGGCTCGGCACAAAGAGCAGACTTTAATGTTTTCAGAACATTAAAATCAATGAGTACAAAAAAATGGCCATTTTTGTAATTTATATGAGTGACTGAACATGATGCACAACAGTATATGGTATAAAACCAACTTCAAGGATGCCATGTTTGGTAACTCGAGCAAGATAGCATTTTTTATATTTCCTAAAAAGTAGTCGTTTTGGAGATGCGGGTATTTATATCCAGAAATGTATCCACCTATCACATTTTTCATAGCACTTAGCGTGTTACACAGGGCACATATTTTATCGATGACAAAAAGCAGTCACACCGTCGAGTCTTCAATGTGCTACTTGCCTCTTCAGGCGCCACGCATTTTCAGAATGACGGAGCATTTTGTGTTGATCTGGAAAAAGAGTGAAGTATTCTTCCTGCTGCATGGTAAACTTAGCTCATGCTGATGGTGTAATTTCCGCTGTCCGGCCTCTCAGCTGCACCGTAAAACCTGATGTGTCCACTGTGTGCGTTTGTGTGTGCGTGCGCATTGGAGGTTAGAGCCAGAGTTGTATTACAGTGCTCCTGATGAGTCGCCCGGCTGCGAGGCTGATACCTCCGCAGCACCCAGCACATTGACCAGGCTTTTAAATAAAGCCTTCGATCTACAGCAGTACAGAAGGTCATCGCCTGCCTCTGGTTACCCTGCCTGTCTGTCTGTCCATCTCCCACCTCCTGTCCGCCCCACGTGTCCGCATTCCAATCAGATTGACCCGAGTCCTCCCATACTAAGCATGTCCGTCTGCTCGTTCAACTCAAATAGCAGAACCTGCTGGGTCGTTTAGTGCGTTTAGTAGAAATCATTCATTCATTCATTCATCTTCTGAACCGCTTGATCCTCACTAGGGTCGCGGGGGGTGCTGGAGCCTATCCCAGCTGTCTCCGGGCAGTAGGCGGGGGACACCCTGAATCGGTTGCCAGCCATACCTAGGGACAATTTAGAATGCTCAATCAGCCTGCCATGCATGTCTTTGGAATGTGGGAGGAAACCGGAGCACCCGGAGAAAACCCACGCAAGCCCGGGGAGAACATGCAAACTCCACACAGGGAGGTCGGAGCCGGAATCGAACCCGGTACCTCTGCCACTGTGAAGCCGACGTGCTAACCACTGGACTACCGGGCCGCCCCTAGTAGAAATCATTTATAAGAAAAGGGCAGATACTCGCATGTGTCTGAAAGACTCTCTTATACGATTATCTTGTTGCGTTGGGTATGTTAGGAGTGACGGTCAGGGCCAACAATCGTCAACTTTAAACTTACTCGATATAGTCATTGGCCCAAATTATATATTTTTTTTTTTGTTAAAAGATCTTTGGATGTCTCTGAATGATTATGCTGAGCATTTATCCACTGGTGTGATACGTGTTTCAAGTGACTTCCTGATCTGCTCGTAAAAGGCCAACAATCGTTAGTGATAAACCTGTTCAACATTTTCCATGGTAAATTCTAAAGTGTAATACCAACAGTACATGCTGGCAGTTTTCACTCCCTCACAATCAAAATTAATTGTAAATGTTGCATATACCTGTTCAATATTTATGACGGCAAATCCATAAACACAGTCGGGGCAAAGTTGAGCATTTGTACTCCCTTCCGACAAAGTCAGCAAAAGGCCTGATTCTTGGATGTCTCTGAAAGACTATGCAGTGTGGTGTTAAAAGTTATTTTTCCTCCTCCCTGGTCTGCTCTGAAAACGGTCGGGCCCAACAATCGCAAGTGTTAAACCTGTTCAATATGTATGACACTGAATTTGGGCTCTGCGATTGTGACGCGAAAGCAATTAGATGTTCGTATAACATGTCTCACAAGTGACTCACCACAGGAGAAATGACAAGGAGAGGAGTTACCAGATGAGCAAACAGTTAGTGTAGCTTCTTTTTGTTCTTCTTTGCATTTTTGGGCAGTCTGGATGCCCTGTGGCACTGTGCCGCCTCTCACAGGTCAATTTAGGTATTACATCACACATGATTATCTGTATCTGAGGTGTGTTGGTTATTTCGAAACACCAAATATGTATTGAGATTTTTCTTAGTCATATGTGCGATCCCTCACATTTTAAAAGTCAGTTCAGACTTTTTTTTTTTTAAATCTGTATTTTTATGCTTGTGTATCTCAACCCCTCCCATCTGCTGTGTCAGTCAAATATGAACTATAAATAAAGTCACAATTACATGCACAGCGTCTGGCTCCTCAGAGGGAGGAGAGTCGGGTGAAGGAGGTTCACAGGGTCAGCACATGAAGTGAAAGGTTTTTGGCCTTATCCCCCATGAGCGCGCCGTGTGTCAGAGCCCCTCCTGTCAATCAAGCGCTTCTTGTCAGAGAGCGAAGAGAGAGAGAGAGAGAGAGGAAGGAGTGCAGTCGCCCACTGAGCTAAATATCAACTGCCAAATGCATCTAATCATAAAAGGCTCCTCGGGGAGCCGGCTGTCAAAAATCTGCATGGAAATAAATCGGTACACGCAAGTGCTTTGTCCACAAAAAAGATCTCGCCTGACAGTTCATCATTTTAACACAGATTTATTTCACTAAGTTGTCCCGTTTGAATTATTTCTGAACCTTCGGAGGCTCGCGGGAGGAGAAGGAATGCTTTTACAATTGACAACAGTCAAGATAAATTATGATTTGGGGTTGAAATTGTTCCTCGGCACATGCCATGATGGGAGGAAAAAACTAATCATAAAAACACATTTTTGAGAGAGGTTTCGTTGAAAGTATTTGTTCAAAAGATGCAGGTTACCTCTAACTGAGGGTGACGGGACGTTGAAGTCCAAATTCTCTATCACAGATGGAGGAATTTTCTTGATGTCCTGAAATGTAGAAGAGATTGGGAATTAGTTTTAAAAGCAAAGAAAGACATAAAAGTGACTTTGCCGGAAGCCACAAGTCAGATTTCTGATGTAATATTTGGAAAACATATTTTGTTTGACTTGCGGTACAAACCAGAACCGTGCCGAGAATTCCATTTCATCTTTCAAGTCAGTCTGTTTTGATACATATTCTTTGTTTTGTTCCTTTAACAACTTACAAAAAAGCAACACACCATACGTGGCATGAAATAAAGTAAACATGACCACAGGGGAAACAACAACAACAACAAAAAAAAACACAAGATTTATGTAGATTGAACATCAGCATGAAGAAACAAGCGTCATCAAAACAGTCCAAAAAAATTTCAACCATAAATCTTATTTCTCAAAAACAATACTTGGCCTCACGCCCTGAAGGAGAACCGAGGTGCGGAGTGACAGAGCAGATTATGCCGCCTCTCTCCATCCGGCTGCGACGAACAATGACAGCCATTCACGTCCTGATAATCCCACTCGGGTCAAATGGACTCTGCCCCTTTCGGCTGCACTGGAGCTCCCAGTAGCTGAGGTGCCACATCGTGAAGTAAAACAACGGTCAATATGTGGCTGGATTGAAGCCAGTAAGATTTCACAAGAATTTACTAGAATGTTGGATTCAAAGTAATGCTTTGATCACGACAAAATGAACCATTTCGGTGGGCTAATTTGAAAGGGTTTTTTTGGTTTATCTGGACCATGACGGAGATCGGGGAAATCAAGTTCACTCAGAAGTAATAGTCACACCCGTGTTAGCCTAATGGGACAATTGACGTCATTTTTAATTTCCCATCATAATATCAATTAAAAAAAAATAACATGCAAGATAATAAGTGTGTTTTTTTCTTTATGTCGCTGTAATCTGAAAAGTTGAATCGAATAGAAATGACTAGTATTGATGCACTTTAGGCTAACAGTATATAAAAGCAACAAGAAAAAGGACAAACAAAAACAATGAGCAGCATTGAGGGGGAATAACAGATTGACATATTTAATCTAAAGAGATTACAAGATTAAAATGTTGCTTGCTGGTATAGACCAAGGTAAAGAGGGTTGAATTACGCCGGACATTCCAACAATGACTGAAAAAGGGAAATATAATATTTTTGATGGTGAGTCATAATGATCGTTGTGGTACGTGCTGCTGAGAATTCTTGTTTCCTTGAAATTGCGTTTTTTTTTTTTGCTAGTTAGTTGCTGTGGTGTTCATGTTGATAATAAACTTCCCGTGTGAAAATCAAGTCGATCTGCAAACTGACAAGCTGAGTTATACCGCTTTGCATGATTTTCGATTCAACTCCCATGAGACCTTGTTGCACTGAAACACTTGCCTTTCTTCCACATATGCACCTGCTTTGCATATGTGGGTTTCTTCCAACACGCACGTACACACGCCTGGATTGATAGGCAGGGCGCCGGGGCCCACGTGCTACATGGCAGCAGCGTGTGGGGTCAAGGCCCTTCTCAGGTGCAAATGAAAAGGAGAGAGAGGGAGGGAGTGTTTGGAAGCCTGCACAACATCACGGGCGGGTCACCTTGCCTTGCTTTTGAGATCAATGTCTGTTTGACTGGCAGAGACACACACAAAGCGGGTGAATCATCTCTCTCTCTCTCTCTCTCTCTCTCTCCCCCACACTCTCTCTCTCTCTCTCGCTTCATTGAGATGCAGCTACAAACGCACAAGACTCTGGCTGGCCTCCAGCGCCGCAACGGCACGCGTTCACGCGACGCGCCACCTCCTCCTTCCTTCGTGTTCACCGCATGCGGTCCAAAACACACAGTGGACTCTGTGGCCTGCAAATCAACGCACTGTTAAAGCGTCAACGCAGACGTCACGCGACGTTAAACCCTAATTAGTTGAATATTCCCCGAGCAGCCAATATATGCATATAGTTTTCGGAGAGAAAAAAAATGATTTTTACCATATTTGTTAATACAATCATTATAAATGGATGTTAATGTATCACCAGTGGTGTAAAGAAAGATCTGCCTCCTCTGGGCCCATTTGGAGTCTCTAATTCGATTTATAAGAAAGGACCACACCTGAGAAAAACAACCACTTTAGTGACAGAAGGCAAAACTTACAAAGTGTCAACCACACTGCAGTCGTGGGCACACTCATTACAAGTTGATCTGCTCTGTTGTTACACCAGAAATGCATCTTTGTTGGGGTTTTTGGGCACAGTGGATTCCTCTTTACCAAACTACCCTCACAAATGGTCACCAGAGATGGCTGATTTTTGTTCGCAAATACATTAAACTGTCAAACAGAAAAACACTCACAGGCCACATGACAGAGATTTCCATTGCCTATCGGCCAAAAACAGGAACTGTATCGAAAGAGACTAACTTTACAAACATAATAATACTGAATTTTGGACTGGGGTGCATTGTAAGAGGTTGGGATTTCGATCATAGTTAGCACTGGTATACAGTAGTACGAAACCATATTCAGGGCTGTCTCAGCAGGCTGCACAAGAGTCAAAACAGCAGTAAAACCTCCCGATATGATGCAGTGCAGCTGCAGCCCACTGCAAACTCCCAAAATAAAGTCTCACAGTGGATCTCAATGAAAATGGAGCAGAAGCGTTTCGGTTGGAAAGACAGACTCCGCTCTCGTATTGGATCGCACTGCGAAATGAAGACCTGAACAAGTTGAATTATTCGTGTTTCAAATAAATGGCACATAACCCAGGACGAGACAGTCCGCCGCTCCAGGTGCATGTGACAGACGTGCCGCGCCACGCCATGCCACACCACACCGCGGCACGAATGCAAGCCATTTAAATCACATCGAAAGGAAATGTATAGATGATAACAACAACAGGCTGCCTTTTTTCCATCTTTGACATTTATTCCACACGATTTTTCGGGTGACAGAACCAAAGTACAGAACAAATTCGACAATGCCAAGATAAAATGACATATTCCCATAGATTTAATGTACTTAGCATCTACTCGACCTCCACTGCACAAGGTCAAATAAAAGACACAGACGGGTGGTCAGCGAGCACTCCGGCAAATGGACAGCGACGCATCCTTTCTTTACTGTTAATTTCCAGGCATAAAAGTGAGCTAACGCCACCATGATTCACATGTCAATACTGATACATTTCAAAGCGATTTCCCATAGTTGACCTGAAAAGTGCACCAGCCCAATACGGTGACAGGGGACAACTACATTATCTTTAATAACTTAATCACAGGGTGGACTGCAAAGTGAGCGACGAGTCAATACGGGGCGAGGAGGAGAATAGAATCACTCTTCATTTGGAGGAGAATAATAATGCGGCCATATGTGCCATGTGTCTGTCTTGGCGTGTTTCATTTGCTGTGTTCGCTTACTGCTTCTTCAGCACAGGAAGTGAAATATCGGCCAGAACACACACACACACACACACACACACACAAACACACACACAGATACAAACAATACACAAACACTTCCCTCACACCACAATCAGCAAAGTTGCACTTGAGGAGACAATGGCATGGCAGGAGTATTGAAATGTCCAGTTCTGAGTTGTAACATCAATGTAATTAAGTAGAACACACTATTGACCTAATCAGATAAGAAGGCCCATAAATTAGTGGACACACACACACACACACACACACACACACACACTCTAAAAGGTTTCTCCAGGACATTCCTCCAATCGCTTATCACGAGGAAGGAGCAGGAAGGCGGCCAGCGAATCGACACACAAAATCATCATCCAGGCTGCACAAAACATCAAATCACCACCCACCAACCAACCAGACCACAGAGGTTGCTGGTCACCGTGTGTGTGTGTGTGTGTGTGTGTGTGTGTGTGTGTGTGTGTGTGTGTGCGTGTGTGTGTGTGTGTGTGTGTGTGTGTGTGTGTGTGTGTGTGTGTGTGTGTGTGTGTGTGTGTGTGTGTGTGTGTGTGTGCGTGTGCACTTTCCCATTCAACCATTTTCACCACAGTGCGAAGTTTCCAGAAGAATCGCAGACATTTGAAGAAAGAACCAACCCCCCGCTCGGCACACCTTCTCACAGACAAGTGCGCTCACCACACAAACACCGCAAGCGTAGTGACCTTATACAACAGCTTTTCTCTTCTCTCCTCATGTGGCCTTTTTTTGGTCATGTTTTTTTTTTTTTAGTCTGTAGTCAAATGAAACGGAGATCCTTTTTACATTCAAAAACGTTGAATCATCTTTAAAAAGTAAAACCGCGTTGCTATTCTAAGCATTAAAATAGTGATCAACTATTGGTTTCAGTTACGCGTCTGCAAGTTATTGTTAAAAGAATGTAGGAAAAGAATTCATTTTCCTCCATTCAGCTGCATGCATGATTCAATATCACAAGTCTTTTAATTAAGTTACGTGTGTGGGAGCGTATTTTTCCTTTTTTTGGGCATACAGCGAATGCAACAAGTGGACGTCTATCAAGTTAAAAAGTGCAAGTTTACTCAAAAATCAATCATTGACTGGATGCGTTGCACACAGCGGTCACATGTGGACTTAGCTCAGACACAATATAATAAACAGCTAGGTTTTTTTTTTTGCCTGTGTGTGTGCGCGCGCGCATGTGTGTGCGCGTGCGTGGGGGGGGCGTGCGTGCATGTGGCTGTAATAATCGGAAGGGATTTCAGATTTCTGATGTTCGCAACAGGTGTAGATCACCAATGTCAGAATGTAAAAATAATAATCCCCAAACTAATACGGACCTGATCTAGATAAATTCATGATAATGCACCGTGGACTGGGAAATAAAATAAAATAACAATAAACTAATAAAATAACACCTTGCTCGTCATGTTTGCTGTTAAATCCGCGCGTAAAATGCGCACTGCCCTTCCACTTCGAGGAGGCATTTACTGTCACTCATCATTCGCATCTTTGAAATTTCTGTTTTCGTTTAATCTTGACCCTGAATCAAAGGCAAACCAAACAACACCAAGTGCAAGTTTTGTGGCGTCAACGTACAGGCCGAGAGTCACGCACACCGCGCGCAATTGAAGAAAATAAATCAAACATCAGCAGGAGGGAATATTTTTTTTTCCATTCAATTGCTGAATGATGTATTTATTCAAGTCCATTTTAAAAGTGTGTTGTCGCTACTTCACTGGGACCACAAAGAGGATATCACAATGACTGATGGACGATGCTTAACACTGGTAGAACATAATGGATTGTACAGTTTGTTTAGCGAAGAAGACCCACAGAGTTTTGCGTCCTCAAAAGTACAAAAGACTAACTAATAAGAGTTCATTTTTAGCAACAATTTGGCCCACTTGTTGATGCATTCATCGACTGTGCTCAGTTTGTGTGTAGTCGGCGTAAATTAAAACAGTGTCTGTCGGCGCATCCTGAATATGTGCAACAGTTGATTTATTTCATTGTCATCCCGACCTGAGTGGGCTCCAAAATAGGACGCGAAAAAGTGTGTGAGAGTCCAGATGACGCGTGGATGCTGTCCAGAATCCACAAACGAGGCTGAGCGATGCAGTAAAATATACAAACAAATAAAAAAAATAAAAAAAGAGAGAGAAAGGAAACATGACCAGCATGCATGGCTCCACAGTCTGTTTGGTTTTTTCCAAACTTGGACTGTTTTAGTTTTGGATGTTTTCACGGGGAAAAGGGGCAATGGGTGGCTCCGAAAATGGCAAACTAAAGTACTCTGAACACACACGTACAACACGAAACTTGATGTCTGTCTGCTGTTATTAGGTGACAAAAGTGAGTAAATGATAAGCGATGATGAATCATTTCAACACAAACCATGACAAGCTGAATGGATGCAAAGCTAAACTCCAAAGTCCACTAACTAACTCCTCCTTAGAGTTAATCAAATCAGTTGATCATTCTCACCCAGAAATGCCAAGACATGTGTCCTCATGTGACATTTCGCATGCGTAATTTTACGCACAAATTATGAAACTGCGGGAAATGAAGAGTTTGTTTGAAAAAAAAAAAGCTGAAAACTTTGTGTTTGCTTTACGCCAAGACTCACATGAAAAACTCCGGGGACGAGGGGTTGTGGTCGCTGCCGGAGCCCCCGTTTTCTCTGAAGCCGGTGGTGATGAGCTTCTCGTACTTCTCTTTGTAGGCGTCCCTCTCCCTGGCCAGCCGGGAGATTTCCTGCTTGAGGTGGTCCACCTGCTGGATGAGCTGCGTCTTCTCGCCCTCCAGGACGTGCCGCTGCTGCACCCGCTTGTATCGGCACGACTGGGCATAGCCGCGGTTCTTTAGCGTCCTCCGCTTCTGCTTGAGGCGGATCACCTCCTCCTTGCTGACCCCGCGCAGCTGACGGTTGAGCTCCCGCACCGACATGGTCACCAGCTGCTCGTCCGAGAAGCGCTCGTCCAGGCGCAGGTGCGGATGGTGGTGATGGTGATGGTGGTTGCCCCCTGCGCCGCCGCCGCCGCCTCCTCCTCCTCCGCCGCCGCCGCCGCCTCCGCCGGACTGGGACCCGGAGGACGGGTGGTGTGCCCCCGCGTGGTGGTGGTGGTGGTGGTGATGGTGGTGGGGCGCGCCGGTTTGCGCCGCGGCCGCAGCGATGACCGCCGACACCACGGCGGCCGCCGAGCCCATCTCCTCCCCGGCCATGGCGCCCGCCGGTGCCGCCCCCCCGGAGAACTGCTGCCCCCTGGCATAGCCGTCGAAGCTCTGAAGCGGGTGGCTGCTGCTGATCAGCGCCTCTACGGCGTCCTCCGGGCTAAAGCCCAGAGCCTCGGGGTTAAGCTGCTGTTGGTAGCCGGTCATCCAGTAGAAATCCTCCAAGTGCGCCTTCTGCTCGCTCCCCGATCCCGGACTGGGCGCCGAGAAGCTTGGAGAGGGGGGAACCGAGCTGCAGGGCGTGCTCATCGGGGTGGAAGACAGGGATCCCCCGGCGACCAGGCGGCTGCACTGGCTGATGCTGCGATCGGGCTCCAGCGGCTCCTTTTTCACTTCAAACTTCATCAGATCGAAGTCATTAACATATTCCATGGCCAGGGGACTGGTGGGCAGGTCGGAGTTGCTCATTGCCAGCTCTGATGCCATCCTCTTGCTGTTGACAGTCCTCCAAAGGGGGTGAGGAGCACCTGTCAAAGTAGGCTGTTGAGACACGCACTGAGCCAGCTTGATTTCTTTATTTATTTGGATGTGAGGAAATTAAAAGAAGAAGAAGGAAAGTACAGCCGGGGCTCCGCACTACTTGCGCAGCGCCGAGTTGCTTCGGAAGAGAAGTTTGGGTGTATTTTTTTTTTTATGTGTTCCCCTTCGATGTGACGCAGTGGAGCAGCGGCGGTGTTCCCAGCCTCTCTCCCGGCGTGCGTGAGTCTGAGCGCCGCTCTGCCTCTTTCTGCCATTTAACACTTCATGGCTCCTTTTAGGATTAGCGCGCCAATTTGAGGAAGCTCACGTATGTGTCCCGGGCAAATAGTTGCCTTCCGCTGCCGCTGGAGGAGGAGGAGGAGCAGGAGCAGGAGGGGAGACCAAGAAATGGGCTGGAAGGGTGGAGAAAAAGGGAAAACCCCACCCAGGGATTGATAGATTTCTGGAGTTGTTTTTTTTTGTCTTTATCTAGAGTAAAAAAGCGTTGCTCATTTTAGAAGAGGTGTGACGTCACAAAACTGAAATTGAGCCAAACTGCCAATGAGCTGCAGGAGCTTATTAGCATAATCAAAACTAAGGGGTCGTCAAATGCACAGAAAGTAATGCTATTTAAGTCTATTCGCCGTGTTATGACGTTGTGGAGGTTAAATGCACAAAGCATTTGTGCAATTTGCAATTTTTCTTCTTAATCACGTCAATTGGCGACACTTCATAAGTTAAATATTCACCGCAAAGTGGAAATATCAAATGAATAAAGCTGTTGCTTTCAAAAGGGCTGAAAATACATGGAAGGAATAAAAATAAGAACAGTAATAAAAAGACAGCTTGATAAAACACAAAAGAGCCAGAGATGAACATGTGCGCCCTGGTCGAAGTGCGTGACAGCTTTAAGAAACCCAATGTCGCCCCCTCTTGATACAAATAAGTAATTCATGAAGGCACGTGAAGAGTTCAATGACTTTTTGCCATGTGTCAGTGATTTGGCCAGCATATGATGAAGCAAGACGCCAGAAAAGATCATATTTGTGCTTTCACCTGATCAATATGTCTATTATTGTGGCTTGCAGTTCTGTAGACTTGCACGGCATCTTACTGCGTTGGCAGGTGCAATTTAAATTGCCTATTAGCGATAGCTGTCACTATTATGTCGGATTTACACCACCACAGTCTAATAAAAATGTTGTGGTGTCAACCGAAAGTAAACTGATATGCACTTCTGAAGTTAAGAGAATCAAATCTCAGCTCCGACTGGCCGTGTGAAGTTAGAATGTTCTCCCCATACTTGCGTTTGTTTTGTCTATTTTCTTCCCTCGTTCCAAAATCAAGTTAGGTGCATTGAAAACCCCAATTGTCTATGAGTGTGAATGTTTTTTTTTTTTCTACTGTGATTGGCTGGAAAACAGTCCATTAGCAAAGCTGTAGAAAAAGGTCTGGACACTCTCAACTCACTACACTACTGTGTAATTGGTCACATCACATGGTTTATGGACACAATGTTGTCAGCCATCAGTTTTTGACCTTTTTCAAGTGATTTTTTTAATGATAAATATAATACACTGACTCCTATGTTGATTAAATATATAAACAATATCAGGCTTCTTTACACACACGCACACACAAAAAAAAAGTCTGACATGTCAGGTTGTCGGCAGCCGCTTCACATTGGCATGGCCACTTTAGAGCGCATGGATGATTTATTCCAGCCACGGGAGGCTTTAATTAAGATGATATTGTTCCGTAGCTCAAATATTTAATTATTTGTTTGCACAAGAAACATTCTGGACAATGTAGCATCCATTTTTCCACGTCGTTTTAAGTGCTATTTGATTGGCAGTTGAAAGTTGAGCGGTTTTAGTGTGAGAGTGGAGAGAATGGCTTGATCTTTTATTGTTTTGGAACCTCATTTCCTTTATTTCAGGTTTTTTTCAGCCATTTAAATTTGCCAGGTTTGTTACTCAGGGCTGGTCTGGCCATCTGGCTTTCAGGGCAGAAGCCCAGTGAGCCTGTGGGGTTTTTTTTCCGGGGATGATATGGTGCAAGTTAAATATCATTTTCATCCATTTTTCCCCAAAGAGACCCACAATTTAGAGGGAGCAGCTCATTAATCCATTTACATTCTGGACCAATCAAAGTCAGTGGCAGAGCTATGTGGTAGCCAGTGTGGTCAGGAGGTATGCTTGGATAAAAATGTTATTGGAATCTTGCTGGCATAGAACGTTTGATTCTTGCAATCAATGTCAAGCAGACCTCATGAAACACTGACTGTGGATGTTGTGACACACAATGACTGCTCGGTTGCAGAGTGCATCGCAAGTCAGTGTACGTGCACAGTTGTGGTCACTCGTGTGGGCCGGCTAGTTAGTCTAAGTCAAAATGCCAGTGGCGAGTGCGAGTCCTGATTTTAGCTATATCTCTTCACTGTGGTGTGTCAAGTTTAGAAGACTTTTATATTCACTTTACAGGAATTTGAAATTCAGTGCCAGTGTTTTGGACATAAAGTGAAGGTTGTCAAGATGCAAACTGTTCACTTTTTGTCCTTACGAAAATGCCTTCTTTTGTTAAAGCATGTTATGGTAACACGCAGGACAGCTGAACTGGTTCACACGTCTGCCTCACAGCGCAGAAGTGCAGGGTTCGATTCCGGCTCTGGCTTTCCTGTGTGGAGTTTGCATGTTCTCCCCGTGCCTGCGTGGGTTTTCTCCAGGTTTCTTACTACATTCCAAAAACATGAATGACAGGTTAATTGAACACTCGAAATTGTCCATGGGTATGATTGTGAGCGCGGATGGTTGTTTGTCTTTCTGTGCACCGCGATTGGTTGGCAACCAGATCCGGGTGTAATCCACCGACTGCCCGAAGACGGCTGGGATAGGCCCCAGCACGCCCGCGACCCTTGTGAGGAAAAGCGGATTGGAAAATGGATGAATGGCAGCACGCATGCTTTGAAATCCAACGCACACCATGATCATCTCGTGTCGTCTCCGAGGCCCATCCCGTACGAGTGGAGGCACCCGAAAGCAAACAATAACAAGGCCTATACACAAAGGGCCGGAGTGTAAATAAGAGCACTCTCTCTGTGGAACACGTCACATGGGGGCCGGTGAGGCGGAGGGAGGGGATGCTTCAGAAAACTACAAAGCCGCCTGCAGATAATCCAACTCCCCAGTGTCTCAACACAAGTAAATATTCTCTTGGTCCCTGTGACTGTTCATGAGGATTTAACGTTAAACATGGGAGGATAAACATCGTGTTTTATTCATTACAGCGTACAACAGAGGGCCCTCGGTCGCCTCGGAATAAATATTAAACAGAAAAGGTGTCCCATCTGATGTTGCGGTATAAATGCAGACTGGTAATAGAAACAAGGGCGGACATACTGTATTTTATGTGTTTATATTTAGTCATTAGATCCTAATGGCACAATGTAGTGTCCTGCTCTTGTGTTTATTAACAAGCCGTAAAGGTGAATGAGCCTTGTACGAATATGCAGAGCACAGTCCGTCCTTGTCAGCGCCGCTAAGCGAGGCATACAGTACAGCACTAGCAACATTTTTATCAACAAAGTTGTACATGTTTGCCTATTACAACAACTCGCCTTTCAACTGCTTACAACATAAAGACTGGTTTCGTTCTAGATTTGAGCCAATCTGATTCAGAAACCTGGGAGTGCTTCTGGTTACAGCCAGTTGGAATCCATGCATCAGCCGCATTTTAACCAGTGTAGATGGTGAGGTAGAAAAAAAGCTCATAGTCGACATGGCAACACAGAAGGTGCAATGGCCGTTCAAAAATCTCTTGTCATATCATATTAGCCTTCCAAACAAAACAACTGGCCATTGCCAGACTGTACCAATAAAGAATATCCAGTTGCTTTATTGTTTTCCAATAACAGTTTACTATATCTATAATTTCATATGTACCCATGGATGAAAAAGCGAAGCATGGAGAGTCTCTATCTACTATCTATCTACCTACCTACCTACCTACCTACCTACCTACCTACCTACCTACCTACCTACCTACCTACCTACCTACCTACCTACCTACCTACCTACCTACTATCTATCTATCTATCTATCTATCTATCTATCGATCTAGGCAAGGTCAATCCACTTCTTCCTTGACACCAATGATGTGTTGTTTGTGGTTCAAAAAAGAAATAATAGCGAACGTGAGCATATGTGGCATTGTTTCCTGTTAAGAACACTACAAGTCGCAGCGAGTGGATATTGTGTGTACGGGTCAATCGCTTAGTCTGTGGCAAGGAGTGACCGACTGTATTTTTTCCACACACTTAAAGCTAAGTGCCCGTGACATTGTACAACTTCTCACATTGCTTTTTAAACTATGCCTTTAAAGTCACACAAAAGTCAGACGGTCAAGAAGATTATCGCCGGATAACCACTGAACCCAAACAAAGGTGCGCAAGTTCTATTGGAGTGGAGTATGGGTGACTTGAGTGACCAAAGTAAGTCTCTAGGCCCCATTTTAGCCCCCCCCAAAAATTGTGTATGGACTCTATTTGGCAGTAAAGTAGTTTGTGTGTCTTAGGTTTGCACTTAAATGCAGTGGGCGAATATGACTTATTTTCAATATTTAATTTTTATGAATTTTTACTTCTATGCATATGACAAGTTTCAATCTGTTGAGTTAAATGCCAAATGTTCAAATATATATACCTTTTATAGTCATTACGCTGTTATAAATATATTTTACACTAAACAAAATGGAAAAAAAAATCCCAATTACTTTGCTGATTTTTACAAGGCAATAACTGAGTTAGTAACTCAATTCCTTTTTGGAAGAAGTAATTAGTAACTAACTGTTTTTTAAAGTGACATGCTCAAAACTGACAACTGGGTAACACTGTACATATTTCTTCGTCTTTGCACGTTTTTAGCAATAATCTTCAAATGTCTGAATTCTCTGTACTGTAATTTCACTTGAAATGGAGAGAGAACATTTCCCAAACGTTTTGTGAGTAGCGTAATTCTGTGATAATGTATTGCAAGACATTCTGTGGATGAACGTGACCATATTTATGAGTCCCAACACAATAGAAAGCACGAGATGTGTTTATCCACTGCATTGTTGTCAAGGGTTTGACGACGTGCGATCGATATTTGGCACGCACGCGTTGATCGCGCATTAAAAGATGAAGTATCACAACATTGAAAGTGCCGTAAATGGCTGATTTATTATTCCTGCAGACTCATCAAATCTGAATAAAAGTCTTGAGCTTTTGACGTATAAAGATGGAAGAGTGAGCAGAGCGTAAGGACGGGAATGACGTGGCACCCAAAGTGTCCCTGACATTGAAGAATTTCACAACTATTTTGGTGCACAACTTTGACCCTCAGTCAGTGTGTGTGGGTGTGTGTGTATATGTGTGTGTTTTAATGAGACTCCGCATGACCTTCCAGTAGAACACTGATAATGATGACCCCGCTCCCGGACCTCACTGTGATTTAGTGGTGCAGTGACATTCCTAATTGTTACATCCATTAAAAGCTTCCTCGTAAGTGCCACATTTCCTGGACTCCTTACTTTTATTGCGTTCTGTTTGCCCGGAGGCACCGCCTCAAGGTGCACACTTACCTCGGACGTGCGACACTTGTTTGTAAGATTTGACCCATTCTCACCCGCTGTAGCCTCAGCAGTTGTGTGAAAAGGAGGAAAAATAGCGTTTATTAAAGACCGAAGTGTCAAGGTAAACATGGTGATATCCCAGTGCCACATGAAATATTGAACGTTTTGTCACTCAAACTAAAAAATGAAAAAAAAGTGGTGATTTTGGGACTGACTTTTTCTGCACGATGTGCATTTTTGGGGACCCTCGCTCACACCAGTCAAAAAGCACACTTTTAATGTGACACAAACCAAACTAAAGGATTTCTGCATGACGTAGATTATGTCTTCTAATCGCTCGTTGCGCTCCGACTGGGAGGTTGGCTCCATATTAATTCTCAATCCCCCGCTTAATGCCGTATATTAAACTCTGGTGGCACTCCAAATGAGGGTTGGGATAGGGCGGGCGGGGGGGGACACGCAGACAAGTGGGCTCAGCGGGCTCATCTGAGACACATTTAATTAGCAGCGAGCAGAATGAGCGAGGGTCTTAACTATCTGTGTCTTTTGTAATAGAATGAGAAAGTACGCAGGCGGCTGTTGGAATCCCAAGTAAGACGAACGTCGTCGCGCTTTTCTTTGAGACTGTTTTACAGGGCAATTTAAGAAAAAGACACTGGCATATAATACCGTTCCAATGAGGAGCGGGGGAATACTGAAGTTCCCAAACGGGGATTCAAACTCACCCACTTCACTCAGACGAGTATCAAGCAGACGTGCTCAACACTTCACCGTGCTACCTAATCGGGTTTATTTACAGACTCGTAAATTGAAGTCAGAGATGTTATCGTCCAAATACTGTGCGTCAATAAGTGTTTCAAGATAGTTGCTGAAAATATGGAAAGACAAAGACCCGCGCAGGATTCGGTTATGGAGATATAACGTGAGATTGTTTTTCACCATTTCAGTGTTTCTGATTTCTGTGTATGGCTAAACTAGCGACACTAAACAATAAACTTCCGTGCCTTCGTTCACAGTAGTAATTATCCAGTGCAACTGTAATGTGCAGTTAGCTAAGTAGCTATGTCTGCACTCCAAAAAATACAGCTTCTCATCAGATAGTCTGCTGGCATGGCCAGTTTTGAGTGCCTCATTGTTGGATGTGAGTGCATGCATCTCGCACAGAAGAAGGTGGAAAAGCATGGAGGTGGTGCTCCATCGATCCATTTTCTGATCCGCTAATCCTCAACAAGGGTCGCGAGCGTGCTGGAGCCTATCCGAGCTGTCTTCAGGCAGTAGGCGGGGGACACCCTGAACCAGCCAATCGCAGGGAACACAGAAACAAACACACAACTACGCTCACTCTCACACCTAGGGACAATTTCTAGTGTTCAATAGAGGAGGTGCTTTTTTTAACAATATTTTTTTAATTCAGACTTGGTGTGGTGTGGCTGTTTGAGAGTGCCTCGTTATTGTGGCTTCAACCTCGTGGGACCTATTCCAGCCAGGAGGTTTTAAGTGGATTTATTTGCGTGGCTCAAACATCTAGCTATATACAAGCATAAGAAAGATGATTTTTCAGTTCCGAGTAGTAATATTTGATAGACAGTTGACATTGAGTGAGGTGTACAGTAATTTAATTGTATTCAGAGGATAAGCCTATGGCATTTGAGAGCAGAGATAAACGCTTGATTTTTCCCAATTCTGAAGTCTCAATTTATATACTTTGCCTTTTTTTAATCATTCAAATTTGGCAGAGTTGTTAACAACGCTGTTTTCTGTGGTGTGTCAAATTAACTTTACAGAGACTTTAATTTATGGTTAGTTACACTTAGACAAGAGTTGAAAGTGGTAGGTTACAGGTTATCATTATTGGTGCATGAAAACGTTTTAAAAAATGCCTGTACAGTTAATAACACAGTAACAGTTTAACCCTGCGATTAATTAATTCACTTTACATCATTTGCTATGCAAAAGATTGACTGTACATTCTATCTTCAGTCAAATGTTAATGTATGGAGTGTATGATAAGGTACAGTATCTGACAAAAATGACCAAATGCAACTGGCTTGAGACTCATGCTGTGACACACACACACACACACACACACACACACACACACACACACACACACACACACACACACACACACACACACACACACACACACACACACACAAAGTCTGGCAGTGTGCCTGCCGCAAAGGAGGTTTCAACCTGATAATTGGGCACGATGAGCAGACTTGCATGTGTCAAACTCTGGTCCGCACATCTGCTTATTGTCTCTCACACCAGGTGGACAGTTGCAACATCTCAACTGAGTCATCTGCGGAGGGCATGGCACACTGCGCCTATATTTTTTTAAAAAGCACACACGATTAAATTTGGAACATGCTGGAGCGCGTTTTGGTTGGAAGCACGATATGGTAAAACAATATCTGAAAATGTAATGTAGTGCTTTTTTTTGTGAGTCGGAAAATACAAGTTAGTGAAAACAAACACGAGCAAGCGACGATCAATTAAGAGTGAGGGAGCTGAGCTAATCTTTGTCTGGCTTCATTATCGGCCTCATTAACAACCCCCAACATGCATCACACAGCACGCCAACACCAGCAATGCAGCCAATATGATACACAAAGGTTCACAGGACAGAAAGCCAAACGTCTATGCAGGGTTTTTGATTAAATACATGTGATTTCCGATTAGCATGTGACCAATGTGGTCTGCATTTAATGCGTAGTATTACAATCGTTGGTGTGACTATTAAAGCATATTTTCCAGAAATATTTGCTGGGATTCAAAATTCTATGTCCTTTGTGACGACCACAGAATGGGACTATAACTGAAATTAAATCTGAAAGCAGCAATAATCGGTACTTGCACCAATTGTCAAAATTCTGACCAAAATTTGATCTGATGGCGTGGCACAAGGGTTGACAACCATTCCATAACTGAGAGCTTCTTTGTGGGTATCATACTGATTGATGCAGAGCTGACAGTTTGATACACACATCTCAAATAATGATGAAATTACCTTTAATTATATGTAACACGAGTGGAAGGCGGTCAACTGTTGAGCACGTCCGCCCATGCCTGGGTGGGTTTTCTCCGGGTACGCCAGTTTCCTCCTACATTCCAAAAACATGCATGGCAGGTTAATGAAACACTTTAAATTGTCCCTACGTGTGATTGTGAGCGTGAATGGTTGTTCGTCGATGTGTGCCCTCCAACACTCTTATGAAATCACAATGTCCTTCATTGGTTAGCTATTTTTAGAAGAGCCAGGTCATTCATGTGGTCCTTCGAGGTTACCTGGTGCCTGTGGATACCATTTTTAGTGACCCTGGATTAGCAAATTAGCGCCAGCCATCTGCCTTGTATGTATACCGGTACATGCTTCCAATTAGGGCCTATTTGGGCAAATACCCAAGAAATGTGTCCAAAATGGTCGACTTCCTGTTATATGTTACTGTTTCCTGTCATAACAGACACGCCCGCTTGAGTTTGTGTCCATAGTTTGAACTGGTCTTGGGCTCTAATTTTTGAAAACTTTCCACAGAGCACTTTGGGGAGACTTTGGAGGGTCGTGTTCTATAACCCTAAAACACTGTTATACCCTGGAGTGCTGCAATTTACAAGTGCATCGGTTTCAGACGCTGCTGCTTGACTGAAATGCAAAAAAAACCGGAACGATTTGTGTACTGTAGTGCCCTCACATGAGAGCAAGGACAGCCATAGTCGCCGACGCACTTTCAACAAGATTTTTTACAAGCACTCACAATGAAAACACATTTGCAATGTTTTCCCCTCCACGTGATAATGCCTTGTTTCTGGAGCCTTTTTGCGGGTGGAGAAAGATCACTAAAATCACATCCTCCCCAGTTATTCTCTACTTTGCCAGTGCACGCCTCACAGCACGATCCTTCTCCACTAGATTAACGTTCGCAGACGAGCGCGATTCCACCGCTGGGACGTCGGCATGCCGGGGGAGCGGGCGGATCGAGGGATGATGAAGAGGCTTCACGTGACGGCCGTGCGTTTGATTACGGCAATATCGAGCTTGGAAATGAGATGTTTATCAAATGTGGTGCGGAGGAGGAGGTGGGGAGGAGGGCAGGGATAAACGCTAATCCAGCTGTTAAACGGAGAGTTTGACATGTCGGGTCTGACTGGAGAACCCAGTGGGACGTCGATGAAGCTGCCACACAATTAAAACCTCTCAGTGGTGAACATTTGCACAGTTGCATACCCAAAGACGCATCAGGAGGGGAACCAAACCCATGTGGAATAAAATCAAGAGAGGAGCGCAAAGTATCTTGCAGCTTTCCTTTAACATTTTTTTTAAAAAGCACAAACAGACTTAGTAAGAGTTAGACACACTTCTTTGCACACTCACAGTATATGTGGATGCTTCCACAAGGAGCAGAGACACTCTTCCTGTTGCTTATCCGCTTCCTGAGCCTCAATTTGTATTGAAATCCCTCAGAGGCAATTATCCACGTGCGAAAGGTGTACTTACTCACGGCTTATTTAAGTTTCTTTCTCAGTAAGCCGCACCATTTTCATCTTAAAAGTCTAATTACTATTTCAGAGTTTATTTCAATGAGAAAAAATTGCAGGCACTCAAACTTTACAGAGAGCCGAAGGTCCCTTTAGACCTCTTGTTGGCTGAATAATTTGAAAGACTGACTGATCTTTCCTTGGCACCGAGTGGGAAAAGCCTTCCCGGGGAGAGAAATGTGGGTACGAGCCGCATCCGTGTGGTCAGGAAGACATTTGGTTGAGTAAAGTGTTGGCAGGCGAGCAGACGCCACCCGGCTCAACCCCCACCTCTCTGGTTGTCAGGAGTGTCATATATCAAGGGGATATCTGAGGGCGAGGGAGATCGCAGCCCAATTACAGCCTGATAACTAATCAATAGGCCGCTTATTCCTACAGCAGGAAGTAAAAGAATGGGCCCCTGGGACACATAGTTCAGATTACTCTCTTCTCAACAAAGGGCGGCCGCTAATGATGAGGCAGAGGGAGACCAAGTTAGCGGAGGCTGAGTGGTGAGGTACAGCAGTATAGCAATATGGGTTTGGAGGATGAATACAGTAAAGCCCACTGGGACGAAAAAAAAACACGAGGAATTGACACCATGCCTAAAAATCTCTCTCTCTCTCTCTCTGAGATATATATATGAGTGTGTGTGTGTGTGTGTGTGTGTGTGTGTGTGTGTGTGTGTGTGTGTGTGTGTGTGTGTGTGTGTGTGTGTGTGTGTGGTACAGTCAAACGCTGCATTTTCTTAACAGCACAACACTAGCTCGTATAACTCACTATATTCGCCATTACAGAAGTCATCTCCTTCCTTTTTCCTCTCAAAATTACTTTTATTGGGACACTTCCACCTAGTGTACAGTCCGAGAACATAACAGAAGTGAAACACGTTTGTGCGACGAATAACATACACTTCAATTGCACGATTTATTTTCCCAAGCTACGCAGAGTCGCAACGTAGCGAGGAAGGAGCCGCATGTGGCCCAGGAGCCGCGGGTTGCCGACCCCTGGTCGATATTGATAGTTACAGTCAGTCAAACACCCAAATACAAAATGAGATATAGTACATACAAGGAGTAGACGCCCATACAGAAATTCAAAGTAAAAAAACAACAACCTGACTCATGATGGCCAAACGTTTTGTCCTCAAACTGAAATGACCAAACTGTTCCAAAAAGAACCAGTACAGTAGCCAACTACAATCATTGATTGCACAAGTTATGGCTTTGAAATAGCAAAGGACATTCAAAGGAAATCAACCCCAATCTATTTCAAGCATTCCTGGTCAGAGAGCCTTTAAAATCAACAGTGTAATGCTTGGAACATAGAGAAGAAAGGTGACTCCTGAAAGTTGAAAGGAGATCGTTTGAAAATGGGACTGTTAGAGTACTGATAATGGACAGTGTGTACTGATTTCACCATTGACCCAAACCCTCTTGAGTCATTCATAATGAATAGGATTCTTAGGCAGATATAGACCTTTTCAGAAGGCAAAATCCGATAAGAGCAGGGAAAATTGAGGTGGGTTGATACACAGATGTTGTTGTGTCAAGACTGTAATTATTTACAAATATCTTTGAATCATATCAAACTGTCAAAACTGCCTTCTTGTTAAAAGTCAAGCTTGATCTCAGGAATGAAGGTTTTTAACTAACAGCCTTTTTCTAATCGATGACAAGCAATAGCCAGTCCTAGTCGTGCTCTTTGTCCTGGCCCCCGATCTCTAAACCAAACCGCCTCTTGATGCTTGAAGGGCCTGCGTTGCATGGAACACAGCAACTATTTGTTCTCATTTCTTTTGGCAGGTCATTCATTTTGTCGCTCCTCTGTCACTGTCACCCCTCATGAAGAAATATGACGGCAGCCTCTTAGCATGTCCCGTACACCCTCTGCCCTTTGCTGACAGGATATCCCTACCCCTTTCACCACCGCACCCCGACCCCGCGCCTCACTTGTGGCACCTTGCTTCTCCGAACACGATCTAAATCGTCGACAATTTCAGGTTTGGAATGTCTTTTCAGTACAATCAACCTCCTTTTTCAGGGTTACGTTTTGCCCATGATGCTTCTATGCAGTATTTGACAGCGGAGGTAAAGTGTGACTTCTTTACTAGCCAGTAAAAGAGGACTGGAACAGCATGGGCCCCGTTTTGTTTTTTTCTGGATCACGTCTAATCAGTAGAATGGCGTTTTTGGCTGCCGGGCAGAAGGCAGCAGTGAAATACGAAAGCCTAAACCATCACCATTAAGACTGATCAGGTTTCTCTCAATCTGCCTGTTTATCCTCCTTTCACCCAGATCAGAACAAAGCTACTTTGCAGCCTCTTAAACCCAACGTGTTTATCCGAGACAATACAGACAGACTGTGAAGCAGTCCTCAATGACTTTGGTGATTAAATGCAAGCAGTAGTCTTGGATGGAATGAAGCAGGGGGGGAGAGACAGAGAGCGAGTCATCCTCGCAACTTCATCTGCAAATCAGCTGCGTTTGGCGCATGAACGTTGGCCAGATCCAAAGTTTTCCACTCAGAAGAACAATGCCTCGCTCCGTCTAAATCGATTGGTAATACGTCGCATCCCAGTGATGCCATCTCTAATCCATTCTGGGCTCCTTTGCTAAATGGAGAGGCAAGGCTTGGGGGAGAGGGAGGAATCATAAATGCCGGATGAGCGGCCGTGTATTCTGAAGAATTTGTGTTGTGCCTCTACTCCCTCTACTGCGATGGGGATGTGTCGTTAAGCTCTTTAGTCCGCGTGGCTAATGAAATAGGGTTGGCTGGATTACACAGGGCTAAACTACTGTGCCTGGTGAGCCTTGGAGAAACCGCTGTCGCTCCGCCAAGTGAAGTGCTGGAAAAATATAAAGACGGGAGGAGGGTTTCAATAGTGGAAGAGGGTAAGGGAAGGACTCGGGGAGAAGGGAAAGCCTCGGTATTTTGAATTTCATGTCTATGGAAATGCTGTCAGGTCTCCTTGTTGCAATGACCCTGAACTAGTTAGCCTCCACGGTTGATGAACTCTCCTCTTTTAATTTTGAGGGTGGCTAACCGATGGTAATAAGCGGGAATAGAGTTGAGCAATAGATGCCGCCTACATGGCTTCGAATAACCATAAAAGTAGCAGAAGGTTTTCAGCTCGTCGTAAAATCAGTAGCAGGAACAGAGGGCTATTAATTAGATTAGCTCATTCACGCTCCTCTGATTACTCTGATTTCTGCGGGATGCAATTGGATCAGTTCATGTGAGTGAAAATAAGAACACGGCGAAAAATTTCATACTTTGCACATTTAAAGAGTTTGCAGGGAGTCCTCCGTTTATCATCATCCACCATTTCGTGGTTACAAATAATTATTTGCACAATGGTGTAAGAATTCTGCTTCTACTGAATCTTTATTTGATTCATTACAGTGTGAAAGGTTGTCAATGTGTGCCCTGCGATTGGCCTTTCGGGTGTACCCCGCCGACTGCCCGAAAATGGCTGGACCACCACACCCGCGACCCTTGTGAGGTTAAGCGGATTAGTACAGTGCTCCCCAACCTTGAAAATGAAGATGAGGCAATTTATGCGCCGAGCAGACGTTTGCCCGTCTAAGAAAATTGGATCCACAGTCTTAAAGTGACCATGTGATTCCCTACAAAATGTTTCTTTTAAGTCTGTTCTTTTTGAGGACCCCTTGTACATTTAATGTTAATCTCAAACTTGTCAAAAAACTGCAACAACAGTTTATTCTGCTCTTAGTGTTGATCTTTAAACATTTTAACAGCCATCTCACACTTCTTCTTCCTGCCTCAACACGGGTTTATATTCGTATCGGAATAGAATAGACCACTCCTGAGGGGGCGGGTCATGAATTTAGTACGACTCTCCCCAATTGGCCGGCCAACCTAATGTCGTATATGATGATAAATCTGGCCCAGGTGTCACCTCTTCGGCGGCAGGTAACAATTGATGGGCTACAGGAGGACTATCCATCACCCTGGGCAGGTGGCACGCTATCGGAATTTGGGAAATCTGTTCCCAATCAGGGTCCCGCGGTGCTCGGCGGGGTTTGCGGCGCTGTTTGGGAGGTGGTACTGGAAATCAATGTTGAGCACTCAAGGTCAATGTACTGTTCGAAAACTCCTTAAGCTCTGACAGATGGATCCCTTTACGCTAACTCTCGGTGCAGTGCAATACAAGCCCCTCACAGACTCCGTCCCTTGAAAAAAAAGGCCGACTTTCACTGGATGTCATCACAGCTGTCTGGACTAATTTGCCATGTAGACCATCTCCAGATGAACACAAACTGAGGAGAACTTGAGTTAGGACCAGAATGTATCAAAGATGTAATAAAAGACCAGGTCGTGTGCACTTATTTATAGACATTAACTGTAAGTCACCTTGTTCTCACAACTGTAAGTGTGGGAACTCAACTGAATGAAGGCAGACATTCATTCACATCCTCGGCCGCCATCGTGGCCTCACATTCAATCTATGTTTACCTTCTAGACCAGGAGTAGGGAATTGTGGTTCCTCGACAGCCATATCCTGACTTAATTCTCCAACACACCTGAATCACGTGATCAGCTCATCAGCAAGCTCTGAGGAGGCCTGAAACGATCATGATCAATTAAATCAGATGTGTTGGAGTAGGGAGGGATCAAAAACAGGCAGGATATGGCTCCCGAGGAACCGGAGTTCCCTACCCCTGTTATAGACTAATCAATCGTCTGTGTCTGCCTAAAAATGGCCACATTTCAGCCTACAAGAACTCCACAACATACTTGAGGAAACGTGGTTTGCTATGTAACCTTTGCCTGGAAAGATTAACAGTGTTAACAAGCAAAAGTCATTAAGACCACCTCTTACTTATGTTATTTTATGAATATTTAATTTACCGGTACTGTTGTTTTAATTCAAGGGATATTGTATTGTTGGTCAATATCTGAAGTCCCATTTTATACGTTTATCCATTTGACGTTCATGTGTTGATTAAAAAAAAAAGAATCTGAAGTTAGTTGCCAGTAACTCAGTGCATGGTAGTTTTTCACGGAGTACTCTACTTTTCCTATGAGCGGGGATTCACACCTACAGTAACATCAATGATCGCATTCTTAGAACGTTCCAACAGCTTCGAACAAGCATGTTTTTAGGTGAGAAGGATAATATGTTCAGAATTGATCAAATATGGTAAATTAAAATGATGATAACACAACTCTTAAAGTCTTTCAGGAAAACTGAAGTAAAATGTGTCTTCCCTTTGGAAGGTGAGTGTAGTTAAGGTAAATTTTACGTTTTAAAATGCAAACAGATACATTAATTGTAACTGGAGTCTTTTGTGTTTTTTTTTATTTTGTTATTTTGTGTACTTCAGAGTCAACACCATCACACAGCTTTGTGCAGTCACCACAGCTCAACTTGAAGAACCCTTTGGCACTTGTGAACTCTGGGCAAAAGACCCCCTTTAGATGGATTCACACCACATGATTCAAGCGACACAATTCAGATTTTTTCCTCTCTAGTGGTACCGTCGAGAAATGCGTTATGGAGGAAAAAGGCATGAGATGTGACACGTTCAGATCACAAGCAGGATAAAAATGTGCTGTACAAAACCCGTGGTAGACAGACCGCCCCTTCGGAAAACTAGTTCCGGTATACCCCCACGCTGCACAGTCGGATTAGGGCTCCTCCCTTTGTCTTTCTTTCAGGTGTTGACCACGGACATGCGTGCGCCCCATCCCCACACAGAAGTTATCCGTATCCTGACGATGACCTCACTAGCTTCGTGGGGATCATCTTTGAGGAGGACCTAGCCCACTGACTTCCTGTAAGCTCCTCTCACCTTTTAACTTTGACACTTGTTCCCTCTTTGATCAAATTCCAACTCTGGGGGGTATTTTCATATGTCTATCTCATGTGTCAGAGTCTGTCTTACCTTTTCTTAACCCTCCTCTAGCACCCTCTTCTCCCAAGGTGACCCTGCCTTCCCAATCCTCGCTATCAGTTGGACTCGGGGCCCCTATTAATCCTGCTTCATTTGTCCCGCCTCGCCCCTCCACTTTGGGCAGGAATTTATGACAGTACCTTAAATGCTAATGGAGTCTAATCTGTGGAGAGCTTCGCTCTTTTCTAAAGACTCCTATCGCCCTTTGTGCCACACGCATACAATAAGTGCACCTACAGTTCAGGGACGAGAGCCCCCCCAGAGTCGTATTAGGAGCAGGTTGTCCCGGTGAATAGGCACTAGATGTCATTTCAAATGTATTTCCAACCGGCAAATCGTGTCGTCTTTGTGGAAAGATGAAAATAGTGGGGGGGTTTTAAGTCCTCTTACTTCAAAAAGACGAATCCTCTATCAAAGTTCAATGGTGCACGCTGCCCTGCAATGAAGAAGAGAGATTAATTCCAGTGCGGAGAACTTGACTGTGACTTCCAACCGGTCTGCCCGTGTGTCTGTCTGTCTTCCTCCTTTTCTGTCCACCGCGTTCACAATTAACATGGAAACTCCTCAGCAATGTTTAGCCTCACTGAAGGATGTGGGGGATGGGAGGGAGGGGGGGGCGGAATCTAAGTGGTTCGCCTTCTGTAAGAAAATGTGTGTTTATAAGAGAGAGGATAAAACTGGACAATTTTCTGCCTCACTAGTTTATTTAATGCAGAGGTAAAATAATGCACATTTTAAATGGATGTAATTACTAGTTATCACTGGCACTTACCGCCAGTCACTTGGAGCCGGAATGGAATGAAAGCACCAGTGGTTTCTCACTGGCCGCAATATTAGGTACACGTGCACAATGTAATATCTGTCCGCAATTCTGTTTTTGTAACACAGAACTGCTCCACATTTGATTGGCTGGAGAGCTTGAACAATGTTTATTATTTTAGCGTTAATTTGCAGCGTTGTGGAACCCGTTCTAATACGGGCCCTCTCATAAGGTAACCAAAACATTCGGAACACCACTCAGTATGAAGCCGTGGAGTCCCTATACGGCTACAAACAGTACAAGCATGAATTTGTTGAATAGGCACGGCACTGTATATGCGAAAAAAAAAGCCCACAGTTTAGATGTACGCGCACACATCTCGTTACGCACACATCTCGTTACGTGCGATCCGTTCATTAGTGAAGCATTAGTCGCCTTTACATGCCTTTGCTTTAACCTCATCTGCTCTCATTCATAATGGGGTGATAAGGAATTGCTGTGTGCCTGCAAAAACTCCACTTATGTCACACAGCTCCTGATTATACTGCACATGCAGTATACATAAAAATGTGGCTCTGAATTAGATTTAATGCAACTCTCAAAAAATAAATGTGAGTTGAAGATTTTTATCTATTGGGGACTTGATTTTAGAATGTAGGATTTTTATTTGTTCAGTGACCACCATCATAACTGTAATCAGTTCTACATCATATTTCCCGCATAAAATGACTGCAAATATACAAATCATTTGTTCCAACTTCCTGCAGAAATCCAACCAAATTCGATTTTTTTTACATCCCTAATTATCATCTGAGCATTAAATACACAATATCAATGTAGAAGCATTATATTGGAATGCACTGATGTGTGTGTGTGTGTGTGTGTGTGTGTGTGTGTGTGTGTGTGTGTGTGTGTGTGTGTGTGTGTGTGTTAATTTCGAGTTGGTCACTAGAAGAGGGCTACGCAAGAGAAGGCAAAGCTGTGATTGTGCTCAAGCGCCGCCCGCACCACGACTGACAGAATTAATAGCAGCCACACTGGCCTGCGATCAGCTATTAAGATACAGCAGTTCAACTAAGTTTAATTCCTGGACAGAATTACGCTGTTCTTTATTTGCATTTGGGCTGAAGGGGGGAATTTCATTAAAAGACTAATTTTAGCTAAGATTTGGGTTCTCCTGTACTTTCCGAAGGGAGGCCATTATGGTTTTCATGAATGCATAATGCATGAGCAGTGCGGTGACATGAAGCGCTGGAGGAGGAGACACAACTCTCATTCGAATGACAGAGAAAAGGATGAGCGTGTGATACAGCATCATGCATGCGGTCACAACCATTAATGTCAGCAGGGCACTACTTGTGGTCATGACGTCTTTGTGTACAATTGTTGGTAATGGTGAGATGAAATATAAATAGATGCAGGTCACTGACTAATAAAGCAGGTCAGTGGAGCAACCGACTGCGGGTGGCAGGTTAGCAACTGGAAGTACAGCTGTGTAATAAAACTGGTCAGCCCTTGGTTAAAACACACCTTGACAAGTTGACAGTGAGCTATTGTTTCCTGTTCCAATGACCAGCCATAAGGCAGATCTATTCTTATAATCGCCGCACATAATGGATGAAATGGGTCAGCGGGTGAGCTAGCGTATTTTTCATGCTCACTTTTAGCCGGCCGGCCTATTTTTTTTTTTATTTGAGCTTTTTTATTCCTCAAAGGTGTCGGAAGATCGCAGCTGTTTCTTTCTCTCTTAACCTTGCATTGAATTGTTTACCTCAAAACGTCGTATCGAAAACACACACTGCGATGGCAGTAACACCACCGTTTTCTTATTCTCAGCTGTTTCTACAGAGCATTTTGAAAGTAACACTTTGCGGCAATCATACTTTAAAATCGCCGAAGGGACACAACACGAGCTCTGTTGTTGCCCTGGATTATCTACTTATGTCACTTATCATTTTGGCTGAATAGCTAGGACAGCTGTTATGTTGTGTTAGCTCTAGCGTTGGTGCTAACATTACCGTTTGGAGTTTTACAAAGTTTTCCACTCACTGAGCAGAATACACAATTATATTTAAATGGATAATGTTACAACACAGACTGCTGCTGTTAGCATTCAGCACACGCAGGCATTAATGACGAGGCTAAACATCCAAAGGCTCATGCCGAATAGAGCAAAAGATGTTACGCATTCTAGATACCAACGCTATTGACCAATAGGGAAAAGGCATTGCAATGCCTGGCCAATAGTGGCCAGTATTTTTGAAGTGTAAATATCCCTTTTCCACATATAAGTAGACATCATGCCTGAAGTGAGTTGAAGAGCTTCCTTTAGGCAAGAGTAGTGCTTTGCCCCCATCTTGATTTATCTTGGTGACAAGGAACTATGTCGAAGTGAGCCCAAGAGTTGTATTTTGGCAAAAGTAGTGCCTTGCTGAGCTTGGTCCTATCTGTTCCGCAAATAGCGGAGGGACCTTGTACAGTACATATCATCGATGGCAAGCAGTGTATTTGGTAGCTGGGCCTTCAGTGGCGACTTAGCCAATTTCCTCCACCTCATCCATCACACATTGCAATTGTAGAAAGCAGTAATAACACACAAAAATGCAATATAGTGACACACAACTGCGCCATATATGTTAGCTGAAGCATTTTAAAATCAATAATGCTCTAATACCACGACAAAAAAACAAAGACTGTGAATACTCCCCAGAGATGGGATTCAACTAGTGTCAATGTGTGCAGATTTCATGACACAATGTTTTGCCCGTCCAAGTTTGAAGGAATATGTTTTGCTCTGACCAACCAATCAGCAGCTTCATCCAAATTTGAAATCTGATTGGTTGATGAAACAGTACCATTGCTCATATACTTTGAGTTACATTGGCCCGCATTACAGACTCTGAAGATTAGTTTGACATGACAACACTGAGGATAGAATCTGATGAGACAAAAGTAAAGAAATCCTTGTTGGCCCTGGCTGCCCGCCACTGATATGTTAATCGACCCCACTTGGAACATATTATCCTATAATACTATAAAATGTACTTGTACAAATTAACACCCTACCTCTAATGAATGCCAGGTTCTTATTGCATTCAGGCCACTACACAAGACCTTGCTAAGATACCCATTTATATCGTTACGTTGAATATAAACAACAGCAGAGCATATGGTGTTTTTATGTGTTTCTGTATTGGACTTTTACAGCGGCAACTAAAAGTGAACGTGCAGCAGTAAGACTTTTCACTGGACCCCGATGCCTCACAAACTCTAAACGTAACAATCAGCAGCCTGCGACATTGATGATGAATACCTGCCAGCGACCACGTGCACAATAGAATCTTGCAGACGTGCAGTCAAGCTATTAAGCAGCTCAACTGTCCACGCCACTGTATGCCCCCCCCCACCCCCACACACACAAGCAGCAAGCATAGTCTCATGCACTATTGCTTCCCACCGCCCTATATCCACATTGTAACACTGTCAGGGGCTTTAGTGCACATGTTTTAGAGTGCTGCATGGCCGGTGATCATGAAGTAGCCTCTTCTAACACCACCCAACCCCCCCCCCCCTTCCCCCTAGCTCCATCTCAACCGCCTTAAACTTTAATAGTGCACTGTTAAATATTAATAACTGATATCAACGGGGGGGCTGCTTTACTGTTTTTGGCAAGAGTACAACATTAGCCCGCCCGAGGCCTCAAAGTATGGCTTGAACAACTACAGAAGCAATAAACTCGTTGCGGTTAGACCATTTCAAGAAGTCCTAAATAATTGGGGGTTATGTAACATACAACAATGACATCCTGTAAAAAATAAAATATAAAGTTGCTATTTTGCAAAGCGCTTGACACTGGAGGCAGTTTTGGGGTACGCGTCTTAGGAAATTAAATATGGATAGTTTTGTTCTGAGGCAAAGCAGTCTCGGCAGGTTGAAAACACAAGAGAAGTTTTGAGTGGTCACGTGGGATAACCTATTATTCATCGTATGATAATTTGAGTGAGAATTGAATATGATGCATCTTGGGGTCCATGCATCCATTTTGGCTAGTCTAGTGATTCGGTTTATGGGTGAAGAGGAGCCTATCCCAGCTGACTTTCGGTGAGTGGCAGGATACACCCGAGACTTGTTGCATACTGATCGCAGGGCACATATGGACAATCATTCACGCACAACGTTGTCACAAGAAGGCACCGTGGCCTTGGGTAGAAATTGGTGTCAAGGAAGTGCAGTGGACCCTTGCATATTGGCGGTTCGGCATTCATAAATCCTCCTATTGACAGATTTTTATTTTAATCTATCCCTCATTATTTGGGGAAATCCTATGCTTATTTGCATTTTTTTTCCATGATGCCCACTTATTTGTGTTTTTATTCACAGTAGGGCCCGATCACTATGCCCCATGAATAGTGGCGGTCCACTGCATTGTTAAAGAGATAGACCTCGACCAAGAGACTAAGATCTGTGTATGTTGGGCAGGAGAAAAATGTATTAATTTAGAAAGTTATAAGTGGAGATGCCTTATGTGCATATACATGCTTTTTTTTTTCCTAGTCACAGTGGTTTCAGTCCCTACCCCCCAGTGGTGTATTATGCAGGGATGGGCGGTCAGTGTGCATAGACAATTAAAGAAAAAGTGATAAATGTCATCTCTCTGCGATTCAGCAGGCAGGATTCAGCCACGTGACTTGGTGGCAGCAACCGAGGGAACACAACATATTTTTTCGAATATGGAGGAGTGTTTCATCTCAACGAGTAATTTAATAGCAAGACATAAGTTGTGTTTAAAAAAAGAAAAAAAAAACATACCTTCCATTGAGTTCACAAAGAGTTCCCATATTTCACCTCCAATGCTCAGGTACAACATCAAGGGCCGCCTCCGCACAGGTCAGCAGACTTGTCTGCTGGTGGCCAGGGGGCGGGTCACAGGTTTGTGCAACCAGCTAAACTGTTTAGCCTAGCTGTGCACAAAACAAACAAACAAACAAACAAACAAAAAAACTTCTGTGCCCTGAGGCCGTGCTAAAGCAGGTCAGTCTTCAATCATCTTTGCTTTAATTGGGGGAGAAATTACAGCTCAGCATGCCACACAAACAATTGGGGAGATAGTCAGCGGAGGTTTGGCTCAAAATGAATGCCGCAAATTTGCAGCGCACGACTCCATCAGCAAAAACAAACTTGTTGACGGGACATGGACCTCATGACTTAAATGTCACAGTACAAGTACAGCGAAACCTCGGCTACAAACGTTCCACCATTTGACAAAGTGAACTCAAAAATTATCTGTAAAAATATTCAAACAAATAGCAGCCAATCTCACGACAGAGGAGAGGCGCAGGTGTCAAATGCAGATCCAAATGTTGGCCACAATATTGACTTCTGTTCAAACTTATCAGAAAAACTATTTTTGACAATCAGGATTATTTTAGCAGCCATTATCACCCAATTTACTGTGTTTGATTTTGGAATCTTTAATCATTCTTAATAATCTTGGAGAAATTAATTCAAATGGTGCAAGTTAACCATTTTTAATGTAATCAAACAAACGAAAAACAAGAATGAATATTCCTTAGTCAAATATTCCCAAGGTGCATTCGCTTATTTATGTTAGATTTTTTTTTTTAATCTGAAGAGAGAACTCACGCGGCAAACACTGGTTGTCAGCAGTTTTGGCCCGGCCCGGCCCGCTCGGCTCCGTCTGTCTTTATTTATGTATTAATTTATTTATTTTTTTCATTTCTGCTCGTCTCACTCGCCTCGCGCTGTGCATTCCCCGGGTGCTTCAGACGGGTTAAGGAGTGAAGTGAGCATATCCACAGTAATCCCTTATTTGCTTGATGAACATATTTGTTTACACCAGGGTGCTCACACTTAGCGGTAATTACATCGGCCTATCTCGCACACTAATTACTGGGTTTGTAGTACAATCGAGGACCTCAAAGTCAAGCGTTCCTTTGTTTGAAAATTTCACGTCTAATTTCAACTCTCGGTATAAGGTTGGTTAGCTCAGCAGAGGGTTTTAAAGCAACTCGAGGTAGACACAAATTAGACGGCAATTGGGTTCTCTCTCTTTTTGTCCGTTAGTGAGCAGACTACTTCCTGAATTACACACACACACACACACACAGTGAAAAATAACAATATAAAAGTAAAGGGGGTACGTTATAAAATTAAAGGGGACATAATACCTTTTTTTTTCCACAAGTTAAAATGTCAAGTTTTTCAATATGTATGCCTTTGCAAGTGCCAAGTGTGACATGCACACGGCTCGGTGTACTTGAGCTGTTGAGGCTTTCCCCTACCTTGGCCCTCACACCACAGCATTTTAGCATCCTCATGCCAACTTTTGTAAACAGAAGGCGCTGTGATGGCGCCGCTTCTATACTCCGGCAGAGGTCATTGTGGAGGAGAACTCGGACAGGCCGCCAGTGACGCTCCGCTGCTCGGCCAAGACGCAGGCGACCAGCTAATCTGAGAAAGGGATGGTGGGGATTAGACTGCTCTGTTATTGTCTGTTTGATGAGGGATTAAATACGCTTAATCCAGACCTTCATATGGGATTCCTCATTTAAGATAGCACCATAGTTCCATCACTCTGCTTAACCGAGCCTCACTCACTCGCTCACTTTTCTAGTGATCAATAATTATCTCTTTCTCATGTCTGTTATGGTTTCCATAAACCTGCAATGCTGATTAAGATCAATATGGCCTGGAAATGAGAACATTAATAATGAAAATGGCGACGTCCGGCAAAATTGCACTAATTCATGGAACTGATTTATTTTATTTATATAACAGGGTCCGCTATATGAAGTAATCACACTATCTATACCTTACATTACATTACATTACATTATATGATATTATATGATATTATATTATATTATATTATATGATATGATATGATATGATATGATATGATATGATATGATATGATATGATATGATATGATATGATATGATATGATATGATATTATATTATATTATATTATATTATATTATATTATATTATATTACAGCCTACTGCCCGAAGACAGCTGGGATAGGCTATAGCTGGGATATATATTATATTATATTACAAGAATAAAGTCGTAACTCAATGAGGAAAAGGTTGCAGTGCTACAACAATATATTTGTAAGTTAAAGAAAAAAGGTATCATGTTACAACAATAAAATCCTGGTGAAATGAAAAAAACAATAAAAAAATACAGTTGATATATTTTTCGCCAATTAACTTCATTGATAATTGTCATTTTTATGCGCATACGTTTATCCATACAGTCGTACAATCCATAAATTAATTCATAAAATTGGTGACTAGCTAGCTAGCGATAAGCATGAGAAGCAAAGATAGCGAGCAACTCACTTTACACGGTGCTTCTTCTTGTCGATCTAAGTTCCATACTGCAATTTATGGAAAATGTCTACTGCGATCTTGTGGGGTCCTCTCGTCTAAAACCACAGGTGGCAAGAACCTTCACACGTTGTACTCATCCACAATTCTGACCAAAATGAAAGGAACTACAGTAATAATTTTTTTTTAGCAAGAAACATTTCAATTTCATTTCCTTTCGTTGACCACCAAAAAATCATCTGCCCCCCGGACACATTTTAGCCTTTATGACAGCATCCAGTTTTAAACAAAACAATCGATTCAGAATATGCAAGAGAAGGAAAATCGGAGCGCCCCCCCACCCCCCCACTATTCATTAAAGCGACTGATGCATGGCAACGGACCATTTCCTAACTTTAAATATTTACGAGTGCAACGCACGCATATATCGGTCGGTAAGTCGTTAAAAGGACAACTTCCATTTAGCTGCGTCATCACCGGTCGGCCGCGATGTATTCATCGTTATTGTTCTTTGCACCCAAGTCAATACCTCAAGAAAAGTGTTTTCGTACCACTTGCTGAGTGTAAAAAGAAAATGATCTCATTGGTACACGGTGAAAGTCAATAATGTACTTTTATGCCTGCACGGGAAGCAGATGTAGATATATTTCATCGTTCCCCTCCCAAAATATGCTTACTAGCGACAGGCAAATAAAGTCACATATGTAGGTTTAAATTTTTCATAAAACAAAGCCTGTTTAACAATCGGAGCGTGCGGCCGAAAGTCAGTAAATCATACGTTTATATCCGCAACAGCAGCTTGTAAAATCCCCGCCATTGTCCCGCTCCCCCAACCGTCCTCCCCGCTACCACCCTTTCCCCTCGCCATCCTCCGTTTTAGAGCAGTTGGCATCATTAATGGGAGGGATTGCCTGTAAATTGGCAACAATGAAAAGACAAATGATGAGTGGCAGAGTGCTGCAAAGCGAGCTGGGAGGAATTAGGACTATTTGAATAATTCAGCCCTCCCGCAGCTGCTGTGACAGGCGTGTTAGTCTGAAGGAAAGCCCGCTGCTTGAGAAATGACAAGCTGTAATGGAACGTAAGCACGCGTCGCTGCGTGTTAGCTTTAGCCCACGCGCTCACTTCATTTGCTTTGTTAAGGAATTCACTCAGGGGAGCCGTACAGACAACCATAACATGACAAGTTGTGTGTTTTGAGAGCAACCGTGACATCACTTTCTGTACTTTTCCCCTTCATTAAGTAGTTTCGTTATTTTGGTCATATTGCGACGGATTCCTGATTAAGTTACAACTTTATTTTTGTATTGAATGACTTCTTTTTCTCACTATGTTATAACTTCCATCTTCCGAACCGCTTGATCCTCACTAGGGTCGCGGGGCATGCTGGAGCTGATCCCAGCTGTCTCCGGGCAATAGGCAGGGGACACCCTGAATCGGTTGCCAGCCAATCGCAGGGCACACAGAGACGAACAACCATCCACGCTCACACTCACACCTAGGGACAATTTAGAGCGCCCAATCAGCCTGCCATGCATGTCTTTGGAATGTGGGAGGAAACCGAGCACCGGAGAAAACCCACGCAAGCCCGGGAGAACATGCAAACTCCACACAGGGAGGCCGGAGCTGGAATCGAACCCGGTACCTCTGCACTGTGAAGCCGACGTGCTAACCACTGGACTACCGGGCCGCCCTATGTTATAACTATTGTAGTGATATTACAAATTTATTCTCATTAGATTATGACTCATTCCCTATGGGAGTTCAGATTTTTGGCAGTTGTGTTACATGGATTGCTGGTCGAATTTTATAAGCTAGGACAGTCTGGTCAACTATGAAGGTGCCTGAGGGTCTTTTGTGATTGGACTGACGACCTGGGGAGGGGGGTGGGTAGAGAAGTGGGGGTCTGGCAGGAAGAAGAAGCGCTTCTTATATTTCTGCAGGATGAATGCTTGAATTGAAGAAAAAAAAATTAAGATAGCTTTAGGAAATATAAATTGGGATCTTAACCCTTTGATGCATCCTGTAACCTGATAACATGATAAACTGTCCACTGTAGTGACCACTGACCCTAAAAGGGTGACATACATAAATATAAGTTGGTTCATATCTTCAAGAGTCATTGATACATAAGGTCATGTAACGTGACACAGACTTATGAAACACCCTGAAAGTGAGAATAGATGTATTATATCTATTTCCATACGCAAATTTTCAACACTGACGCATCGCCTGTTGATCTCAGCGAGGTGTGCGGGTTGTTAATATCAAAATACGTGATGGCCAAATAATCGACTATAGTCATCATTGCACAGTCACTGGTCAAGTCAATGCATCGACTAGTCGGTTAAACCCGTCCTGCTGAGTACATACTGTATCGATGGCTTGAAACATTTTTGTTGTGAAAGATGACGCGATACAAAATCTGTTTTTTTGGGGATTGGCCGGACATCTGTTGTGATGTCATTCAGCTATCATCGAAATTTTACTAGTTACTGATGGTAGACAACTCATGAGAGCCAGTCGCAGAATCCCACAGTCGCATTCGGGTCGAGCTCTTCTCAAAACTTTGGCACAACTTTTTTTTGGGGGGGGGGGACAAAAGGAAAAAACCAACAAAAAATAAAACAGCTACTCCACAAACTCTTAGCACCAGCATCACCTAACATGTGGACTGCTCCACAGAACACTGGAACACTACAACAGTGTGAGTCTGTGGGGATTTATATGGATGTGGGTCCAATGACAGCTCAGTCCCTCACCTGTCCCCCGCAGCGCTACCTAGGGACCACCCCTCCTATCTTCCCCCTCTCAATGGGGCTGAGGAGGGACGCCGCAGACATCTCTCTGCACTCCATGCCTGCGTTTGAACACTCTCTTCCACTTCAATGTCTAAAAAGAAGAAAAATAAGCCTCCCTGGCTCCGTTTCCTCACACGGAAAAACTTCTTTCTCTTCTACCGGTCTCCTCTGCTGGCACTTGTAATTATCTTATGCCTGGGAGACAGGTTTTAAGCAGAGGTGTCAGGACAGGGTGCTTCCTGACAGCCGCCCAATGATTAGGAGAATTCCGGAGTTCTGTCAACGCTCTGCCTCGGCGCTTCCCCGTGGCGAACGCCGAACCTTGTTGTCACTGCAACAATAGCGACTCTTAATTTGTTGACGGCTCAGTCGCCACCAAGGCCGACGTGGCCTTGGTGGCGACTGCCCAAAACGACGGGCTCTCTGGGGGTGATGGATGGCGCCCCAAAGGGGTGAGGATTTTTTTAAAAACTGTTCAGTCGCTGGAGAGTCCAAACTTGTGCAGCTCGGTCCCACTTAACTCATATGTGCACTTTTGGATGTACTTTTTCCTCTCTACCCCTCACTGCCATCACTTCACCTGTCTGCCTCGTCGAGCTCTCTTACCGCTTTTTGTAAAAGCATCTGTCCCACAAATTGGGCTCCATGCACACATCCTGCTACTGTGTGTGCACAACTAAAAGAGTTGCTCACAAGCCAGCTCACTGACATGTTGGTTTGCGTGCGTCTCCCGCTTGTGTTTTGTGACGGTTCTGGAGCAAGGTAAGCCTGCTCGTGCTTTGCTGAGGACGAACTGAGTAGCTACTTGTTAGCTACTGCTGTCACCGTCACAAAAGAAGATGGATGCATGTACACGCCTAGGCTCGGGTAGTAGTTCTAAAACTAGATTCAGGAGCGGTAGCTTAAGCGGTTCGAAAAATAATTTGGAATAAATTGCTTGTGTCATAAAAAAATAAAAAATACATACTGTCATGATTCGGTTTGGGACCAACAGGTGGCACTGCAGGGCTCTCCTGCAGCTGCACACCTGTTGGTCGTTATGCAATTAGTCATATAAAAGGACTCCCTCCCGACCACTCAGTGTCGGGTCATTGTTGCAGTTGGCTGCTGTCATGATTGTTTGTTGCCGTCAGGTTTGTTTCGGTCATGTTTCTGTTATTGAGTTTTTATCTTCAGTCATGTGTTTTGTTTGATACTTTGGACTTTGTTTTGGATTTAGTTTTCTCTGTGTTTTATTAAATACAATTCGTCAAGTTCACCCTGCTCCTTCCTCCTGCCTGCTTCTTGGGGTCCACCACCACCTCGCAACGTGACACATACTTGCATGTTATTCGCCTAATGGGTAACGGGTCCTTTTTCAACTTTTGAGGAAGTAATTTTATTGATATAAGTTCAAAATGACTGAGTCTAGTACAATATTAAGACGAGGTGATTATGGTAAAATACGTTTGACATCCCTGAAAAAGACCTTTTCAACGACTGGGACTATTAATAGATCAATATCAATACACACGCATGCGCTAACGCTCAAACACATGCGCACCACACACACTGTCCAATTATGCCAGTATGAGTAGCGAGATATTTCAGTCCTCCCCTGTAGATACATTCACTCATCCAGGTATCCCTACACACACACACACACACACACACACACACACACACACACACACACACGCTTTGGCAAAGGGGCCAGAGTGGCAAAGTGAGAGGTTCCAGCTGAGGGGTGCTAATGAGTGAGTTTGGGGCCTCCCCGCCGGCTCCAGCGCAGATGTCCCGTCACCTCTCATGACGACGGCTGGCAGCAGACGAGGAAGGAGATCCACATGCAAAGGAGCCCCTTCCTCCGTGCCGCCATTGATTCGCAGGGCTGTGAAATTAATATTGATTCGGAAACATGATGAGTTTATCACCGCAATGAAAGGGGAAAGGCACACCGAGGAAAGTTGGCAGAGATGAGAAAAGCGGTTTAAAAAAAAAAAAAAAGCAAGTTGAGAAGGAAAGTTAAGTAAAACGCTGATATCGGCATAAGGGGGCATTGTTCGCGCGCTTTCTTGCAAATACAGAAAAGAGGAATACTAGAGGGGAATGAGAGCTAATTAAAAGCGAGATCAAAGCGCCCCTCTAAGTGTTTTTCCTCGACACATCCGGGAAAAGTCAAAACACCGCTATTATTTTTCTGCCACCTCAGATATTTCTTTTCGGGTTAAAAAAAAAAAAAAAGACAAATATAGTGAACTTTCTTTGAGTACATATTGTTAACCAGTTAATCACGCATAAACAAACCAAAATCTTTGGTGTCAATATGTGGTGGTTGGTGATTAAAAAGAAAAACAAACATTTAGATCATACAGAAGAATCACTTTGTTCAAGATTTGACCTTGTGGAACTGAGTTCTTCATCGCTTCATTCCCTGCCATGTGCCAATGATGAAAACATTTTCTTTTTCACAACAACCATTGGTTTTCTCGATGAAATTTAAATTTGGGAGCAAAGATTTTCTGAAAAGTTTTGAAAGACCCTTGAAAATTTCCAAATCACAGCAAATGTTGCGACAAACTGAATTGGAAGAATGTTTATTTTCCAGAATGGGTCCTTGAGACTTTTTTGATTTGTCAACTGATCAAACACGTGCCGGTGAAATTTCAAGTTGCTTAGTGAAACTAGCTTCAGGGACTGAATATTAAAGACCTTCAGTGGGGAGTAAATAGGGTTTTGTGTTTTATGGCAAACCATCAAACTTTGCAGTCATGCACTGCCCACACACAATGACAAAATCGAACACATATTCACAACTTGGAGTCATCCATCTGTCTAATATTCAGTGTTTACATTTGCTGGCAATTGGACAAAATCTCTAGGAGGTTGTCTTTGAAGGATCCCTGGAAATGTCTAAAACTACTTTAAAATCACCACAACAAACTAAAATGGAAAATTTCCAGGGATTTTTTCAGGCATGGCTTCTTGAGACTTTTTTTGTGGGTCCACTCATGATAGACATGTCTACCAAACTTCAAGTTACAAATGAAAACTGGCTTAATTTAGGGGCTGAATTCTGAAAGACTTCCAGGGTGAACATAATTAATTTCATGTTTTACGATGAGTGACCAAACGTTGCAGTCGTCTACACCTACAAATAGTATATTATATATAAGTTCGTATTTGGTGGCAATCTGATAAAATCTTGACACATTGGACATTTTTTGGAGGATTCCAAAAAATGTCCAAAATGTTCCTAAAATGGCTGCTTCAAAACAAAATGGCTGCCTTGCGCTTCTTGAGACCTTATTTTTTTGTTAACTCATGAGTGACATGCCAACCAAATTTAATCTTTTGAAATGAAACTGGCTTCAAAGGCTAAATTTTCTAAGAAGTCGCAGAGGAGTAACTGAGCAACCAAAGTCAAGACCAGGAGAATTAACAGACATAAAACTTCATCTCCAAAGTCTGGAAACACTTTACACAAATTTACATTTATTTGGCCTAAAAAAATAGGGACAAATAGAGAATTGTAACGACAGGACATTGAATTAGCTTCAATGCAAGTGGAGTGGAAGAGCAAAAAGTGAAGAACAAGTAAACAAAAATAATGTGTCACTTACAAATGTAATCTAGGTCTCAATAAACCTTTCAATTTATAGCAAGTCTTGTATAGCATGTGTGTGTATGCGTGCGCGCATGGGTGTGTACCGCGAGTAGTAGATCTCATGTAGCTCGACGAGGATTACACCCCTAATCTACACTGTCACTCTGAATGAAGCCACAAAGACACACACATGCAGCACTGAGGGGTGCGGGAGCTGTCAGGTGCTATTACGGCACCAGCTTTAAGACCACTTCCCCATAACGCACTCTGGCACAGCGTGCATATATGATCCACCCGTCCTCAGAGAGTTTGAACTCATCAGGGAGTCAGAGTTGGAATCATAGAAATCAGGTCAGTGTGGTATGTAGCGCCTTGACAGAGATAACCACAATGTCAGTCGGGAGAGGGCAAATCTCCTCGAAGGCCGAGTGGAGTCGAGTCGTCATCCCGCATAAGATGGCACACATGACTGCCACCTGCAGGAAACAGGTGGCAGACGACTACAGCGTTGCTTTCTCCTGACTGAATTTACATTTTCATTATTGCTCGGATAGTTAAATAACTATACAAGCAATATTTTAAGTTACATTTGTTTTGCTTTTTGTTTGTCTACTCATCTTGAACGTTGTTAGCCTGCAATGAATGTGGTTGTGTAGCTTAGAAGCAACTGTCATTACATAAAAAGAGCCGTGCTTCGACCTCAACCCAGCCATATTAGACTGAGCAGGCGGGACAAAATGTAACACAGCCCGAAATTTGCTACGCTACTGTTAAATCACAAGTTGGGGGGTTTTTTCAGTTTCACATGCTGAATATCTTTTTTTTTTAACTAAGAAAAAGCAAACGATACTCACAGTTAGTCCTTTAGATGCTCAGTCAGCTGCAGTCTCACAACATAAACTGTATTACGTAAAGTTGCTCAGTATTAGCATATTTTGCCACACTGCCAATGAAAGTCAGGTTGTTTCCGGTTCTTCGTTTAGATCAATCCATCCATCCAACCATTTTCTGAACCGCTTTATTCTCACAAGGGTCGCGGGGCATGCTGGAGCTGATCCCAACTGTCTTCGGGCAGTAGACGGGGGACACCCTGAACCGGTTGCCAGCCGATCGCAGGGCACACAGAGACGAACAACCATCCACGCTCACACTCACACCTCGGGACAATTTTGAGTGTCCAATCAGCCTGACACAGATGTTTCTGGAATGTGGGAGGAAACCGGAGCACCCGGAGAAAACCCACACAGGCACGGGGAGAACATGCAAACTCCACACAGGAAGATCAGAGCTGGAATCGAACCCGGTACCTCTGCACTGTGAGGTCGATGCGCTAACCACTCGTCCACCTGGCCGCCCGTTTAGATCAAATTTATACTAAATTCTGATGAGAGCCATCCAAACAGTGAGATTGCCACCACTTTATTGTTTTGTAGAGGTCACATTCACATCAGTCTGGTCGTGTGCACGCACAACAGGAAATGACATTCCTACCTGTCCCGCTCCAGGTTGTAAGTGATTGAGTTGTGCGGTAATGTGACACTATATTGACTTAGACCCAGACAGGTCAGGCCAAGCCTTCCCTGCTCATCAGCGTCAGCATGACTTAAAAACAGCCCCCGTTCACCCCAATCAATGGCCGTCGCATACATATATTTGCATACTAACCCAATGGATCTTTACCTTGATCAGACCTGACCGGCACATGAACATTTGCACTGAAAAGGGGGCCAGACTTGCAGCAAAGAATGATGCCCTTGTTACACGACGTCATGATGTCCAATAAAAGATATTGGACAAACAATTCGTGACGTGAAGCATACTTGCACAGGCTGTAATATGCATGCCAGGCTAGCAGTTGGCGATGTCACTTACTGTATCGTAATGCCCTCACATCTAGGCAAGGAGAGCCAAAGTCTCTGGTACACTTTCGTCCGTTTATTGAACGAGAATATTTGGTCATTATAAGGAAATATGATTACACTGAAATGTTTGCTTTGATTCTTTGGAAAAATCTGTGCACACACACAAAAAAAGAGCTTTGCAAAGCTTTGACTGTCCAATAAGCACTTCTTTGTCAGAACTGCACCGTAGTCGCTTAGTTGTTACTACTTGTATGTTTCTTTGAGTCTCGTGTTCCATCCATCAAGTCATTTTCTGCCCCTTTTTCATGTTACCACTGGAAATGGTCCCCGCTTTCAGCTCCATATTTCCATCAATGTTGCCCGCCATCCCCCTCCTCCCCCCCGCATCCCCATCCCCTGTAAAAAATGTTTGAAATGCTTTTGGAGATTGTTTCCACATTCATCTTGTTGATTTAACTGTGCTACTCCCATCCCATATTTCCCAATACTGTATACCGTCTGTCCGTCTGAGAGTTGATCAAATCACAAAAGAGAGAACAGTCAGTTCCTGCCAGAAGTTCTTTATCAGACCACTCTCAAATGGGTCAGTGGCGGTCTGTTTATTCATCATTGGAAATATCAAATAAAAAGAATGTTGGAAGAAAAGTGCATGGAGCGCTGGCGTGAGCAGAGGATTTATCATAGCCGTGAAACTTATTGCTGCTCTTATGTTACTTCATTCTTCATGCTCACGTCAACGTCAAATAAGATGATTGTTTGTGAGAATACGCACACACACACACATTAAACATGACTGAGTCTCTAAGAATATGTGAGATATAAAAATAAAGTTTAAAATTAATACTGGTAATGGTTGGCTAATGTCGATACATTTTTAATCTAAAATGTCAGAGGCTGCTAAAACTTGAATGTAATATAATTTGCTTTCTTCATCTTCAAAAGAGATACGCCTACTGTGTGGGCTATGAGACCGTATTACACTTGGGGAAATTTGGGAGCCGCTGCAGTAAAATAGACGGTTTTGGTTTAGGGTCAGTTAAATTCAGATTTAGGCTTTTGATCAGGCTGGTGCCTTAGGTTGGGTTAGCGTGGTCGTGTTTTGGGTCAGAGTGAGTTCAGGATTAGGGTCGGGTTTAGGGGCCAGCCTGACAGCCTTGAAGCACAATGTAATTATACAAACAATGTTTTATCATTCACCAGAGTGCCAATAAGCACACATATGCATATTATAAGTCACCCGTTCTCTCGGCGTGCCTCCCCACGGTAGCTGGTTCCTAAGGCGCCCATCCTCCCTCGCACCCCGCCCCAGGCTGAGGCCTCATCCCAGGGAGCGAACATGGCAAAAAGCCCAATGATCAAAGTGGCCCATTTGTTTGAACACGCCGAGACAGAGTGATTAGAAATGCATATTACACGACAGCTATTGCATATTAACACGGCCGGGCAGCCAATTAATCATTAACTCATCAATATCTCATTTGCATGAAATTATTCTCTTTTAAGAGCCCGTGTCTGAGGTGACGGGGTGAGCTCATCGATAATGCTAATGCCCTCGAGAGCCCGAACTCTGTGCGTGTGCGTGTGTGTGTGTGTGTGTGTGTGTGTGTGTGTGTGTGTGTGTGCGTGCACATGCAAAGTGGTGGTTGGTTTAATTCCTATTTCCAAAAACATATTTACTTACTTTTTAGGTGTTGCATCTTAGCAGGAATTTTCCCAATGACGTGATATGAAAGCAATGCGTGTCACACATGCACACGCAAACACACACACATGCGCGCAGACGCACGCACACACACACACACACACACACACACACACACACACACACACACACACACACACACACACACACACACACACACACACACACAATGCTATTGGCAAGGCCAGAGTGGCGTGTCTCAAGGTCACCTAAGGCTCAGGGCTCTTATAGATTGCCACTGAGGGCTGTGTGTGTACGTGCATGTGACCAGACCACACCTCAGTGTGTGCCAATGTGTGTGTGTGTGTGTGTGTGTGTGTGTGTGGATGGATGGAAATGGCAGCGGCCGTGAACGATTGTGTCAGCCCTCCCTATAGAGGAAGGTGAGATGTGCCATGCTTGTTATCCATCAAGACATTGATTGTTCACATGGAATGAAGTTACGAGAAGAAACAAGAAAAGCCATGAGCGCAGTAGCCAAAAGGCAGGACAAGTTACAAAATCTCACGCGCTGCTGTTTGTGTTTAAATAGAAGTCATTTAAAAGCTGGTTTTGTTCGCCCGTCTGTGGCGTTTGCCACTATAAGTTAGCATTAAGTTAGTGGACTTTCTGGTTGAATATACAACGTGTCATTTTATAGTTTTATGTTTAGTTTGACAGTAAAGTTCAACTCAGAATGGCTTGAAGCAGAGGTGACAGAGGTGGGACAAGGTCACATCTGTACAGGTCAAAAGTAAGTCTCAAGTCGCAACCATCAAGTCTCAATCCACGACTTTATAGCCAGCATAGATAAGATTCTGTTCCCTGCAATTTGGTCGGTTTGGATTTTGGGCAGTGTTGCTCTGCCAGCTGTTGTCCAAAGTTTCCAAGAAAGTTCCATAAGGACCTTTTTGTCCTCCTTGCACTCTCTTTTAGTTTGTCATCTCCTTCCGCAGCAGCGCTGACTACCAAACATGAAGAGATTATCAAGCACATTGCAGGCCCTCTCATTGTCAATCCACTCACCTCACACAACCCTCAGCCCCCACCTCCCCTCCACCATCCCCCCCATCCCCCACAACCACCACGTCCTCTCTTTTCCGACCACGTGAACTGTGATCAACGCAACCCTGCTGTTTGACCGTGTGTGTTCCCGTCAAGTGTTAAGACTCACACGAGGCCCAATTAGAACACTCGTGGCTTCGATGGAGCCTTCTCACGGCGCATAATGCAAAACGCCAACATTCCTGCGCTATAAAGGCAACAGTGATTAATGAAGAGCACTTTGCGATAGCGTGTAAAAAGATGATGTATTAATCTCCTGCCCTTACAGATGGCTCAAGCCTCCTGACAACCGCTATTCTGTCGAGACACTGTTAGCGTGCATAATTATGCTAATTAAGACCTAATTAAGCGCTAATTCTTTGGAGAGACGCTTTCTTTGGCTCGAATTTAACGCGACTCAGCATTGAGCACTTCTTAAGGAATCTCAACCCCTCGCATTTGTAGTCTTCCTTTTTGGTTTGTTATACGGTGTAGATACAGCACAGTCAGGGCGGTCAAACAATGATGTAAAGAAAAGACCAGAGTTGAGGGAGAATGGGCCTGGAGCCAAATTGTAAAAAAAACAAGAGAGGGAGGGACAGAATTTCTGCATTAGCATGGACGTCGGGTTAAAGAAAATCCATATGTAATGAATTGAAAAATACGCGGTTGCTGATTTTTTTGACATGTTTTGTGTGAACAGTTGGATCGCCAACCTGTTTCTTGGAATTGGGGAAAGTATTTGATAAAGTCATTTTGGATCTGTGGCTTCGGGTAAAAAGAAAGAAAAAGGAATGCTAAACAGGCAGCATGTCTAAATCGTTTATTTGGCACTAATGAACAATGTTCTAAAATGAGTTTGAAATTATATTCAAGTGCTTTGAGATCATAGCTTGTGGTATGTTTGGGGTTTGGATGACAGATATGACATTAACTTGTTTTGTGACCATGCTTGTGACTTGATTTGAGATACGAGTGTTTAATCATCTTTCCCCATTGAAATGAATGAAAATTATTCTATTCGAGCCGCCCCATTCTTTGTTGAGGGTAAAGAACACATGCCTGTGCGTGCAGCATTAATTGTTGTGTGTCTGTGTTCCTATATCTATTTCTTAAAAGGATATAACACCGTGAAACCGATGCTTTTTGTGAACCCGTCTATGGCTTTGTGCACTGTTTGTTATCCAAGGTTCAGTTATGTGCTTGTTTTAATTACCCAACATGTTTAAAAATATTCTGAAAAGATTCATTCAGTTAAAGCTGAAGATCTAAACCTCAATCGTGTTGATTAGAAATAAACAAAAATAAAAAAATAACAACAATAACAACAACAGCAACAATGAGCTTGTAAGACGATCAGATGGTGTAAGGGCAACTAGTGGGAGTTCCCCTATCACAACATGCAACGTTGTGTAGTAAGGGAGCCGTCGTCCTTTTGAGTGACAGACAGGTCAGCGGGTTGCGTCAGAGACAAGTGACAGTGATCCAGCGTGTGTGTGTGTGTGTGTGTGTGTGTGTGTGTGTGTGTGTGTGTGTGTGTGTGCGCATGTGTGTGTGTGTTCTTCAGTGACTCACAGCTCATTAAAACACAGCCATTACAAACTTGACATGACATCTGTCACCAGGGCCATCATCACAGGTCAGGACTCTTGACCTGCCCCCAACCCACCGTTCCGACCCCCCCCCACACCCCCTTGCTGCCTGGCCTACAGCCATCAGGGCAAATGCTGCTCACTGACTGCATGCGGCTACCAGCACAAACCTGTTTCATCACGCTGTCACATTAAATTGTTGTACCTTGTTCACCTTACAATGTGATCAAACTGCGCTGCATTTAGGTATAGTATTTGGGGGGCTGGCGGGGGGTCAAAATAATTGTAGAGTGAAGATGACATCACATGTGCTCAGGGGTGAGGTGATGCACATCACATGAGTCGTGATTGGTTGTTACGTAACCCATGGCATAATACATTTTTTAAAGTGTCAATTGTAGATGAAAAGTTATCAAATTCATTTGGCATAAAATATTGACTTGTTACTACTAAAAATGGCAACATTAATAAACTACACATTTGACATGCTCTTGGTAAGATTTTATACTTTTGGGGGGGTTGTAACATTACAATGTTATGTTTGTTTTGTGGGGCAAAAGGTGGTTTCATTGTCATGTGTTTGGTGGTTTAAAATTGAACCTGACAAAGTGACATTATTTATGTAGTTTTGAAAAACAGGTGCTTACAGGAATTAAGGGACCAAAGGAAAAAAAACAACAACTGGACCTTCTTTGGGTGCTCTAAATGATAACATTCGTATTTGGAAATATTTCTGTTGTTGGTTTACTATTACTATCACAATTCAGAGGTCAAACCTCCCATTGGATATTTAATTTGAACCTGAAGCTGAGGCCATTTCAACCATGCCTGGCTTGCTGATCGCAAAATAAATACATAAATAAATGATAACAAAAATACGGCAGCAGAGCAAACAGATGCAATTTTGTGCAGTGATTTTTTTTTTCCCTCCCCAAGCTTAAATCAAGGCTGGTGCTGGTGTGTATATACGGCAAAGCAGTTTGTTTTGGGGCAGATAATGAAGTGTGCCGCTGTGAGGAAAGTGTGCGGGGCCCTGCCAAAGCTTAATTAGAGATTCATCTGCTCTTATATATCACGGTTAGTGTGTGTCAACAAGCTGCCATGCATCAGCTGCTGCCACAGAAAGCTTTATGGTTCAAACTCAGCATGTGTGTGCGTGTGTGTGTGTGTGTGTGTGTGTGTGTGTGTGCATGCGTGCGTGCGTGGAAATTAAAGAGCAATAATTAATGGGAGGTGGGGAAGTTTAGCACCTGTTTCAGTCTGTTAATAATGACATCGCCCTGTGAGTGTGCTTGTGTGTAAGTGTGTGTGTGCGTGCATGTGTAGGGGTGACATCAAGATCAACAAAACAAGTGCATATGTGGCCCTCACTCTCACTGGGCATAATAAAGCACATAAATAGTGTGCGGTGAACAAGTTAGGGAGCACCGCATTCACTGACCAAAACAACGTTATCCCAAGCTTAAAACCCTGGCCATTGCTTGAAACCCTACTTTTAAACCCTCGCCCTGACTTAGCAAGTGAAGGCGCACACACACACACACACACACACACACACACACTTTTTGTGACAAACTACAAACAGGAAGTACTTCACTCACAACCAAACATCACTCTCTACCTGTGGCAGTCTACGAAAATACCAAAATAAAGAATACACACATGCCCAAAGTTAAACTGCGCTTTGCGCCCGGAACGAAAATAGAGCCCAGCTTAACAATTCTGTTGACTCCACACCAAATCATGTTTTCTTTCCAAAACTAACAAACTTAGTTGATCATCTGACAATTCACATCATGCTGAAAGATATACATTTCAAAACAAAACTACGAACTTCGCTTTCTGTAGGTGTAAAAAGCAGGATGGAAGAGGACTGAACCATTCAGTCACTTTGTAACCTCTTCAGAAAAAAAATCAGGCTGTGCTTGAAATACTCCGCTTCCTGTTAACATGCTTCTTCTTTCCAAATTTAAACAGTGGGAAACACAATAATCACCATCTAGTGGCCCAAATTTGAATTAGCTTTACTTTTCATGCACTTTTAAACCTGAATACTTTGGTAGTTTCCTTCCATGCCGCAGTCTGATATTACTGAGCATAGCGGTAGCTCTTCAGATACGAGAACCTGCCGGAAACTTATGAAAGGAGACAGACATCAAGTGAAGGAATGTGTTAAACGTAACCAAAGCTGCGTTGACTGTAAGTGCTGTCGTGAGCAACATGAGCACGAGCCTGTGAAGAATTCCATAGTCAACTTGCCCCAAAAAGCGCATTGTCCCCCCCCCCCCCCCACACACACACACACACTTAAAAAAAGTCACAACGCATGTCAGTCATGGAGTCTCTCCACTCAGCATTTTTGCTGACTTTTTCTGTCGGTCTTGCAAAAACAAAACATCTCTAATGTCTGTTGGTGCAAGCATGACCCCCCTACTCCCAGCGTTCCCCACCCTCCATCCCTGTCACAGTTGCTCACTCGCAGCCGGCGTCAGAAGGAATGAACGCGTGTGTGAGAGGACGCGCGTCTCCCGGAGAGGAAGGCCCGAGCACCCGAGGGCAGCTTGCTAACGTGGGACGAGATTGGCGTAGGGGGTCAGCGGGTGTGCGAGAGTGAGCGGGCTCTCGTATTCGATCAGCTAAAGTGTGTTTTCCATCTCATCTGCCTTCACTTGCCATTCTCTTCCTTCCACATTGGACCTGCCTGGTCCGCACGATACGTGCTGACAGGCCCGAGCTGACTGAGTGACTGCTCTTTTCGACTTTGTGTGCAAGTGTACCTGTGTGGGTGTACGTGCGCGCGTCTCCACTGCAAAACCATTATACTCAGATGAATGTAAAGAAAAATACTGGTTCTATGATTGTAGTTACTGTATGCACTGACTGTAGTATTTGTGTCAGGGGCGTGGTCTTGTGAATGACATCAGGCCAGTTACTCTATGTGTGAACGTTCGGGCATTACATGTAGCCCATAGCAACAAGTGTACTCATTTTGTTTTTACCGTTGCTCTCCTTGCCTACAGGCAACAACTTGACTTATTTTGTCTTAATTTCATTCCTGAAACTAAAATTTGATCTCATTAACTCAGTAACTATAAAAAAAAAGTAAACTCTTTGAATATTTGACCACCATCTCTTTTAAGTAAGTTGTAAAATGATTTTTTTTCTCCTGCTGAGTATTACTTTTCAGATAAAAACAATCATAAAAAAAGTGGTTTAATTCTTAGAACGTTGGGTTAAATGCTTTTGAGCCATAACAAATCTTGGAAAAGAAAAATAAGTCCATTTTCTCCAAATTGATGTTTTTATTATTTGGTTTCAATAGAAATGAATTCTAAAGTCTTGTGATGCTGACTTTAATATGACTTCATCTATCTACTTTTGCTGCTGAAATGATACAAATTTCCCTATAGTGGGACTACAGTAATAACATTATTTTTCAGTCAGTTTCCTCCTTTTTTGGACCAAATCCAACAAAATTTGTTGAATGCTGTTTTAAATGCCATTTTCTGCCTTTCACATCCGCTATAAAATATGTCACCGTTCAACTAAATAGCATTACTTTTCACAAGAAATCCAACTAAAGTCTTCTAATGGAGTTCTTTGCCTCTCAAGTCAGCCATAAAAAAAAAAAAAACAATGACTTTCTTTGTACATAATGCTCCTCAATTCTCTGCCCTTCACATCTGCCTTCAGTTGCCATTCTCTTCCTTCCACGTTGGGCCTGCCTGGTCAGGCCGATGCATGCTGACAGGCCCGATCTGCGTGCGTACATGCTGGCTGACTGACTGACTGACTGCTCTTTTTGACTTTGGGAATGTGTTTGTGTGTGCGTGCGCTGCGTGTGTCCTAGGCGGTCGAGCTTTTCGAGGGCTCTGATTTTTGTGGCAGGCCTGTCAGATCTCTCGTCCCTCCACGCCAGATCAATGCCAGCGCCGAGCAAGTGGCAGCGCGTGATGAGAGCCACCCGCCCCCTCTGACGGGTGCCCGCCAACGACAGGGAATACGTTCTTTTCGAGGAGCAAGCTGGTTGTGGCTGAGTGACGGACACACGCGCGCGCACACACACACACACACACAGACAAACACACATTTTTGTGACAAACTACAAACAGGAAGTACTTCACTCACAAATGCTTCACACTCTAACTCCATATACTCATTGCCCACAACATTAGGTGCAAAATAATGGAAATCCTTCACTCTAGATCCCCCCCCTCTCCATCACAGGCTCTGGGTTGAGCTATTTCGTGGATTTTTGGTGCATTTTATTTCAATATTTTGTTTGTCTTCCGTTTATGATAGGGGTAATTACCAGGGGTGGGCATTCTGTCAGACTGACGGAAGGTCTGTCAGTCCGTCACTGCTTCCGTCAGTATTCCAAGGCTGACCCACATGGGTCCAGTCTGTCCCTCGTTGGCGAAGGCCAATCGGCGTCGAGAATGTGACCAGCACAAGCTGACACAGGGCCAAAAAAAAAATGTAAATGAAAACAACAGACACATACATATACACAGCATAGTGGTTGGTCAAATAAAAACAACAGTGGACACATGCCATTGAGGTCTATGGGACTGAAAGTTAACCAACACTGTTTCAGGTTTCTATTTGTTCTTTATTTGGCTGCCTTCGTGTGACAATACATCAATACTCATGTCCAAATATGAGCATTAGCAGAGATGGGCATTTCGTCCCTAGGACAGAACGGTCCATCCGGACGGATGCCAATTTTTGAGATGGAGGGTGAGAAGTTTTTTTAAAAAAAAGACCGTCCCTTTAATTGTCCCTAATGTTCTCCATGATAATAGTGGCTTGCGGTTGTCGCAAAGGGCGCCATTCAAGATGGGATGAGCAGTGCTATGCAAATGTATGGAGCAAAGTAAGTGCTGTCTCGTATGTAAGGTATTAATTGCCCACCCCTCCATGCATCTCTCCCGGCGTCATGCACGGACGCTTTTTTTTCCTTTCGGAGGGGAGTGGGGACTGGGACGGAAGTGCTTTAAAAGGACGAGGACAGATGGGGACGAAAGGCAATTATTGTATGAATAAGGATGGAGGGACGATGACAGAAGGGTATCCAGGTCGCGGACGGAGGACGGATCGGCAAAATAGGGTAAAGTGAGCATTATATATCTCTGAGCATTATAAAACAAAATTATCACAATTTTGTAGGCTTAAAAAGCAGGATTACAGTAGATAATATTCAATAATTTTCAACAAAAAACTAGACTGTTTATTTATTGTACAAAATTCAAATGTAGTTAATATACAGTACCGCATATTTTTTTACATCACTATAAATAATTACATTATTACTATGTATGGCAGTATTTTAGACTGTTTGTACACAACAAGCATGCGCACGGCCCAGCACCTTTTTCTTCCCACACCGGGACTGTTTTGCTTTTCTGCCGCAACTGGAGAATATACTTGCGCTGTCAGAATGCCACGAAAAACAAAACCAAAAAAACCAGCACTTTCTGCATGAAAGTAGCTCACGCTGATGGAATGAAAGCCACGCAATAAATTCCTCCGCGACACATTTTTCACAGGGAGGGGAAGCCAGATACAGGCAGGACGGTAACAGGGCGAAGCAGTTAATGCATGGCACCAAAAAGCCATAACACTAAGTAGACTCTGCCCACTTAAATCTTTACATTCTTCATTCACTTTAGCTCACCAAACACGACAGTCCCCGTAGGCAAGTAATGAATAATCATTAGCAAAAGGTCCACAAATTATTGATGTAAAATAAGCAATGATTCTTTTTTTTGGGGGGGGGGGGCGCAATTTATAGCCATTAACATGTAACTTGCAATCCAATAAATGTCATCACGGCTTTCAGTTAATTAAAGGGAAAGATATTATACAGTAATGCAGGGTGGCGTTTATATCTCGATTTCCACACACTGCAATTTACTGCCCGGGCCTTTATTTGAAGGGAGCCACAAATAATGGCCATTAAGCCGTCACGGGCCGGACAGGGGATCACATTAATGAAATTAGATAAGGTGGGGATGGCGATACGCCACTGGAGGCTCTCTGGAGACATGAAAACGCATGTGTGTGGGTGTGTGTGTGTGTGTTTTCCACTTGCTTTTGTGTATGCGCTGACCTGCTCACTTGTCTGTTCACCTCCTCTTGCACTTTGTCCAAGCACAGGCAGGAGTACACTTAAGTGTGCAGCATGAAGGTCTGCCACCTCATCAGTCCTACTGGGGCCGTCAACAGGCGCACACACACACACACACACACACACACACACACACACACACACACGCAGAGTGGCACATCTCGCCGACTAACATGGAGGTGTCACTCGGGGGAGGCAGCTGCATTCGCTGGTGTGACGGCTCGCCTCAAATCAGAGACCCTCGTTCCTGTCAACAGCAACCTGGCCCCCCAGGCTACCTGTGACACACAGCCCCCACATACTGAACATCCCCAACTCCAGACACACATTTGAGGAGGAGTAGGCTCATTTTAATCTGGAGGGATGATTTGGACCGGATGGTGAAAAATATACATTTAAAAAAACGGTGGATTTTTAAAAGTCAACACACCCTGTCCAAATGTCAGGTTGTTGTGATATAAAAAAATGAGACAAAGACAGAACTCCTTCCACCAGTAATGTTACTCCTATGACAGAGGCTTTTAAAAAATGGTTTCACCCTATTATAACTGGGGGATGTGGCTTTAAGGATTATCACCCACGTATTATTGTCAAATAAACGGACTATGCACCATATTTCATAATTTTATACAGTATGGATGATTCTTATGAGGGCAATATTTCCAAGGATATTCAAAATTGAAAATGAGAAATATGTCAACTTCACTACGACACAAACATTGTGAACATTAAGAATATCATTCGTTGTTTTCCTGGTGTGTGCGACTTGTTTGTGCGGGCAGCAGCCGAGACAAGGCGGCCTTCGTTGCGTATCAGATTAGGCGCCAATATCCAAGTCATGCGACAGTGACTTCCTGTCTGTGTGTCAGACGGCAAGTGAAGGCCCGTCGATACGTCGTCGTGCTGGCATCCTCTGCTCTCGTCTTCTTAAATGAGCAGAGAAGGGATAGAACGACATGCTAAACTAGTTACAAATTGCATTTGCATTGTTGGCTCACTATTTGGCAAGCTGAGCCTCATTTTGTCCATTTTGTTCAATCTCTGATCCCTCTTTTTCTATGCGCGTGGCTACATGACAGTAATATCATCAATGAGGGTCTGCTATTTATAACAAAGGGGCAAAGTAGAAGGCTCACTATTTGACAAGGTCAAGTCTTAAATCTTTTTAACAACTTAAGTATACTGTAAACCATTTACATTTAAAAAGGAGAATTCGTATTGTAAAAAGAATTCCAATGTATTTGTTCATATTTAATTTACTGCATTCTAGTCGTGTTATGTTTTATTTGCAAGTTTTTAGCTGAATGATTGACTGGGTAAACCGATGTGGAAGCTTTTGGGGTTGTTGGGTTTTTTTTTACACATATATAGACAAATACTGCCCTCTTGTGGCAGGATGAAACATGTACCAGGCACTTTTTTAAGACACTTGGGCACAAATGAAGTCCAAGAAATGTGTTTAATTTCCACTTTCGTGTTCCAAAGGGATGTCTTGGAGATATTACACTTGAGTCAAATTAGTACAAAGCAGCTGAGTCTCACCGTGCATTCAGTACTTGTAACATTAAGTCTCACCGTGCATTCAGTACTTGTAACATTTGTCATTGATTGCAGCCCACAGCCCCATTGGCCGGTCTAATTCATTTACCAACCTGTCATTCCATGCATTGATTAAGTTGTCCTTCACCACCGCACACACCCCACCCCCGCTGTTAATTATATGCAAAGAGAGAAGATGTTGTCATGATTGTGAATAATCTATGTAATGAGAGGCCTTGTAGTAGAGCAAAGGGCCAGTTCAGAGGTGAACCCAGTTGACCTGGGAGGGTTCAGCTGGCCTACTTCATTAGATGTGCCAAACGGATTTGGATGGGGACATTTTCTATTTATTTGATACGCTGATGTTAAAGGTGCAAAAAAAAAGAAAACACGTTTTGTGACTCATAGTCTTGTTTAAGTCTACAGTCTCGTCTTTAGCTCATTTTAACACACAGGAGCAGCTTGAGTTGGGCAGGATTTATATTTGGTAGACCAAGAGCACCAGACAAACTGTAAGAGCCGCAATTATGGCTGAATTTCTCCAACTGAAAATTAAATTAAATTCTATATTTTCGGAGGTTGCACTGTCAAAAGACAGTTTTAAAAAATACAATTTTCATGGTAGAAGTACAGCAATGTGTGCGCCTTTGCATTGAGACACCACCTGAATTGCACCCCTTATTATAAATGTACATGGATGATAAATGTTAATTAAATAACTGCCATCTGATTCTGATGCTGCCAGTGTCACTATTCGTATGTGATTTTAACCATGGTGATGTGGCAAGAGAGGTGGCATTTTTTTTAATGCTGTATGATTCAAAATTCGCTAGAGGGCAGCAAAGCTCTATTTAAACTACATACCCTGTCCGAAAGAAAGTACTGAAGATGGTGGTGGCATCGGGAAGAGACCACAGAATTAAACTGAGCCACACAACTACAATGGGCAAAGTCCATTTCTGTCACTAAGCGGGGGAGTGATTTAAATTATTGGGACTGCCACTAGAACTCCAGTGCAACAGTGGTCTAAGTGCAAACACTTGATTAAGAATACAAATTAATGCAAGGATTTAAATTCTATGGATTTTTTTAGGTTGAAAAAATACTGATTAACAATTTATCGTCCGATTAAATGAAAGATTTGTTTTGAATGCCAGATGCACCGAATGACATCATCAACAAATTTCATTGTACAGTATATATATATATATACATACACCGGTATGGATGGATGGATGGATGGATGGATGGATGGATGGATGGATGGATGGATGGATGGATGGATGGATGGATGGATGGATGGATGGATGGATGGATGGATGGATGGATGGATGGATGGATGGATGGATGGATGGATGGATGGATGGATGGATGGATGGATGGATGGATGGATGGATGGATGGATGGATGGATGGATGGATGGATGGATAGCTAGATAGATAGATAGATAGATAGATAGATAGATAGATAGATAGATAGATAGCTAGCTAGATAGATAGATAGATAGATAGATAGATAGATAGATAGATAGATAGATAGATAGATAGATAGATAGATAGATAGATAGATAGATAGATAGATAGATAGATAGATAGATAGATAGATAGATAGATATGTATATTTAAGTAGCTGCCCGACTAAATTTCCTCCATAGTAAAATAATTTCATCACATTCATATGAAATCACATTACCTGACAGAGTATTATTCACATGAACTCAACAATTAATGGAGACATATTTTATCATTAAAATATCTCATGGATCAAGAATGACAGAACTTAATTTTGAGCCTCGCTGAAAATCCGCTTTGCTTGAGAGGAATCCCAATTGATGGATGATTCTCTCTGTGACTCTACAACTTTGTAGCCACTAAAACAAATACAGCAACTTTTTCTTGCGCTCAAGAGACTTTTGAAGACTCTGAGAATCATACCGGGCAAACGTCAGAGCAGGATATGTCACGATCGGTCAACCACGCCCCTCCTTGTGACATCTAAATCAGGCAAAATTCAGAACTGCTTGCGTATCATTTCGGTTTACAACGGTCCCGAGGTGGCGTGTTTGGAGGTTGTAATGATAAATTACACAGGTCAAAATAATAATAATAATAATAATAATAATAATAATAATAAGAGATGCAAGTAAACCTTTCTTGAAGAAATTTTAGTGCTGATTGCGAATTTGCCCATGATTTTTCTATAGTACATTAGCTTTTCATAATCATAATCATGATGATAATATAAAACAATAATATAAAATGTAATATAGTAATATATTTAGCACTTTGTAATATTTATGAACTCAGGGTTAGCTTGAGCAACTGGTGGATTTTTTTTCTGAAACCTCACAGGTATAAATTACAATCCATGGTAAAATCCGTATTGCGCAAGCTTTTAAAGGTCAAAATTGAAAACTACAAAAAAATCAAGATATGCCAAAAACTTGATGTGTGAGAAAGAACGTAAAGACACAACGAGATAAGGACACAACACAATCTTTGATCTGAATTTTCTGTTGACCTGTTGTAGTAGAATGCAGCACAAGATGTATTGTTCAGTTACCACCGTTCTCTTCAATTAGAATGGTTTATATTCATGGCATAAAAGTGTTTTTTATCCACATATTTCCTGAAATGGTGACTTAACTCCCGGCGTTAATATCGGTTAGCGTTTCAACCTGCGTACAAATTTAGGTGGCATTGCCAAGGACTGAGGATCACCTGAACTTGAACATGGAGTATTTCCTCATTTTTACATCTAGCATGATAAAGGATAGAACCACTCACACAAAAATATGCTACTCTATCAAAGATATCAGAATGTCATTACAGTACACTTTTCGGTGAGTTGATGTTGATATCAAGTCATTGGCATTGGCGTTACGTTCTCTCTGTGATGACGAGAGGGGCAGTGTGCACTGACCATTCAAGTGGCCAATGTCAGGCATACATGGACTCAGTCAAGCCCGTCTGCTTGAAGGTGCGAGCCACTTGTCTGGAGTGCTGCATTTTGGCCGAGAGGGCCTCCAGGATGTCATGCCGGTCGACGGCAGTGGCGGTGCGGTAGATAAACGCCCCCATTGATTCCAGGCCTCGCAAGCCGAGATTCACGCCGCAGCCTAGAGGATACACAATTCAAAGGTAATAATAATTGAAACATATTGGATCAACACCCTCTGGTGGACATTATGTAATAAATACTGAATGAATAAACCAGGGTGTCAAACATACGGCCCGCGGGCCGGAACCGGCCCCCAAGGAGGTTCGATCAGGCCCGCAGGATAATTTACTGTGTGATAAATTGTATGTTTCAAGAAGCGACAACCTTTTGCCAACAAAGGAAATACATTATATTTTGGTTATTTATAGCAGAGTATGGTATAATTTTAATGGTCCGGCCCACTTGACTTCTACCGAGATCGTATGTGGCCCACAATGTCAAATGAGTTTGACACCCCTGGAATAAACTATGTGACCATCTCCATGTACCGTACTGCCCCCAGATGGCCAAAGCATGCACACCAGAAGGAGCAGCACAGTAAATAAAATTGAAGCATTTAATCATGATGCTCAATTGGTTTATTTCTTTAAATTCTATTTAATTATGTACTTACTATATGTTTGGATGACATATACTATCATCGTTTATTATTTACCTTTTTTAAAAAAACACATGCTTCAATGTTTTGGAGGCTTGGACAGATGACGACATTTCCATTGATTTCAATGGGAAAAGAGGATTTCGTATCGAGTGTACAATCACTATGAATAAAATTACATCAAAATCCCTCCAGCCAGTTAGTTCATAGCATCATCAACAGGTTGAAACAAAGAAACTGGAAGAGTTACAGGAATGGCTTGGAGATTTTCATGGATAAAATGCCTGTTCTGAATTTTGCAGTTCAGCTCCTTGATAGAGCAAAACAAGTTGCACAAAAAGTATTGAAACACTGAGGAGTTGGCCTCACATGACACACATATCAGAAACCAACATTTCACTTGGACATGAGCAGCAAAAGGTTTTCAGAAGGTCAAATTAATTTCTACCAAAAGAATAATATCCCACACTATTTTTATAGTACCCGTGTCAAAGTTGAGGACGCGGGCCGCCTCTCCCTCCACGGTGACAGCGACATTGTCCCCCTCGATGTAGGCGGCGCTGACACGTCTGTGCGACAGCTGGATCTCAAAGAGGCGACGGCTGCACTGCATGTGGTAGAGCGTCACGTCGTTCAGCCGTGGCTCAATGTCTGTCTTGTATGCGTTGAAGGACTGATGGAAGATGTTCTTCATAAGCTGACCGAGTAAAGAAAGAAAGATGGTCCTTACAATGACAATTTACAACAGGTACTTGACATTTTGGGATAACCTTTTAAATGGAAAAATGTTAAGAGATCAAATTTACTGCACTGCATCTGCGGCACTTCTCATGATTTTAACATAACATGTCATTCCTTTTGTTTTATGTTTGACAGTAAAGCTTGAAGACTTTTTGATGAATTATTCACGACCTGCCAAACTGCCGCTTGTTGTTAATTGAGTTGAATTAAGTCGGGTCCCTCGAATCTCAAGAGCTTAGGTCGGAAATGACAAAATTGGACAAAAATGCCCACCTTTGATGACTCTTATTTGCATGAACACATCTAAAACGTTTCAAAAGAGGGTTCATTCTTAATTCGTTAACCGACTTTTGATGACTTGGTATCTGTGGCGGTTCATCAAAGCACTGGAGATGAACAATTTTCAATTCAAGGGTGAGGGCAGTGCCAACCAAAGCTCACTCCCCCCCCCCCTCTTTTGTGATGCTTGCCTTCTTTCCACGCAAATGAGCGAAAGCATCTGTTACCAAGTAACGCGACACACCACGGACGCCCACGTAGCAACAAGGACGGCCTTGCCACGTACCTGAGTGTGTGTATGCAGCGGACACAAAAATAAGTACACACTGACACACAAACACACACACACACACACACACCATTGCTATTGTCAGATTGACGCACTCTGAGCGCATCTAAAGACTTGAACCTGCACTCACACACAACAGTGCACACACACACGTACACAGAAAAACTAATGGACTCTGCTGAGTGCAAGGTGATGAGTACCTAGAACAAGCTTCTGTAAACACCACTCTGTTTGGTCAGTGCATTAGCAGTGGCGTATTTTGTCATTTGGGGGCTCAAGGCAAACCCCTTCGCTGTGTGCTGCAAAGACTCCTGCACTAGATTAAGTCCTTAAACTCAATTTTAAGGACTATTACTGCTTTGACTGAAATCTGTGACATGAAAGATCATCTGATATAGTTTACCATTTTGCTGACAAGATGGAATAGTCCTTTGCATGAGAAGTGTTCGGCGTTACACCAATAGTTGAGATTAGCACAATTTTAGTCCTGATTGTGAAGCACTGGATGTTAACTTGCAGAATGTAATGTCATTAGGAGTACCAGTAGCGCGCAGTTGTCGACAAGTGCACACTGTGGAGTTTTACGACTCTAGTAACGTGTAGTTGTCCTCCTAGTACTGTACACCAAAGTTGTCCTATAAATGATGACAAAGAACATGCAGAACATATTTTTCTCCCACTGCTGCCTTCCACTCTGCACTATTACAAAACATTACAGTAAGACAGTTGTACCTCTTAGTGCACCGTAGTCATTCTATTAAGTGCACTGAATTGTCAAACTAGTTAAGACAGAGCGTACTAGTAGTGTTTTTTTCCAATACGACCTTCCACAACTGTGGTAGAAAACTGTTAGCACATCCTAGTTATTCTACTAGTGTGCTGAATTATCTTACTGGTGAAGACAAAGAGCGAACTAGTCACTCACTGAGGAGTTGGCCGTGTGTCTGAGGAAGCGGACCATCCTGGCGTCGGAGGCGGGACATGCCAAGGCCATGTAGCGGTTCCTGAAGGTGCCATAAATCTTCAAGTGGAACCCGGGCTTGGCCGCGGGGTTGCGGTGCTCCCTCAGGGCTTCCACCCCATATGCGGACAGGTCAAAGTAGAGACTGTGGGCGCGGATCTCTGGAGTAGGCACCTGACGAGAATACGTAAAAATAATAATAATAATTAAAAAAAGGACTCACACAAAATCTCAACCGCAGAATTATCATTGTCATTTCTATATGGTGATGGAACCGTGGAGCTCATTTGCATAACAACGCCCCAGATTGTGTTTCTCTCCCCATAACGTCCATCAGCTAGACTGGGCGAAGATCCAGAGACACTTTCAAGCAATTGCAGGAATACACTACCTGGAATAATAATTGCATTGAGATTGATTACAAAGTGCTGCCTCCATGAGTGAAAATGCTTTTATTGTCTTTAAAAGCGCTATCCTTTTCTCCGGTCTTGGTTGTCGCCGTTGGCAGAGCAGGAAATGGGACTTTGTGTCCAGTCACTTGCCAGAAAAGTCAAGAAATAGGGTGTTTAAGTGATACTTAATCCTTGCGATATTTTGATGAAATAATAATTTAGACACCAAAGAAGTGTTTTAAATGGGAAAAAAACACTGTCAGTATCATTAATATGGGCTTCATGATGTCAAGTTTTAATTAACAGTTTTCATTATTTGTTATTGGGAAAGATTACATTGGAATAAACTGTTGTAACCGATTGGATTCCAATTTATGATTATAAACGTCCACGGCAGTGAATTAGTGAATTAGTGTTGGGCGTTCATGAGGGGTTCCTTGGAAAAGGTCTCCTGTGTCAGGGATCCAAAACCCCTAATTTTGGAAAATATATGTGCTGATTAGGCCTTTTGCCCACATGAGTTCTCTCGGGTCATAAAGCAGAGAACATACAGTACATGATTCCCTATCTCTGCTTATGATGGATCCCTTTCAGTCCAACACTACAGCATTACATCCTCATCCTCCCTCCAGTCGGAATTGATCCATCTCCCTTGTTCTGACATAAAACAGCCAAGTGGGATCAAACAGCATTTAGCGGATGGCAAGATGATGGGGACGAGTGAGCGAGGCCGAGCGGGTTGTATCCTGGGAGGCAAATTCAATCAGAACAGGAAACTAGCCTGGAAGGGGTGAAGGGGGGGTGGGAAGGGGCATATAACAGGAGGAGGCCACGCGACCTCTGTGTGTGGAGTACGTGATGTGAATAGTTAAGATGGCATCACACAGCAGGAGAGACTGTGGATCAAGATGTACGTACAGTGGACATGAGAAGTTGACATATGACTGATTTTTGGTCGTTTGGGTTTTTGTCATACAGTATATAGAAAATTAAAGTACCGGTAACCTATAACCTGTGCAAGTCCGGTTTTTTTTCTTTTCAAAGGGGGAAGTCAAAGTGAATTGAAAGCCATCATCCGCCTCAACTGAACAGCGGCTCTTCTCAAAAGGTCAAATATTTTTGCTGACATGTCGACAGGACTGTTTAAAGTCATCGCCTCTTTTGTATTTGCCCGTTTGCTCAAATTGTGGATTTATGGTCTCTTTAATATCTTGCAATATCCTGTTTCTGCTGACTTCCCGCGCCTATCGCTCCACACACTTCAGTATGTTTGTGCTCGTGTTTGTTTATGCCACCTGTCTCTGGTCCAGCCTCTCGATGCTGGCGTTGGCTCCGTAGGCGTGGCACGACTCCACCGTGTAGTCGGAGCTGAGGCCCAGCACGGAGCAGGAGTCGCCGCATGAACCGTCGGCCACCACGATCACACGTGGCCACTCTTCGGCTGGGATGCGCCGCAGATAATCCTGGGTGAACTGGAGAAGAAAACACAATGGAATCACCGCTGATGTCATCAAAGGCAAGAACATCAAAATGCAGCCGTTGCTCTGTCACGTTCTACCAACAACGAGCCAACCTTCTCTCTCTCTCTCCTGTGGTTGAGAGGAAAGAAATTTTGTCTGTGCTGTATATTGCACATAGAGCACATTTGACAATAAAGTTGACTTAACTTGAAACCTTAGCTCCTCCCCCAAATATAGCTAATAATGAACATGGCATACCTCCTTGACCCCAATATCCTCTCACTTAAGTGTTCTTGGGGAAAAATAGTAGGTATTCGTGGAGGGAAGGAGAAGGTGAGTGACTAAGTGGTGTGAGGCTGAAAGAGGGAAATAACGGCTGCTGAAACGGCTCACAGTCATGGCATTCAAGGCAGCGTCGAAAGGGAACCCTTTAAAAGACACAATGACAGGCTGCAGTGGTGGAGGGTGGGGGGTCCTCAGTTACTGGATGAAACCAGCAGGAAATAGGTGTTATCAAGCTATGGTATACAGTACTATATTGCATTTTATGGTAAGTGATGTTATAGTGGAATAGAGTTGGAGCTCTGATTCCCTGCAGATGTCACAAGTGTGTGTCTCAGTGAAGCTCATCGACTTCTCTCAGATTTCTTTGACACCATGACGCCAGATGGCAGAAAAGCACACTTTTATGTGATTGTGAAAATGTGAGGGAACACTGTATAGAATTGAGCCCCCACTATTTTGTAGGCATAAGGACCAAGCCCAATCACAAAAAGTGTGAATCCACAATTATTAACGCACCATCAAAAAGGTTTGCTACTGCCTATAGATAACACAACATGGCAACAAAACAGTACAGTACTTATTTCTAAATGAATGAAATGTTTGTCTCAGCTCAACATACTTCCTTGACACCAATATTTTGATATGTTTAAACTACCGTAATAAAACAAAAACTGCTCTCTCTAGCGCCAACTTAAACATAATGCAGGTGGGTCTGCAATGCATCACCCTGATAAAGCGGGGTTCACTGTTTGTGGTGGTAATGTAACCCAACTTTTAATTATTTTATTTTTTTTTTTTAACTTAAGACTTTCTTCTCCACTTTGCAAAATCATCGGCGCCAAGGCGGAATGTGGACGTGTGGACATACAACAAGGTCATGTGCGGGTTTAGATTGCAAGCATTGCTGTTTAATGAGGCGGAGAGTGGGATAAAAACAAGAAGTCTCTGTTCTGCAGCCGTGACACAAATATTCAATGAGCATTCAATCACTCTTTGCACACACTCTGCATACATACACTCGGCATACATGCCAACTCTCTGATTTCTTCCGGGATGAGTTCTGGCTGCTGGAGAAGGGACACGGAGTCCCTATTATCCCATCATTACAATAGGGGTGCATGGGGGGAAAAAAACCTGCACTGAGTCAAGAAAATTTAGGATGGAATATTGTAAAAAGTTGAGCACCTAATTGTGTTTCATCAATCATTTTGAAGGATAGCGTATGAAAAGTTAAGTACTAACTCAATTCACTTGACATTTTAATAAAACAAACTGTACAAAAAGTGGGATTGTGTACACTGTACACACTCAGCAAACACAAGAATTTGGCAGAAAGTTGCATAAATCATAATTTATGTTTATAATGACATATTTTGAATAGAATAGCATGGGAAAAGTTAAGCAGCATGTCCAGGTTACTTTTTTTTAGATTATAAGGAAGAAGCTGTCCAAAAAGGGAACATTTAGTACAATCTTCACACACTTAAGGCAGTCTTACAATCTTTTCTGCACACCAATGACATCCGCTGGATTTGTACTCTCGCTGCGGTGGGATTTTTTTTTGCCACCCAGAAGTACTTTCATGCCATTCGTTAACAAGCCTCATCAAAAGCTATAAAAACGTATTTGCACAAGTGTGTGTACCTTGGTGCCGAGCTGCACCCTGACGTCCACTTGCTGCTTTTTTTGCTCCAGGATGCTAAGCAGGTACTCCTGGAACACGCCGATTCTGGTGAAGAAGTGCTCGTCCTGCCAGCATCCCTCCATGTTGTCAAAGTCCACGCCGAGTCCCAGCAGAAAATCCACGCTGCGTGGGTCCAGGGCGATCTGCTGCGGCCGGCAGAGCAGCGCGCTCCGGTTCCGCTCGTCCAGCACGGTCAGCTGCAGCACTTTCCCCGAGCGGACAGCGACCAGGGCGGCCGTCAGCCCCACGGGACCCGAGCCCACGACGAGCACCGAGATGCGGGCGCGCCACCGGCGGACGCCGTCTAGCCCGGCTTTGAGCGCCACGTACACTGCCACCGCCACCACCGTGCTGAGCGCCGTGTCATAGGCGAGGACGCGGAACCTGTCCTCTGCCTCCTCCACGCCGACGTGCTGAGACTTCGCGCCGTCCATGACCCGAAGACGCCCGGGCGGCTGTTGTGTCTGGATGAGAGCCAGGAGGAGGGCGGACTCTCTTTCGTCCGCCGGTGAAGGCTGTCCCAGGCGGTCAACACTTGTCGCCTGAGACGTGCCATGTGCGTTTTCTCTCTCTCTCTCTCTCGCTCTCTCTCTCTCTCTCTCTCTCTCTCTCTCTCGCTCTCTCTCTCGCGCTCTCTCTGACATATCGCGTGGTCCCGTTTTCACATTAGACACTAATACACTAAATGTCAGTCTTCACTCAAACTGTGCAAAATACAACAAAAATATCATTACTTAAAACTTTTATTTTTTACATACCCGCTACAGGTTTGTGTACATTGAGGCCACAGGTTAAATTTGACCTGTCAGCGAAAATGAAATTTTGATTTTTCAGTTTCATATCAAATTATGAGAATGGTAATAATGTTAACGCTATACTTTCCATTAATGTGTTTTTTTAGACGGTGGTGACATCCCAAAATTAGTTGGAAACAGTCCTGAGTTCAGTTTTGATGCCCTTAGTTTTAGCTGTGTGTGTTTGAATGCACAGCAAGTTAAGATAAGATATCCTTTATTTGTCCCACACTGGGGAAATTTACAGTCCACAGCAGCAAGATTGTAGGTATATGCGCTGCTGGAGAGGCAGCCACTCAGGGGGCGCCATCTTTTTTTTGCACTATGGTTGAGGGGAAAAGTAATTTCATCTGTGCTGTATGTTGCACAGAGAGCCTATTTGACAATAAAGCTTGACTTGGCTTGAGATTTATCAATGTTCTCACCACATTTGCAAAGGTTCCTGCAGAAGAAGTCACACACAAAGTTACAGTAAGCACTCCAGGCTACAAGGCTGGAGCTGGAAGTATACCGCAGGAAATAGTTTTTGTTGGTCAATTTAGTAGAACCTATGCAAAAAGTACTCGATTAGTTTCAAATCTGACACAATTTCAAGAAACGTCAAGAAAATTGTGCAAAACCGCTGTATTAGCTTCAAGATTGACGTTTTTAGAGTTTAAGAAATTAAGACAGAAACCACTACATAAATACAAATTTAGATGTGATTAGGTTGTAATTTAACATGAACACATTGAAGTACTTCAAGTTGCAATTTCTGTATTGGCACGTCTACTATGATGGCATGTGTGACCATTTCTGAGGCTTAAGGACATCAATTTCGTAGCGACCGTGTTCTCTCTCCATTCTGCCGACCTATTGGATTGTTACCATGGTGACAGTCACGGCGCTGATTTGTGAATCGAGATGCACTTTTGTCATTTGATGAACACTCTGTCATCAATTCTCTATCATCGCTTCCCTTCTCGTTGGAATGAAATATGCTACTCACGATCAGAATAAGGCACTTGAAAAAAAATGCAAGCGGAAGATTTATATTTAGAAATATCTTTACATTAATCTTTACAGAAAGAAGAACACGGAAACAAGGAAAGATAAAATATTAGGTGCAGTATTGTTTCCTGCTGGTATATTCCGCATTTGCAGGGTATCTGGAGAACAAATGTTATCACAGAGGGGTTTTTTTGTACAGTACAACACTGTTCAGTAAAACCTTTTGATTGTGTTCAATTTGTTTCAATGGGAAAAGCTGAATTCACAAACAAGTCAATTTCGTCAACTTAAATCAAGGTACCACTATGTCGCGTTTGGACTGCTGAGGAGCACAACACGTCTCTGGTTTTCAGTTGGGTCAAATGAATCAAGTGTGATAACACAGCACACCCAATTGTGTGTACATCACAGACGTTCCAGGTCAGGGTTCTTGTGCACACGTCACTTGGCCCTACTGGACCGCAGCCAAAATATTTCGCTTGCTTAACTCAGGAGCGGATAAATGCCACCATGGCTGAACAAACACAATGACCCCCTCCGCAGTGTGCAAACATTTCAGCATTCCCCACTGTTAGAGTAAATCGTTTTCGGACGTCAGCGGAGGAAAATCCGACACCGGCAATTTGCCTGTCAACCTCACCGGGCTCAGGCCGGCGAGGTAATGACGCGCGCAGCAGACGATGCCAGAGCTGTGATGACGCGCACGCACGGCCGACCAGACGACGAGGAACATCAGGAACACTGAATTGCCATGGTTACACACACCGTGTAACAAGGTCAGAGAGTGAGTGACGTCGGATGCTACTATCTTAGGGACGTCTTGGACCGCAGCCTTCTGCAGTTGAGAATAACTCATCACTGCATGGGATTAGTATGACGACAGTCTTTTAAAACATGGTGACGGAATTACGTTTGTGTACATTTACAATACAGATCTTTTAGCTGGATAAGGATAGCGTCAAAAATCGCAAATGATTTTGTTTTGTAAACTAAAAGATGTATGAGAAAAATCTGAGAAAAGAGCCTAATCTCGTGAGCATTTGCTACGAAATTGTTTAAAAACAAACAAAATGCTCACTTTAATTTCATGATGATGCCACTGAGAAATCGGGATAAAACCCTAATGGCAAGACAATTTAGTAAAATGTACAAAAAACATGAAATAATAGAATATGGAATGACATAATTTCAGTTTTCCTTCAAAAACAAACAAAAGAGATCTCACAAGAGACCAACTGAGAATTTGGTGGGATTTTGGATAGAAATGCATCAATGAGGAGAAGATATTACTTGAAGATCTTGTTTGAATATTTGTCATAAAAAAAAATCAATGTTCTTAAGCAGTTGGTAGGATTTTGTACCCCTAAAAAAATCATTAAGAAGTATTATATGTCATTTGGGGTTGCTTAGAATGTGTGATACACATGACACACAAATGAACGTCAGCTTCTAAATTACAACAAATTATAGAATTTCAATGAAGAAAAAAACAATTTTATAGCAGGACTCAACTGTTATATTTATTTTTTTAACTGTTGCACTATGTGGTTGGAAAAGAGTCTAGCTGATAATTTTACATTGTGTTTTAGATTACGTGTAGTTTCCGACTAAATTCTCCGAGCATGTTGTCTGAAAATAAACTCAACAAATGATGCACACACCTGAGTCAGCAATGGCCAGTGGGTGTAATAAAACTTACACTACACGATCTTCCACTTCAGATAACACGGTGGCTTACAGTAAATGTTAAACAGAAAAGGCTTACTGGAAAGAAAAAAACTGAATTTCGCAGAGGATCCATGATTAAGCATGCTCTGAAAAGACCAACCTGCTGTTATCTACAATGAAAAATTAGATGCTGAGCGAACCACAGATCGCCGTGACGAGTCGGAAGAAAGAGGTGGAGTCGTATCATCTCTCCAGTCAATTCTGTAACGTGCCATCTTGACATAATCCAGCTGCTTGCAAATTCCCAATGCTTAGTTGTAGCGTGCCATTAAAGAGCGTTATACTCCACACACTTGGATGGATCCGTAGTGAAGTGTTTTTGGCAGATGGTCATCAGCCTCTTTAGGCCCTGGGCAGGAGGAAGGAAATTGTGTCATTTGGCAAGCAGTGAATGAAATGGAAATGTCTGCAGCCGTATTCAAGGCTAAAATCTCTTAGAGTTTAAAACAGGAAGAATGTTTCACTCATATTCTTAAAGGGGACGTAGCAGGTTTTGGGATTTGAATCTTGAGTATGACCTTCCTGTGTGGATTTTGCATACTCTCACCAGGTTTCCTCCGGGCACTCCAGCATCCTCCAACATTCCAAGAAGATGTGTGCACGGTTCAATGATGACTCGATATTGTTCTTAGGTGCAAATGTGAGTGAACGGTTTGGCATGCTGTTTCCCGCCTCTCCAGTTCCCCGCACCCCCCCAACATGAGAACAAACGCTTTAGAAAATCCATGGATGGATGTCTCACCGAATGACCACAAATCCTAAAGTTGGTGATTTCATTTGCCTGTTTGTAACACCAATATGTAAGATAACCACGATCTGTCCTTAGTCGTGTCGCATTTTCTCACCTGAATATATTTTCTCTGTGTTTCATCGTTGAGAACGTGGGCCACGTGCTTGGAGAAGATCTTCTCCCTGCCCGTACGGGCGTGGATGCCCACCATGGTCACGCCGATGGGCCAGGGGGCGTTTCCGATGGCCATCTGGAGATACGCGTCGTTTGCCTTGACATATTCTCTCTCCAACATGAATTTGATGATGTCGGTGATAGACTCTTTGATATCAGCTGGTAAATTCTGAGGGGGGGAAAAAAACGTAAGTCTGATTTGAATACTGGGACTACATTACTGGTCAACAGGGCTGCAAATATTGAAAATTTTGAAAAAAAAATCACAAATCCAACACTTTCCATTGGAATTCATGGATTTGATGTGAATAAAGTAATAAATCACTAAATTGAAGGTTGGATCTTAACAGGGAACTTTTATATAGATATGAAAAATATATGACATGTGACAAGATGAGACGTGGATTCTTTACTGTCAGTATACACACAACCAAAGAGTCACTACTGCAACATCAGCCGGGTTACCTTCTTCCTGAGCTTCCTGAATAAAGGTTTCAGGTACGACTGAGTCTGCGAGTGAGTGGCGCTGGCCACCTTCCCCTGAACGCTACGCTTCACGTGGTCCTCCCGGCTGTTCAGATCTTTGGCCCACACGCCGAGAAGGAACTGTCGTTGGAACAGAAATGACAGTCAAGTTACTTGACGGAGAGCCATGCGGCAATACAGAGCTGTGATTGGCTCCAGTCGTCTTACGCTCAAGAACTTGTCGATGACATCCTGGTCTCCGTCATCATCGCCTCTGCCCAGAGTTTTGCCAAGAGCCTGTATGGAGGACAAATATGCATTGGACAATATCCAGTGTGGAGCGCTGAGGATGATTAGAGGGTGCACACAGTTTATGGGTCAACATCACAACAGGAGCCTTTGAGACTCCCCCCTTTCACCCCCAAAATTTTCCACGGAACTTCATGTTCATTGTAACAGATGTCATGCTGTACGAATGTACAACATAATGGTCAAGCCCCCTTGCTTATTTTTTTGTTTTTTTCTGTGTATGAATTAACTACAAGTTGACAATGTACATGCAAACAGCCAAACATGTGCTTGCACACTTCAACAAATATATTTCAACCTTCTGAAAGTTTTTTCAAATGTTTGGCCACTTATAAAAACTCAAAACTGTTGTTCTTCTGCGACATTTTCATGCCAACTGAGGATACCAAAGGCACTTTCTAGTAGTTCTGGCTCATTTAGGCTTTCATTTATGATTTTTAAGGATACCCTGTGGAGCTGAACAATCCGGTTCAACTTCACTGACAACTGTGACTTTTTAAATGACATTGAAGCTATTAAGAAAAAAAAGCTCATCAAAAACAGATACCAGTTAACCAGATCACATGGTTCCAGCTGAGCCAACCATGTGATGAGACTCCTGAACTAAGAAACAGCCTTGGTCTGAAGGTTAGCTCTTTCAAGGCAGCCCAAGTTTCATGCCAAATTTTCCAGAATACGGCAGCGTACCTCCAGTTCTTCTATAGTGGTGTTCTCTTCATGCACTTTGAGGTCATGTTGCGTGTCCAGTTCTCCCGGCTCTGTCCCGCCGACAATTTCGTTGAGGTATTGCTGGTCGATCTTGTCCATAGCTGCCTTCAGGTCATTTCTCAAACCCTACGTTGCACAGACAGTGAATAGTAGACGCAAGAACAACATGTGATAAACGCAGCTTCTGCTCTTGTGTTGCAGGTGTGCTGTGAGTGTCAATTTTAGTGTAAAGCAGAGGTTCCCATCCACTACCCCCAAATTATAGAGAGACCACACATTGCAAGTCTACCACAAATTTCTTCAGCAGAAGTGCAAGCAAACAACTTCTAGATAGTGACAAAGTAAGTGCTTGCCATTTGTTACACATGCTGTAGTCATTATGTTGAGGAACTACATTGGCTAGATTTGTCTCCTTCCGGTATCCATAGCAGAAAGATGGCAGCAAAACACGGCAGCCTCCAGTACGGGAGACTCACCCTGTGTTAATTTAATTAGCGACTACTTCATATACAATTTCATTAAAAAAATACGTTGATGTGATAAGAACTTTTTTTTAATACTATCGAAATTAATATTGGGGTTTTGAAATAATGAACAGTACAAAATCAACACATTTTTACACGCTGTCCCTTTGAAGTAAATTGTTTCCAACTCAGCCACTTATCATGCTGAAAAGGGATCACTTCATTTGTGATCCCTTCCAAAAGTTTCTTCCCGTTTATTCTCAAATGGGATTTTCCTGGCCCGTACAGGAGTTTCGACCAGGGGGTGCAGTTGTTTGCAGTCTATCGTGTCCTTCTGAAGACCTTTGAGACCCATTTGTTGAGTTGTTAAGCGCTATATGAATACATTTTACTTGAGCGCTATATGAATACATTTGAAAGACTCCTAAGTTGGGTCACAAAGTGGCTTGAGGCCTACCTTGTTTACTTCCGGAGTCAGAATCTCAATCTTACGGAGTCTCTGGAAGGCGTCATAGTCTGACTCTCCGAACAGACGGACTGGCTCACCTCGTTCTCTCAGCCGTCTGATGACCTAATCACACAGACCAATGCAAAAGAAACAGTTATGGCTCAATGAGTGTCTCACTGGGAACCTTCTTAGGATATGACCTTCTACTTGTACTTCATTTGATTATGAAGACATGCTGAGCACACTGCCAAGGTGTACCTGTCTTTCAATGGCTCAAAATAGCTCATTGAAGTGTACTCACTGACTGCCGTTCATTACTAAGGAAACATGCTCTTATTACTCATTTCCCTGTAATGTGTGAATGAAAGTGAAACGATCCCAGCTGAACCCACCTCCTGTCGTGACAGCGTCATAGGCAGCTTCTCTTCTGTCAGTTCCAACTCTAATACGGGATTAGCAGAAATTGATGCCTCATTCTCTTCCTTGTTGTCGATCTTCAAAAGAAAAAAATTGAATACACACAGGTGAGTTTGAGACTAGAGGAGCTATTTGTTTGTTATCTGTTATTAATGGCAGATTCAATTTGGGCAATGTCAGGTGGCAAGAAATTTTGGATCTCAGGATTTCAAAGAGGATGACAGCACAGATTTCCATGCACAAATGACCTGAAACAATATAAGAAAAGAAATCGCTGTAATTCAAACAAAACAAAACTGCATCAAACCAACATTAAGTGCAAGAACACATTTTGTGCATTTTTCCACAAAAATCAACTCATGCAAAGTTTTTATATTATTGAGTTCCTACATTTGTCCTGCATGTAATTCCAAATCCACAAAAATGCAGTAAAGTCAGGCTTGAGTAAAATGCGTAATTTGTGTCTGCTATCTAGTGGTGAATGGTGATATTACAACTTAAAAGTACACAGTAGAACCCCTTTAATAGATGATCACTTTGCCAACCTAAAACATGCTACGAAAAACAATGATCAACACTCAATGTGCATTTTCAATGAAAATGTGGGATAGCTGCACCCCCCCCCCCACACACAAAATTATTATTGTAAAAAATATTATTAAAAAACAACAACTGCAAATTCACTGGAGAGCTGTGTTTACTTCCACCTGCGAATTTACCAGTTTTGGACAGAGTATGAGAGGCCAAATGCAGCCTGTGCCTAATACCCTTACCCACAGCTCTTCTCTCATGCGATTGACTAATACTATATAACATAATACCATGTGATGTAATGTTGCCCACTCTGCATCCACTGTAGCCTGGTCATCCTGGAAGTAAGACCCCCTCATTGTTTTTTCCTCTTTATCCCCTAAATAGATCTTCTGGGATTATTCCTTGGCTTCATTGGTGACTTTGGAACACAAGTAGCATTGACTTTTAAAAACAGTGTGCTGGTGGTACGCTGAGCAAATTTTGGGTGATGAAAAGCTATATTTTTTTAATGACATTTAACACCTGAGACACATCATCCAAGCCCCTTTGTCTTGAAAGCACTTAAATATATTGGTAAAACATATCCATTATGCGTTTTGGGATGACCGACAATTAGGAGTAAAATCGGTGAAGCGTTACTGAAAATGGGAGGATTAACAAAGACAAATATTTTTGGGCAGCATGGCAAATAAATTCAGCTCCAGCCATGACATGTGAATCGCATGCAGTAAGTGGTTTGATTACATTATCAAACTGTATATTTAATATTTTTCAAATGAACTGTGTGTGGACTGATGAGGAGACATTTCAGTGTGGCATGTATTCAAGCCTATTTGTACGAGTAGATTAGAGAAGTTGAGAAAGTATCAGATACATTGGTGAGGTCCTCAATTTGTGTTTGAGACTCTATTGAAAAATATTCACAGCACATATGGGACAAGAATGATGATGATGAACAAGCCCGGTTGAAAAAGTGAAGCAAAATATATGCACCCATGCAGAAAACCACACTTAAGAGGTGTCTTGATTTGGCACTGTGGCTTCTGTTCATTGTTAACTTTTAAATAACATGACACAAGTGCAGGAAGTACGGGGAGCAGGCAAAATTACTGTAGTCACACAACACCATGAAGAACTGAAATCAAATCATTGCAGGTGTCAAAAGGTATCAAGGAAGTAGAAGCAGTAGGACGCACAGTGTACATTTAAAAAAAAAACACTCCGAATCCACTCATGCAACCTGTCAACTACTTTTCTGTGCAGACCCATACCTGGCTGTCAGGAGTCTCTCTCTGAACCTACAGATGCAGGTGGCAAGTGAAGGAGAAACAACACAGTGAAGCCAAATACAAATACTAAATGCACACCTCAACCAGTCGGTCACCTTCCGGGTGTGTGCGTTGTGTCCGTTTAAGGGTGTCTGTGTGCACCCGAATGGTGGCAAAACACTGAACAGATGTGAGATGTGTTTGTACATTTAAATATAGACAATCCACCTTATAGCCGCATCTTTGGAAGTAGTCCTCCTGCTCCTTACGTGCAAGATCGGCCCTTTTGAAGAACTTTTTGGAGTCCTGTTCACAAAAAGAAAACAAATATGCAATCTGTAAAATTACATGATGGCTAGTACTGTATTGTTTCTGAAGATATAACAACTTCTTCAAATTACGTCTTCAGACGGCATTTACTATTAACAATGATCATTTCATCATTGTGAGTAGTGGACCAAAACCTAAAGACATAATACAAGTAAAAGAAAAAACGAGCGCTTCTTGAACAACCGTCAAACACATAGTTAGCATTAGCAAAGGAGCTAACTAGTCAACACAAGTGGCTAAGTATATCAACACACTCACATCAACGAGTTGCTTCTCCTCGATGAGTTTCCTCTTTCTCGCGATCTCTGCTTTAAGAATATCCATACCGGCTAAAGAAAAACAATCGGTATTTGTTTTATTACGAAAAGCAACGTATTCTCGAAGTAAACGTTCATCAAACACCAGCGGGGTCAAAACAGGAAGCAGAACGGAAGGGTTGGTGGAATTCCAGATTAAGATACTTTACGGATATTCACCTGAATATTTCAGAGTAAAACTAAACAAATCGCACTGAATTTAAGATGATGGGAAAATGATGTCATCGAAGGCCAGAACTCTGGCCCTATGAGGACAAATTTGAAATCGGATTGACAAAGGGAACAGTCGCATTGCTAAGATCTAGTATACCGTTAAGTTACATAAACCGGCATTACTGATTCTGAAGTCCTGGAGAGATTTGATTAAGGCTACCTCACAGTGGAAGTAGTACTAATATATTTTGTGCTCGCATTTTCTGTTTTTGTGTGGGGATTTTGCCCATTTTTGTTTTCCTAACCATAGGTCAGAAGAAAGTAAGTGCTAAGGAGAAGAAGTGGATGATGTCCATTGACGCTTGAAATCATAAAAGAATATGTGCCAGGTGTGTGTGTGTTATCAACTTGGTGAAGCAGTATGATTGTTGTACTTGTATGGCATGCACTCGTGAAGCAGAAGTACATAAATGCTATTGTGCCAGCCAAACGTGTTCGCATGATTTTTAAGTTGCAACTCTATGTCCATGAAAAGAGTTTTCAAAAACTCCTTAAGGGATCTAGTTCAGTGAAAGGGTAGTGAAATGAATAAGGGGAAAGTGTTTTTTTTCTTTTCACATTCTCTTTGACCGTGTTGTTGTATGTTAATTTAGACAATACAATTGTGTAACAGTGGTCATCTATCCTCCATTTTTTTTCTAGTGTCATCACAGCAGCCCAGCCAACCTCGGCGGGGCCCCGAGCCAGCTGCTTATCGCAGGACCAGGAAGCTGAGGCCAGTCTTTAAAGCGGCAAGAAGGGCCGCTTCTTCCCCTGCGGAGACAAAGGCACTCAGTGCTGCAACCTCAGAATAACACAAGAAATGTCAACAGCACACACCCAATGAAGGCACTCCAGGCCGGTGACATACAGGTAATGTGTGTGATTTAGTTATTTTTAGGCTTGTTGCGGGCTAAAATCGTAAATACGTTCGACATCAAAGAGGATGGTGAGAATGGTGAAACACCTTAAATTGCTCGGGCTGTCATGGTACACCAAAAACCATGGTTCAATTACTACCTTCGAGTCTTCGCATAAACAAGACCCAGCCAGCCAGGCAATGCTTTCCGTATGTACAGTGCATATATTAGTATGTTTTAAAATACTGTACCGGTAATACTAATTTCTTATGTACCTATGGCTAGAAAGCAAAGTGCGGAGAGTCTCTGTCATGAAGAATCATTGGTGCAAAGTGATAGGCCTTGGTTAACAAACTCTCAAAACATCCACACTCTCTCCTTTGTTCTTGCCCAGTCCCTGTTTTTGTGGCAATCTGCTTCCTTGACAATCATAGTTGCTCAATCGCTTGGTGTGCGGTGAACAATCACTAACAGCAAGTTTTGTTTGCTCGGGGTGCAGCAGGGCTTAGTTTAAGTTCACGGTTTGCTTCACAAACTACCGGTACATATATTTTGTGTAAACCGGCACAGATTTATCAATATTTCAAATGAAACATCAATAGTTTTTCAAACATCAATATTTTCTGTTTAGTGAAGAGCAAACGCGATTGATTGTTTTCTTTTTAAGAAATGAAGGATGCACACAAGCGCTAAAGTAACAGTTTGAACAGTCGTATTTACTGATATTTTTGGCGAGTTTTGAAATCAAGAAAAAAACTATGGCAAGCTTTGGCAGACCACATAAAATGACTTTGAGAGCTATGTGTGCACATTTTCAGCTTGACGTCTTTGATCCACTGGTGAAAGGACAGTTCCATTCTCTCCTCTTTCATCTATAACTGTTTCAAACAACAATGTGTATGCAGGAAAAGTGGTTAAGATTGTACGACCGTCTGTGTCTTATATGTTGTGTTGTATTATTTTGTCATTTTATGTTCACTGTTCTGTTGATGGCAGCGGGGGCACCCGCAGCGGCTCCTCTCTCTCCTGTGGTTGAGAGAAAAGACATCCCATCTGTGCTGTATGTTGCACAGAGAGCACATTTGACAATAAAGTTGACTTGAACTTGAACATGAGTTTAACATCTCTGCTCCTTTTCAGTCAGAGGTCTGCCTTGCTGAGGATTATGACTTGTTTATCTCCAAGGCTCAGCTGGACTCCATCCTTGTCAACTATACACGATCTGGAAGCCTCCTTTTCCGAAAATTGGTGCAAAGTTTTTTACTTGTGGCTATGACACGAGTTATACTTGAGGCAGTTTTGTCTTTCAACATGTCCGACTGTGTTTACTAGGTGTGTGCCTTCTTTGACGATGACACCCTGGCTAACTCCTTACCAAATGTAAAAAGGAAGAGAAGGCTTAATGACAACCTGGACCAGAATTTCGTTGGTGCCATCAAAGGTAAATTGAGGAAAAATGACAAAAAGTCCCAACTGGGTTCTTATCCAAAGAAGGCCAACATGAGGTCATGGATACAATATAAACTGATCATGTGAAGTACATATAGGCTCCAATCCCATTGGAATTAACAATTCTCTGTCAACCAATCAACACACAGCAATGTATCGAGCTCCACTCATACACACCCACAGTGCCAATATAGGCCTATTCTCAAATAAAGGCGTAATTTAAACAGATACCTGATACTACGCATTTACATTCACATTTCTAAATTCATTCTTATGCGCAAGCAGTTTTTACAGAGAAATACTGCAGTGAGCAGAGGATAGAAAAGCTGCCGGGCCCACGAGACTGGAATCAGATCCTCCAAGATCAAATCAAACTTGCCAGACAGAGACTAAAAAGAGGTACGGTAAAACAGGACTTTTGCTGTATATTATTGCCCACCAATAAAGTTGGGGTCATTGAAAAGTCACTTACTAGGCTGTCTGATAGCTGTTTTTGAGACGGATTCACTCACAGATGCTGCAGAAATCTTAAATGGACATTCATCAAGTATGGTTGACATCAAATTAACAATTTAATGTAAAATTGTGTTCTTATAATGATTCCCTGTTTTTCATTTAGGGTGCAACAACCACACGGCAACAAAAATGGGAGGGACACTCATAGACGCGACCAGTGCTGGACCGTGATCAACCGTTTACATTACTGTACTTGAACTGCCTTTTTGTATTTCAATACAATTTCAGCCACCACTCTTTGTATTTCAATACAATTTCACCAGCCACACTCAAGTCAAAGTTCCACTACTATATTGTGCCTTGTTTGAATGACCTGTTCGAGTAGGTGTGATTTACAGGAAATATGCTGGAGTCCATGTCGACTATCAGATTCTTGCATTTCGAATTGACTCAAGTAGTTGATTTGTCTTATTCGTGTCAGCATATTGCATCTGCTAAAAACATCACATATTTGGCATCTATAATAAAATATTGTACTTCATTTCAATGTGCACCCATCAATAAAACTGAATCTAATGAATAACATGTGTATTAGTTGTGTTGTTGATTTTTTAACCGACTAGGCATATATGGCAAGAGAGTAACACTTTCTGTCCTTCACCTCAATATTTTAATTCTAATCCAAATATGCTCTGCGTGGGAACCGTAATACAAACATTTGGTATTTTTCTCCGTGTTTGTTTGGTATTTTTGAGTAGTTTTGAGTCAGCAATAGAAATCTGCCCTACCTTCCCTTTGATCAAAATGTAAATATAACGCACAACTCGGATCCAATTTTTGCCATTTAAATTCAACCTAATTATCATACTTATCCTACTAATAATATCAGTATCTTTAAAGTTGTTAGAGGTTATTTTGGAAATTGCGCCTTGCTGTATATATAGTATAGCAGCTCCATCGGTGTCCAGAATGTAAAGTTGTACCTCATCATGTGGTTCTCAATGTGCACCTCGAAATGTCAATAAAGTGACACTGTTTTTGCACGTAGTTTACTAAACAACGTGGGGGGATGAGCATATTTAGTTTCGTGATCGTATTTGATTAGTATTTTGGATGAAAGGGTTTACAAGTGGAAGTGAAACATCGTGGGTTAAATTGGAGGGAAAACATCAAATTAAAGGTACACACCATGGTAGCGATTAGGTTGCCAGACTCGATGACTTGTTAAAGGGGATGTTGAAACAGCCACAGTGCAGACAAAGGACCCATGGCGATCTCAATCATTTCCTATTTGAATTTTTGGATAAATATTTCCTCCCAGACAATTAAGTGCAATGCTGATTTTTAAAAATCAAGATATACGACCTTTATACCAATAATTACGAACATATTCCTCACGAAGAGACGCCAAAATGAACAAATGTGCGCCATTTACTATCAGGCACTATCCAAGGACGCCTAATTGAAGGCCCGCTGCGAGCAGCCGCCGTCCCCGCTCTTGTGTCCGGATCTAGCGCTGACTTGACGCTGGTAAGGATCAACCGGACGCTTCAATTAAAGGGGAAATGTGACGCGAATATAACTCCGCTTCGGCACTCAAATTGCAAACGTGGCCGTTGTAAACACCCGTGACGCGCGGCTGCGTTACCGGCGTTGCGCTGGTTGCATGCCGTGCGCGGATTTTACGGGGAGCAAAACTGATGTGGCGCACGTCGCATGGCGGTGGATAGCAAAGGGTTAATTTTTTCCACCGCCGACATTTTTGTTCGGCGCTCTAATGGCAACTTTTAAACTTTTTATATCTTGCGCAGCGAGCATAGCCTTGCTCCTCCACTTATGTTGTGCATTTCAAATAACAACTTAGACGAGTATTGCATTGTATGTTTGCGGTTGCAAGCAGACCAGAGCAACACTTTGTGCACACAATGCACATTTCCACGTCTTGCACGGCTGGCGGCTAACGAAAGCTAGCACTCGAATACAATTCGCACTGTACGCTTAAACCCAATAAACGGCTTGGAACGGGCTTTTAATACAGTTCTCTTGTATCATGAGTTTTACGTACTGATTTAATAGAATGAACTATCGCCCAGTGAGTTTGTTAACTTGGGTGGATGTTTATGGGTTGAATGAACTTTGCAGCGTTTTGCTTCTGGAACGCTCCCAGTTAGGATTCCCCAAATAGCCTAAAACTCACCTGCCAAGTCTGTCTAATGGCGGTGGTTTAATTGTTTTTCTTTTAGTTATGTGGTGGCATATTGACACTGTCGTACTAGTCACCTCATGAGACATGGTTTGACTCCACATGTAATGCCTCCTCTCATTGGCCTAGTGGTGGGAAGTAACGAAGTACAAATACTTTGTTACTGTAACGAAGTCGAATTGTGGGAGTGTATGTGAACTTCACTTGAATATTAATGTATTCTTTTGACCACGTTTTACTTAAAGGAGTCGAATCGGTACTCTGATTACTTTTGCCACAATCGCTCTCGATACAAAATTAGGCACACTAAGGGCTTTACTATATTAAAAAAAAATCTGTCATTAGTGCAAGGCAGCTTGATTAAAATAGCATATTTCATACACAAGGAAACTGAATGTGCTTCCTAAAACTAAAGGAATAACAGCTAGAAATATTTCCGACCAAAACTGCTGAACATTCAAAAGAAAACAGAAAACAAGTGTAGCGAACCAAAATTACTCAAAGAAGGAAGATTACAATTGAAATACAAATATTACAATATATTTAAAGACGTTTACACGTTACACAAAAAGGTTGCCTTGAAAAGCTGAAGTATGACCATTCAAAAAAACATTTTTAGATAAATTTTATTCACTATGTCCATTTTTTTCTGTTGTTTTGTTCCCACTGTTGTTTATTTAAATGTCATCTTCCTGGTTTTGTGTGTGGTGGCCCAGAGTATCTATAGACATGTCGGTGAGGGAATCCTTCAATCCCGAGAGCTACGAGCTGGACAAGAACTTCCGGCTCACGCGCTTCGCAGAACTCAAGGGAACAGGTTGCAAGGTCAGAGCTGTCCTCAAGTGTCACATTTAAAATAATTACATTTGCAAGTCCTTAAATCATCCATGCATTGTAGCCCATAAAATATTTGTTTGTTTTTCGCTCTCTCTCACAGGTACCCCAAGAGGTTTTACAGAAGCTTTTAGAGAACCTACAAGAGAATCACTACCAAGAAGATGAACAGTTCCTGGGTGCAGTCATGCCTCGATTAGGTCACTGTAACACACAATAACACTTTCAAAGTAAACCTAAATGAGTTAATAATGGTTTGTGATAGTGCAGCAGGAATAAATGTCTATTTTCCAGGCATTGGCATGGACACCTGTGTCATTCCGCTAAGACATGGAGGCCTTTCACTCGTCCAGACAACTGATTACATCTATCCTATAGTGGACGACCCCTACATGATGGTATGAATCTGGTGATGAGTACCAAGTATTTTATCTCAATCTCAAAATCTCATTTAGGTTTCCCCTCATTTTTAATGATGATGAGGGGACATAATAGGGATGGGAAAATAAAGCTTCTGTATGCTTTATGAACCACTTGCATTTTTTTTTACTCGGTTTGATGGCACTGTTGGTTTAAAGAAAGGAGTTTAAGAAATGTCAAGTCAATGTGCTTTAAGTGTGCCCTATGTTGAATGGAGAGATAAACACACCTAATTCATGAAGCATATTAAAGCTTCATTTTCCCATCACTAGGACATAATACATTTGTTCTTTTTCTTGTCTTATAACTTGAGTATCTAAGTTTTTGTCTTCACCAGTTGCCCATAAGTATTCTGTGACTTTTATGACAGTCTAGAAAATATTACTCAGATTGTAAGACACTAATTTTACATCTGTACTTTTTTCAGGGTCGCGTGGCATGCGCAAACGTTCTCAGTGACCTGTACGCTATGGGGGTGACGGAATGCGACAACATGTTGATGCTGCTGGGTGTCAGCAACAAAATGTCGGAGAAGGTGAGACTAGGCTGCGTCCTGAGCAAAATGAGTGGCACACTGGCAAGTTTGTTTGCAAGTTTGATGCTTACATTAGTGTGTCTTCCTTGTTATTACAGGAGAGGGACAAAATCATGCCACTCATCATGCAGGGCTTCAAAGACGCGGCGGAGGAGGCGGGCACATCCGTGACGGGAGGACAGACGGTGCTCAATCCCTGGGTAGTCTTGGGGGGAGTCGCTACCACTGTGTGCCAGCCCAATGAATTCATCATGTGAGTTAATTCGCACAAGCTTTGATGGGGATCAAGCCCAGCTACCAATAGTGAAAATCAGTGATATTGGGCCTTCAGGCACTTGATCACTTTGATTGCAAAGATGGGGAAATGCTCAAATTCAGCCTGATTGTCAATATTTGTGAGCTTTTATTCCTTTTTTTTTTAAACAAAGAACATGTTGCGTAATGTTCCACAGGCCAGACAACGCGGTGCCAGGAGACGTGCTGGTGCTCACAAAGCCGCTTGGGACGCAAGTAGCCGTGGCGGTGCACCAGTGGCTCGATATCGTACGTTTGAAAAACATTTACAAAGTTGTGTTTTCACATGAAGGTACTGACCACCTGTTGTCTCTCACAGCCAGAGAAGTGGAATAAGATCAAGTTGGTAGTCACACAGGAAGACGTCGAGCTGGCTTACCACGAAGCAATGATGAACATGGCCCGCCTCAATAGGACAGGTATGAAATACATCACCATTTGGGTTCCACCATGGCCAAGTAGCCATCCTACCATCCGTCTTTCACCCATCCATCCGTCCTACTGTACACCATTCTGCTGTCCATCCATCCATCCATCATTGCCATCTGTCACCCTAACATCTATTCAGTTCTACAATCGTCCATCCATCTCACTGTCATTCTACCATCAATCCATCTGACGAGGGTCCGTCCGTCTATCCATCAGTGATACAAAATCTCTGAATTTTAATGGATTTGATTTTAAGAAGAGGGTATTAGTGTGTTGCATTTATGACTAGGCTTTATGGCTTTTTTTTTGTAGACTGTCATGAGTTCTTGCCGTTTGCCCAAACCGCAGCACAATATTGTAAATATAGTGATTTGGGATGTAATCTGTCGTTGGCCATGTTTTTTGCTACTTTAGATTGAATTTGGCCAGTATGTGATTTTCAGCTAGTTTTCTCATCAATTATGACCCGGTGAAATGTATTGTCCTGCACCCTTCCAATTAAAGTACATTCTACTCATAGTTAGCACCTCTGAATCTCAGTCCTTGAGGTTCTAGGTTCAAGGGCCCACGGTCATTCGTGGCGGACTTTTTATATAAAGTATGCCCCAAATGTTGTGAAGATCAGTCCTGGTTTTTGTTCCATGCAGCCGCCAGCCTCATGCACACGTTCAACGCGCACGCCGCCACTGACATCACGGGCTTTGGCATCCTTGGCCATGCCCAGACACTGGCCAAGCAACAGCGGAGCGAGGTGTCCTTTGTCATCCACAATCTTCCCGTGCTCGCCAAGATGGCCGCCGTGTCCAAGGCCTGCGGCAACATGTTCGGCCTCATGCACGGCACCTGCCCCGAGACGTCAGGTATTTGTTTTGGAAATTAGGGTAGTAAAACGTCTTCTGCTGGTCTCACCACTTTTTCTTTAAAATTGGATCAGTTTTTTCAGATAAGAATTTTCTTGTGTCTTTTTTCCCACATCTTAAGCCTCCTGTGTTGTCGCAGGACGAATTTTTAATTTTGAAATTATAGATTTAAATAGACATTTTTTGTGCTGAAATACTGCAAATACAAAGTATGAAGTCTTCTTGTGAATTTAAAAAAAAAATGAGATTAAGTAAAAAATCTAACATTTAGAAAAATGAGTATCATTCCCTACACATTGTTTTGTTGAACTAAATATGATCAAAAAATTTATGTAAATGGAAAATAAAACACACGTAACAGTAAAAATAGTTATTACATGTTGAGGCTAGAATGCTATCTCATTTTGTAAAAATGCTCGTCTTCCCGAATGGACTGCAGGAGGGCTACTGATCTGTCTGCCGCGCGAGCAGGCGGCGCGCTTCTGTGCTGAGATCAAGTCGCCCAAATACGGCGAGGGCCACCAGGCGTGGATTATCGGCATCGTGGAGAAGGGCAACCGCACGGCGCGCATCATCGACAAGCCGCGGATTATTGAGGTGGCGCCGCAGGCCGCTGCGCAGAGTGTCAACCCCACGCCCGGCGCCACGTCCTAATCCCACCAAAACGCTCCCCACCATCATCATCATCATCATCTTCCTCCTCGCATCCGACGGTGATTTGGTTTTCCAAAAAACAAGCAACGACAGAACCATGTTAAGGAGTGTCCACAAGTTTGTGCACTGGGCTGGTGTGTGTGATGAACAGCTCGACTCAGTGGACGAAAGTGGCATTACATCCTTAAATGGACTCCACAAATGTAATGATTGGTCATTCATTCGTTTGCCTTTTGTGTTTTTTTTCTTCTGTACTCTGAAGGTGAGAGAAGACAACAGTGCCACATTGCTGAAGATTTGTTACGGATCATGGCTTGTCGGAATTTATAAGCAGTCCTGTGTCGCGTCGTTTCGTTGGTTTTGTTTGTCCACTTTTGTACAGTTATGAAGTTCTTTGCTGCAACTGATGCCTTGAAAGAAAGTGTTAGCAGAATGTCTTTTTTTTCTATCCATTTGACTTTTTGTATTGACCCCGCCGGAATAAATAAATCCTCAAATACTGTACAATGATCTGCTCTATTTTGGTCCGCATACTTCCCTCCTCCATGGATCATGCTGACGTCACTTAAATTATAAACAAGCAGTCAAACCATTGACTTTCAGCTCGAAAAGAACACTTTCCACTGAGCAGAAACCGTTTGCAAGTGTTTGTGAAGGGAGTGAATGTTGATTCTCGTCTGGGTTCGTTCAAGGTTGCAAATGTTTGCTATTATTTATTTTTTCCTTTTTTGTCACAATTGTCGACGACCATTAAAACTGTTGGGAACATCAAGATCCGCTAGCCTCACGTTCCCTTCTCAGTGGGATACCGGCTTCTGTACAGCGATTCTCAGTGTGGTAAAGTACATTAATACTCCCTCTAGTGGCAAGCAAAAGAATCAATGCCCAAGTACAGTTCAATGGGGAAACTAGGTGTCTAACCGGAAATCACTTTGGATGCTTTAATTACTGTACAAGGTATCATTTCACAAAAGCAAAATATACAGAGCAATAACTTACAGGAGCGTTCATGGTGTGTGGAATGAGCAGGGCAACATCAGGGAGGACTTCACCAATCATTGCATCCATGTTTCAATTCTAAACACACGTGCACACACATATACATATACATACATACATACATACATACATACATACATACACCAGTCTGCTACATGTGCTTCTTGCCGTTGTTAAGCTGCATGACAGACTCGCCTGCTGTCTTGTTGTTGTTTGAGGCCTGGAAAAGCGTTTGGATGTCCATCATGGCTTTGTTGATGTGCTGACCAAATCTCCATGAGTCCTGTGCAGATCACATGAGGAGCCACGGGTGGGAAATTAACAATGGAGGGAGCACAAACGTAGCAACAGGACAGGCAAGTCAATGACAAAACCAAGGCACTATTTTAGACCCTGAAAGGACAAGTGTCAGAAATCCCTGCAGAGGGCCTGTTACTAGCTATTGCTGGTGTGTGGCGAGGAGCTGGGGGGTTCCTAGAGATGGCTGATTTGGGTCCACATCAACGGCATAAGTGGAAACCTGGCACAGAGGGATTCGAAAATGTCCCTCGTGAGGCCCCGCTGCTGGCAGGCTTAGTTTAAATGTCAACTGTTAAACAATTTGCTTCAATAATTGACAGAACACATTTTTAGTTTTGTACTCGAGTACATTTCAAAGTCTGGGCTTTTTTATATTTGCTTAAGAAAAGGAATCGGATCAGTTCATATACAGTTCCTCTGCCAGTATTTGAACTTCCATTTACAGTTCGTACAGAGGACTTAAGTTACCTACTGGGAAGGAAACATCAGTTAGAGAAAGTGTGTGTGTGTGTGTGTGTGTGTGTGTGTGTGTGTGTGTGTGTGTGTGTGTGTGTGTGTGTGTGTGTGTGTGTGTGTGTGTGTGTGTGTGTGTGTGTGGCACAAATGTTTACCGTGTCAGGGCTGGAGAACTTGCTGGAGATGTGGAATGTAATGAGGTTTTCTCCAACAATGATGTAAGACACGCCATAACCGTCATCGGCGACCTACAAAATTATAACAATGATTCAGAATTTATCACACGTTAATTATGATCTTGAAAAGTAATTTTGTGACAATATAGTTGATCTAAAATTATATGTAACGGAGAATGTATAATTTATTTTATTAATATTTGTCCATGATGTTTTCTTTTATTACTATGGATTTTGGAGGTCATAACATAAAAGCTGTAACTAACAAAGTCTGTACACATTTGTATTTTCTCATGATTGATCTCTCATCCCATGTTATTTATTTCCTGCAAGAGAAAATTTGTCATCTATTTATGGAGGGGTCAGAACGCTTTATTGATTCGGAAAATAAACAATAGCCAAGGATTTTACTCACTGGGCCAAATCCACCTCCAGCCCCGACATAGTTGGGGAACTTATTGATGTCCATCAGGTTGAGCTGCTGCTGAGGAGTCTGACTGGTGGACAACTTCCACGGTTCCGACAGAACCTGCGAGCAAGCACGCAGAGACCTTAGCGACGTTATCATGCGGCTGGCGCGTGCGCATTCTCACCTGCTTTAGGAAAGGAGAGTCCACGCCCAAATACTTGGACACGATGTAGAGACAGAAGAGGTGTCGGTCGATGCCGGAACCGGTCATGGCCAGCCGGTACATGTTCTGGTGCTTGTCGGCCGCTTTCTGAAACAACGCCAGCCTCTGCTGGTTCTGTTACGGACACAAGGGGACAAAGGAGGGAAATTAACAGTGGTGGGAGGCACTTTTATGTTTATTGGACAAACGAATGGCACAATTTACTCAAGGTACATATATACTGAAACTTAGACCTTAAAAAGTGTATTTTTTCTGTTAGAATTGTTGTGATTGTTATGACTCTTCTTGGTTGTCTCAACAAGTTTAGCCTTCTTAGATGATAACTTAGTGGGATTCATAGAAAACGGTATTATTGTGGATAAAAATAGATTATATTTGGTCGAAAATATCCACATTTGGTGCCCTACTTAAACTTTGACTTCAATGTCGTCATGCACACTGCTTGTTCCGACATGACTTTGACACCAACTTTCTCGATCTGGTTGTACTTGAGTTCTTACTGTTGTTTGTCGGTCCTCCATGGCTCTGACGAAGGCGACAGCCTCTGAGGTACACGAGCGCACCGTCTCCGTGCGGCCGTCTCTGAACATGCGCGTCATGGACGACTCGTACGTCAAACAGAACTCGCCCTGGTCCTGCCGGTCAGAATCATGACAACAATGAGGCAATCTATTATCTGTGCTGAAAATCTGAAAGCTAAATTCAAACGTTGTGGACTTTAGTGAAAGGCAGAATGTGAGACTTAATGTTGGAAGAAATGTGTGAGGAAGTAAATGTGTAAAAGATTTCCTAATTTGGTCATTTCACTGAAAATTGGGCAATCTTACAATGGAAAAATATTTCATTTTGGGAATGTTAATTGTCAGAAAGGTGATTGTCCAAAGGATGAAAAGCAGCATACCCTAAATTGTGCCAGCTGCAGGGCCAGCTGAATGAACGCATCCGGACTGGTCCTGCACTTCTTAATCAAGCCTTTGCCAAAGGCATTAAAGAGGTAGGCGAGGAAGTCCACGTCATCGGCTATCTTTTTAGCAGACAGGTACGACGTCTCGATCACATTTTGGCACTACACAAAAAAAGAACAGACACGTTACAGATTCCAGAACAGCTTGGCACCCACTCTGCCCCGTCCTTGGGGTTCTGCCACAAGATTTCACGAGCGGCTGAGTTTCAGCCACTGATTTTAAGAAGGTTTTCAGATTTGAAAGAAAAAAATAGAAAGAAAGCTGGAATACAAGAGCGCACTGACACTGGTGGTGCTGTACCTCCTTGGGAATATGCCACTGGAGTCGAGATGGCTGAGGAAGACATTTGTTCACGTCTCCCTTGCAGTGGCCCTCCTCTGTATAGCCCAGATGGAAGCAGTCGGTGGCAATGATGTACTACATAAACACACACACACACACACACACACACACACACACACGCACGCACGTCTCATATGAATAAACACACCACATCAAATTAATGATTGGAGGTCAAAAGAGGGTGAATTACCTCCCACATGTGTCCCACAATGGGCGCGTCGGCCCACGAATGTTCGGCGTTGATTCCCATTTTGCCATTGGGGTAAGATATGAGGGTGAAAGATTTGTCAAACCACCTGAGAGAACAGACGTGTATGATGGTTGTTTTATTAGGTATGCCTGTGTATGAGTTTCTCAATCATTAATATGATTTAGGAATTGCATGTTTTCATTTCATTATTTTAGAAAATATTTATTTTTATTCCATTTTTTTCCCATTTTTTTAGGACTTTAGCATGTTTTTATTTTATTGTCATTTTGGGTGAATTTAATAATTGTAATCGAAAGAAATTACAGGATTAAAACAAATCACTCCCTTTTTTGTTTTACATTCTTTTGTGTAGATGTTAATGTTTCTTAAACTTGGCCAATTATTTGTATCACTACATTACAGAAAATGTATAATCCTAGTAAAAAGTACTTGTATACCATTCAGTGCTACTTAATTGTTGAATTGAAAGAAGAAATTAACATGATCAAATGTATATATTTGTAAAGATTTGAATTGTATTATTTCATTACAAATATTTTCAGGATTATTTTAGTAAAATAATATTGCTGTATTTTAGTGTTAATCTTGAAAAAAATACTTTTCAGATTATTTTCTATTATTTTATTTACATTTTATTTTCTTTCAATTTTTCATAGTGGGCGGCCCAGTAGTCCAGTGGTTAGCACGTCGACTTCAGAGTGCAGAGGTACCGGGTTCAATTCCAGCTTCGCCTCCCTGTGTGGAGTTTGCATGTTCTCCCCGGGCCTGTGTGGGTTTTCCCCGGGTACTCCGGTTTCCTCCCACATTCCAAAAACATGCATGGAAGGCTGATTGATCGCTCTAATTGTCCCTAGGTGTGAGTGTGGGCGTGCATGGTTGTTCGTCTTTGTGTGCCCTGCGATTGACTGGCAACCGATTCGGGGTGTCCCCCGCCTACTGCCCGAAGACAGCTGGGACAGGCTCCAGCACCCCCTGCGGCCCTAGTGAGGATAAAGCGGTTCGGAAGATGAATGAATGAATGAATTTTTCGTAGTCAATGCTGTATTTCTATATTGGAGGCATCATAGGATTGAACTTCCATCCATCCATTTTCGATGCTGCTTACTACTTATTCTGTAACTGTTAATTATGTAACGACAGTATATACATTTGTAATAGTGACAAATCACATGATTCAGTGTATTTATGGAATTTACTTTTTTTTTAAAACTACATGCATTTTTCATTTGAATTTCTGAGTCCTTTTTATTTGTATATTTAGTACATTACACTTTTTTACATAATTTTCTTTTAACGATAGGATTCACCTGCAAACACAAAAATCTATTTTGAATATTATTAAAAGTGATTGCATTTTTACCTGTCATAGCACTTCCCATGCAGCAGCGATTTGGCATAGTGGTCTAGAGAGTTGCTCGTGGCATCGTAACCCTGAGGCTCGTCATCCAAGGCCAGGAAGAAAGCGGCCGACTCCACCGCGTCCAAGGAGGCTTTGTTCACTCCTTGGCTGAAGTATTTCATCCGAGCCTGAGCCCACGGAACCCTAGCGAGTGGTAAAGATACGGTCACTACTTACCGGTGGTATTCCTTGTTACCTGGGACGTCAATCCATCTTTTAATACGACCACAATCACATTGCAAATGGAGTTATGGAGTGTTCACCTGTTTCCTGCAGTCAGCGCGGCTAATTTGAGCTCGCCGGGCTGCGGCTCGGATGTGTCGTTGAGGATCCTGCTAAATTGGGTCTCCAACTCACTGGGTAAGAGGTGGCGTCCTCCCGTGTAGAGCCACACTTGGAAAAAGCGACCCTTGTGGTATACCACCACGTGCTTCCTGTCACTCAGGTGCTGCACGAAATCTGCAAACCGCAACAAATTATACTTTCGTTTAAATAGTGGGTGCAATGACTGTGTAGAAAATATTACCTAACAATTTGAGAGAGAGAGAGAGAGAGAGAGAGAGAGAGAGAGAGAGAATTCATCCAGAACATACACTACTGGTATCTAATTAATCCCGACAAAAACCTGAGGAGTAAATTCTCCCATATCAACAAGATAAGTCAACCAAACCAAGTTCCGCATTAATTCGAAAACTCACCCATAGCGATGCACTAGGAAATTCTCCCAAACTGACAAGGAAATTCACACACACCTCCGACTCAATCAGAACTACGTGATGAGGAAAATCCTTAATATTGACTGGGCAATTCTGTCCTTTGACAGTACAATGCGCTCTACTATTCGTAGCATGCTAGCAACCACACCCGGCCGTGAATAACGAAAATTCGCGAATAATCGCTGCCTCTCGTCAGAATGATTTGTAATTGCCAATAGATGCCACAAGATGTTGGCAATCCACTTTTTTTCCTATTAGACAACATACATCACATCCTGACTGAACAAAGCTCCCCTTTCGTTATGCAATAAGAGTGCCATAGGACTATTTTAATTTTAGACATGGCTTTGGCCCAATCCCCCCCCCCCCCCAAAAAAAGCAAAAGCAAATAACTGGGCATTCGAGAGAATAACAAGAGGGTGAAAAAAGAAATCTGCAAATTGGATTTAACTGCACCTGTTTCGATGCCAGGGATGCGGGTGGTGTTGAACATCCTCTCCATCTGATTGGAGCACATGGGAACCGTCCCTAAAGCTCTCAGCTGAGCAGCAAAGAAAAGAAGTTCCAATGAAATGAGAGTGTGATGGTGTTCCATTCAAGTATTGGTCCCGTATTGTGAGTTAAGTATGTTGGACCATTACCGGCGCATGTTCACCGCGCTCCAGTTTGCGTCTGTACTGCAACATGGCGTGCACCACGTTGCCCGCACGCGCCGCCTGCCGGTGGGTCGGCGTCACATACAGCAGGTCCTTTGCCACAGCATATAGACAAACATTATGGCATGTACAGTAATGTAGAAAATTCATAGGGACACATTTAGTTACAAGTAAAATATTTGATCTGAAATAATGACAAAAACATAAATAGCATGTGATTAAAAGTTAACACTTTGAAAAGAATCATTCAAATAAAGTTATATAAAATTACAAAAAAAAATTATAAAATTTAAAAAAGTCAACCAAATTAAAATACAAAATAAAAAAATACTATACTACAAAATTAATTATAAAATACCTGTACATCGTACATTGAACGAAAACTACATACATATACAACAAAAAACTAAATAGGAAAAATAAATTAAATGTTTTGTCACATGCTCATCACTTTTCTGAGTCGTGAACTCAGTCAAATAAAAGTGGATTCAATTATATGATTGATGGCTTGTCTACACTGTTAACGAAACAAATACGGTCTGATATGGGCTTTGACTTGTATCGCACTTTTCCACCTCGAAGGCGCTCAAACTGACTCCTCATTCACCTACTGATGACACAGCATCAGGAGCAACTGGGTGCTCAGTATCTTGCTTAAAGAGACTTCGACACGGTCACAGGGGTAGGGGATCTAACTCATAACCTCTAATTTGAGTTACAACCACTCTACCACTGAGCCATGCCACCCCATAGCAGATAGTACATTGTGTTCTTTCATCTTACCATAATGTAAAAGTTACTGTTGACCATAATTGGGCTCCTGCCTCTTAGGTAGATGTACTCCTCCCACCAGTCACTTACCTACAGGACAGAAATATATATAAATGTTGAAAATTGTATAAATACTAGTAATGACACCTTTTGTGAGCTAGTACTGTAGAGCACTCACATAATTTGTAGCCCACCAGGACTTGACTTTCAAGTATCTCTGCAGCTGGGCAGCCTCGGAGTTTTTAAAGTTGTTGGCCAAGAACTCCATTTGCTTATATTCCTCATCATCCAGCAAGGGACGCACCGACTCCAGGTACTGCACAAAAAACAAATGTTGGATTTTTCAACAAACTAATGTAAGATTATATATTAAGGGGGAAATCAAGAGATAAATGTTCTTTACATTAAAATGTTCTATGCAGCCCCACTAGTCTAAATGTGGTATTCTGATTAATATTGCATTTGTGGAATATGAATTAAGCAGCAAAAGCCACCCATTTTCATCCATCTCTGAGGCGGACATTTTGTCACTGGCTGTCGACTGAAAATGACATTACAGTTGCTCAGTGATTGGTCTGTACCTGAGCAACTGTAAGGTCGTTTTCAATCGACAGTTGGTGACAAAAATGGCCTCCTCTGAGATAGATAAAAAAAATGAATCTGAATGCCATGTTTAGAAAAGTGGGGGTATTTCAACTACATAATTGTACAGCATTTTTTTTTACTTTGATGTCCCCTTTGTGTTTTGTTTTAAATAAAATTGTAATATTAAATGGGTACAGTTGCAAAAGATTGAGACTGTCAGCCTCAAAGTACAGTAGTCCACCTTCATTCTCGCAAAATTAATAATTAATTTCCCAATCTTCCTTGTGACTACCCACCCTACGAATGGTGTCTTCCACCCTTGGCACAGGTAACCGTGGTAAGGACGCCTGGAAGCTGTAAAGAAGTGGTCTGCGTCCTGAAAACATCTTCACTAGGCTCTGGGAGCAAAAAAAAAAAAGAACACATTAGCAAATCAAATAACTAGCATTTTAAAAGTCAAAACAGTGAGATATATTGCACAAACCCACCTCCAATGAAGTTGGGACGTAGTGCTAAACATAAATAAAAAAACATGTTGAACACAATGTCCCGACTTCATTGGAATTGTGTTCGTACGTACCAGCCACACTTTCGTGGAAGTGCTCATCTTTCCGTGGGATTCGAAGATCCAGCCGTGGTAGGAGAGCAGAGCCTTGAGGGTGTACCTGAGCAGGTAGATGAGGAAGAGCCACAGGGCGCTGGCGAACACCACGGCGCTCAGCACCGCGCTCGTCTGCACTGATAGATATCCTCTACTCACAAAAGCCACAACAACTGCGCTCGTTACTCTTTCCTCACGTGGAGACGGTCAATCAAACACAACTGTGTGGCCGCTGCACACTTCATTAGGTACACCTATAGTGTCATGTCGGGAGAGTACTGAGAGAAAGCGGAAAGGTGTACCTAATCAGGTGTCCAGTGAAACTGGTAGTACAGAAACGGCTTCTGACCTGAGCGGCATATTTTCCTTGATGGCGTGCATGATCCCTAGCGAAGGGTCCATTCCTGTGTACAAGCTGCTCATCATGACGATGACAACAATCAGCCAACTGGACGGACTTGCCGGGTACACGCCGGCCAAGATGCCGTTCTGGATGACAAAAAACACGAGTGTCATTTCCACGAGAATGAATAGATAGATTGAGCACTTAATCAAGTATAGATACCTGAAAATCCATTTAAATATGGCCATGAATGATTTGCATTTAATTAGTTCCCAGCACCGCCAAAAAAGAAGCCATCAAAAAAAACTCAAGAACAGATGTCGAAAGAAATCAGTTCAAGCACAGTAATGAGATAATTTTTATTTGTATTTTAGTATACTTTTCAGGTATCTGTACTTCACTTGAGTATTTGAGTAACCAAGTACAAATATTTTATCATTGCATTGAAAGCATTTTTTTAGGTATCTGTATTTGAGCATTAATTTATCTGACCTCTTATTTAGCAGTGTTGATAAATAACCAAGTAAAATTACTTCATTACACGTGTCGATTTGTCAGATACCTGTTCATTTCAAGAGTATTATTTATTTTAGAAAACAGACAAATAATTCAAATCACTTTTACCAGTCTTCATTTTTCCACAAGTACCTGTATTTTGCTCAAGTAAAGAGGCAGTGGTATGTATGTGTTACAAAGAAGCTCTTGACACCTTGAACTGTATGGCTCTCTTCTTCCACACCGTCAGGCCAGCCTGGCAGATATTGGTGATGACCTCCTGGCTCAGTTTCAAGTCTACGCCATCTGGACGCACGGTGAACTGAAAGCCCACCGCCTGATGGGCTTCGGCCATCGCTCCTAATCCCTGTTAGGCCATGCATTTTGTCATTATTGTGGTTCAAGATCGCAGTGTCGTACTGAGATATTTTTAAAAATATTTGGCCCCTCTCATCTAGCAAAATAGGACAGCTTTTACTTAAATATGTAAGTATGGCTGTTTTTTTAAAAACACGAAACAGCAAGACCTGCAATGTGTTTTTCTTCCCGTAGTTGACCATAAAAGGGCACGCTTTGTAAAAGCAAGCAGATTTTATTTGCTATAATTGCTTCAGCCAGCCCCTTTTATAGCTCAAATAAGCGTGTCCATAACATGACCCCGGTGCCCTCTCAGCAGAGAAACACATAATTGCAGTTCTTTCAAGTTGAAGAGCACACACGTGGCCCAACAATAATATTGACGTCAACTGAAAAGCAGGACAGGCCCGGATGACAGCGTGAAATTACATTTTCCACGTCACGCGACTGCAGAGTCACACAAGTGGGTGAAAGTTCAACGGCCACATAGAGAAGAATGCTTCCGGCTATAGGCCTCAGAAACACGTGTGGTTAATGTCAATAAACACAATCGTTGGATTGATCGAGTCTGTAAACCTCAGTTATGCCATTTTTAATAATAGAAACACATAGTAAGAAGACATAAAACGACAAAACAGCTGAGTTTCCATTTACCTTGACTGTGAAGAGAGAGAAAGGCAGTGGTGAGTTTTGCACGGACGCTGTCTGTACTCTGCCACTCAACTTTGTGCTCTTCAAGGGCTTCTTCACTCAGGTGGAAACTCAGCTGCACACTCTCCCTCGAGCCCAACAGCGGTCGCTCTCGCTCCCCCCCCACCCCGTGTGGCATGTAACAGGACACCAACCAAAGTCAGAGTGGCTCCTCTCACATGTGTGCAGCCATCAAAGCTGTTGCCTGCTTCACACAAATAAAAGAAAGAAGCCTTTGCTTGCTGCCTGTGCGTAGCTGTATCATTCTTTAACTTGTTTGCTTTGAGTGTGACGTGGCATGAAGTCACTGTGATGACAAGAAAGACATACAGCAGGCACAAGGATGACATCACTGCATGTCAGGCACACCGGGACAACTTTTATGATGCTCTAAGGACCACTTGACAGATTTGACACATTCCGCCAATTTAGAACAAGCTTTGATAAACTGACCATTAATTTCACAATGTTTTGTTTTCAATTAAAACAAAGGTAATAACCTATCATACAACGTGTTACTGTAGATCCACCTCACTTATTTTTTTTACCTAATGATATATACAGTATATATATTTGTCATATATAACTTGTTTGGCGCAACCCTGGTGCAGAAACTCAGGCAACATGTATACACACACACACACACACACACACACACACACACACACACACACACACACACACACACACACACACACACACACACACACACACACACACACACACACACACACACACACACACACACACACACACACACACACACACACACACACACACACACGTTTTAGTTACCGTAGTTTTAATATTACTACAATCACAGTAACAGGGTCAGTGTTGCCACTCAAGTTTAAGAAAAGGGGCATGATAAATTCAGTTTTTAGAAAAATAAAAGTGATTATAAAAAATTTCCGTGAATTATTAGAAAATGAAGAAATTCTTCAAAAAACTAAAAAGGATTTAAAAAATATATAGAAATATTCATAATGTAAATACTAGCAAGATATGTAAAAAAAAAAATCAGACCAATTAATAGAATGGAGGAATACGTACAGTATTCATGATACGTTTTTCAAAGGAAAACATTGCTGTTTTGGCAGGTGACATAATATGAACATTCAATTGACATTCACGTCCTCATATGAGTAACATACTAGTATAATATACAATAATGATAAAAAATAATGAGATATTAAAAGTAACTTAGCATTAGCATTTTGTTCTTAGTATGCTAAACGTATACACATTACATGCATCGAACGCAGTGTGATATCAAAAATGAAAGTAGAAGATGGCTTCATAGCAGACGGAGATGGGCAGAGGAGTCAGGACTTTCAAAGAAAGCGTTTCCACATCCATAGTCACCACACTGTTATGCTCCAGACTCGGCATCACGACCTGGGAGCCCAAGAGCACCCCTTGTCCTGCCAACGCCGATTTCTGCACACTGTGCGCCTGCGCGAAGGAAGCGAGGGGGCACTCATTGTTAATCGGTTCCAAGCTCACAAAGAAGACCCAAAATATTGTAATCTGCTTTTAAAAGGAAAAATACCACTGCAGTGTTTCATTTTCTAAAAATGGATACCATGAAAACATTAAATAGATTCAATTCAATTCAATGGGCATTGTGCTGCTCCTTCTGGTGAGCACGCCTTTGTAACGCCTTAGGGAGCAGTATAATACATGCGGATATAAGACGACCGTTTCTTCTAAGCTGTGGAAATGTGACTGATAGTTGGTTTTCACAGAGGATAAAGAATGTATGCGCGTGAGCTTTGATGTAGTTAGTCTTTACCTGTCCCCATTTCTGTGAGCGTACATAAAACGAAGTGACCACGTCGTGCAAGTTGTTTCCTCCAATCACCACTAACTTGTCGGAGGCGCCCATAAGGAAGTAAAGAACTGGAAGGTCTGCATCTGCCCTGGTGAGCGTGGGAAGCAGCTCACGCCACGAATCTGCCACAGATTCCAAGACACATTCAGATGACATTTTTCACTCCAGCAATCTGGATACTCGATTAAGCTGAATTCCATTCTAAAATTTGATACTAGTACTCATACCTTGCCTAGTGTCATACTGAAGAAGCAGTTTCTCCCCAGTCCTCTGTATGCTACCCAGGACGTAGAGGCAATGTCCGAGACTGGTCGCCAAAGGCACATCGTGAGATAGAGATACGGTGAATTGAAAGTCCGTGAGGGGGAGCGACGAGACAAACCTGAGGCACACAGACATGTTGTAGCTATACAAACACAACTGCACAGGGTAGAATGCATAGTGTTGGGTATACGAACCTAACCTAGCCTAGCCTAACACGGCATAACATTGCATCGCATACTGTAAACATGACATGAACATACAGAAAATTAGAGATGGGCATTCCGTGCCTGGCAAGGAACAGTCTGTCTGGACGGACACCCATTTTGGGAAAGGATGATGAGAAGGAGGGGCTAAGCAAGGAAGGAAGTGGGTTGTCATCCGTCCCTTTAATCGTTCCTAACTGGGTTATGTACCGACACCTATTTCACTAATGATTGCCAGAAAAACGGCCAGCATGTCTTACGTGTGTAATCTGCCAATGCAGTACTTCATACCGCGCCGCTTGTCACGTGCGTGTTCACCGTGTTTGTATGCTTTAAAAGGACAAGGACGGACGGCGACGAAGGACGATTATTTGAATAAGGACGGCCAGGGAAATAGAGTAAAGTGCTCATTTCTCCAATTTTACATTCAAATATGTAGCATAACAATTTAGCAAAGACAAAGTAACCACCTAGCATAGTGTAGGATAGAATAATATAACCATCTAGCATAGCATAGCATAACATAACATAGCATCACATACTCCTCCATCCACTGGACAAGTGCTTTATTATGGCAATGTCATGACATTGCTCATTTCCTATACAGACCTCCATGTGTCCTCCCATGGATCGTAGCACTCCACAGCTGCATACAGGGCCGTGCTGGAGTCCGGGGTTACCAAAGAGTCCAAGTACCAGCCCCCCAATGCATAGATACGGCCCTGGCAAGCCACTGCGCTGAAGTGCCTTCTGTGCTGTCAACCCACAAAACACATGCCACTTGTTATAACATAAAGGTTGAATGTTAAAAAAAAAAAACCTGCAATTCTCATCTTATCGTCTCCAAACATGGCAGGCATACAGAAGGAAGATAGTTGCACAACTTCTTTGTTGTTGGTTGCATTTACCTTTGACCTTAAGGAGACCATGGAAGGTCAAAGTTCACTTGTAGAATGGTTTAAAAAAAAAATAGAAAAGAAATTGCAGTTAGTCACATCAAGTTACATATTAAATGAAAGGTCTCAGTGAATGGTTTATGGATCTATGACTATTATGGCAATATTATGTCATGTGGTGGCGTAGTCACCAAAAAACAATTTCTTTTACTTGAAAGTTGACAGAAATGACAATGACAAGTCAACCTTGGGCCACATTTGATGCTAAGGGGCACATTTAATTTTTACATGTAGAAATGGCTATACATTGGGATCTTTGGCTTACCTTAATAAGTGGAGCAGCAGCAGTCCATTCCCGAGTCAAAGGATTATACCTAAACGTGGCTATTTTGAAGTCCCACCTCCTCCTTACAAGGGCCCTGTAGCCTCCTATGATGTACAAGTAGTTATAAAGCACCACAGCCGTGAAACACCACTTGTCTGCCCGGAAAGGGAACTCGGCGATGGGAGACCATTCTCCGTTTTGCTCGGCAAAAATGTGGCGGGCGCGTTCTGTCTCCGGATCCTTCCAAGACATCAGGTTCTCTTTCCGAAGACTGCAGAGAAGGGGCTTTCCTCGCATTCTCAGGAGGATGAGTTCCTCTTTCTCCTCTTCGCTCAGACACCTGTGGTGTCACGAGGAGGGTTTCAAAAAGGGGGGTCATGAGTGACTTTCCTCAAAAGACACATTCTCAATCAATAACAAGTTGTCACGATACCTGACGACCTGAGGCAGCTCCAACAGGTTCCTGCTCAGGTAATCGAAAACGGTGCTCCTCAGCTCCAAGCAGCAGATCTCCCGAGCCAGTTTCAGGTAGGATAGACACCTCTCCGGCCTCAGCTTCTTGGTAAGCATGGACAGACACCGCGAGAGGAAGGACTCGGCCAGGAGGTAGTTGCTGACCTCCAAAAACAACACACAGAAAGTTAGTTTGTCTCCATCAAGGACGGCCACAATAAATCAGTTCATTGATCAAGAATTCTGTCGATTGTGGGGTATTGATTTTCTCAATGGCAGAGAGTACAAGTTTGTACTTATAAGTTATTTTCTTACAACTAAGCAATTATTCAATGACAAACATCAAAACTATAGACCACTTCATAATATTTGTGAACAATGGGGTATGTCCGGATGTGATTGACTACCCAGAAATTCCAGTGGTGGATTTTGGCATATGCAAAATGTGCAGTTGCACAGCACAGTGCTTGTGGGCGAAGACCACTATCCATCTCAACGTGGACCATCTCTGCATATCGGTGGATACCTGTATGTACGATCCTAACTCCTCCTCGCGTGGGGTCTCAAATGTGTCATGGAAGTAAAACTCCAACAAGCAGTGAAAGACGGCTGAGGACACGTGCTCCAGGTGGACCATGTTCTCAGCGGTCTCCTTCATCCCCGACTGAGACAAAGCTCGGAAATACTCGGTGCACTCAGAAAGCCTTTTCAGGTCTGCCTGCTTGGACAGTGAGTGAAACAGGTTGTTACTGAAAATGGAAATGGTTGTCTTGGAATACAGTGATGTGGAATTCGTGGAGGATACGGGCATAAGTAGTGACGATCCGCAAGTAACTTGAGTTTTACTGTAAACAGACTAAATGCTTTGAATCAAAGAAAACTTTATAAACAATTCTTATATGTTTGGGAGCTGCTGTTTGCCCAATGACAATTCCACCCTTGAACAGAGAATAGGTTCACTCCAAAATTGAAAAAAGAAAAAAAAAATCATCAATTTGGTGAATGGCAACTCAAATATGGGAGACTTTTCTGTATGTAGTGGCACTTACGTGGAATGTGTGCGTACTGGTTATGACCGTAACCATGCCTGCGCCTTGGCCTCCCGAGTCATACGTGCGAAGTGCCATGTTACTTTTCCACTCGTCTGAGTTTTCTTGGTGTGACGCATTGGGACGGGTGTCACCTGCTCCCCATGCACCAACTCTGGGAAAAACACTGCAAAGTTTCACCAGACCATATTTCACCCACACACATATCTAATCTAATATCTTTCCAAAACAATTCCCAAGGAAGTTCATTTCAGATGTAAGGTACTAAAAAATATATATATAAAAACTTGTCTTGCCCAGTTTCTTCTGGAGAAAGAACGATCCAGTCGGTTTAGCTTGGCAGTTAATTCACTCTGGTCTATTTTTGGCACGTGAAACTTGAACCTTCTGTGGTCTCCACTAACAGACACAAGGACCAAAGTAGTGGTGTTCAAACTACCGCCTTGGGGCCATTTGGAGCCCGTCGTCCGTTTTTTAGCGGGCGGGGGCCGTCACATATAGTATAATTAACACAGGACATGTTGCTTGCTAACATTGTAGTCTATACCTACTTTCTATACTGTCCCTAGGTGTGAGAGTGAGTGTGGATGGTTGTTCGTCTCTGTGTGCCCTGCGATTGGCTGGCAACCGGTTGAGGGTGTCCCCCGCCTACTGCCTGAAGAAGGCTGGGATAGGCTCCAGCACCCCCCGCGACCCTTGTGGGGATAAAAGCGGATTGGAAAATGGATATTTGCAACACTTTAGATTGGTTAATGATTTCAAAAAATGAAAAACCGAGTGGAGACTGACGATTAGAACCAATTTGTGGAAAAATATGAAGTTCACCATAATTGGAAATAAGTTTCCTCCCGACGCAACAACACATAAAAACAAAGGTAATTGCTTCACTTATCTTGGCCAAGACAGATGGATTGATTTTAGAGTGCAAAATAAAAGGTGAAGAATGTCAAGTGGCCCTTGCACCCATCGATCTATCTGTATGCAGTCTTTGGAAGAAAAAGTTTGGACACCCCTCTTCAAGAGACTTAAGTTTATTAAATTATATGCACTGATAGTACAAACAGGAGCAAAGCAAAACAGAACAGTATGTTTGGTCTGGATTTAAACATACTGGAAGAGTTCAACTGTTACTCAAGTACAACGGTGCATGACAAACCACAAAAAAAGTTTTCAAGCCATATATTTTAAGTTGTGCTCAACAAAATGAAAAAAAAAGGTGCAGCAAGATGTCAATTGATTGTTTTCTTTTCTATTCCTCAGAAGCATATGTCGAAGCCGAGTCATCCACAACAGTGTTAAAGGTACGCATGTCCCGATAGTATTATTTTAAGGAGTATAGTAGTATCAGAGTAGAAAGGAGTATTAGGGCCATACTGACAAGATATGATAGACGAAATAGAAATCAGACATAATTCTATGAGAATAAGGTGACAGTTCAAAAGTCATAATTGAAAAAAAATTAATAGCAAAAATGTATAGCGTCAGAAATGGGAATAATTACTTTGCCTGAAAACTATGAGTTTTATTTTTTGCTGCAACATTATGACTTTGTTCTAATGAAAATGTCCAATCAATTTAATGTCTTAAAGTGCATTTAAAATTATGAGATTTTGTCTTGTGTAACTTTTGGGCATTTTTTTTCTCAACATCATGACTTTTTGTCTTATATGAGATTTATTTTGTAATATCACTTTTTTCCCAAATCTGGGACTTTGTTCCATATTTTTTATTGTAATGTGACTTTGATATTGCAGATTACAAAGTTATAATTTCATTAAAATAACATTGCAACAAAGAAAGTTGAATAACTGAAACATAAGAATAACTTTTGTAAAATTATTCCCGTCATCATTCTTATAAACTACAAGATTTTTCCCTTATGTTGCAACTTTTTTCTTACAAATTTATGACTATTGTCAAATAATTTAAAAAATATATATTGTAATATGACTTCAATATAATTGTTTATTTCTTGGAATTAGGATTTTTCCCCCCTTGTAGTATTCAGACTTTTTATTATTCCTTCTAAATTATAACTCAAATTGTTTACATATCTTTAACTCCATCTCAAATACTCCGATGTCCAGGATGGTGGAATCACCCCTCCCCCCAAAAAGAAAAAAAAGGGAACACAATGAATTTCAGCGTACTGTTCAGAGCCCCAGTTCACATGTGCTTCTTCATATGAATGTGAATGGAACATCAGTCATCATAGTAAAGTGAGGTAGTCAAAAATAAAGACACAAGCGCCTTCGGCAATGAAAGGACAAGACAAATGCTTATGTCAAAACGTGGTCCACAAGAGAATAGTGCATCAAAAAAATTAAATGTTGGAGGGTGGCGGGGGAGACCTCAAAATCCAACTAGATTTATAGCACTTGCTTGGACTACATCTCACACTGTTTGATTAGAAATGCATGCTAAGACCGTCTCCATTACAAGCAAGACATCCAGGTAGCTTTTTAAATGTACTTACAATAATTTAAAAAAAAAGATTGGATTTTAAATGAGTGCAAGGAGGGCTTCAGGAGAAGAGCTTCTTTTGCTTGAAGTAAGCATCAAATCGAACCTGGGCGTAATCCTGGTAAATGATCACATCGTAGATTACAATAAGACAAGTACATACATACTGTACATACATATTAGTAGCTTGACTCGTGAGTTTGATTTGTTCTGAAAATTTGAGATACAAGCACCGGATGGTGTCAGAAAACTTGACAATGTCAAACAGCGGCAAAACTTCCTCAAAGAAGAGGTCACGAAGAATCTTATCGCCACTCCTCGTTCAAACGTACTTTAAAACTAGACATATAACAAAGACGATTCATAATGTGCATTTTATGAAAGTCTCCACGCAACACACAATGGCAAACACTATGGACGGATAGGCTAATGAAATTAGCATCGATCGCGCGGCAGTTATAAACACAAACAGTAGCAACAGCTGTAACAATAGAACAATATCACAGGCTTACTCTTTATGCTGGTCTAAAAATAATAATAATAAAACGAATAGCCAGGGCGCACGCACACCAGAAAGAGCAGCGCAAAGAATTAAGGCATGAAATCATGATGACTAACGGTTTAATTCTACGTAATGTACTTAATTATTTTATTACCGTTTGTTTTATAAAAGGTACCACTGAACTATTACTCTTTAAAAACCCAAAAGAGACAAAATAAAGGATTCCTTCTTACCATGTAGCCAAACTCTATCTTGGAGAGCTTGGCTTGGATGATGGACCACAGGCCCCACAGGAAGTGTGACGCTAACGCATACCTGCACGGTAGCGATGACAAAGCGTCTCAGGATTGTGCTATACTTTTTTTTTTTTTTTTTTTTAAATTGTCAACATGTTTGAAACCCCAGTTTACCGGTTGGCTTCAATGATGATATCTTCTTCCATCTGCCTCTGGTCCACACTTTCGCCGCATCCTCCGTACTCCTTTAGATAACTTCGGATGAAATGAAGCTGCAGGGGGAGAAAGTAAAAAAAATTGTCACCATGTATAGTTAGATTTTTTGGTTTTTGGAAGCGCTTTGTCATATTTTTTTATATGTAATTTTCTTAAAATTACGACCATTCTTTGGCAACCCATAAAACAAAATTACCACTTTTTTTGTTTGTCTTGCTGAACGATGCATTTTTCATCATCTTTGGATCATGTTTTTTTTCTTGAAGAAAAAAAGGTTAACAGCTTAAAATATGACTTTCCCACTCAACTTTATTCAACAAAAAATATTTTCAATACACATTATGACTACTTTTGTGAAATTGTGTGATTTTTTTTCTATCCCCACCTTTGAAAATCAATTTGTTCTTATTTATATTTACAACTCAACTTTTTCTTCTCTCTCATAATATTTTTTTTGTTCTCCCCCTCCATATGAGGAGTTACAACATCTTTTCTATTTTTATGTTTTGTTTCATTCCCCTTTCACATTTCATTTGGTAACATGTTCAAGATGAACTCAGAATTCCACTGGAGGGCACTGTGACAACAACTACAATGTATGGTGTTGATCTACGATTGAGAATGCAATGGGAAATGCTGTAGTTTTGATTATGTTCTACTGCGCTAATCTGCACCAAAAATGTTGCCTTTCCCAAAAAATTGTGCTCAGTTTATGAATAATTTGTAAACGTGAATAAATGACCAGTCCAACTGAATTCAAATGTGATCAAGCTGCAATAAAAGATGCAAATGTGTCCAAACCTGTTGCTCTCTGCTTGGGTAATCCTCTGGCGTGGCTTTATAGAAGGGCCACTGGTTGTAAGTGTAGTCGTACATCCACTCGCAGAAATGGTTCCCGAAATCGAAACCCCTAAATAATACACAATGAAAATGAAAACAGACACTTACGTAATTTATATAAAGCCACATTTCAAACATGACGTCACCTGTAGTTGTAGCTGCTGTACTCAAAATCTATGAGCATCAGTCGGTCTGTTGCGCTTTGGTCCCCTCTGTGCAGCAGCAGAACATTACCTGCACAGACAAAAGTATTCTTACCGTGTACTTCAGCAGAAGTACAGATACTTGACTTAAAACATAAATAAATGTAAGGGAAATGAGCCTCTTTTCACCAAGTAACGAATAGAAAAAGCATTTGTACTTTGTTGCTTCCTACCGCTCGCAAATGCAAACCTGACCATTCTGCACACAAATGACTGTAAGCATTTATAACCAAGCTGTTAGTGGTATGCAGATCCTACCCATTAATGAGGAGAAGAGAGAATTGATTTTTTTTTTTTTACCTTCTTGGACATCATTGTGGCAGAAGACCACAGGCGATGGCGTTGCTGCTAGTAACTCACTGTGTATGAAACGAGCAAGAGACATGTGACCTTATTAAACTGTGAAGGACAGCACAAGACATTCTGCAAAATGCAAACGATTTGAATACTCAACAAATTTGGCATTAAAGTGCTTCTTTTGGAACTGCAAATGACAATGGTCCAAAATATTACTCATATGATCAAATTACTCCGTTAGTCTGCATGTGAGAGTCTGGGTAAAAGTGGTGACCTACAGCAGCTCCTCGGGAATGTTCTCTTTTTCCATTTGTGTGTATGATTGTGTGTTTACAAAAGGTAAGAGCTCACAGGTTGGGTACAACACACGAAACACACTAAAGTATGTAGTCTTGTTTGGATTTTAGAGAATACAAAGGTGTCCTTTGTAGAATAAAAGGTGTAATATAAATGATATAATTTTACTTCCCCTTTTTAAACTTTGCTGATCACTTTTTGTCTTGACAAAAATAAAACTGGATTCCCATTACATTACAAATACAACTTTATTCTCACAATACACGCTACTACGTTTTTCTCCACAACAATATGCTTTTTTTTTCGTGACATAATTTTTTTTCTTTGAAAATCGGCAAATTTTTCAACTCCTGTTGCATTGATGGCTACACATGGTAGGTAACTACCGTTTATTTATGAGGGGGTTCTTGTGAAATGTCTCCCCGAGATGGAAAAAGTTTGAGGCAACCTTTGCACTATGGTGTGTGTGTGTGTTTAGAACAATATTTGGAGTAAACGGTGTATCATCAAGGACTGCAACACAATCTGAATCTGAGATTTTGATAAGGGAGCATGCTGAGTGATGACTGGTCGCATGGACTATTGAGAGGAGAAGGCACTGGGACAAAGGTCAGCTGCTTTCCCAATGAAGGCAAAAATCAAGCCAGCTCTTTTCCAAATCATAATCTAATTATGTAATCGGCGTTTTTTTTGCCCCTTATCCATGTTGTATAAAACAGTTTTATGAGCATTTTCCAGTAGCAGTAAAACGTTGGCATTGCACACATTATGATTAAAGGGCCCATGAGTCTATTGCATCATCTCACACCAGCTACAATTATAATCATTCTAGTGCTACGACTTTCTTTGGGTTTGTAATGTACAGTAGTGGAAAAGCACAATGTATCATGCCGGCTATTATAATTATGTTGACAATAATAGGATGTTCATTTGTTTTTGTTTTTTTAATACATTAATATGATGTTATATTCTGATTTGATTCCAATAGACAATGAATTTCAATAAATGTATTGCTTTATATCAACTACCAATATATCAGTCTATAAAATGGCCAAAATTACAGAAAAAAAGGCAACTATGAAAATGAATTCATTTTGCTGATTCATTTTTGCGTATAGATCTTGACACCGTTATAGGACTCAAAGTGTTGTATAGGTCATTAAGTGGCAGTAAATCCACTCACCGTAAGTTCTTGAGCTCCGTTGACAAGTTGTGCTTCATTAGTTTCTGGTACTTCTTCACATGAGTGTCACGTGTAAAAGTCAGCGTCAACACTTGATCCATGTATCTAACGGAAGCCGACATGTAACATTATTAAACAAGCGCAAGTGATGTGGGGAGATAGCTACTTTGACCACTTACTTGTTAATGGTCGCAAACAGCCAGGTGGGCTCTTTGTTAAAGGGCATAACCATTTTGTGAAAACGCGCCAACTTGGTGGCGATCTCAGCGGAGATGTCGGCATCTGATAGCTGATCTGTGCGCATGCGGGTGTTCTGTGAAAAGGAGAAAAGGCAACATGAGGTCCAAAAAGTGCCTTTTATACTTGTACCTGGGCCTTTCGTGGACGCTTAATCCACCTCTAAAAACATCACTATCATATCACAGTCATTTAAACTGAAAGTTGAAATGTGAATCTTTGCAAGTATAAGTACGTAAGTGTTACTCAAAAGATGGTTGGCCGTGTTTACTTCACTCTTGACCTGTAAGTTGCTTATTACGTGTTGATTTTGTATCAGTACGTGTGATGTTAATATTATATATATTTGTGTTGATGTACACTACATGCTAAATATCCTATCAATTTCACCCCAAAAAAGTATTTCAAAAATAAATTCAAATACAAAAGGTCGCCTTTAACCTATGGCGGCGAAGCATTTTAAAGTGGTATACGTGAGCTACGGCTGTGATGCTGCCACAGTTAACACACTTCAATAGTGCATCCCATGGCTCCGTTAGGCCCCCCTGCTCTTGAGAACGAATTAATCCAATTCCATGGAACAAATATGAGAAGTTAGGTTGTATATGAAGGTCAGTGTTGTACCGGAAAATACTGTTCCAAGCGCCCTTCTGGGAAGATGCCGTACAGTTTGGGTCCCAAAGTACGTTCGGCCAGGATGGCAAACATAACGCTCTCCAACACCAGCGAGTCTACGCCCTGCAGGATGGCACCATAGATTCTGAGAAGCACCTGACGAGGCTCCTCCCCCACACTCGCCAAGTGGTCTGGCAGGCTGCACAGGTACAGCAGATTACTCAGGCCACCACTGAAAAACAGCAACAAAACACAATCACTATCATCCCGAACATCACGTTTGCATTTCAACAGGCCTCGACTCAGCTAGCGTCAAAAATATGTACCAGTACTTTGTGTTTTTGTGTGACATGATAGTTGGAGATATTAGGGGTGTTCACACGGCAAGATTTGTTTCGGTACTACACCGACACTGCGCCAGTAGAGCATTCACACGTGCAAATTTGCTCCGGCGTAGCGCCACAAAACAGCTTGCACTGGATCAAATTTGATCCACCTCAGGGAGGTGGTTTAAAAATTAAAAATGCTTGTTTGAGGGGCAGCACGGTGTAAATTTGCACGTGTGAACGCTACAATTTGCTCCGCAGGAAATGCTCGTTTGCGGGGGGGGCCTCACTACGCATGAGAAGAGTTGATTACGTACGGCGAGAATGCGTTGCTTTCGTGCTCTGTCAGACTTCCATCAGGTGTTTGACATGGCTGGGAACATTAGCAAAGCAGCTCTTGGGTTATACCATCTCAACTAGAACGAGGGGGGGGGGGGGTTAGTCCCCAAACTTCATCTTTCCTTTTGTAGGAGACTGGACTGTCTCGGAGTTGTTTGTGTAGTTTGTTCCTTTGTTGTGTGTTCACAACCCCCCCGTGCCCCATGGAATTTATTTTGTGATATACTCTCTTGATTTTTCTGTTTGGCGCATTACATGTTTGCTTTTCTGAGTGTCATTGAACTCATCCTTGATTTACGTTTTCGGGGGCGGTCACTCTCGAGCAGTAGGCACGGAGACCAAGAAGGACATGCCTATACAGTAGTTGCTTGAGTTGTGTATATGTTTTAAAAAGAACCAACACGACAGCTCATTTGTTTTCTGTCGTTTTGCTCCGCAGAAGAAACTGCCGTGTGAACGTAAGTGGAGCTGCGTCGACGCTGCGCCGGTGCTGCCACGCTCAGCGGCTTTGTACGTGTGAACGCTCCACAAAATTTGTTCCGGTGTAAAATATATTGCAACAAAATACACCGGTGCAGCGCCAGAGCAAATGTGTGCCGTGTGAACGCCCCTATAATTATTAATCCATGAAATACATCAGAAAGATAATGGATGGGGATGGCATGTATTGTATGATAGTTGATTGAGATGCATGGCTGACTTTCTGTTATGCATTAAAAAACGTTTCATTGCTTTTGCCATAATCATATTTCACAAGATAAAGTGTGGTTCAGATAGTTGCAGTTTTTCACCACAGGGCGCGGTCCCTATCTTGTGCCTATCTCAGGCAAATAGTCGGTCGAGTTTATTGTATCCTTCTGGTGACATTTTTGTTTGGTGGTGTGCCATGACATTTTTCAGATTCTGGAAAGGCAGCGTAATGGAAGCAGAAGAAGAGAATGTTAAACTGCAGCAATCATTTCCACAAAACAAAGAAAGTAAATAACCGTGAATACTGTTGTATGCTGTTTGTACATGTTGCTGCTTCGTTTATTTGCTAGATCAGGGTTTGCTAATTTACGCTCGCCTGTCTATTGAGTATTAAATGTTAGCATTGGGCGAGTGGACTTTCATTATTACGGGTATATAGTATGGTTGATTATTTTGATTGATTGTAAAGTGCAATTGACTTAAGTTTCAAGTTGTTGTTTTTTTTTACATTAACTAAGCTTGAGGCAAGCATGCTTTGCAATTTATTTGGAGAACTGTGTAAGCAAGTCTTTTTGTTTGCTTTCAGCGGACACAGGAGAAAAAAAAAGCCTGAGTTGTGTTATATGCTGGAAGATACTTTTAAAAGTACACATTTCACTGAGCAGTCCTGTACATGTAGCGAATGTTATTTAGTCATCAGGGTTTGTTAAATGTGAAAGGTTACAAACACCTTCGCCAGACTTTTGTCAACAGTTGTAACGACCGCAAACAGTTTTTCTTGTTGCCAAAAATGTTGTTTACAATTGGATAGCGGGTTAAATACGTTCATATGTCTTTACTTACTTTTGAAAGGGTGGGAGGAGTAATAAAAATAGCTTCCAGAATACTATGTTCTCTCTATATTGCGGATTTTCACCTGTCATGAGAGGGTCCACCCTGTATCCCCTGTCATAAACGGGGGCTCTCGGTTTGTCGAGATGACGGCAAAAATTATTCTAAAACCCTTTCGACATACATGGCACAAAATGATGTGGGGTTGAACTGATTCGGTATTCACCTGACGATGCTGATTTGAAAGTCCATTATTTGGATGGTCTTCCAGGCACCGGACAGGAAATCTCGGCACCACGCGAACGCCCTTTCCTTCGTTTCCCGGTCCACCTCCACGGTCCTGCCGCCCTTGAAGGACTCCGCCTCGGAGTCGTCGTCGCCGTTGCACCCCAAAAGTGGACTCGGGGTTCTCGAGGTTCTCTCGTGGGCGAGAATAAGCAACTCGTAGCTGGTGGGCTTCTTCACGTCCACCGGGACCGCGTCGCCACTTACATAGCCGCCCGCCTGCATTGTGAGTTTCTGGGATAAGAGTCGAGGAGAACCGGGGCAAACTATGGGTCGGAGAGAGCGACAAGAGGTTACTGGTGACGGACGGAGCTCCCCAGCAATGCCCACTAACCGGAAAACCAAAGCATATCTAGTTAATCGCATGAGGTCAATGTTTAATCGTCATCAGTACAGCCACTGCAACGCCTACTTTGCCAGCACGCTGGATGCCACGTGACGACCTTTGTCTGTGGTCCCAATTGTCCAATCGCAGTTCACTTCCGGGTTGGAAGACAAGCTGATAGCTTGTGCCGGGTGGCGCTGTTCTACGTCACTAACGGTACGATCCAGATTTCCAAGAAATTAAACTGAAATTGAAGTCACTACTATTAGTAGGAATTTTAGACTTTTTCTCTTTTGTAATCTGTAAAATACACTTTGAGCGAGGATTTCTGTATTTTTATTAATGTTGACGTTTTTCACGATTCTACCTTAACTGCTATTTAGATATGCACACTTGATGTGCAAATTGTGCGTCTGTGTAGACATGCTGTTTATGGATTGCACGCCAATCCGCACCTAAAAATTATACCAGTACAGTAGTTAAAAGACCTTTTACACCAAATGCCAACTCAATAAATACTAATTGGGTCTGCAAGTACAACTGTAATGACATAATTTTGCTGTTTGAAAAATGCACTCAATACTGTATCAGGAAAAATGTACTAATGAGTTGGGTTCTCTTTGGAGTAATGAGTGAAGCACAACACAATGACTGTGTTCGCTAACGTCAGCGCTCTCATTTCAGCCTCAAGAGTACATCTGTGTCATTAATCTGAGCAACAGAAAAGTAAATTAATTAGCCAGTCTCTCAAAATAATTTCTACCATGCCTGAATTTCCACACGATCTGTTTTTGAATCAACTTAGCTGTTAAAGTGTAAAATTGCCATGGTAGAAAATAGTTTTTTTTTCCAATTGCACTGCCTTGTTCGTATCAATGTAAATCTTCATCTTCTTCGATCAGAAAATACCGTAAATGGGTGCAAAAAAGTAGAATAACACATGCAGTTGTCTAATATTTTAGGTTTGTTAGAGACAAAAAAGTGTCACCTGCATTCTCTGAGACAGAAATGGCTTCATTGGTCATGGCCAACCGGGTCAAATCTGCCACCTCTGGGTCGTCGGACAAAAATATTGAAACATTTCTGAAGGCGGCCATTATGTGAAAATATTTTCTCATCAACAGGTATTGTTGAAAAAATCCGCTCAGTGCTGTATAAAAATAGCTTTCCTTGTGGCTTAGCTGAGGTAGAATAGGCAAATTTGCGTGTCAGATCCTCTTTTTCTGGCTTGATGAACACAACCGCCTATAAAAGGTGTTTTTTGTGGGTGTGTTTTGGCAAACAACCTCTGCCTGAACCTTTTGTTTTTTAGACACACCTACAGAATCTTATGATGAAACTCTCCATAACGTGATCCGCAACTTTGAGATAATTTCTTTGTGACTTATGTTGCTACGCTGCACTCAAATACAAAAACAAACAGTCGAATGTCTATCATTTCAAATTCAATATTGGGGCCTCTAGTATTTTTACAGCAACATTTAGTCAAAATCATCATCAAACTTTGATGCTTCCCACATTAGATGGCCTAGGCAAAAAAGCTTGGCAGGTTAACATTGTCCATCGGTCTACTACAACTGCGACTGATTGGAGCCCATTCGGGCAAAGTGAGCCAAAATAAGAATGCTGGAATTTGCCCCAAAATAGATGTTTCAATCAAAAATGGCTGACTTCCTGTTCATTTTCAGGCGTGTTATCCTTGAGTTTTTCATGCATCCTGTTATGATAAACACATCCACCAAATTTTGCATTAAAAATTGGTGTTCAGGGCATTTTTTGTTGTTCCCGTTTTTACAAGAAAGCATTGAAATGAACTTTGAACTTTGATGTCATACTCGGTCCACACTTGCTGGTGTAGACAAAAAAAAAGCTTGACAAATTTGCTTTCTGATTTGGGCTCATTTGCGAGGTCACAGGTTGAAGCTCATCAAGTTAAGAGCTTTGGGAACCAAAATGGCTGGCTTCCTGTTCAATTTCGGGCATTGGTCCTAGAAACTTTTTACGTGTCCAGCCAGCTCTGACACATTCAAACAATTTTATGTCATATGTCAAACTGAGGTCATGGGCAAATATTTATAACTTTCAAGGTGGTGCTACTGAGTGAGTTTTGGGGGTAAGTGTTGGGGAAACCTAAAATACACATACAGTACTACTGTATTTTTACCGGGGTACAGGCACTTGCACAAATTGAGGAATTTCTGGGCACGATGAGCCCCCCAAAAGGCAATTAATTCATTAAAATAACACCGGGGCCCAAATAATTACACACTCTTACCTATTCTTAAAAAAAAGACATTTAATATTAGATCACTCCATTTCATTCATTAAAAAAGACATTGTTCACTGACATTCTCTGTAGTAAAATGTCTACTGTGAAGTTATTTTGGTGTCACAACTCCCTCCAGCTGAGCCTAAATGGGACAAAATGAAAAAGACAAAACTGTTTCAGTTTCAATTCACGCCATCGATATGAACGCTAGTTTGACGCATCATCACCTTAAGCTGCTGGTTGGTTCTCTTAAGGAACTGAATCTGCTCCGTGTATTTCTTTTCCTGAACCTCGTGTTTTTCTTCTTCTGTCTTTTCAATGGCGTCACATTTGGCCTTTTCATCACGCAACTCTTTCTGCAGCTCCTCTTTCTGTTGCTCCAGCACAGCTATCTATGAAGCACAAGAGTCAACATGAAAACACACATCAATTGAAGAAATGCTGCTGAGATTTTATTCATCTCGCATCAGAAGATGATTTTGTCAACCACAACAGGTGCCAGGCATTTATTGGGTGTAAGGCTTTTTGGATTTTTACAGTAGAATTTCTGTATGTTAAAGGTGCACACCAAACAAAAATTATAATCATCTCTTCATTGTGTTGACTCCGTCAAAATTCAAGGGTTCACACTGAGGCGGCCAGAAGTTCGGTCGGCCTGAAAGAATAACATTCCTTCTTTTTTTTCCCTCCTCCATGATTCATCGTTACCTGAGCCCTGATCAACTGTGATGTCAATTTCAGCCCACAGCTTAAAAATGGGTGGATTTTGCGGCTTAATGATATTCCACAAATGCAATATTAATCAGAACGCCGTGTTTAAACTAGTCGGGGAACATAGACCACAGTGTAAAGAAAATGTTGAAGTTTACTTCCCCTTTAAGCCAGTCTCTGGCTGGTTCTTAGTTGTATTCTGATTTATTTTGTTAAATCCACCTACACGGCGACACTGCATTACCTCGCAGCCGCTCTAGTTATGGGGCGTCGCTTGGTTGATTTTCTTAAAAACATTTTTTTTTGCTTTGCTTTCACTCCTCAGCCCAAGAACTCAACTGTGGGGGAGACAAGTTCACCACTATATCAACCTGCTCAGTTAAATTAAAAATGCAGGGTTACTTGATTACCGGAGGGAAAAGAAATGGCCCTTACTTTTTTCTCCATGTCCACCTTGTCCTGCTCAGCCTGCAGAGCTTTCCTCATGCCAAAAACCACGCTGCTCTCGTAAAAGGTCTGGTAAGCAGCGATGGTCATCTGGATCTCATCTCGGACCCGCAACAACAAGTGACCACGCTCTGCGCAGTTGATGGTTACCTGCCTGATCAGCTCATCTATACACAGAGACCAGCTGTAATTATGACACAGCCCTCTTATCAGAAAATATAGTCAAAAGTCAAATAGAGTTGCACGCCTTCAGAGTAGTACCATAATTAATAATGAACCAAAAGAAGAAGAGGCCATTTTTAAAGGAACATGTAAACTCCATGCAAGAATGCCGGATTCCAGATTTTAACCCCCAACCTCAAAATTGTGAGGTGGACGCCTGATGTCTCTTCTGGCTCTCAAAAAAGGTTAACGCTTCTTCCTCTGCTCCCTCCCTGCCTCATTCTCCCAGGTTACTGACTATGTTTTATGTGATCTCTTTGTCTAAAGTATCAACCGGAGCGTCCTGCTGCAGTTCCTTCCGAAGATTTAGAATTATGGAATTCATCAAGTGGTTTCTCAATGCAATCAACCAAATGGGTAGAGAGGAGCCCACCTGTCCTGATAGAACATTTGGGGTCGAATACATGAAGGACACCTAGAGGAAGTGGAGGACCCTTGTGGCTGGTGATTCTATCCATCAAGGATTTGGAAGAATGCTGGAATCCTGATAACAGGCATTCTGCTTCTTGGAGTTGGCAATTTCCTGATGCAGCGCAAAGTTCGAAAGACGCTGGCAGTACTTTTGGAAATGGGGAGGCTGCCTGTCATGACTGAGGGTGCTGGAAAGCCGTCAATACTCAAGACTCCTGGCATTGAGCAAGCTCAGTCGCCGGCTGCATGTGATTCCTGAGCTACTTCACAAAATGGAGGCCGACTTGGAGAAGTCCTCAGCTCGCCTTGGCAAAGAATTGAACACAATTTGATTCCCGCAGTGGCCAGTGAGACTCAAGCCAGACAAAAAATTCAAGTCTCCCTGTCCTAGAACAATTGTTACCTTTGTTGCTGTTGACATAGGGGAGACTTTTTAATTACTATTTTACTTTTTCACTGTCCACCTCATGGCATGTATTTGCATGTCTTTATAGCTGTTTCCTTACCAAAGCACTGGGTATAAAGCTCTCTTCGGACGGGGCATATTCCCGTCTCTATGGCCCGTCTTTGCTGCAGCTTCCTGTCCAGGTGCTCCTCGAGGTTCACCACGTCCGCTCGTGTGCACGGTGCACTGGACACTTGCTGCACCCACAGCTGGTTTCCCTCCATCCATTCCCTGGCATGGCAAGAGAATGAAATGAGTGTTGAATTACCTGAGTGACATGACATGGAAAGTAGTACCTGGGTGGAAAGATGAGGTTGAGTATGTCATCATTTTGCTGCCTTGGGGCTTCGGCTGCAGAGGATTTGGCTTTTGGAGGTGGAGGCACCGGGGACTCTGCATGCGGTTGGTTGCTGACTTTAAAAGGACGCCCCCCCTGCAAATAGCATATTGCATTGCCTGATTGGTTTGAGTTTGCATGTTCTCCTCGTGTCTGTGTGGGTTTTCTCAAGGTAATCCGGTTTCCTCCCACATTCCAAAATCAAGAACGGTAGGTGAATTGATCCCTCTAAATTGTCCTTGGTGTGATTGTGAGTGTTAATGGTTGTTGTTTGTCTATGTATGACCTGCGATTGGCTGGCAACCATTTCAGAGTGTACCCTGCCTACTGCCTGAAGACAACTGGGATAGGCTCAGACACACCGGAGAACCTTATGAGGATAGGCGGATTAGAAAATGGAAAGATGGATGCATAGATGAATGGATGCATATATGTGGCACAGTAATCATTCAACTGGTTAACACATCATCCTCGCAGTGCAGAGGTCCAGAGTTCCTGTGTGGAGTCTGCATGTTCTCCCTGTGCCTGCATGATTTTTCTCTGAGTACTCCAGTTTTCTCCCGCATGCCAAAAAACATGCATGGTAGGATAATGGAATAATCTTAATTGTCCCGAAGTGTTGTACCCAGCCTACTGTCCGATGTTAGCAGGTATAGGGTCCCACAACCCTAATGTTAGGATAAGCGGCTCGGATAATGGAAGCTTCCATTTCACTATTGTTTATTGCATGGCACAACATTCACCTATCTCTAGAACATCCACTTGTCTCTGACATGTTTTTTGTCTTCTCAGTAAGAGCATGAATTAAAAAAAAGACAGTTTGTATACCGTTTTCCCCATTGTGCCAATATCTTTAAAAAATGTATATAATTGACAGTAAACATTCTTTTACTTTGTACTCAAATACATTTCAGTCTGTATTTTTTACGTTCAAATCCTCTACATTTACCCCCGCCACCCCTTAAATACAATAATCTGAGATTCAACAAGTACAACGTGTGAGTACTTTCCCCACGTCTGATTTATTGCGCAAGATGTCGTGAAACTTACCTTCGAACACTTTTTATCTGTGGTTTTACTGATTAAAACTGGGTTCTCATATTTCAGCAGCGTTTCGGGAGGTTCAAACATGTTGCCTTAAAAAATAATAATAAAATAACACATCTACAGCGGAAATCCCAGACCCCCGCTCGGCTTCATGAATGCATACGTAAGTGTAGTCAAAACTGTCCATTCAGTTGGCTCATTTTGTCACTTCGCCCTCGTTTATACGCGTCACCCTTGTCATCAATTTCGAGGGAGGAGTGTTTGAAATTGTTTCCCCTACGAAATGTCACGCGATGTCATCACTAATCCCCCGAGACGATGACGCACCGAGCTGGTATTTTCAATAATAATTATGTAATATAAGACGTTGAGAAATATTCATCATTTTGCAGGCTTTCTGGTGTAACCTGCGAGAAAGGTCTGGAAAACGAAGACGTCAAATGGTGGTGACAGACTGAGCATTAAGCGGGTCACTTTTTGTTTTTGTCATAGTTACCTACGTTAGCATACGTCATGCTAGCCAAAGTAGCTGCTTCCGTCTGATTATGTCGGGAAATATAGCACGGTAAAAGTGGTATTTGTAATTGTTTCTATATTCATGTAGTTAGCGTTGCAAGCGAAAGACAATATGCACCATCGTGCATCGAGCGAGCAGGTCAGCTGCAGCACCCCCCCCCAAAATCATCTGTGTGCAACTCGGATCAGTTTACAAAACTTTCAACAGTCCAGGAAACGATATAATTAATCACGATAAAAATGATTTGAAACCATAATTAAAATGATTTGGAAAAAAATGCTTCTCTTTGGTCTTTTGATTGTCATTTGTCAATTGTAAATTTGGGGAAGTCTGATTTGTAGCCCATGTACTTGGTCAATACGAAATTATGAGATCGTTGATAAAACACGAACTATGTTGTACGTCATCTTTATTGTATACTAGCTGCCATGCCGATGCCATTCATTAATCATGTGATCCATTTATCCTCACAAGGGTCGTAGACGTGCTGGAGCCTATCCCAGCTGTCTTTGGGCAGTAGGCGGGGTATACCCTGAACTACTTGCCAGCCAATTGCGGGCCACATCAAAAAGTCATTATTACATGATGTCCTCTTAAAGGTTGTCAGTTATTTCTTTAGATGATCTACAAATGTATTCCAATTCCCCTCTCTCGAATAGTGCCCAGTGAGTGCACAGAAATGAAAAAAGAGAAGCACATAGAATAGTGCCCAGAGAGTGCACAGAAGAAAAAAAAGAGAGAAGCACATACCACATACTCAATCTGGCTGTCCCCGGTAATCACAATTGGGTCCAACAACTACTTTAAAAGAGGCGGACATGGCGTTCTCATAGGTTAGACAGGGGTCGGCGAGCCGCATGCGGCTCTTTAGCGTCTCCCAGTGGCTCCCTAGACCTTTTTCAAAATGTTTGAAAATGGAAAAAGATGTGAGGAAAATACATATTTTGTTTAAAGGGGCTGCGTAATACACTCATAGAGACACTTTTTTTGTTTTTGCAATTTTTTTCACAATCTGTCAGACTGCTTTTTGTTGAGTTGAGCTGAGTTTACAGTTACCAATGCAGTGCTTGCATCTCAATATTTGCTTGCAAGTCAAAGCAAAAAAACAAACCCCAAAACAGGCAAACAATCACTCTAATCTCGAAAAACCCACGAGTCGGGTCACTCAAATCTCAAGACACCACTGTAGCTGCCCCAAGATAGGGATAATGCAAAGTACTGTCTAAAAACTGTAAACATGTCTCAACTGACTTCTCCAGCTTCGTTGACACTAACTGCCACCAGATGGGGCTAAATCAATACTTTCCATTGCTCTTGCTCAAGTGCAAAAACAAGTAATTTAGGATAGTTTCCCCAATAATACGAACAAATGGATATTGCCACATACCAAACCACGGAAATATGGTGGTACTCTAGGCCGTAAGACCAGTAATCAAAATGATCACTTGAAAAAATTTCGCTGTAGTGGGGGTGCGAGCAATGAACCGTGACGTAGCGAGGGAACAATAGTCCAAACATGAAATTTTACCTACCTTGTCTGCCATAGTAGCACATGTTGGCATCATAGCAACAATTGATGGCTTTACATTCACAAGATGAGATCCCGGCAGGACAACACCGTATCTTTTGGTGTGCCTCCATCTCGCAAGCTAGGTCTGAGTCCACGGGCTTGGAGGTTTGCTGAGGCCACCGGTTGGTGGACTTTTGAGGCACGACTACACAGCCTAGCAGCAGGGTGAGCGCGAGGAGACCAATGGACTTCATTGCCGTGGAGTGTCGCAGCACACACACACACTGGATGATTTTATAAGGTGTGGGTCATGTTGACATAATAACCCTTGTATTTGCTTCCACAAAACTGCTTGGAATGAAGCAATGAGAAGTAAAAGATTCTTAATTTAGGCAAAAAAAAAAATCCAGAAATCGCCACAATCATTGGTAGATATGAAAATTTCACACTTGGCATTAATCCCTGGACAATTCCTGAGTGCCACATACAAATGCAATGCCAACTTGTTTGAGCAATTACATAATAAAAACCTTCAGCGGGTCTGGATGACCGACGACTGCTGGGGTCACGCTATCTGTGTTCATCCAGCATTGACAAAATAAACACATGCTCTTGACTTGATGGAAATGTAGAGCACAATGTTGAATCTGTTCGCACTGATCATACTTTGATGACATTAACTAGATGGTCCACTTTTAAATGGATAATGTTAGGTTTAGGGAGGTTGGGGTTGCATTGCTTGGTCACTTGATATTCATTCTCAAAATCATTCACTGGTTATGCGATGCAGCTAGCCCTGTAATGAATCCATCCATCCATCCATCCATTTTCTGAGTCGCTTTATCTTCACAAGGCTCGTGGGGGACACCGTGAACCAGTTGCCAGCCAATGGCAGGGCACACAGAGACGAACAACCATTCACACTCACACCTAGGGACAATTTAGAGTGTTCCACTAACCTGCCATGCATGTTTTTGGATTATGGGAGGAATCCACACATGAAGGCCATAGCTGGAATTGAATCCCGTACTTCTGCGCTGTGAGGGCGACACGCTCACCACTGGTCCACCGGGCCACTCTGATTCAATGCCCTGAGAATAAAATGACGTGGATGAATGAGAAAAGCTTTGGGAGAAAGACTACACCCCAAACTTGTTTACAGTCAAATCTTTGACAATCGTCCTAGTTTTCATGTCAGACAGTTCAAACCTCATTTGTGTTTTGTCCTCCTATTTGCATCAATGTTTTCCTCGTCATTGTAATATACAAATGCAGTTCCCAGCATACTGATCAAGAGTTGCACAAAATAATACTAATTTCTTGTGGTGCTGGACATTTCTTTGAAAAATAAAACTGACACTGTAAGCAAATGATTCCATAAACATGCTTGATCTGTTACTGTGACAGTGTTCCCTTTTTATGCAAAACTGACGACATGGGAAGCTCTTTAGATGTCCTTATTTTGTAACTTTCATGGGTTGGCTACAGTGTTGGGGTCCACCATCGATTGGCACAAATGTACTTTGGCAGAAGGCAGAGTGTGACATCTTCTGTGAAGGACAGGTGACCGTAACCCACTGTCAACATAACCTTTTTGGTGACCGCCATCTTCTCAGTACAGCTTATTTAAAAAACAAAACAAACCAGACATAATTGTACCTTCTTTCATCAGTTGCAGTGTCTTATATTTTCCAAATTATAATCTTCACCCTCCTATTTATAATAAATATTGTCTGGACCAGTACACTTCTAACTTTCTTTCATTGATGTCCATCCATTCTAACGTCTGTGCTGATTGGCTGGGAGAACACGCATGATTCCTATTGCCTGGTTTTGTGTTACATATTTAACCCTTTCACGCACCCTGTAACCCGATAACATGATAAGATATCCACTGCAGTAACCGCTGTTCCTGCAAGGGTTAATGGTGCATACACAGCAAATTCACCACATTTGTCAACATGAATCCTTCGAGCCTTGCCTTGTGCTTTAATACAGTGGTGCTCATCAGTTTACATACCCATTGCCGAGTTTGTCAAATATGGATGGAGACCACCATCTCATTATTTCCGTTGCTGCTGTTTTGTTTGATTATCGTGTGATTCTGAAATTCATTCTCGTTTCATTTGAAAGATGAATAAAAAAATGAAATAAGAGTTTTGCCTGATCACTTATGTTTTCTTTCAATCCCAGTATATACATCTAACTATTTCTACCAGGGTGTTTAAACTTGGGCACAACTGTGTTTTCTCTGTTCAGTAATGCGAGTAACCAGCTGTCATTTGACATCTTAATCAAGAATTGATCATTCCATTTACTGTTTACAGTGTTGAAAAAATGTCATTTGGGTGGAAGAGATTATACATATTGCTACATTAGACTTTTACAATGTGATTTTGACAGTTACCAATGCTGTTCTATTTGATCCACTGTGTTGCATAATATTACTTTAATCATTTCTTAAAATGTACTCTTACTTTATTGCCTTATAGTGTGGCTTGTGGTGGGACTGTCGATATTTGGATCTTGTGTTATGCAACTGAATGGCACAATTTGAGCGGAGATCAGCGTAACAGTCAAAACACAGCACCACACAACTGCGGTCAACTCAACTGGATTGGCTGACACCTTGTCTTATCAGCTATCATGGGAGCTGTCCAACGCAAGGGACAGGAAGGGGAGGCAACCACAAGGCCTGCTTATAAATGAGGTGAAAGCGTGCCTCTGGTCCTTACAGCATCTCGTTGGGATCACTGGTTGCTGTGCGTCCATTACAATGAAGCACACTGCTGTGTGCCTTGTGGCACTGGCTCTGGTAGTCAGCCTCTGCTCCGGATACCCAAATGTAGACCAGGAGCACCACGATCAGCAGCAGGCTAAGCATGTTCTCGAGAGGCCGCTGAGCTGGACCTACCCTGAAGGGCCCACGGTTCCAGTTGAACATGTACCTGATTTTGAGCTGAGGCACCCCATCGCCTCAAAGACCGTCTCTGTGGAGTGCGGGGAGAGACAAGCACGAATGGTGGTCCAGAAAGACTTCTTTGGAACAGGCCAGCTTGTCAAGCGCGCCGATCTCACTCTGGGTCCCTGTGTCGCAGTGGGTGAGGACACTCAAGCCCAGGTGTTGATATTCGAGACCGAGCTGCAAGACTGTGGCAGCATGTCACGGGTAAGCCGCAGTGTGCTTTTGTGAAACGATACTGGATAAATATCCCTTTTTAACTTGTCACCCTGCATTTTATTACGTTTATTCCCCCCCTCTGCAGATGACAGATGATGCTCTCATCTACACTTTTGTGATTGACTATAACCCCAAAATGCTGAGCGACTCCCCTATTGTGAGGACCATTGTGAGGAACATTGAAACCGCTGTGATTGTGGAATGTCACTACCCAAGGTGACACAATATTTTCTCAGGAAAATACATGCATTATTCATAGAGGGAATTTTAGAACAATGTCCAAAAAAACCCTGCGGTTCAATTGAAAGTGAATTAGAATGTGCACCTTTTATCTGCACATGAATCGGAAAATAATACATGTAGGTTCTTATTTTCTTCTATTTCCCGGAATAGCCATTATTCTATGGATTCTCTACAGATCAATCCTGTTCATAGTCACAGGAAAACTGGAGTCTTATCACAGCTGACTGCAGGTGATAGGTGTGGTAAAACAGAGACTGGTTGTCAGCCAGTTGCATGGGCAAATAAACATTTACACTTAAATTCAGATTATTATACAAAGTATATTTTTGGAAAACATCTAAGGTTTCGCGGGATGCGGAAGGAAACTGGGCTGTCCAGAAAGAACCCAGGCAAGCACTTGGAACCAGGAACTTTTGACTGCGTTGCAGACATGTGAACCTCATGGACCACCATCTTCCTGAAAATATTTTTTTGTGCAGTCAAGTTAACTTACAAACAATAAAACCTTAAACCAAAGAACAACCGAGCACCAAGAGCAACAAAAAGTAAAACAAGTCCAAATTTGGTCATCTTGAAGAAAAACAAAACAAAACTCCAAGCGCCATCTCAGCTTTGACCCCTGTTTAAATCTTCAGGCACCACAACGTCAGCAGCCTCCCGCTCGACCCAAAATGGATACCGTTCTCCGCAGTCAGGGTTGCCGAGGAGTTTTTGTACTTCACTCTGACCCTGAGGACCGGTTAGTACCGCATCTGTTTTCCTCTTCTACGACTTTGTCATTTTTCAACATGTCTACCGAATCCGATGTCTTCTCAGACGACTGGATGTACGAGAGGCCCCGTTATCAGTACTATCTGGGAGACATGGTCCGTATCGAGGCCACTGTGAGACAGTACCACCACGTGCCTCTGCGTGTTTTTGTGGAAACCTGCACGGCTACTCTCTCGCCAGATATGAACTCCAACCCCAGATATACCTTCCTTGATCAGGGGTAAGCACCCGTGGTACTTGCCACAACTTAGTATCTACATGCAATTTACAGAGCAATCATCTCAAACCAAACACACAAAGTGAAAATAATTAAGGAAAGGAAAAAAAATATCTGTTGAAAGAAAATAACAAACAAAAATATCCAATGAAAAATTATAATGCTTTATATATACTGTAAATGTATAATCTATTTTTATGAACCATTTCATCCCTGACTGCATTGTTTTTGAGAAATTTCATTTTAAATGTCCAGTGATCCCTCGCTATTTCGCGGTTCGTTTATCGCGGCTTCAGTGCATCGCAGATTTTTTCAAACATATTCATAAAAAATATATATATAAAAAAATTCCATAAACATGGAGTACAGTACTGTATATGTTGCTCCATGTGACTCGCTGTTGTTTTGCAACTTCTCGCGGACCGTTTGCGGACTTTTTGCGGACTTACCTGTACAGTATATGTTTATTGGTCGCTACTTCGTGGATTTTCGTTTATCGCGGGTGGTTTTGGTCCCCATTAACCGCGATAAACGAGGGATTACTGTATATTGCAATGGACCCTGACATATTTTTAGGAAGATTTAAAAACCTACTGCACTACAATCAAGAAATTTCATGTCAGAGATCTAATGATCAGTCCTACACAGAAATAATTTGTCAGTGCACCTGAGCACAGTACCGCTTTTCTCTCTACTCTGTACAATTATGTCATTTAAAAACTCACTTTGTGAAATTTCAAGTCAGAGAATGTAAAAAGATATCACAATGAGTCTATCTTGGAGTAATGTCACCTATAAAATCCTGAAAAAGCGAAATTTCAGAACTGTTTAAAATGCAATTAATTGTAGTTTTAAGTCAGAAAAAAAAAACGTTGCTTTTTTTTTTACATTGCTTCCAATATAATACTCATTTCAAGTACGTTTCAAAACATTGTGAAAGTCAGAGAAAGCTTTTCATTTGAACCCCTCCCAATCTCATTGAAACAACTATTTATCAAAGTTAAGAGTACTTCATTTGAAATTTGTCAACTTGTCTTGCGTGCAGGTGTTTAGTCGACGCAAGGATCACAGGCACAGAATCTAGGTTCATGCAACGCACAGCAGAGAACATGCTCCAGTTCCAGTTTGAGGCCTTCAAGTTCCAAGGTGCCGACAGTGGGATGGTGAGCACCTCCGAAAGCGAGCCTGACTGGATTTTTAAAGGTAAAACTCCTATTTGAAAAATAAATAAATAAAATAAATGCCACTGACTCTTCCAACAGCTTTACATTACCTGCCACTTGAGAGCCACGTCGACCAGCCACGACATTGATGGTGACCACAGGGCCTGCTCCTACATGATAAACGAGTGAGTGATGAGCATGCGTGTGTATATGCTTGCACGTGCGCGGTCGTTGGTTGGTCACTTCAAAAGCCGATCTTCGGTCAAAAAGTTTGGCCACCCCTGGTTGACAGCATATACTCCAATGATGTCTTAGAATTGTTCATCTATTCTAGTAGAAGATTTATTTTGCAAAGATTTCAATAATTCAAATAATTTTAATTATATTAATGATTTTAAATAAATCATTCATTTAAATGAGAACAAATTCAAACAACATCATAAATGTGGAATTTTAACTTTTTGCAATCAGTTTTTTTAAATGTTAATAATTTCAAATACTAGTGTCCAAGTTATATATTATTGTCAATTAATTTAAACAGGTACACTATTAATTAAAAAAGCTTGAATGATTATTATTTTCAGAAATACATTTAGTTAATAATAATTATTGTTCCAATGGTAAATAATTGACATAACATTAATTATTATTAAAATATTAATGATAAATTATTTAAAATAAGAATGGATATTTAAATAAATAACAGAAAATAATCGTTGAAATAATAATCATTTCAAATAATTACTTGATAATGTCAGAAGCACAAAGTAATAATCAGGTATTCATTTTAGTAGTTCATTTCAATGGGTCGGTTCATTTTTGAGTGAATGAGGCATAATGTATGAGTTTGAACTACTGTAAGCAACATTTTCCCTGATATTCTCATTTATTGAGCTGCACCTATATTGGAGCACAGGCGGACTGACTGTTTTTGTATTGCTGCAGCTGGAGGGAATCCAGCGGCGTAGATTCCGCATGTGCCAACTGTGACGCTGTTGTTGCACAACGACAAGCAGGTGGCTGGGGCACCGGTGGCGGAGGCGGCTCTCAAACAGGAGGGGGTAACTCGAACACTGGTGGCGGAAGTGGCACCCACACAGGAGGGGGTAACTGGAACACTGGTGGTAGAGGCAACTCTCAAACAGGTGGTGGCAGCGGCGGTGGTGGCAGTGGCGGTGGTGGCAGCGGCGGTGGTGGCAGCGGCGGTGGTGGCAGCGGCGGTGGCGGCGGCAGTGCAGGTGGCGGCAGTGGAGGTGGCGGCAGTGGAGGTGGCGGCAGCGGCGGTGGCAAGCAAACAGGGGTTTCCTGGATCTCCAGTGGCTCAGGAGGAACTGGCAGCACAGGCACTTCCTGGAGCACCGGTAGTGGCGGTGGAAATTCTGGAGGCAGCACATGGCACACCAGTGGAGGCGGTGGTGGCAGCAGCGGCGGCAGTGCCGGCGGCAGTGCCGGCGGCAGTGCCGGCGGCGTTGCCGGCGCCGGTGGCGGTGCCGGCGGTGGAAACCACCCGGGAGGCAGGCAAACCGGGGGTTCCTGGCCCGCCAGTGGCTCAGGAGGAACTGGCAGCACAGGCACTTTCTGGAGCACTGGTGGTGGCGGCGGAAATTCTGGAGGCAGCACATGGCATACCAGTGGAGGCGGCGGTGGCAGTGGCGGTGGCAGTGGCGGCGGCAGCGGTGGCGGTGCTGGCGGTGGAAGACAACCGGGAGGCAGGCAACCCGGGATTTCCTGGCCCTCCAGTGGCTCAGGAGGAACTGGCAGCACAGGCACTTTCTGGAGCACTGGTGGTGGCGGCGGAAATTCTGGAGGCAGCACATGGCACACCAGTGGAGGCGGCGGTGGCAGTGGCGGCGGTGGCAGTGGCGGCATTAGCGGCGGTGGCAGTAGTGGCATTAGCGGCGGTGGCAGTAGTGGCGGCGGTGGAGCCGGCGGTGGAAACCAACCGGGAGGCAGGCAACCCGGGGTTTCCTGGCCCGCCAGTGGCTCAGGAGGAACTGGCAGCACAGGCACTTCCTCGAGCGCTGGTGGCGGTGTAAATTCTGTAGGCACCACATGGCACACCATCGGAGGGGGTGGTGGACAAACAGGTGGCGGCCAACCAGCTAAAGTTTCTTGGAACCCCAGAGGTTCTGGAAGTAGTGGTACCTCAAGCACTTCTTGGACCAGCACCTCAACTAGTAGCAATACCTGGAGCGGAAGGACGGGCCGTTCAGTGAAACAAAATCCAGGTATACATTTCAGTATTACTTGTAAGTGTCTGAAATTGATATGTGATACATCTTTTCCATTTTTCTTTCTCAGTTTATGAATGGGCAGGCGTTGTCACACTGGGTCCCTTCGAAGTTGCAGAGAAACTCGCTTAAAGTCAACATTCCAACGTGGCGATCGAAATAAACATTCTGATTGGATCATGGATGTTATTGCCTGCATAGCCATAATTCCTTGGTTAAAATGACAAAGAAAAGAAAAAAACCCATAAAAAATGGACATGTGTTAGAAAGTGACAAATCTTTTTGTTCCGAAATTGTCACGTATTTTGCCTTGCTGCTGTGTAATGATGTAATGAGTATTTTTGTATTCCAAGTCAGGGTTTTGAATGGAAATAAAATCACAATTGTGTGAAATGCTGGTGTCATTGTGTGCATATATTCACCCAATACAGTCTCTTGGTTTTTCTCTTCCCGCTGACGTCACTGCTGGTGGACTACCCTCCGCTCCCTCTGCGTGCATCCCACTCGGTTTAAATGACGCTATCCGCCCCACATCCTGCCCCCGCCCGTCTACGCGCTGCTGCCTGCGAGCTTCCGTCCTGTGTCAACCGCAGCATCTTCAACCTCTCCACCCTCTTCATCGTCATCCTCGCCAGACGTTCGCAAGGGGGTGGGGGAGACACCTTGGCTGACATACTGGATCATACTTCGGAATATTGTCCTTTGTTCCCATGCAGATTATTTAAACCGAGACAGCACTCCCCTCCCTTCCGTGGATGCTCGACTGCTGCCGCACGCGCAACATCCGCGACTCAACAAGACGGAGAGAGTGAGAGGGGGGCGGCGGGGAAGAAAGCAAAGAAAAAGCCACTGCGAACGCCCTTGTCGTGGATGGACTGCCGTTTCCCCTCCGTGATCGTCACCACGGCATAGTGGGCACTCGAGTCAGAGAAGATGGCCGACCGGGCTGAGATGTTCTCCCTCAATACGTTCCACTCCCTCTCTCCTCCGGGCTGCAGGTAAAAAAAAAAAAATGCGCTGGCTGCTGCGTGGCGTGGGGGCAGAGGGGAGGGGAGAAAAGGGAAGGGAAGCTGCCTGATTCTTTGCTTGCGCCTCATTCCAATGCAACAAGCGGTTCATGATGCCATTCATATGTTAGAAACAACAACAAACGGTGGTGAATATGCTTTCTAGTGTGGTGCTGTTGTCTGCTGTGGCCTTGCGGTGCTGTGGAGGCCCACGCCCTGATCCTGATTGGCGCCTTCCTACACGCAGGCTGATGCTAGAAAGTGCTTGTGATGATGCATGAAACGTACGAGTGTGAGTGGGATGCAGGGAGCACCATCACCGCTGGGGTACACTTCATTGGAAATCCATATATGGAATGGATCCTTTTGCTCTTTGAGACGCTTAGAATCACCCGTGGGGTACAACAAAATGGTCACAACGTTAAGGGCCCCTGTACAAGCCAATCACACCCAGGGCAAGAGCTCAAATCATTCAATTCATTTGTTCATGTCATATTCAAATTTTGTAAAAGATGCACAGTTCAAAATAGGACAAAGACAATCAAATCTAGAACATCTTCTCAAGAACTACACAAGAACCCATGGTAGTGCTTTTCTCAGGGTAGCGGTGTTGCGATATATTTTTTGACCAATGCAATATGTGTTTATCTAAGGCCTGATTCGACATAAAGCGATATATTGCTTTTTTCAATGATACAATTCTTTCCGATAAAGGTGATATCAACGTTATATTCTGAAACATTAAAAGTGGCCTTTCTATAAATAAACTGGAACCAATTAAATATAACTCCATATTTAAAAAACAGATTTTATTTCATTTTATTTTAGTTTAAAACCAACTCAACTTTAATGATTCAAAAAATGTAAAAAACAACATTGACATCAGAATAAGCTCATCCTCTGAATATTATAGCACAAACAAAGTCCAACAGAACAAGCAAATTCTGTCTTTGTACACTAACTTTACCTTATGCGGGTTGCTATTTTAGTCCGCAAATTGAGGAATCGCGCGGATGAAAGTTTGAGATGGCGGCGAAAAAAAACTCACAAAGGTCTACTAATTACGTCATTTAAGAAATGGCAATGCCAGTCTGATTTTTCGTATGAATCGTCCGAAGGGCGTATCACTAAACTCACCTGTGACGTATGCACAAAACACGAGAGCGAGAGACGGACGACGCGAGGCACGATTACATGGCAAATTGGTCATTAGATTTGTAGGCTAATCGCTGTGAAAAATATTATGAAAAAGTATTGGTTATTCTATAATTTACTGGTTATAGCATGGTAACTTTATGAATAAAATATTCGTCACAAGGTGTAGTAATGCTAGACTGCAACACACAAAACGCGGTCTAAACTATTTTCGGAGATCGCGGCCGCCGCCATGATTCAATGTTGTTGGCACACGACGGCAAATGACGCGCATGCTCAACGTGAATATCGCGAGAGTTTGCACCGATGTAAACATCTTTCCTTTTATTATTTATAATTTTGTCTGTGGTTTTATTGTTCTTGTTTTGATTGTAAAGCGTCCTTGAGTGTTTTGAAAGGCGCGTATAAATGAAATGTACTATTATTATTATTACACAAAAATGTAGAAGGTTTGAAAAAAATGCCGACCGGAACGTTTTTGTTCGAGGTAGAAATTCTCGGTCGGTCGGGTTACCGGAAACACACTACTTTTTTTTCTACGCCTTATTCATCAGACTATGGTGTTTTTAATGTATTAATGCATCGATGTAAACAAACAGACTTTTGATGAAGGCATTCATCTATCTGAATGATATTCAACATTCTCGTTTATGAGCCAAAAAAAAAAAGAATTAAACGTATACATTAAACTTACATATTTTCACATGAAATGAACCTGCTGCTGTGATTGTTCTGTATAACGAACAACTATATGTAACAGTAAATTATTTTCCCAAAGGCTAACATTCTTTTTCAAAAATATCAACTGGTCTACATGGCCAGGCAGCAAGACACTTCTCTGTCCGCTCACAATGGACCTCATTTACGAACTGTGCGTACACACCCATTTGCACAAAATGTGCGTACGTTATCAGTAACTTTTTGAGCATGAGGAGATTTATGATTGAGTTTTTTTTAATAAGTAAGGCAGCGACACCTTTTTGGTTTATCCTATTACCTTCCATGGCACCCGCCATTGTTGATTCTGCAGGTTTGTTGCTGTTTGAGATGCCCTGGCGACAGCCGAGACGCGTCGATGAATTGGCGTGTTACCATTATAATTCACTCGGCATATGCAGAGGCTTATGCACAGCAGCCGTCTTGTCAAGACGATCTCCTTTCTTGCAAAATCCAAATTTTCCACAGAAACAAACGCATTACCTCTTAAAAATCTCCACACTGCCAGTATATTTGTATTTTTTCGATAAATGTAATTTCGCATAAATAATTTACATTTAGAGTGCATTAGTGTGATGACGTATGATTAAAATTCCACTTAGCTACAGAATGCTAGACAAAGCCAAACAATACAAAGTCTAAAAAAATGTTATTATTATTATTATTATTATTATTATTAGTATTATTAGTATTATTATTATTTAAAATTATTATTATTATTTAGAGCATCAGAAATGATTCCGATGTCTCAGATCACACGTACACACAATCACATTAGCAACCCCAAAGGATTTGTCATCCAGAGCTGTGCACTTTTGAGGGATTGAGTTTCACGTTGAAGCTTTCAGATCAATGCGACTGGATGACACGTGACCTCACAGCTCAGCGACAGTTGGTTGGCCATGCTGCTCTTTATCATATCGGGCCAGAAAAAATATAATCGTCACAATGTCAAATGTAATCACGCTAAAAACTATTTTCATATCATCCTAGTGATACAATATTAGGTCATGGAACAGGCACAGTGTGACGAATGAGGACCAAAACATGCACCTGTCATGTATTCCGCTTTATGTAACAATGTGTGAACTCATGTCAACAAAGCGAGTCAATGTTTAAGCTGATGCATAGAAATACATAATTGAAGTTATACCTTATTCCATGTATTTTGGGTGGCATCATAGGCCAGTGGTTAACACGTCCGCCTCACAGTGTAGAGGTGCAGGGTTTGATTCCGGCTCCGGCCTTCCTGTATGGAGTTTGCATGTTCTCCCTGTGCCCGCATGGGTTTTCTCCGGGTACTCCATCTTCCGCCCACATTCATGGCAGGTTACCGGAACATTCAAAATTTTCTCTAGGTGTGAGTATGAGCGCGAGTTGTTGTTCGTCTATGTGTCCCCTGCGATTGGCTGGCAACCAGCTGAGGGTGTCCCCCGCCTACTGCCCGAAGACTGCTGGGATAATAATAATAGTAATAATACATTTATTTATAAGCGCCTTTCAAAACACTCAAGGACACTATACAATCAAGAACAAGAAAAGACACAAAAAATTGCGGGTAAGCATCGGCAGCCAGACGCGAGGCTCCAGCACACTCATGACCCTCATGAGCATGATTAATTGCCCAGCATCAATTTACAACATTATTATGTATTAATTAATTTGTTAATGTATTAATCTTATGTGCATAGAGTACATAACTGTAAATTAAACAGTTGGAAACATTTCAATATTATATTTTGTGATTGATTTTTATACAGGTATCTATTTTAGCTGGGAGGTAAAGTGGCTTTGTTATTGTCGTGATGATTTTGATTATTTGACAATTTTTATCGTTATTTAAAAGCATGACCATATGTTTCATAATAATGCAGCTTTTCATTTCAGTCAATCAAAACTATACTAAGGACACAAATGCACACAGTCTATAGGGTAAACATACATTTATTTTCCAATGTCCTATGTCCAAAATGTACGTTTTAATAAGATGACATACGGCGCTCATTCATGCACTTATTGAATAATATCCATAGGATATGATTTATTTGCCTGGATATTCCCCCGTTGTTTAGCTAGACAAAATTTTACAAACAGGGTGATTTTTAGTGTGCATTTTAAATTTGAGCTCTTAAGTCAGTCTGGTTGGGGTCAGTCTTGTGGCAAGGTGGGTGTACCATTGCCATTGATTTGGTCAGAAACACTTTGTCATGTTTCGGTTTGTGACCAACAGGTGGCACTGTGGGGCTTTTCCCTGCAGCTGCACACCTGTTGGTCATTTGGCAATTAGTATAAAAGAACTCCCTCCCGACCACTCAGTGTTGGGTCATTGTTGCTTTTTGGCTACTGTCATGTTTGTTTGTTGCCGTTTGTCTGCTGCTGTCAGGTTTGCTTCGATCATGTTTCTGTTATTGAGTTTTTATCTTCAGTCATGTGTTTTGTTTGATACTTTGGACATCGTTTTGGACTTAGTTTTCTGTGTTTTATTAAATACAATTCGTCAAGTACACCCTGCTCCTCCCTCGTGCCTGCTCTTTGGGGTCCACCACCACCTCGCAACGTGACACACTTAGATCAGATCTGACTTTGAAATGGATCTTTGGCTTGCTTAAATGGATATATAATGAAAAATAGTCATGGCATTAGATCATTTGATGATAGTAGTACACGATATGCTCTTATTCTCTAGTAAAATGGGAAACGCTTGACAAAGGGTTTCATTAGGTTGAAAGGGATGACTCAAAGTGTGTGTGTGTGCGCGCGCGCGCGTGCGGGCGCGCACATTAGTGTGAGTGACAGGACGGTGAAAAGCCTGCGAAATTGATCTCCTGAGTGGCTCATTAAATAAACGTCCTTGGCTCTTTAAAGATGATGTCATCGTGGAGCAGGTGCTACCCTATTAAAGCCTTTTTCTTGCTTTCATTTAATACTAACAATTTATGTCATGATGTGAATATTCGCAATTCAGCATTCAGAAATGTGCTGATTCTTGTACCCTATGGCACTCTCTGTTAGTCTAATAATTATGTGTGTTCATATACACTGTTTCCCATCTATTCCCAATTTGTAACTTGAAAATTCACATTTTTACTGATTATTCTTTTGTTTCGGGGGGAAAACTATTCTGTTAATTGCGTTTTTTGTGCTTTTTATGACATGCCTATGATGCCACAAGAAGATATTAAAGCATCGTCTAATAGCAAAGCAGTGCTTTGGTGCTCGCTAGGTATTAGCCTTCTATGGAAATCGCCAAGAACAACAGATTAAAAAAAAATATGATTGGTTGCTGATAGCTTAAAAAATAAAGTTGGTCAGTGGGTGATAAAAGTCGCCAAAGACAACGTTTGGATCTGCTCACTTCAGTGCAAAACCTCAGACCAGCCATCATGGTCAGAAAAGTCATAGCCGGCATTTGTGTAAGACATAACTAGCCCCCCAAAACATCCAAGTCTTTTTGTCAAGACATCCCTTGAACTCTTAACTGTTACATATTGCCTAAATTGACATTTGATAGCAGTAACAATGCCCTCAATGACAATTCTTTCATCTTGAAAGTTGCTCACTTGTCCAAAATGACGCAATAAACGAAGCCGAAAATATTGAAACACGTCATTCTTTTGTACAAGTTTGTGGACACTGAGGCTACGACAATGGATTTTTGATTCACAAACGGGTGTTAAATTAAGGAAAGTGGTAAAGGGGAGAATCTTGAAAATGCAACTGTCCATGCCATGTGTGTGTGTGTGTGTGTGTGTGTGTGTGTGTGTGTGTGTGTGTGTGTGTGTGTGTGTGTGTGTTTTAATGGTACAGTGATAACAGTGTTCAAGAGGTAACTTCAAACAGTCCAGAGAACTGTCTGTGTAACCACGGCGCTTGCACGGACTCTCGCAGAAATGCACCTGTTGGTCTTTGAAGGCTTGTTAGGGAATCTCGAAACTGTCAAAGAGCATCTCAAAGGCTTTTGTTGATCGACTATACTAGACGATACTAACTCAGCTGCCGATTTAACCAACTAAACATCATGGTCCTGAATTATTGATTTCAACACCATCTTTCAGCATTAGCCAACAGTTTTTTGAGAGTCGCAACATGTAGTGTCACACACAATTTGACAGCCGAGGCATTTGGTAGTCGGCTTGAGCGTCCCGCAGAGCCTTAATCGATGCCCACGCACGTTGGCAGAGTTTGAATCCATCCAACAGTTTTAATGGAAGGACTTGGAAGGTGTTGTGAGGCACATAGCACACAGAGCCTATGCCAGTGCTGTCATCGCAACGTTGTACAGTGAGAGAGTTGTATTAATCCAACAGGTTGACATTGTTATTTATTAAGGTTTGCTTCATTTGGACATTTAGTAGTTACTACAGGAAATATTTCAGCAGCATATTTTTGCTAAAAGAAAAGAAAAAAAAAAACACCCGGTGCTGAGGAGGCTGCCTGGCTGGCCCTTCCCTAACTGATGGTGTATATATTTTCATGTCAATGTAGCAAATGAGAAAATATGGGGAACATTTTAAACATAAGGTTTGTCACTCATAGCATGTATTCTAATAAGTCCAGTAAGTGACTGCATTTACTAAGGTAATAAGGAGGTTAGAATAATACGGAAGTATGAATAAGGGGTGGGAGCAAATAAGTTTTCCTTTTCCCCCACTTCTAATTACTAATTCAATTTGAGTTCCCCCTTATCCTTTCCTTTTTTTCCCGTATTTGTTTCTATTTTATTTGTATTTTAAGATTTTTGTGTTTGCTGCGTACAACAACTCTGAACAGTAGCATTCGTATCAAGACGAATGTTGGCACTAGATAAGAGGTGTCCTGGTTGGTCCACCACTAGGTCAATATGTTACAGGGTCACCATGACAACCAATACAAAAAGTGTATTTGCTATTTTTTTTTCCGCGGTATGGGCAAAATTTGAGTTATGTGTGAGTGAAGCCCAAAAAAATAGAGCAACTAAGGTTCCTTGGGATGTGGGCAAGGAGAGCCACAGTAGCCGATACACTTTCACCCATTTATTAAATGGGACAAACAGTCAAATACAAAATAAAAACAGTCATAAAGAGCTGCCGTAGACCACCACTCACGCCCAGATGCTCACATGACCAACTGTATATTCTGATGTCATTCACAATGCCATGCCCCTTGAAGGCATAAATACTACAGTATATACAGTACTTACATGATATAAAACTAGGTCATTTTTTTACATTGTTTTTATACAGTGCAGAGCAATTTTTATTTCAATTATGCTCATCCGTTATGTCATAAAAGCTGCCAACTTTCCCGTGAGCATTTGCTCCATGACATTGTGCACAACATAAGCTTGCTTGCATGCACAGTGCGCGCGGTGTCCTTTCTCCTCGATTAGAAATACTGCAATGCAGCATTTCCATGTGACACAATTGCAAGACAGCTGCTGTGGAAAACGAATGCGTGCCGCAGCTAATGGGGCGCCGTGGAATTTGAGGCTAATGACGCAAAATGGCCATGGCTCATTACGGGCCACATCAACTTTATGGACTTCACCTGCTGTGACTTGTGATCGCGAGCAGACCAACTCTGCTTTTGCCTCATCCTTTCCCACTTCTTCTACACAATGTTGAATACAGGTATTGGCTAAAAATAGTGACCGGGATTGTATTTGTTGATGCCAAAAAGATGTCAGGTCAGGAGAGAACTGCAATTTTTGGTTTCTTACTTTTTATTTATTTATGTGGTGGTGTTGTTTTTATTTTTTTGTTATCTTGTCTTTATATTTTTTGGGGGTGGGGAGTAGGTTTGATTTTAAATTTCTTTACATTGAAAACAAAAACAACCACCAAACAACCTAGCTCAACATAATACCATTTTTGGTTGTAGTATTTCAATGGTTTTGGTTTGTATTTTTGTGGCAGTTTTTGTTATCATTTTTTAAAACATGTTTTTTTGGTATTTTTAACATAAAGTAGTTTTTATTTTTTTTTTTTTACTTTTCTTAATTGTATTTTTAATGCAAAAAAACCCATATCCATGTAGCCCAACACAATGAAGAATCAAGTTTGGGTTTGTTTGTTTTTTTGTGTGGAATTTTGGGTTTTTATTTTGCAAAGGAAAAAAGATACAATCTGTAGCTCAACAGAGCTAGTTTTGGGGTGTTTTTATTTATCATGATTATTTTTTATAGTATTGTTATTATTCCAAAGATTTCGTTTCCATTTGTGGTCCCTTGTTGGTAGTTTTGGTTAGTAGTTTGGGAGTAATTTTCCTTTATATTTGTAATGTTTCTCAAATTTTTTTAATGAATTTTGGGCAGTCGGTGTGTACTTTTTAATACAAAAGCAGACATAGCAGCTTGGCATTGCAGATATTTAGTTATTTTTGTTGGAAGTTTTGGTATTTGTTGTTGTTGTTTTTGGTCCAAACTTTTGTTTTTCCAATGTAATATTTTGTACTTGTGATTGGTATTTTATTTTATTTTTGTAGTTTTTGTTCATATATTTACTCCAAAAAAATATGCAGATGCAGCAAAGTAGTTTGAATAACAGAAATGATATTTTGTTTTCATTTTTTTTAATTACTTTTCTTTTTTGGGTCTGTTTGCAATGCAAAATGTGTGGGTGTGGGTGTGCGTCCACTTCAAATATATTAGAATATAATAAGTTGCGTCGCTTGTTGTCTGGTGGGCTTCATGTAGTTAATTTTGCTTGGTAAGAGACAGACAAATATATCAAGCAAAACACATGAAGCTACTTTGTACTCGAACATGTGTTGACTGTGATGTATCTACTGCATTTGTTAGGCCAGCCCACGACATTAGCCTGGAGGAGTTTGACGACGAAGATCTCTCCGAAATCACAGACGACTGCGGAATTGGTCTCAATTACGACTCGGATCCCTATGAAAAGGTGAGGCTACCATGTCTTAAAAGCCTGCTTTGGGCCTCTTGCATTGTGATTCAGAAGGGATTGTTCACAGACACATCCACAAAAACAAAAAAGACACCTTTCCAGAATGATCACAAAAGATTTACTTGTTTTTGTAATTTCACATTTCATAGCTGGCCAAAACTATTTGGGTTTAGTTTTACTGAGAGACTGACAATGGTGATCGAAGTGTGTGTTATGCATCACTGTTGGCACAAATTGCAAGAAGCCTATGGTTGGAATAATTGCGCAATTAGAAAGGGAATGTGTGTTCAATTGCGTCATTAGATCTATCATTCCGTGTTTACCCCTTAATTTGTTCCTTTCGAATAAGTATCCTCTCATATCCTTAACTATATGCTCGACGCTCTCCTCCCTCTCTCTGTATCCATCATGTAGCGCGTAAATGTTTGATGTCGGTGGCTCAGAGCCACGACTGCAGCAGAGGGCAGCCGACCATGGATGCTAAGACTTCTATAGTTAGTAATAACCTCCTTCTCTGCCATCTTTCAAGTCCCTGCAGCTCCTCCATCCTTCCCTACCTCTTGCTTCATGTCTCCTCCTTCCCTCGCTATCTCCTCTTAAATGTCCTCATACCTTCCTCTCTGCCTCCTGTGTTGTGCTAAATCCTTCTGTACCTCATTCCCCATCGCCTTCTACATGTCCTTTCTCCTTTCATCTTCATGTCCTATCTCCTTCCCTCCCTACATTCTCTTTCAACTTTTTTCCTAGCTCTTTCTACCTATCCTAGTTCCTTTCCTACATTCTTTTTCACATGCTATCTCTTCCTTCCCTACCTCCTCTGTGATGTCTTATCACCATGTCTTTACATTTCCTTTCTTTTCTTGCTATACTTCTCTTCCTCTTCTTTCACACATCTCCCTGCCTCTACCTTCTTCCCTTCCACTTTCTTCATACTCTTGCCAGTTTTCTTCATGTCTACCTCCTTCCTGACCTCTTTCTTACCTCTCTCCCTTCTTCTGGCCAGCACACCCACTGCCCACTCTATCCATCTGTCTGACGCCACCTCTTTTCTTTCCTTTTGTGGAATCCTACCTTCATGTTGTGCCTCCCTCTCCTTGTTCTCCCCTTCTTTGTTTATCTTGTCCCTTCTCAACTCCATCCTTCAATTCTTTCCCTCATCTGGAGCCATTTCCTCCCTTTCTATTGCTTCGAACCCTTCTTTCTTCCTTCCTCCTCCATGAATGATCTCAGGTGTCATTACTTGAGAAGCTTTAGCTCATGTCTTAACCTGCAATATATTTGTATTTCCTAAGAGCACCAACAAAAGCCCGCTCAGGCCTGAAAGAGATTTAATTTCCTGATGTACAACTCTTGCATTGTGCATATGACACACAGTCAAACCCATCAGACTGCTCCCAGTAAAACAAATCAGGATGCACCGTAGCCCCGGGGGGTCCATCTTGCTGACAGGAGCTGGATCGGGCTCGGCCAGCTGTCCCTGAGCCTGCACAAGGACATTTAGGAATAAGAGCAGCAAAATCGAGAAAGGGAAATGTCACGCACACAACCTTTCAGATTAGATTTTCGCTTGTTGTCACTTCAAGCCCCTGTGGCAGCCGCTCGTCCATGCACTAACTTTGCAATGGGTTACGCATTGTGATTTTTGTTGACAGATGCTCCAACCTTGAGATTATCCTTTGACCGCAGTCCCCAGACCTGATTCATTCCCATTAGTCATGGGGAGTCAATTTTTAATCTGCCTTTGAAACGAGTTTGTGAAGAGATACAAAAAACAAACGTACATTTAATGACTACTTAAGTGGGTTATTTTAATACAAACCATCAACCGGCCATTGGTCAATACATCAACAGGAATCAAATGAAATATTATATTCCAGGGTTGAATTTGTATTCGACCTGATTAGTTTGCACAACCAATATATTGTAAGAATACGTATAGTGTGCATCTATATTGCTTTTTTGAGGTGAGGGGAGATACGTGATCGCGTCTAATGTCACATTATATTCACTGTAATGCCCTCTAATGTGGGAAAGGAGAGCCACAATCAGTCATTTATCAAACACTGTGAATATGGTCAATCACGTAAACTCAATGAGCACACTCATGCAAAATCTGCTGTCAGCCACAGATAACCCCCACATACTTAACCCTATGTTGCATGGCTTCTGCAGGAGTTATTCAATTGTGGTTTGTTTTTAAATTTAGGGTAGATTATGGCCAAATATCATAATAAATTCACAATTTTGGGAAAACCAAAGTGCAGGTACTTCGTGTGCATAATAACTTAATCACTACACAATTACCTTGCCAAAAAGCATGGCAGTACTGATAGGTAACACATAGAAACTGTTATTTATTGTGTTCTATATGTTCTATATACTCTTCTGCACAAGTACAATAGGGTATTTGGACATTTTCATCTCACGGATAGAAATTATTCAACATTTTGTGGACCCTCTTTCACACTCACCTTTTCCTCATGGAGGCTGCCATGTTGCTTTTGCTGTTGCGCACGCTAGAGACATCTCGCGGTGGATTTAAAAACTAAAACTGGTAACTTGAATGTGGTTACTGAAGTAACCCGTATGCAACCTAGGGTTAAAGGCAGACTTGCAGAAGTTACATGATCACACAGACGCTACAAAGTAAACATTTTCTTTACAATTCCTGTTTGTCATCTTTTAGGTGTTCAAGTCAAGTCAAGTCAAGTCAACTGTATTTATAGAGCACTTTCAAACAGCCATCGCCGCATACAAAGTGCTGTACATGGAGCAATTTAACATTCACAATGTGTTACAAGTATGTTTAAACAAGTTTAACTGTGTATTTATTTTCATTGTGTTTGATTTGCCTAGCTGATTTGCATGATTACATAATGTTGACTGTCTTAATGGTGTTCAAACTGCCATCTAATGACCTTTTGGACTGCAGCAGAGGCATCAAATTAGTCTTGTGGGTCTGCTAATTAGACATCTAAAAGTTGTGCTGACTGGAGTGGAGTTCATTGTTTTTCATGGCGACTAGCAGTGGAGATAGAGGGTTACTTCATGTTCAGTCTAAAAAAAAAAAAAGCAAGTGTGTTCTACGTGTACGGGTGAACCCCAGTAATGACAATGAAAGTGTCTTATTTTCACTCTTGGAGTCAGCACTTCATCGCCAAGCCTTCAGTTTCTATTACTTCTACTGTCTACTTGAGGTCACCATCGTAGACCCGAGTAACTATGACTGTGAATGGGTGTCTTGACTTTAAGAGGCAGGTCTGTTCCGCTGAGTGGCATGTTATAAAATGTATGAGGGTGTACTATTAAAGACTGGTTCACCTAGCTAACAGTTTGTTTACTTTACTGGAAGCATGTATTTGAGTAACTGTGTTGTACAAAAAAATCCGCAATGTACTCATCCCGAATAAAGGAACTTGATATAGCGAGGGTCGACTGTATTCAAGCATATGTCATTTATTGGAAGCTAACGCTGTTAGCCAATATAAATCTGTGGACCAAACAAAACACTGCAGCTCTGCTTGGGTCATAATTCTGACACAACAGTGTTTCAGACAGTGGATTCTGGCCTTCACTTGAACATGGCACATCTCGATAAAGCCTCGCTGACAAATTGTTTGTGTTGAAACAGGCAGTATGATGTAAAAGAACCACAATTTGGCAACATTCATTAGGGCTTGCATCCAAAATTCTTTTCAGAAATAGTTAGACAACAAAAGATGTACCTGTACTTGGTTGTGTCATTTCACACTGGATGGATAGGCAGGCATTCCAGACCCCCGTCTTTGAATTCAAGTAATTAAAAAGTTAGTTTTCTATAATGTGTCCCATTTCCCACATTTCTATTTATATTCATGTTTTTTTGTTTTTATGGGTGGCCTTGCAAACAGATGCATCCCGACAGAACCCATTATTGGTGTTATGCTCATCATCCTCTGGATGAGTGGCACTCACACAACACAGCTGAGGCATAAAGATTGGTCTCAAATCTTCATGAAGGCTTTTATTAGAGCGACAGGGAATGAGAATTGAGTGCTGGTGGTGGAGTGGTACAATCGCCTGACTTGCCTGACACAGCATGGGATCGGTTCCCACTCAGTGACGGTGTGTATGTGGGTGTCAATGGTTGTTTGTCTCTATCTCTGTAAGTGCCCTGGACTGAGTGACGACCAGTTCAGGGTGTAGTCTTCCATCTGCACATAGACAGCTGGGATAGGCTCTAGTAACTCCCCGCAACCCTGTTCAGGATAAGTGGTGTTAGAAATTGAAATGCAAATGGAATGAGTATTTTGACGAGCACAAGCGCATTAATATCAACTCAGAACAAGGATTTGTTGCTCTGCTGGGAAAGGATCGGGTGTTTGTGTGGCACATAAAGCTGGCGTCAGCTGGATTGTGATGGGAGAGCTTTTGATCGGTCCATTAAAAAAAGACAGCAGTGCGAGAGCCAGAGAAAACTGCTGCATCGTGCAGACTCCAAACTTGATCAATCACCTCTTGTAAAAATAGATATCAAATCCACAAAAGCAAAGCCTATGAAGTTGACTTCACCAATGGCTGTGATTTAGCATTTCGTCATCAAAACTGCTTCATTGGATGGTGGCCACATGTAATGTTTTTTGGATGAGAGATTGGTGTAATTTCTCTACAATGGCTGGTGACCAATCCAGAGGGTGCAGTAGGACCTGAGAGTTCATCAACACCCATGACAGATTATGTCCCAGTACTTTTGCCATATGGTGTATGTCAGGTTCCTGGAGAAGGGATGATGTGTCATGTTGTGAAATAGAACAGCTGCCTCTCCGGAGGGTTACACCACTGAGCTTGACATGTAGAACCAGATGAGCACAGGGCCTCTGCCCAAAGACATCATGAGTCATTAGTACCAGAGTATCCATCCATCCATCCATCCATCCATCCATCCATCCATCCATCCATCCATCCATCCATCCATCCATCCATCCATCCATCCATCCATCCATCCATCCATCCATCCATCCATCCATCCATCCATCCATCCATCCATCCATCCATCCATCCATCCATCCATCCATCCACACTGTGATAAAGACAGACTTCATTCTTGACTGGTTGCCAGCAAAGTTGCATAACATCACTTTACACTCTGACTCTGGTTCGCGAATCCATCGAAAACCACAAGCATCATTAGCTAGCAGCATTCACTGCTTTTTACTTGAGGCGTGTTATTCTAAAGTAGCTATCTTGAATACAATTTTTGGAGTACAATTTTTGGCTACTTGACCCACCTCTAGTCACGAGTCATTATATTATGAGTATCAGAAACAACTCGCAACATGATGCAGTGCAGTTGTACACCACTGAATGTCAAGAGCCTGTGTACTCAAATATGGGGATGAAGGTGTGGTCTGTTCATCGGGCCTTCCCGTAAAGCTTGTGAAACCGGAGCAGCATGTTAAATTGATTTGTCATCAACCCTCCCTGGCTCTTTGTTTTTCACCCACATTGTTTAGTCAGTCACCGTGTTGTTCGCAAAGCTTCTACACGGCTGTGCTGCACATTGTCAATGGATTTTTAACACCTTGACTGATTTTCAAGAGTGAGATGCCCCGCATGTGATGAAGAAAAAAATGGGTGACAGCACCTACAGTAATAACAGCAAGAATCCACAGGTGGCAAAATAATACTTTTATTGGCATGGACTGAGCACAAAAACAGCAAATATAGGAACATTTCAGCAAAAACTGAGTTTAGGTTACCAACCAATCCGGGAATATGCAAAATCATGAGTGCTGAGCTGTGAATGTGTAGGGTTTTACTGAATATGACTGATGGCATTCTTTTTATTTCTGTTGTACATGCTGTTGGAGCACAAGGCACTTAAATAAGCATGCATCCCACCAACTGCGTTGCTTGAGTGCATTAACTTGATACCATCCACTCTCTCTGTCAGGACTCCCTCATTCTAGAGAAGAACGATATGCACCACCCAGTGTGCTCCTTCCAGGACGACTTCCAGGAGTTCGAAATGATTGACGACGAAGATGAGGATGATGAGGAAGAGGAGGAAGAAGAGGAAGAGGAGGAGGTGGACCCTGATGCACCGCCGTCTCCCTCAGCATCACCTCCCCCCTCGCCCATTCTTGGCACCCTGAAAAGCAGACCGACAACCCTAAACCTCACCACGGCAGTATCGCAGGTATACGTTAACATAAGGAAAACTACTGTATGTCACGTACAGAATATCCAAGTGAGCCTGATACATTTCTGTCCATTTTGTTTTTGTCATTAGGATTCACTGAACAACAACAGCAGTCTGTCACCAAAGAAAGCAAGCTTGCAGGACTCGTTGCGCAACCCATCGACACAGGGTGAGATTAGACTTCATTTCGGAGGTCTCAACATGCCCAGAAACACACCATACAGATGCAGTAGGACCATTCAAACTCACTCTGTATTATATATAGTAAGTTATTTTGTGTCGAGAAGACCATTTTGGTCACATTCCAGGTGTGGTACTTGAAAGAAGTACCAGTACTACCTGACAGATGGACGATACAAAATGGTGACGTTTTTGTTGCAGACGCCATCTAATATAGCGCATGTCAAAGGGTGTGACGGCCCATTCATCGCTGCTTAATATTCATATTCAATCGCTGCTTTAATTTTCCTATTAATTTGACTTAATATTACTATTTATAACTTATTTTGTAAAGTCTTAGGCCATCAGTAGCTTTAGTTGGCATCAATTAAAAATATAGTGTTCTATCAATTTGAATTCATCCTCACCAATCATGACCTATTCTTACTCCAACTCCAGGCCGCACGACTCCAACCCACTCATGTCTGGAGGATGGTAGCAATGTGACAGGCCAATTTCCAGCCTCATCGCTTTCCCAGCCACCAGGGTCCCAGAGTCAAGGTACTCCAGCAAAACAAGCAGAGGAGGGTGGGAACCCCCATTCCCCTCACAGGCCCCTCCTCTGTGACATGGAGGGCAACAGGCGGGAGAGGCTTGAATACGGTAACAGAAAAAAGGCCTGCCCAGCTAGTTTAGAACTCATTTCATCCAACATTGGTGATGCCCACCAACTGATTACTATAAATTGTTTACATCTCATACCACATATTTCTATAAACCATCTTTTATTCTACTTTGAAGTAATTCTTTTTTCTCTGTAAATATTATCTTTTCAGGCTCATTTGGTCAATTCAAGTCCCACCCTTGCCCTGGGGATGCCACTCAACCTAAGGCCGACCCTTTAAGCCACACCACCAGAGTACCTTCTGTTGATGAGCATTCCCAGTGTTCAGACACAGAGGTGGACCATGACCTCAACAATGGCCACAACCACAAACACTTAAATCGCCTTGCCACTGACACATACACAATAACAAGTGAGTCTGGAATGGAAGCTGTGAATGACCTGGATCCAGATGGAACCAGTCACTGCTTGTCATCTACTGCTCCTTTGGGGGGCAATGATGGTGCCGACACCCCCTTGTCTGAAGACGAGCTGGACAAGGACTTTGAAGTTGAGTTCATGCGCAAGGAGACATATGATATGGTGTGCAAGGAGAACCCCTCGTCGTATGTGGAATTTCCGTGCATTGAACCTTACGAGCTGGCTGCCTTCTCCGGCTTTGTGTCCTCCAGTCACTCAGATGCTACTGACCAGTCCAAAAGTTTTGATTCTCCAGCCTTGGCTATTCCAGTGGTCGCGGCACATGATTCCCATTCGCCATCTTCAGATCCTGGGATCGCTGACATGAACCAGCAAGGTTACGTGACTTCAGACCTGGATAAGGAACTGAGCTCCCCAGGCTCTGACTCTGAACTTGATGGAGAAGTGGACATATCATTTGCTTGCGAAGGTCCCGTGCACTCAAATATGATCTCATCTATCTCAGAAACGGAGCTTGACTTGACGAGTGATGATAGCAGCAGTGGACGCTCTTCTCACCTCACCAACTCCATCGAAGAAGCCAGCTCACCTACATCAGACCAAGAACTGGACCCAGATACAGAGTTAGAGCAGGACAGTGGGATTGTGGGAATCAAAGCATCTCTAATTTTGGGCCAGCCTGACCCAATCAAAGAAGGTTCTCCTCTATCCTCTCCATCACCTTTACCCTCACCAACGATCGCCACGCCATCCCCTGTTGACTCCCGCTTTTTGCCACCCAAATCATACACTGATGACCAGGCTCTGATTGAGCTAAAGAACATGGATGACGATCTGTCTGGCGATCACCAGGCTGACCCAGATGAAACCCTTCCTCCTCAACAGTGCGAGGACACCATGTCCAGACAAATGGTGCTCAAGATAGAACCCGACCACAGCCTTGAGTGCTTCAAACGGTCCTTCTACCTTCCAGTGGGACCCAAGCTTATGCCTGCCACAGATGATTACGATGAAACTAGTGAAGGGGATTCAGAATCAGAAAGTGAGGATGACCTGAGTGAAAACTCAGACTCACCCTGGCTGCTGAGCAATTTGGTCAACAGGATGATATCAGAAGGCTCCTATCCAATCAGTTGTCCTGAGGAGTGCTTCAAGAGGGAGACGTCTGTGTCAGATACCATTTCACCATCCTCAGAAATTGGTGAGGGAGATAGTTTTGCTGATGATGAGCCAGAAATGGTGATTTCAGACAAGGATGGTGAAGGACTGAAAAAGATGAGGAATATCAGAGAATTAAGATGGTGGAGCCTTCAAATGAAGGTGTTGCCATGAACACTCGCCTGTATATGTGTAACCCCGCCGGTGACACAATCAAACCACTGAGTCTGGATCACTGTGCAGAGAATTCACGAGAAACCAGAGATTATGCATCACGCGCCATCAAAGTCTCCACCACTGCAAAGAACGTAACAGATAAACTCTCCAAGAACACCGTGAGACCAGAGGAAAACGGTGAGCCAAATAATGACTTTACAATGCCAGAGGAAAGGAAGCACGTGGACTCTCCGAGCCTTCGCGAGAGTATCTTAAGTGATAAAGACATTGGACGGGAGATGGAGCCCCAGACGACAAGTCGCTCAACCGCTTCTCTTGAACGAATCACTGAGGTCAAACACAGGCTGACACTGGACATACCTACTGCTCAGACCAACCGTTGCTTCAGCCTCACTTATTCCACAGACAATGATGAAGAAGATGACCAAGGGGACTCGTACCCATTCTTGGATGACTTGAGGAAACGGTCCTACAGGGGGAGCGATTCACAGCTTGACAGTTCACCTCCCTCCGACCCCTGCATGCCGGACCATCCTTGCCCGGACCGTAACCTCCCGCCATGTGAGAAAGCCCTGTCTCCGAAGCCATCCAGTGAAGACGATGGACTAGCGTATGACTCCATGAAATACACACTTGTGGTTGATGAGAACACAACACTGGAACTAGTGAGCCTCAGAAGGTATGCTATGGCAGATTATCATTTGGGACAGGTTTTGTTTTGTGTATTTAAAAGCCTTCATCTTCTCAGGTGCACATCAGTCCTGAGCGATGACAGTGAGCTCTCCACACTATGCGACGAAGAGCCTTTGCGAATGGGTCAGGTGGATTATTATTGCGATGGAGAGGAGGTGAGGCCAGAACTGATCAGTTCTTCTGAAGACTCGTCCCCTGAGGCGGACCTCCCGTTTTCCAAGAAGTTTCTCAACGTCTTTGTCAACAGCACATCACGCTCCTCTAGTGAGTCACATAGCACACTAATAATGTTTTGCTTTGGTCATTTGCTCACATAGGACTGCTATTATCTGAACATTGTCGTTAAATAGTCAGAGGGCCATTCTGTGATGGCTCTCACTTTCGTTTTTGGGGGTATTTTTTAACAAGAGGATAGGATCCTGTATTAGTGTTATTTAAACTTTGTAAAATATTTAGGACAACTGCTGACTGACCGTTTTTCACATAGGTACCGAATCCTTTGGCCTTTTCTCCTGCACCATCAATGGGGAGGAGAGAGACCAAACACACAGGGCAGTGTACAGGTGAGATACATTGCTGAATGACATCTTCGGACAAGTCCCTCGTCAATAAACTGGTTGTTTATCTATGTGTGCTGCATTTGTCTTGCGACCAATCCAGAGTATACCCGGCTTCTTGCCGAAAAGCCAATTGGCACAGGTTGCAGCTCACCTGCCACCTTTGTGTGGAGATCCAGTATTGGATGGAAGTGATCTGTGGTAATTGTGGTATTGTAATCCCTGAACCTCCCTGTGTAGGTTTATCCCCAGACACGCCGACGAACTGGAGCTGGATGTGGACGACCCTCTCTACGTAGAAGAGGAAGAGGACGACTACTGGTACCGAGGCTACAACATGCGTACAGGAGAACGCGGAATCTTCCCCGCCTTCTATGCCCACGAGGTCATTGGTCACTCCAAAGAGATGTTGGGTGAGCGCAGAACCTCAGATTGATTAGTTTTTTTTTCAAGGTTCAAGATTTTTTCTGAAAGTGTGTGCTAAGAGGACGAATTTTAATATGTTCTCATAATGCCAATAACTACCCCATGACATACATAAATGCACCTGCATTTGGTTGTCATCAAAGTTTGGATGAGAACTTAAGAAAAAAAAAGCATCTAAATTTTGTGGGTGCCGGATCCGAATTCGACACTTGTACTCCTGTCCTGCCCAGCCATGAAACGTAATCCAGCATGGATAGAGACATTCGACGTGCAGTTCTTGGGTTCCGTCGAAGTCCCTCAACATCAAGGCAATGGAATTCTTTGTGCTGCCATGCAGAAGGTAAACGAAACAGTGAAACACAACAAACAGACACGCATTTTTGTGTGATGGTACCTTGGCTTACCAGCACTTGAATTTAGGAAAGTTTTTTTGTGTGTGTGTGAAAAACCTCTGGGTTTATTTGTGACGCCATCTCTTTTGCGGAAGATTGCACTGTCCAGGAAACGGACCGTGCACGTGCGACCCCTTCCCTGTGTGAGTTGGAGATCAGCTTGCAAGGAGTGAAGCTGATCATGAGTCTGGAAGATGAATACGACTGTCTGGACGAGGTGATAATAACATAGAGAGCCTGTAGTAGAGCCTTGCTCAAATTCAGTGCGCTAGTCAACTGACTTGGGCACCAGAAGTAGAAAACATGCAACAAGTAAGATGGTGATGAAGGATATTGAATTCGCTCTCAAACGGCTTTCCATAGCACAATAACTGGCTCCTATTCTTGAGGTATGCTGTTGGTCATGATTGAAGAATAGAAAGCTATACATGTGTAGTAGTTATAAACTTGATTTGGGACAGCAAGGAATGAGGTTTATCAGAAGAAATGGCCATCAAAACCTCGATCCAACTCAAAAACTGATAAATGCAGTTGATAGAATGCTTTGTTTGTCTTTTTGTCATCAGTTTGACAGATGCAGTCACTTCTTCCAAATGAAGAACATCTCCTTCTGCGGTTGTCATCCCAGGAACAACTGGTAACCGGACATATTCTCTGCCCGTTATCCGCCGCTGCCGATGTACAGCCTGATTTTTTTGCTCTTCTTTTGCTCAGCTACTTCGGCTTCATCACTAAGCACCCCATGCTGAGCAGGTTTGCGTGTCACGTGTTTGTCTCCCAGGAGTCCATGCGACCTGTAGCGGAGTGTGTTGGGTGAGTGCAAATCCTCTTATGTTGAAAAACAATGCAACAAAAAAGGAAATCATCTGCTAGGTTTGTCATACTCTGACTATACTCATGGCGTTCGGAAAAACTTTCTTAACCGTCTCACTAGTGGAAAAAGAAGGTAACTACTGTAAAGGGTAAAAACAAAAATCTAAACAACAAAACACTCCACCTTACATTTGCTAACAAGTGATGATGTGTATGGTTGTATCTGGATAAAATTATGAATAAGGGCAAAGAAAATGGGACATCACATTTGTCCTCAGTGTGCCAATTTATTTGTCCACATGGTGTCCCCATACTGTACTGTTGTTGTTATGGTGTCCAAATATTCTTGTCTATACTGTTTCCCAATAGTTTTGTCCTTATGATGTCTTGATAATCGTGCCGTTTTGTTGTTGGGTCGGTGACCTTCAGGTTTTACGATGGGCCATCGTTTGAGCCTAAAGCAAATTAGACTGGTCAATGAATTTTTACTTTTTTTTTTTTTTCTTCAAATCAGAGATGTAGGTAAACTTTTCGACATTCATTTATTCTGCTGATAACGAATCTGTCCTCGTTTTTGACCTCGTTCAGATTAAAAAAACAAAACAACAACATTAAAAAATATAATAATAATAATAATAATAATAATATACTGTATGTATATAGTAATATATTTAGAAATATTTATGAATTCACGGTTCGATTCAGAAAAAGAGGGATTTTTTTTTTCAGAAACGTGACATTGCGCAAGCTTGTGTAGGTTAAACTTGAAAAACAAAAAGAATGAAAATATCTTACTTAAAAACAAAAAGAATGAAAATATCTTAAAAACTCATGTGCTAGAAATAAACTAAAGCCATTTTTCAAAATCAATGTCAAAAATACGCTTTGGGACATATAACGCCATCTCAGATTAAAATTTGCTATTAACCAATGTTATTTCTCGTTCAGTTCCTATGGTAGGACTTTGGAAATATGAACAAATTCATCTTCATCTGTGTACATGTGTTAATATTTAACTAACAAGCAGCAAAGACATGTCATTCTCTTTCTTTTACTTAGTCGGGCCTTCCAGGAATATTACCAGGAGCACGTGGAGTACGCCTGCCCCACTGAGGACATCTATCTGGAGTAAGACGCATTGCCTTGTACGCTCATCCACTTTGCCATCAGAGGGCTTCTTCTTCTTCTTCTCGCTCCTCTCAGACTGGGTTCTTCAGTTCAACAGCAGATCCATCTTCTCTCCATCTCAATGAAATGGTTCCTTTGACCGTTTTCTATGAGAGAAACTAACAAGTGCTGAGCTATTTGAAGGTTCCTGCTCTGACATGTCAATCACCGACCTACCTACCTACCTACCTACTAGCGATCAGTCAGTCTCCCAATGCATGGCTCGTAGGATTCACTACGCACAGCGAAACGTATTCAGGAACCTGGGCGAGCGGCTCGTTAAGGTTTGTAAATATGTATTTGTTTTCATGTTCCAGGCTGTTTGGGTTTCTACTGGTAGTCACACGGCAGCAGAGTAGTGGCAGAGAGTGCAGTGAGCTTACCTCGGTGTTGCGTACAATACGGTGTGCTGTAAATAGATGTATAGGAAGTAGACTTTCAAACAAGCGTCTCATCCACACTCATAAAGGAAGCTGAGAGTTTTCTCGCGGTTGCTCAAGGCAGAGGAACATCATGTCGATATCATGAACTGGAATCATTTTGGACAATACAACTTGGTAGTATTAGGTGCCACACTGAAAAGAAAAAAATATTCCTAAAATGACGAAAAAGAATAAAGTCATAATGTGAGTGGGTAAAAAGATGTAATATTACGAGGGAAAAAGTCCAGATGACTGTTTAAAAAAATAATAAAATCACTCCCCAAGTTGCATTAAATAAAACATAGGGTATGATAATAATATAATAAAGTGCTACATTTCACTTTCAGTCATTTGTCCATGTTTTCATTGAGAGCAGCCCGCAGTTTAGAAGTTATTTTAACACATCTGGCAAGTGTTATAGATTTGATTAACTCCTTTCCACTGTTTTCTTAGGAGGCATGGTTCGAAAATTTGGCAAAATATCTGCACAAAAACAGAAACTGCGAGCACAAAATAACAGCAGTACTTGCACTGCGAGGTAACTATGTGAACTGATTGTGTCTGGATGTTGTCCCCATGAAGTTCACTGCCCTCTTTCTAATATTCATTAGGTTGCAGTCGTTTTTTTGGTTCCAAAATTCTGTCCGAGGATGTACTACTTTATTCTCTCAAAATTACGACATTCTCACAAGGTTATGACTTTTTTGTTATTTACAACTTTAAAATAATGCACATTTTCATATCATCAGCCACATAGCAGAATTGCTTAAGTCAATTTTTACTCTTTTTGGAAAACAAGAAAAAACAACTAAGGTATATAACTCGTTTTTATGTCTTTTCAGACTTGGTTTAGAATTGGCTGGTACTGAATGAGTTTTAACAGACACCTTAGTATTTTATCATTGATATTGTAACAAAAACCTCAACCAGATGGGTGAACAAGCAATCGAAGGAAAAAAAGACTCAATAAAAGATTCCGATATGTGTTCTAAAAATAGTTTTCTTGTTTTCCCCCAAATCTTTTACAATGACTGAGGCAGTTATGCTACGTGGCTGACAATAGATTTCTCATACATTTTTTCCATATAATATTGTGATTTTTCTTATCTAGAAATATATGGATTTTCTTCTGAAAATATAGTGATTTTCCCCCTAATAATATTGTGATTTAACTGACGTAAATTCAACTTTTTCACAAGAAAACTCTTAATTTTTTTATTCTTCTCAAATAGAGAACACTTTGCTCGCCCAACTAGGACTTTTACCATCACACGTTAAAACATTTTTTTCCTGTCAAAAATTGTTCTTGTAAAAATTGGACAAAAAGTTAACTTTTCCCTTGTGATATTCCGACTTTCTCAAATTAGTAGGACCTATTTTTGTAGTATTGCATATTTTTTCCTGCAATTATAACCCTTTCAGGAACAGTGGTCACAAAAGTGGATATCTTATTATGTTATCAGATTACAGGGTGCATGGAAGGGTTAAAAAAAATCTGGCTTTTCCTTATAAGTTTTTCTCCTCATACACAGCACAACTATGTTCTGGTTGTCGGGGTTTTTTTCTCTTCAGTGTTGCCCTTTAAACTTCACACGCAGCTCACGTTGTGACACAATCATTTGTTTCTTGTTTGTCAGGCAGCCAAGAGACCTACTGAAAAGCCATATTTCCACGACGACTGTTCTGGCGTGTAGTAAAAACGTCATGTCTGTTGGTTTTTTCTGAACCCCCCCAAAAAAAAGGCTTTTAATTACAAAGGTGGACAAAAAAAAAGCATTAAGGTCGTCATACGTGCTATCACGGTTTATTTCTTGCTTTTAGAGGGTGAGCATCAGTCATATAATCTCCAGTAGGAAGAGTATTTAGTATCTTATGTACATGAGGGAAGGACACGTTTGAACATTTATTCGACATCAGTGATATGCATTTTTGGCTCCATGTACTAGTATTCTCACAATTCGGTGCACTAGTACAGTGGCTATCAAGGATATTGTATAGATGCTCAATCAGCTGTATGGAAATTGTTTTGGTAGGATTTTGGCAGGGCTTGGCTGTTTTTTTCATCCATCCCACTGCTATCATTTTGCTGGTGTATATAACCATAGAGACTCCTAAGTAGTGCTGTGTCCGTTTTTTCCCCTCTGTTATTCAACTACTGAGTATGTCATGGATTCAAGAGTCCACCACAACAACAAAGAACAACACGTTCGTGATTGTGATCTGCAATATTTGGGACGTTTCAACATATTTTTGACATTACATTTAGGACATAATGCGGTGAATGCTGGTGCCCTGATACAAAAAAACTCAGGCAAAAAGGGGTGTTGGAGACGATGAGGTACCGCGTGGCTACGTTGCTAATTGGCTCGGGTGATTGTGTATACTACGTACATTAGAGGAACAGTATGTGACTGAGCAACATATCTTATCTTTTACCTTTCAAAACATGTACAACTCAAGGGAGGGAAAAAAAAAATCCGCTTTGTCATGAATTTGGTCTTAAGAATAAAATATATGCTTGATGTCCAAAACCATTCTTCTCGTCTTTATTGTTACAACACAACACACGGAAGCACCGTACTATTATTTTCTTCTCAAAATGTGCAATAACTTTATTCTCTTCATGTAGCACTTGATTTTTTTTATTCGTAATCTGATTTGTTTGAATAGCATGACTTTATTTTCTTAAAATTACAATTCTTGACTTCATGACTGACAATCTACACAGGCAAACAAATTAAATAAAAATTTAGCCAGCACATTGGTATTGTTTTATCACTGTTGTGGTAGTAAATTAAAACGTGACTTAAGTCACTGCTTCTATAAATTTTTGAATCAAGGACAACCTCAAAAAATACTTTGCCATGTTACCTAAAAATGTACCTGAATCAATTTTAAAACAAATCATATTTTCGTTAAATGTTGAATCCAATTGAACTGTACTTAACAAATGTACTGCACTGGATTAAAACAAATGTTGGAAGTCACTAACATTATGCACGGTTTGAACATCTAATTCTGTGATTGTTTTTTTCATGTACCATTAGAGGGAGCCTGCATACTATTGGTGGTATTAGAACCACGACATAGAAACAGTGCAATGTTAAGAGTCAACAGAAATACCGCAATGAACAAAGATAATTGTACTCCTTCATGTATTTTTGCAATACTTTTGTTACGAGCCATCAGCATTGACAGCAATGAGGTTTCGGTCTGCACTGCGGACTGCAGCAAGGCTCCAGCTGCGGGTCGCTTCCTTTCCCGATCTGACTCTCTCCAAACAACATGGAGGCTTCAAAACGCTCCTTGACTTTCTTGATTCTCTCCAGCAGCGCCGGGATGTCCGTCTCGCCGCCCGGCACTAGCGGGTAATGCTCCGAGGGGTCAGCCTCCAGGTCGAAGAGCAGCGGCGGATCGTGAGCGGTAAGGACGGCGAACATTGAGCATTCTTTGTCAGGGGTGGTGCTGCTTAAGGTTGAACCTGGTGGATGGGAACAATGATGATGAATGCGAGTAGGGTAAGGGGAAAGATGGTTGTGGTTGCCGAAGGAGCTTGGAAAATTACATGTACCGGTAGTTTTGAAATAGACCCTGTCCAAATGCAGAGTGGTTCAATTGTTCAAACATGCTCTCTCATAGGGGTTCATGAATGCCGACGAAAACATTGATTTCATTTTCGACTCAAAATACTATCAGGTTTAGTTCCGTTCGGCCTGTTTGAACTAGACTTCTCATCTGCACTCTAATTGCTGTGGCCAGTGTTTCCACACTTACCGTATTTTCTGACCTATTCGGATTATAAGGCACCCCTTCAATGAATAGCCAATTTTAAAACTGTTTTCATATCGAGAGCACACTGCATTATAAGGCGCATAGAATAGAAGTGACAATAGTGGCTGCAGTTTCACTATACATTCACTAGATGGAGCCACGCTACAGGGGATACAAGGGAATACAATACAATACAGCTTTATTTATTTTTTTTAGAGCCTTCACAACTGCTGCAGCTGTGACAAAGCGATTAGAACTGGTCACAAACACAGACATTAAACATGTACATACAAATGGCATTACAAAACAATAAATGAAAGACAAAAGTTATGAAGACAATTGATTCCAAAAAAAGGCACACAAACCTCCTGGGCTCACAGCCACATGGGGGTAAAAATCTTTATATGGCATGAAAATACGGTATTTTGAAAAAATAACTTACCATATACAGATTACTCTCTTTAAAAAGTAACCTAATTACTGATGACTTAATTTTAAAAGAAAGTTAGATTACATGTGACCTTTATAAATTGTATTCAGCAGATACTGACAAACCTGCTTAACATAAATCTGTAGTCTGATTACTTAACAGGAAAAAATGAACGTGTTATTCATTACCGGAAGATGTGCACATTTTGTAGTTATGCGTCACTTACCATCTTAGTAACTGGATGTGGCAATTGTTTGTTTTTTTTTGCTTCTTTAAAATTGCGCCTGGCATCATGTTTTGTCCACAGTTGCTTTGAAATGAGGTTGTCATGGTTGCCGGAAACATAATATACATATACAGTATAAAGTTTCTATGTTTATATGTACATAAATTTGGAGTTTGGGGTTTGTACTGCGGAGCCTGGGTCAAGTATTCTCACTGCACTGAAGATATGAAGCTCACCTTGTGTGAAGAAGTGTGCCTTGTACTTTCCAAGTCGGAGCGCAAAGAGGCCCAACTTTTCACTGGGATCAGTAGGGTAGAACATCATCGCCTCCCTCTTACTCTGCAAATTAAAGTTGACAAAAAAATTAATAACATCAACACATGGCTTTCAAGGTATTCTTGAATGCAATTTCAAGTGTTAAATTTTTTTTAAAGGTTTTTCATTCTCACTTTCAAGATGATTTTCAACAGGTTTTTTTCTTTCTTTTGCTTGAAAAACATGTCACCTTTTTCTTGGAAGATTACCATCATATATTTTTAATATTGCCCGCAAGCCTCGCGAGGATAGGCGACTCATAATGGATGGGTGGATATTTTTTAATGTTACTTTTTCTTGTCATCAACATTTTTATCTGACATTTTTTTTCTGTTTTCTGAAGCTGACCCATGATTGGTTGTTACCTGAGCAACATTAATGTAATTTTCAGTTGAAGGCAAGTGGCAAAATGTCTGCTCCCTGAGATGGACAAAAACAGGTGGACTTTGATTATGTTTTAAGAGTTTTACCTTTCCATGATTGATCAGGATTTCAGTCATATCAACACCATCCAGCTCAACTGGGTGCAATTTTGCTCCTGCAAGCCTAGCGATGGTTGGCAGGATGTCCAGAGTGCTGGCCAGCTCACGTGTTACACCTGAACACAACAATGAAACAGATGCTGTACTCAGGCGATATGTAGTATAGTGAATATTCTCGAAATTGTGCTTCCTGGGTTATAAGCAACCGTTCCTTTCATAAAATGGGCATTCACAGCTACATAAGTCCAAATTTAGAGCTGCAATATTGTCGTGCCGCAACATCTCTTGGCAGCGCTGTTTGGATTGTATTGAAATAACGTCGCTGGGTTATTGCAGCAAACCTGGCTTGATGGTGCCTGGCCAGAAGGCGATGGCGGGTTCTCTCATGCCGCCCTCATACGTGGTGCCTTTGCCGCATCTCAGAGCTCCGGCATTGCCGCCGCGGGACATGCGCATCAGCGAAGGCCTGACACAACAAAATTGAGGGAAAAGTTACAAACTATGACAGTTTTGGTGCCAATTTTAAAAATGTGTGTGTGTGTGTGTGTGTATGTGAATTCCTGACCCGTTGTCCGCCGTGAAAAACACCAGCGTATTGTTAATCACTCCGCTCTCCTCCAAGGTGACAAGCAGGTTTCCAACAGTGTTGTCAAACTCCAGCAGAGAGTCTCCGAATGGGCCTCTTGATGTCTTTCCGGCAGCTCCCTCGCCAGCATACTGGGGATAATGAGTGTGCTGGTGCGAGACACAGAAAAACATGTAAAAAACACGTAAAAGAAAAGGCAACGTAAAAAGCTACCGTATGTCATTGGCTGCCTACGTGGGACGGATAGTAGAGGAAAAAGGGTCGCTTCTTCTTGGCCGAGGTGGTGATAAAGCTGGCGGCGAAGTCGCTGTATGCTCGTTCCAGATCCAGGAAGTTCACGGGCTGCTCCTTGATGACTTCATTGTGCATCAGCGGGACCAGAACGGTGCCCAAGTCGCACTGGCCAAAGCATTTAACATCTGGAGGGAAGCAGGTCAGGTTGTGACACGGACCCTACGGGGGGAAGCAACATGGATAACATGCCACATTACTTTTCTTTTACAAGATTTTGTTCTTCACTGAAAGAATTGATTAATGTATAAAATTTCAACAACAAAAAACATGGTCATTCGAAAAAATGTACCGGTGCTCTTCTGCTAAATAATTTGGCCAATCATGTTCTCAAATGAACTGAAATGCATTTTTAATACAAATACATTTTAATTGTATTATTTTTACATGATGTCTGCTTAAGACAAAACAAAATCTTATATTCTGCTAATTATTTCAAAAATTCCCCAATTTAACTCCCTATGGAAGTTTACGGAAATGTTTCAGTCACACTGGTTTCAATACATTTTGCAGCACTGACCATGTCGTGTGAGTACGGTATACCAAGGTACTCGTCGAAGCCCTGCTTGGTAGGAAGGAACATGCCATTCGGCCCGAATCCCAGGTGCCACTTCCCTACGGCAGCCGTGGCGTAGCCCAGAGGCTTCAGCACCTCGGCGATGGTGGATTCATTGAGCGGTAGTCCGCCGATGGAACCGGGATACAGAACTCCGGGGTAAATACCCGACCGGGTCTGATAGCGACCAGTCAGCAGCGACGCCCTGCACGGACAAAGGTGAATATAAAAAGCCTACACACCCCTGTTTAAATGCCAAGTTTTTGTGATGTAAATAAATGAGACCAAGAAAAATAATCTCAAAACCATGTCCACCATTAATGTGACCTATAAACCGTACAACTCAATTCAAAAACAAGTACGGAGGATAAAATACCGGTAAGCAACTGCGAGCACATGTTTTAAGTGTGTTTCATTAACCACAAATAAAATTCTGATGTTGTGGCTTTTTAATTTTGTCCCGACAGGCTTTCAAAATAATAAGTCATTTTTAAATTATAAAATATTACAGTTGTGTATTGTGATTGTTTAAGATTGTTTTCATTAAAAGTATTACTACAGTATATATGTGCGTTTACAATCCTAAAGTCATTAATAATAATAATAATAATAATAATAATAATTACGAAGTAATCAAGTTAACAATAAAATTAAATAGAATATTTTGCTAAATATAAAGTTACATTATTTTATTACACTTTGAATTATTCATCATGATACTTATTTACCACCAGTTAATAATTGGTTACTAAAGAAGTAATATAAAAACATATTATTATTATATTTAATTAATTGAAAAAAAGAATTTACATGTAATTACTGAATAATCAAAGAAATATGTAATGAAGATGCTTTTTTAATGTCCTACACAATTACAACGCACATTTACAGTGACATTTACAGTGATTCATCAGATAAATCAAGGAAATGCTCACAAACATTAGTGTAAAAGTATAATTGCCCAAGTCGCTTAAAAAAAAATCTGAAAATGAAAAACAAATTCACCGAACAAGGAGTCCAGTTGCCTCAATAAAACCTTTTGTGGATTAACATGTCCTGGATGACTAAGAACCTACCGTACATTAAAAAAAAAAAAAATTGGCTATTATGAGGCTAAAATAATCCAACCAAGTGATTGGATTATTTTAGTCGTTCATCTTTTTCAACTTCAATGGTCAGATGCTGCAATTGACACACCGTGTTTGGCATATATGTTAGCCGACGTGTGCACATGTTGAGCATGACGTCTCTGATCCACTGATGAAAGGACATTTGTGTAAATATACGTTATTAATTAAAAACGATGATGAAAACAAGTTAAACATATGACATTTACAGTATATTTATCCACTTAGTGACTAAATAGAAATGGCAATAACAATAACACAATATTCTCTTCGGTGTATAAAGAATGACACACTAGCCGATGATCTTCTGTTGCTTTATTCCCAAAAGCGGCAGCAGAATGTTAAGTAAATAAAATTAGTGTAGTTTGTGTTAATAGAGAACAATTTATCACATTGACCTGGACGGACTGCAGACGGGACTGGTGCTGTAGAAGTCCGTAAAGCGGAGTCCCTCCGCTGCAAGTCGGTCCAGATTCGGTGTAAGCGAACTGGGGTGTCCGTAACACCCCAAGTCCCCAAAACCCACATCATCGGCAAAGATCACAACAAAATTGGGTAGCGAGGTGGCGTGTGTACAAAGGCATAACAAGGTCACAAACACCAGGCGAGTAAATTCCATTCTGAAGCTCGTCAATCTGACCTGTTTGTTTGCCGACGCAGTGTCGCGTCTTTGTGACGTAGGCGCAATGTAGTTTATTGTCATGGTCTTGTTTGGACTACAAAATCAAAATCCAATGGATTCATTTTGTAGGCAAGTCCAAGACGATGTTTACCACAATGTATTTCTGTGTCTTCGAATATCATCTAATAAAATTATAGTGATAGGATGGTGCGAATTATTTTTCTAATTAAGCATTTACATACCAGTCTTTGGGAAATTATGCTTTCTTAATATACTGTGTCTGTGTGTCTGTGTATATATATATATATATATATATATATATATATATATATATATATATATATATATATATATATATATATATATATATATATATATATTGGGACTCAAAATTAATTACAATAATATATATATATATATATATATATATATATATATATATATATATATATATATATATATATATATATATATATATATATATATATATACCAAAACCTGGATGTCTGAGCATCTACACCAATTATTTTCTTTTGGGTACATTATATTTCATGGGCATTGTAGCGTCACTTGGTTTCAGTAATTAAAGAAAAATGGAATTTAAATAACTTATTGACAGAACAAAAATAAAAATAATTACAATAATGCTATATATATATATATATATATATATATATAAAATAATATATATATATATATATATATATATATAAATTAAAAAAAAATATATATAGCATTATTGTAATTAATTTTTGAGTCCCCCAATTTTAGTTTGAAACACTAACCTGTCTTGACACCCTACTTCCAAACCCTAACCATGACACGGATTCTAGTTTGACACTAGAAACCTCAAGCCTTTATTGAAACACTCACTCTGAAGCGCACAATTTGGGGGGATTTTTTTAAATTTAAACCCAGATTTAACACCTTCAATCTGTTTTGAAACCCTTATGGGAAAACTGAATACTACTTTGATTCCTGAATCTCTCTGTCTTGAAAACACAAATCTCAAGCCCCAAACCTTGATTGAAACCTTAATTTTCAACCCTAACCCCAATTTGAAGCCCTAATATGGGCGTTCCGGGACGGAAGCGCTTTAAAAGGACGAGGACGGATGGGGATGGAGGACAATTATTATATGACTAAGGGCGGAGGGACGATGACGGTAGGCTACCAAGTCGCGGATGGACGATGGAATGGCAAATACTCACTAAAATTTGACCCCCAAACCCATATTTGAAACCCTCGGCCCTGTATTGAAAGCCTAATGAAAAGCCCTAACACTACTCTAATTCTAGTGTGAATCCCTAACCCTCACTTGAAACCCTACTTTGGAGCCCTAACCTTTCCACGGTGCAGACCTTATGATTAGACACCCAACCTCCTTCAATTCTAGCGCCCTATTTTTACTTTTATTTTTGCCCAGACATGATACTGCTTCAACAAAAATCTTAAATTCCAGTGTGTGGTGGTTCCATGTCAAATCCCCCCTTCCCCCACATGTCCTCTGTGGTAACCTTGGATTGGACCCTGCACTCACTCCATTATGCCAACATGAGCAGAAATAAATGGGTCGCAGGAGAGGACGTCACTGCTGATTTTGGTGAAGACGAAACTCTGCTAGCGCGTCTATTTATCCATTTATCTATTCCTAGCCATCCATTGTCACCCTTTGAGGTGGACAGGTTGAGATTGGGAAGAGGAGGAGGTTGTGGGAGGAAGACAGGAGACACCGCCTTCGTTTAAAACGCACAGCAGGTCCGTGTCTGGGAGCTTTATTGCTACCACACCAGAAAAACAAAGCAAAAAAAAATGTCAATATCACATTAAAACATAATTTATCATGCTGAAACATGATACATTTAACTTCCATATTTGACAAAACAAAACAATGCAGTTCCTTCCGGTTCAGGAATAGTGGTTACAATTGCATCACTGTACATGTACACTGTACATACGTCTTCTTCTCCCTTTCATAATTTTGCTGCTGTAAATTGGGAATTTCTCCATTGTGAGACAAATAAAGGTTTCTTATCTTATCTTATGTCTTATCTGATGGAGTTGTGTTATATTAACGTATTTTGTTATTTTATGTTACCTGTTCTGTAAAGCGCTTTGTTACAGCTGCAGCTGTTGTGAAAGCGCTATGTAGATGGATTGTATTGTATAAAATTTGAAATTTATCACATTACAGTATAATGTGAAAACTATCACCTGACAATGTGACCGTTAAAACATAAAACCTATCACCTTAAAATTTGAAATTCATCACGTTTTAACGTGGCAAGTGTTAACTCTAAGCTTGAAGTGTGAGGTATGAAAAAATTGCATCAGTGTTTGTGCGCTTCTCCCTCACACTGCAGTTTAGCTTTGGGGGCTGGGGGCTGGGGAGGGTGGGTTCTGTAACATCTGCTGATAGTTTTGATTTACTATTCACTTTCACATTTCTCTGCAGGACTGACCTACATTCAGCTTCTAATTTTATGTGTGTTTGTGTATGTGAGTGAGAGACTGCGAAAGGAGTGTATAAAATGAGACACTATACAGTATAGCCATTGACGAAATGGCGAAAGCGCTTTTATTTCTCACTTGGGTCCTTAGTAGTCAGTTGTGTGTGTTATTCACTGTTTTTTTTCTTTTACAGTGGAAGCTTTATGGTCGTAGTGTCGGTAATTTTTCCCCTGAGAAAATAATGGAAAATTAAATCATCTGTATGTGTGTAGAATATTTTATATATCAATGCATGGTCATATTTTAAATAGATCTAGAATATGGCTGCAATCTATACATTTGTGATGATTTGGGCTGCCACAATTAAATGGGCCTGATTGTCTGGGATATTTGCATTTAAAACAGGCTCCAGAACGCCCGCAAATCTCATGAGGAGGATAAGCAGTTCGGATAATGGATGGATGAAATATAAAATATTGATGTCAAAAGATCTAATCAAGCACTTTCTCAACCAGCAGTCAGCCTAGCCTACCACCAGGGGGCGAACAAATGTAAAATTTCTTGCTAAAATAACAAGCAAGCACACCTTACGGATTCATGCTGAAAGTACAGTTCATCAAAAACTGAAGGTGAGTGTTTGGGGACTATCCCCCCAGGTCTAGTTAAAATGGTATAACCCAAGAGGCAAGGTGCGGCTTGCCACTGTTGTTGCCAGTTGCCATTCATTCGTGCTCCTAAAGCATCAGTCAAACGCCATCGTGACGTGTGTCATTATTAAACCAAACAGTGAGGAGCTAGTGCCTCGAACGCAATCAACATCCGTTGCCTGGACTTGTGTCGGATTCAAATCAAGTATTCACTTAGCCCGTGGTCAGTTTTTAATTCATGGCAACATTTGATTTTTTTAAAATGCCCATTTATTCTAAAATAACAATCCATTCATTCGAAGTTTGTTTTTTCACTGAAAACTCATTACATCTTTTTGTTGTTGTAGTGTCGTAATGTTTGTTTTGTGTTTTCGATGCCATGACGAGATGGATTAGTTATCAAAACAAACGTGATTAGCATTTTGGCCAAAATCATGCAACCCTAATTTTTAATGTATTTATTTATGCTACAGTGATGTACCATAAAGCAATACCGTAATAATGTAATTAAATGGATTGCAAATAATTCAAAGGTTCGTCAAGATTTATTCATGATTATGCAGCTCATTATGGTGTGCAAGCTTTGGCCACCAGGAGGCAGCATAAAGCAGAGACACATAATACGCAACGATCGCGTGAGATGCACAAATGTTTTTTTGTGCAGAGTATAAAGAACACATGCCCGTGAGTATTGTGATGTTGCTTGTCATGACTTGTGTACAGAATCCGTTGCGTGATGGGTTTTGTCGACCGCAACATCGATGCTAGTTTTGTTAGCTCGTCTACGAAGTTACACATTGTGTGATAGAGGACTCAGATGGATGTTTTGACAACTATAACAACTTGTAATGCTCTTTCTTTTGTGCACTTGGCATTCGACCTTAAATCATTATTAGTTCTACGTTAGCAGTTTAGAAAATTCAATCAATGGCTTTAATTGAACATGCTAAGATGACTGCATGTACTTGGGAGGCAAGTATTTTCACAAGTGCAAAACTTTGGTCCAACTTTTTTTCAAATTGTCCAAACTCAGGGCCGTGACTGTTGTGCACAGTTTTATGTATGGCCTCATCTCAGAGGAAGCTACATCATTTGCCTAACTGTGCTGAAGTAAACCGAACGCACACACTCGCACACATCACTTGGCATGTCTGGAAGCTGCAGCTTTTTGGCTTTCAATGTGTGCATCCTGTGATAGGTTGACGAGTCTTCTGATTTGTAATTCCCTTGATGGCGCTTGCAAGTCTTGAGTAGCTTTGGATCTGTTTTTTAACATCTGCTTTCACAGCTTTATGTGCGTGTGTGTGTGTGTGTGTGTGTGTGTGTGTGTGTGTGTGTGTGTGTGTGTGTGTTGTGTGTGTGTGCGTGTTTGTGTGTGTGTGTGTGTCCACGGGTTTGTGTCTGCAGGCCAGTTGAATGTGCGCTGGAGACAAAAATGTTACATCCTAACTGACACACCATCATAAATCCCCCAAATCAACCCTGACTTAAGCTTGAAACCCCAATGGGGCATTTTAACCCATGTTTGAAACCCAAACACTTCCACGATTCTCCCAGTTTGACAGCTTAACTCTTGTTTAAAACCCTAACACATCTTTGGAGCCTAATTTGACAACCCTACCCCCGCCCGAAACCCAAACCCTTGTGTATACATCCATCCGTTTTCAACACCGCTTAAGGTCACGGGGAGTTACTGGCGCCACCGTAGTGTAAAACCCTAATTTGAAACCATAACTCTAGTTTCAGACGCTGAACCTGTCTTGAAACCAGAATTTGAAGCTTCAACGATGACTTGGAACCATAATTTAAAACCATAACTCTAGTTTGAAACAGTTGTCTTGAAACCTCAATTTGAAGACCAAAACTGACACCTTAATTGTCGTTTGAAACACCTAAGATGATTTTAAAATGTAATTTCAGACCCTAATCCTTGTTTAAAACCCCAACCCTGGCCTTAAAATTTAGCTTGAAACTCTTTTGTGATGCCTTAACCCTAATTAGAGACCCTAATTCATCATCCTAGCTGTGTTTCCTCTTTTTCTTGAATATTTCTCAAATGGGCTGGTTGCTGTTTGGTGCCTGGCGTTGATTTAACTATATAAAAGCTGGGATTTAAACCATGACTAATAGTACAGTATGTGCAAGGCTTGGGTGTGCAAGAGCATTAAAAAAGTGCAGGATATCCTATAAACACTAGTGGGCGCTAAAGGATCACAAGTCGAGTTAGCAAAGTTTTTTTTTTTTTGGAACAAGGGGCAATAAACCTCCTTTCATTCTGCTTTTAATTATCAGTTACAACCGGAAGCTGACATATATGATTTGTATGAAACCCCAGACATAACATGATTTTTTTTTGCCATCGCAATATGGATCAAATGTGAGAACAAAATACAATCTGTGATTTCCTCTATTCCTGCCTTTCTTTTTATATAGTAGGTGCTCTCACTTTACTTACCTGGCGCTCTGGGATTTATGTTAATGCAGATACAACGCATGTAAAATGTCCACACACCACTGTTCAAATGCCAGCTTTTTGTGATAAGAAAAAAAAAATAAAAACGAGACCAAGATTAGGCGTAGAAAAAATAGTAGTGTGTTTCCGGTAACATGAAATTTCGGAACAGGGTCGGTAGGTCGGACAAATGTTTTTATTTTTTAAAATATTTTTGCCACGCCCCCATCATAAATGTAAACAAAATAACCATAAAACATAAAACAAGGAGACATTGAAACCCCCGCTCGCCGCCGAAGGAAAACAAACAAACAAACAAAAAACTACGGCATACCTGAGGATTTCACGTAACAATAGTTACCGGTAGCGTGTCGTTTCCGTGGCGTCATTTTACGGTACCGAAACATAGCTTAACCATTAAAGTCACCGCACACGACTTGACTGTGTGATCAACGCGATTTCACTGTGCCTCTGTGTGTTTGTGGTGTGTGGGTGTGTTTCTTCGAATTTACTTTCGTTTTGAGTGTTGGGGGGACGCAACAGATAGGTGCGTATGCGGGTTGCTATTTTAGTCCGCAAATTGAGGAATCGCGGATGAAAGTTTGAGATGGCGGCGAAAAAAACTCACAAAGGTCTACTAATTACGTCATTTAAGAAATGGCAATGCCAGTCTGATTTTTCGTATGAATCGTCCGAAGGGCGTATCACTAAACTCACCTGTGACGTATGCACAAAACACGAGAGCGAGAGACGGACGACGCGAGGCACGATTACATGGCAAATTGGTCATTAGATTTGTAGGCTAATCGCTGTGAAAAATATTATGAAAAAGTATTGGTTATTCTATCATTTTACTGGTTGTAGCATGGTAACTTTATGAATAAAATATTCGTCACAAGGTGTAGTAATGCTAGACTGCAACACACAAAACGCGGTCTAAACTATTTTCGGAGATCGCGGCCGCCGCCATGATTCAATGTTGTTGACACACGACGGCAAATGACGCGCATGCTCAACGTGAATATCGCGAGAGTTTGCACCGATGTAAACATCTTTCCTTTTATTATTTATAATTTTGTCTGTGGTTTTATTGTTCTTGTTTTGATTGTAAAGCGTCCTTGAGTGTTTTGAAAGGCGCATATAAATGAAATGTACTATTATTATTATTATTACACAAAAATGTAGAAGGTTTGGAAAAAATGCCGACCGGAACGTTTTTGTTCGAGGTAGAAATTCTCGGTCGGTCGGGTTACCGGAAACACACTACTTTTTTTTCTACGCCTTAGTCATCAAACTTCTCCACGATCAATGTGACCTAAAACCTGTACAACTGAATTGAAAAAAAAAGAGAATCTCATCAATTGTGTAAGAAAACATAAACTGTGATTACGTGGTTGCACATGTGGGCACACCATCATTTTAAGTGCATCTAATTAACCACAATCAAAGTACATCTTGTTCTAGTGGGCTTTTCCTGACATTTTTGTATCGACGTCCCTAATTTTAGGAGAGTGTACAGACATGTGCAACCACATTGATTTCAGTTATTTATTTAGTCTAAGACTCGAGATGTTTTTTTAATTTGCTCAATTGTGTTGTGCACACTGGAAGTCCCATCAATGGTGGAAAAAAGTTTCAAAATGATTTCTCTAGGTGTCATTTTGTTATATCACAACCCCCCCCTAAAAAAAACAAAACAGCTTTTTAACACGGGTGTGTCAACTTTTTATACCACATCTATATCATATCTACAGTAATAAAAAAATGGGGCTCTGCAAATTTGTAAACGGTTATAAAATCAGCAATAATTATGCAAGCACTGCTTAAGGTACCCACAGGGCATCTTACGGAAATAAAGCACAATGTCAATCAAAAGTGAGCATGAAGTGTTTTATTTACGCAAGAGATTGACTACGTTACAGTGACAGCCTGAGGTATTTGCTCGAGGCACATTTTGTGGCCATCCATTGTTTGAGTGGAGATCAAGCGGTCCTTATGATGAAAGTTATTGTGCGTCTGGATCGTGCGCCGCGGGAACAACGACAGCGTTGGCAACCACGGCGGCAGCTCTATCTGGCACAACAGACGCTGGAAGAGCGAGCGAGTGGAATCATGCAGTGAAATCTAACAGGCCTCGGTGGAGCAACGCGAGCCCAGGAACTCATTAATGTTTGAGGAGTTGCTGGGCTAATATTGGCATTATTAGCTCGCACTGTCGCGCTGTCATTGTTCCAAACTAGGAGGCAAGCTGAAATCACCTATTCTCAAAATTGTCAATGGACATTGCGTTTGTTATTTCAATAGTATACTGTACGTGGGGGATTCGAGTCTCACGAATTGACTCGAGTCAGACGTAAGTCACCAATTTTTGGACTAACTCGCTTGGCTAAAGCCTCGACTTCACTTTGACTTGGTATCGCTGAGACTTGAACTCCGTGACTTCCATGTTTACATTTGAAATTTTGCCTTTTCAAGGTAATGCACCATTAGTCAAAAGTATGAAGGAGGGCGCTTTGAGGATTATCACATTTGGATTTATTTGGGATAAAAAGAATGGCCAAGGTTTGCAACTCCTAGATAAGAGACATAACAATGACATTTAAAGGTACGTGGTTGAGAGTGGACAGTCTACGCCAGGGGTTTCAAACATATGGCCCAAGGAGGTTCCTTCAGGCACGCGGGATAATTTAAAAGTGAGAAAATGCATAAAAGACATTTGTGACTTACTCCCACTTCAGCATTTTGACACACTTTGCCAGATTGAATCAAATTCAGTGATTCATTCACCATTTCCCTTTTGGGCCTGCCTGGTGATATTAAAAAGTGAGGCGGCATAACTTGCCCTTATGGCCACTCTGCTTTACTCTCCAGTCTCATCCTGCGGCACACAGCCAAGCTCCAGAAGTGATTTATTCCATTTCAGACTGACTCCCACCTCAGCCTCGGCTTCTGAGCAATTGACAGCGATGGCTCCCATGGAAAAATGAGTTTACCCACGTGTGTTAAGATGAGGAGTAGATTTATGCCTCAAAGAAACTACCTAAACATGTTTCGATAAGTGGGCCAAAATTCTAAAAGTAGGATTTGGGTGTGAAAATTCATCATCGTCGTCACCTTGAGATTCGCCTTGTCCTCAGGTGCTCCACTGTGACCGTAAACAGCTCTGGCAGAATTGATCATCGTTTGCAATGAGTGTGTCATCACCCCAGACCCGCTCCTCACCTCGAAATTTCTCGACTCACCTCAAATGCCTCTTGTTAGAAGTAAATTGTCTCTTTCATTTTCCAATCCGTAGCCACACAACGAATGATGCGTACAATACTATGCGTGTGCGTGCACACACACACACACACACACACACACACACACACACACACACACACACACACACACACACACACACACACACACACACACACACACACACACACATTGAAGAGCTTTTGTGTTCTTTTAACGAAACAGTTATGAGATGCCACAGACACCGTTCTGTATAATTTTTTTTCACTGAACCACCAACAACATGGTGCGATAGTCAAGGAACTATTTACTGTGATAGTCTTGGTGTTATGCCTTTCTCGTTATATTAAAACTGTTTTGTTTTATGACTTCCAAGAGCAGGGCGACCCGGTGGTCCAGTGGTTAGCGCATCGACCTCACATTGCAGCGGTATCGGGTTCAATTCCAGCTCCGGCTTCCCTGTGTGGAGTTTGCATGTTCTCCCCAGGCCTATGTGGGTTTTCTCCGGATATTCCGGTTTCCTCCCACATTCCAAAAACATGCATGGCAGGCTGATCGAACACTCTAAATTGTCCCTAGGTGTGAGTGTGAGCGCGGATGGTTGTTCATCTCTCTGCGATTGGCTGGCAACCGGTTCAGGGTGTCCCCCGCCTACTGCCCGTAGACAGCTGGGATTGGCTTCAGCGACCCTTGTGAGGATAATGCGGATCAGAAAATGGATGGATGGTTGGACTTTCCAGAGCAGTAACTTATTTTGTTTTAATACTTACTGAATATAGATTGTTTCCAAATCTTGTCCTTCGAGGCATCCCTCTACTTTTTGCACAGTCTGGCTTTCTTTCCAGTATTGGTTGCACAGTAACTGAAAACCCCTCTAGCAATGCATTGAGAGTGTCAAACTCTTAGCATATTCAAATTAATTCACAATTTATACTCTTAACATGGAACAAAATGATGTCAAACCCCGATAAACACTTGCAGAATATATTTCACACTGGAAGATGTAAACAAGATTGCCTGGCTCTTCATTAGCAGCTTCATCGCTTTGCTCTTTTACAGTGTGCAAGCAGATCACGCTAATGACTTCAGAGGCGCATACTGTAATAAATGCAAAATGCATGAGCAAGCCTCACGATTAGTTTTTGCCAGTCCGAGAGTTTTTTTTTTTGATCAGCTGCTGGTAAACATGACTGACTTTGCTGCTCATGCTGGGCACTGGGATTATCCTATTAAGAGGATATACTGTACCAGGACTTTATCCAAAGAACCTTGCGATACCAGCTCGTTTAGTGAACGCTGCTATCGCACACATTGGCAGGAACGCAAATAGTTCATGTAATGCGATGTAAATTTAAGCTCCAGAAACGACGGTCGCTTAGTTTTTTTTCAGGCATAGACAACTCTCTGGTTTTATGTTGGTTACACCTGTAATGAGTATAAAAATAGTCTTTACAGGCAAATCTAGACTACAGAAAAAAAAAGGAATTTACCTCACTGTTCCAATACTTTTGAAGGGGATCATATGAGTGAATGTGTCCTTAATAATTAGGAGGGAAACGTTTTCCCTTTGCTTTTGTGATGTATGTAACCTTTCGGATCGCTAAACGTGATTCCAAATGAATATTCACATATGGCATTAAATCGAAATCGTTCTCTGAGGTGCTAAAAGATTGTTCTTTCCACTGAATGGTGACTTAATTGCCAATGCTCTCGTTCTTTACTCTGGCAGATGATTAAATTGGTGGTAAAACTTCCACATTGGAATTCCTCTGCTGCATAGCGGGCTTCGTCAGTGTCCCCGCTGACTCGCGAGGAGCGGCAGCTCATCATTCTCGTTACCATTTCCGGCGTCGGCTCGGCTTAATCACATGAAATTCATTTGGCGAGGAAGCCGGCAGCTTAATGAACGTAAATGAATTAGCAAGTATAGCGTGTCAGAGTGTCTAATTGCATTCTTGACTTGGAATTAGCATGGCGAGCTATTAGCTACAGGAACTCACCGAATCGCTATGCAGGTCTCAACAGTGCATGTCAGCTGCCATACCTTGAATCAATTCGCAATGCGGTGGCCACAGAGTGACATCCTATTTCTTTGTGTCACGCTTGATAACGTCTTCCCGCATTGTTCGTCTTGCCGTGCTGAAGCAGCTTCTCGCTTGTCTCACGGATCTTACAGGCGCTGTCCTTGTCATAAAACCCTCACAGGCCCAATGGATGGAGTATAATTTGCACAATCCAATGGAGTCCAAAGCCAGAGCCATCGTAGTCTGATTGTTATCCATCCATTTTCCGATCCGCTTTATCCTCACAACGTGCTGGAGCCTATCCCAGCTATCTTCGGGCAGTAGGCGGGGACACCCCAAACGATTGCCAGCCAATCGCAGGGCACACAGAGACGAACAACCATCCGCACTCACATTCACACCTAGGGACAATTTAGTGTGTTCAATCAGCCTGCCATGCATGTTTTTGGAATGTGGGAGGAAACCGGAGTACTCGGAGAAAAACCATGCATGCCCGGGGAGAACATGCACACTCCACACAGAAAGGCCGGAGCTGGGATCGAACCCACGACCTCTGCATTGTGAGGTCGACCTCTGATTGTTATTATCTCTCTAAATGCAGTTTTTGAGAACACTGTTGTATGTTCGCTGATTTCATTTACATGGACAACAATATCCAGATATTGGGCGTCCTCCATTTCCAGCGTACAGTGGTACATTGATTCACGAGTGACACAACCTTTTTCAAGATTTTCACGATTTTTATTTACTTTTAAATTTAACTTACCGATTATCATGTTTTAGTGTTTTGTTACGTTTCACTTAATTCAGTCGTATTTCCGTTCGGCGTCAGCTCTATTAGCAAACCACACGCCTTTTCTAATTGGGACTTTACAAGTATGTTAGTGAGAACTATGCTGCGTTCCATCTTCGCAGCCAGAGGAACGGAACTTCGGCATACTCCCAGCTCAATTCTACCTGGACCAGTCTGAAGGCCCTCCGCTCAGCTTTGAAATACTTTGTGAGGTCACTTCCTCACTGCTATCATCGCCGTCATCATCGCTCCAAATCGAATGGGAATGCTCCGCTCTCAAGAAATATTCATCTCATCACTGCTGATCACAGTGAGCCTGATTGTCCTCAGTCAGCGCGTGAAACGTCTCGTCTTTAAAATGCGCCAACGCCTGCCTAAATATGCTGCTGCTCAACATTTTCAAACAAGAATGATCAATAGGCGTCATCACCAGAGAGTGCTGTGGGCCTGGTACACTTTCTTCTGGGCACAGAGGCTACTATTGTGTTCTTTATTCACGATGCGAATGCCGGTCTCTTCTTTTCTGACAACACAGGCTTACATGATCCCCGGCGAGACAGATGGATATGTACATCAAGTCCTTTGCTGTCAACAAAATAGAAGCGTCACACTAACTGGAAAGGGAAGAAAAGCTCCACCAGGGGATAGAAGTCGTGATGGCGTAAAGAACACAACACACTGAACAAAGAGCTCCATGGAGAGAGGTTAGGCAGTGGCGCATTCTTTCTAAGTGGGATGAAGACAAATGAGGGCCGTTCACTCGGGCAGATTTATTTCGGACTTACTGCGCAACTGCTCCCCTCGAGCGTTCATACGTGCAACTTTGTTCCGGCTTAGTGCCCGAAAACAGCTTGTTTCGATCAAATTTAAACCACCTCAGGAGGTGGTTTAAAATTTGCTCGGAACAAATGCTCGTTCTTGAAGCAGTACGAAGCAAATGTGCACGTATCAACGCAACTGGGTTAAATTTGCTCCAGAGCAAATGCTCGCTTGCGGGGGAGTGGCCTCGCTACGCGTCAGAGGAGTCCATCCGGGTACTTGCCAACATGCATCCTGGGTATTTTGCGCTTCAAAACATGGCGGGTCTTTTCTCTCTCTCTCCTGCGGCGTCTGATTATCGACCACATCGTTGATTTCTCCGGAGAAGAAGCCATTTTGTCACAAAGAAGGAGGGGAAATGGTACTTCCTTTTCCCCGCCTTCTTCTTTCTTTACGCATGCGCATGTTTTACTTCCGCATTCCTGTCGTTTTGTTCCGCAACAGGAACTGCCCATGTGAAAGCAAGTGGAGCTGTGTCGATGCTGTTACGCTCAGCGGCTTTGTACGTGTGAACGCTCCACAAAATTTGTTCCGGTGCAAATTTATATCGCAACAAAATACTCCGGAGCAGCGGCGAAACAAATCTGCCCGTGTGAACAGGGCTATGATTAGCTTAAGAGCATAAACAAATAGATGAATTGTTAGTAACCTAAACGTAGGATGACCAAACCCTCTTTCCATCACATGGTAGCGACTTCCATCCATCCATTCGTTTTTGATAACACCCATCCTGGTCCGCTGGACTTTATCCCAGTTGACTACACCTTAAAAGGGGGACTACACCCTAGACTTAAAAACAAAAAATGGGACTAAAACTTTTTAAAGCAGAGGGGGGCCCGACACACGTCCTCATAGTCAAATAATGACTCCAGTGCTTGGATTCCACATCCTCAATTTATTAACAAAACCAATTATTTAAAAGAAACACAAAAATGGTCTTGCGCCGGAGTCTGAAGTAGGATCTTGGCAAAGACTGAAAACGTCCGACTCCACCTCCACTATTACAATTGTAAGCATGACTTCTGGTGATATCATCAGACCCTGTATGAGTTCAGCAAGAAATGAACAACTGAACTTGCTTCCAATTACCGTAATGTAACTGTGACAATCCGTGAACTGTATCGGCTATGCTTTTCATGCAAGCTACATGGACCATATTTAGTATAAAAAAATTTAAAAACAACATAAAAATGTACATTTTGAGACAGGAAACGATTCACATTCACTGAGTGAGAGCTAAACTCATGTTTTCCGCACTTCAGTCAGGCAAGTGAACCACTTCACTACACCAGCAGTGGGCTTCTCAATTGGAGAAATTGACACCTGAGGTTTTGTACTTATGTCCAATCTCCTGCATAGTTTAGTTTTGGTCAGCTTTGCAAAATAAGATATTGGAAATAGAAGCATTCTGGTCTTATTTTGAATGCAGTTGAGAAACCTTAATTTGCGAGCCTCTTGCAGTATTTTCAGGAGGACTAATCTCGTGGTCGTCTATACACATTTGAGAGAAGATGAAGTCTTACAGTACTGTGATTTGGTTTTGATTCATGACGATCAATTTAAAAATATATATTTTCGTTTCTTTGTGTGGCCTGGTACCAAATGTTCCATGTTGGTGTTTGGAGACAATTGTCTTGCATGGTAGGTCTGAAGGTCTGCTGCACTTCGTCTAGTTCATGAAGCCTAATAGAGTATTAATGGAAAAAAAAGTAAATCTTCATCCCAGCAGGAATCAACTTTCCTTGAAGGTGACCCTCGTCACAGCCATGGTTATGTTATTTATTGTGCTTTGTATTTTTAGGGGGAGTTCAATTACAGGCCACATCGGTTTAGAGGAGGGCCTATTCACAGACTGTGAAATAGCCGGGAAGCTCATTGCCATGAGTGGCAGGCATTGCCCTTCTGAAGTGGGAGAGTGAGAAGAATAAACTTGTGTTGGGGTTCGGGGATCCAGTCCTGTGCTGGTACAATATCAGGAATGAAGTTTGGGGTGCAATTTATGGGATGGTGGGAACACCGCATGCGCGCATGTGTATATAAAGTGTGTAACTGCGCTGATAACAATGTCACGCCACTGCTTCGAGGTGGTAATTATCAGAGGCAAATCCTTATCCCCTTAATTCCGAGCTCGCAAATTGTCAACAAAAGAGCGGCGTTTTCCTGACTTTTTGGGTGACAAAACTTGCACGGTATGGATGGAGAGGAAACTTTGTATCCCTCTCAGGCACACACGCACGCGCACCCACACGGTACTCAATTATTAATGCCGGTGTGGATCACTTCTGCCTAGAGTGGGAGAGTTTACACATTGTTTAAAAAGTGATCTTTCGTGCTGTTTACCCAATTTCTTCTTCAAACTTTCATCTCCAACAAAGCCAATCTGCTCCCCACATGACCTTTGAACCTGCCCCATGAGGTAACACACACACACACACACACACACTGATGGCTAATGACTGACCAGCGCTGACGGGCATGTCTGTTTTCCAGTCACACAGGAGGTAGTCAGTCAACACACACACACACACACACACACACACACACACACACACACACACACACACACACACACACACACACACACACACACACACACACGGCATTTAATATACTGTCTGGTCTGTTCAAGACTGGCCCAGCGTGACTCAGTTGACTGTGTTCACCTCCGTTTGAACGGCCTGATATTTCACCAGTAGGATCCTCTTACTGCGGACAACAAAGAGGCCAGCATTGCCTCCTTACACACACACACACACACACACACACACACACACACACACACCGGGAACAGACTTTGGGTTGGCAGCCCGAGAGCAGCAGTCACGTTTTGCACAGTCGTTCATCTGGGAAGCTGACTTACAGACACAGTAACTTTTCTTCTCCATGGTGATAATTAATTGGTCTTTCTTTTCTTTTCTTTTTCGAATAATCAATTTTCATTCGTTTTTTTTTTTCATCCGATGCAAATTAGCTGCCAAGACCCAGAAGCTCTCCCACCTCTTGATGTTCAGCTCAGCAGGTAGGAAATGAGTCAACTATTTATATTACTTAATTATTTGGATTCTTACATCAATTGATGTATTTTTCTACGATAGTTTGGTCATGCTGACATCATCTTGAAGCAGTCATGTACCAGTGTCTATTGTGGATACTCTGCCCTTGCTTTTGATCTACATTTCTTCCTGGCTGTTTTAAGGGCCTCGCAAGGCCATAATGTTTGACTATCTTGACATTTTACCTGCACTAGTATCTCGGGGCCACAAATAAAAAAATATATGTGCTCCATACTGCGCTAGCTATACATGATGCACAGCGAGACAGAGAGGGATAAAAGCACCTGTATATAATGTCAAAAGCCTGCCATATTCAAGTTGCTCCTGAAGGAGGCAGCTGAATGTCAAAGTAGCACATGGAGAGGCATTCTTCTGTCTCCAAACAGCGCCCGTTGACCATATTCTTGTGGTATACCTTTTGAAATATATGCAAAGAAGTCATGTGAATGTGTATTTTTATTCTCAATTCAAAAGGTTTCGATGGAGCAATTTCTCAAGCGGCGAAGGGTAGGAATTTTGTTAGTTCAGAGATATTGAACCAATCTTGTCTCTATGCCAAAGCAAATGGACGGAGAGTCACTGTTTGAAGTGGACGGGTTCAGATTCTGGTAAAGCAGAGAGAAAAGAAAGCCCGTTTGAAAATTGAACCTATATTATTAACTCAGCCATGAAGCTTTGCAAGCACAGAATGTCTTCCAAACAAGCTGTGAATTGCACCGGCAGTACTTGATGTTATCATTGTTTTTCAGACAGTCAGACAAAAACAAAAAATCCAGATTTTTCCATCTAAAAAAAAAAAATCCATCTTCTTTGGGCCACTTTATATGAGATGAGATGACAACCAGACAATACCAAACAGTAAAAACAAACAAACAAAAAAACCTAAACTATTCTTTGTTTATGTCTGATCAAAAGGAGCATTGTAAATATTTCCACACGTAATTGTCATGTCATGGGAAACTGCTATCCTGACAGGAATAATGAAAGCTAGAATCTCACCGTTCCCAGTCTCAATGTATAAAGTTATAGTGCCAGTTGAGCTTATAAACTCAAATATTTCATTTTCTCTGCACCAAGAGGAGTGGAACTGGACAATTTCCTCAGGCACGCTAATATCTTGTGAGCTACGATTTAGCTTTTATTAATTCCACTTTGTCACAAATGAGTGATGATGTCATATGCAACAAGTGCTTTTTTTGGGTTGTGAACTTTTCCTATATGATATCACGGCAGACACTCTTTAAAGCTTAACTATATCGATTTTATGCCAAAAGGAACGACACGCTGGCTATTTACATCTCTTGCAAAGCTTTGATTTCATTAAAGAAGGGGGAATGTTTCCATGATGTAGAAACATCTTGAGTACTTGTATTATTATATCATGTAATGTTATGTGTGTGCCATGACGATAACATAATTGAAATACAGCATTGTTTGTTTTGTTTTGGAATCGGATCAATCAGCAGTATCACTAATGGAATCAAAATCGCCAAAGTCTCCTCAATTGCCACCCCTATTAGCGAGTCATGAATGTTTCTCATTTTCTCCCATGGCTCCTTTAATTGGAATGGAACGTTGCTCAAACCTATATTCGCTCTGCTACTTAATTCTATTTTCTGAGTGGTAGGCCAAGCCTTTTTCTTTGTTTGTGTCCACGTACTGGACAAGTGAGTGGCACCTGAATGTGTTACGGTCGCTCTTAACAACCTCAACATGCTCTGCGTTCTCGCCTCTTCTTCCATCACCGTCCCCCTCAGGGCCGCCTCCTCCCGGCCCGCTCCGGCTCCTCCATCTGTTTCAATTAAGCGGAGTGCGGGGTGGAGCCAAGAGGTCGCTAGCACGTGCACGGCGACACAGGTGTGCCTCCAGTGTGAAAAACAAGGAGTCGCCGTGTTTTGTCCCTCAGTTGGGGCTGCGCCGTCGGATCTGGACGAGTAAGACAAGGCAGCTGCCACGAGTGTTTGCGAGATAGCGAAGGTAATTCGGGGCCCACCGTGGCAGGCAGTCGGCAACAATCTGCATACGAGACACTCGGACGCTTTATCTGCTGCCTCGCTCACTTACTGTATCTGCGCTCGCCACCGTCGGCTTTGTCTTGTTCACGCTGGACTTTCAGTCTTTTCATTGCATTGTTGTATGAGAGTGTTTTTCAGCGAGTCTGCTCATTGGATTAGTGGTGAATGCATTGCCCGGAGCCGTATTCTGGTGTTACAGTATTGCCAATAAGGAGGTGAACTGGTAAGAGCATTTGAAAGTCCGCTGTTTTGCTTTTGAGCAGACCTATGCATCATGTGTTACATTGTTAGTGGGTTAAAGCGACACCGCAAAAAGTTTCACAACGAACTAGTTTGCACAACGGCGTAATAAGAAGTCGAAAGAATGAAATAATATTCAGAAATATGTCAGATTTATTTGGCGTTTTTTCGGACAGCTGGACACTCAAAGCAGTCGCAATTGATACAGTGTTCATATAAATACGTATTCACGCTCTGGTGGCGGTAAGCTACGTACGCCGCCACAGCTGCCCAGGGGGATGCTGACGGCAGCGTGGCTGCCAGTGCGCGCCTACGGCCCCGCCCGATCGCCACTAAGCATTCACCCCCAGCCCTACACCAGTGTGAGTGGCATCGGAGGCAAAGTGGGTGAAGTCTCGCCCAAGGACACGACGACACATGACTGAGACGGAGCGGGAATTGAACAGTGGACCCTCTGGTAACTGGACGACCCGCTCTTCCTCTGAGTCACGGCCGCTTGTTTTTGTTTTATGGCCTCCCAAGTGTTGCATGTACACATTTTTGACTGTCTTAGCCAGGTTTGAAAAAGACCAAACAATTTTAGGACAAATTCAATTCCGCCGCCACAGGATCGGAACCCCTTCGTAAACTCAAAGGACACTCCTTAAAATTTGATTGTTGCATACCTGTCAACTTGAACGTTTTCCCCGTATTTTATACGTTTTGTTTAATCATTTCAAATCATGTATGGCGTATTACAACTTTTATACGGGGAAAAAAATTGTGAACCGATCTCACAAAGACCATTTTTGCTCAAATCCAGATCGTAGCCAACAACAATGCCGTCGTCGATCGCTACTATTGTCACAGCAAACCAGCAAATGTAATCCTCACTCGTATATTTTTTTTTCATTCCTGCGTACGGTAGGATTGATACAGCATGATGTGCGGATGCGCGGTAAGCCGTTGTAAGGGATTTTGTTGCTTTGTAAGGGGAATCGTAATCATTTATAAGGGCAGCTATTAGCCGAGGTATGTTGTTGCCACTGAGAATGAAATAAAAGGTCAATGACTTTGTTTTTATTCCAACAATATTCATGTTAATGGCAACATTCCGGTTTCTGAAACATGGAGGATAACCCATTTACATGCGTTGGAAGACAGAATTACTCCCGTATAAATGCTAATTGTGATTAATTGCAATAACCCCATCTAAACCCCAACACGTCTTGTCATTTCTGCTTCTTATTTTCTACCGCCAATAAAAGACATTATATTCATGCCAACCGAGGCACTGCAATCATTTCTCGGACTGATTAAAGTCTTCAGTTTTACCGGTTTGGATATTGTAAACAAGTTGCCTGTGCAGCATTAGCAGTAGCTCTAAATTGAGGTTATGGCACGTGGAGACAAATCTTTCATTCATAGAATTTTTCAGGTAATAGATTTTCGCAATTATTTCTGGAACGGACATTTAATATCGTTTTGAACTCCAGTTTGACTTTAGTCACAATGGTTTTGTCGCTCATAGTAATTCTCAGCAGTTGAGTGACTAAGTCTCCCTTTATATTGTGAGGTGTTATTGTGTCTCCATGCAATCTTTCTTTTTTTCAATTCAAGACAACCAACTCTGATTGCGTTGCAGTAACTATAATCGAAGAATTCCAAAAACCTCAGCCAGCTCTGTATTTTCAAGCGGAGCATAAATATTCATTGAAATATCTCTTCTTGCTACAAATGTCTTTTTGCCGGTGTTTTGCTAAAGGAGAAACATGCAGTTTAACCAAATCGAGACCATCCCTCACTTGCTAGCGCCTTCCTTCGCGGCGGTAACAAGATTTTGCAAATAATCAAACACCCAAATGGAATCACGTAAGAGGGATGGGCTTAACTTTTTGCCCTCATCAGCCAAAACAAATGATTCTGTCGCATTCTAAGGAAGTCAATTTGAACATGAGCCATCCTCTGCTGCCGGCGCTTACTGTAAGCATTCATGGAGGTGATGAACAATGCTACCAAAAGGGCTCGTTTTGACCAGCCGCTCAAACAAAAACAGCTGACCTCTTCATTTGTAATCCGACCTCATCTCAGCTGCTTCATTTGCACGCCAAGTGCTTCGGAAAGGAATGACGCAAGCGCGTGGAAAGTAATAGAACCAATGCAGAAGCTCTTTTGACATAGGGTGCAGTCCTAATGACGTTCCCTCAAGCGCAGAGGAGATATGAAATAAGGAACACTAATGACTTTTACTTCTATGGCCACTCGCAAGCCTGCAGACAGTTTGTTAAATATCACAGTGGAGGCAACTGGAGGTGAACACTACACAGAATATATGGCAATTAAAGGCAAGACCGCACTTTTCATGGTGATATCCAAACCTGCAAATGTGAAATGTTCACCAGTGTGCCCGGTGACCGATCGTCCATATCATACTTGTTTAAATGGCGTACACACAAACGGATGTTCAACATCGCTAATGACATACTCCACGTTGCAAAACTTTTCAATGGCATCTTTTTAAAAGATGCCCCATACAATTGGAGCCTCAGAACACAACGAACACGCATTTGGTCATTCCTGAATCTCAAAACAACTTCCAGGACAAACCAAAGCACCTCAAAGGGCTTCAGGACTCAAAGCAGAGAAAGGTAAATATGGAATATGAAGACATTGTCCAAGGACAGACCAAAGCTCCAGAAAGAAGAAACAGTCTTTAGTCTATATAAATATAAATTTTCAAAATATAAATATGATTTTTCAAAGCAGGGGTTAGTTGGGAAAAAATGCTTGTTATATCAGTAAAAAGAGAAGAAAAATATCATTTTGGAACAGATTTTCTGCCAAAATGAAAGGGGGGGGGGGATATTCAATTTAGCAAGAAACATGAAGTGGATACGTTTGTTTCTCCTTCATGGTGAGACAGATCAAGCCTTGAGTTTGTCATGTGGTGTAAGGTGCCTGAGGATTACCCAGATGAAACTCGCAAGACGGTTAGTAAGGAGAGTGTATGTTTGATTTCTCTTGCTGTGAGGGGGCCAGCACTACTGGACGACAGTGTCATTGTCACAGCTGCCTCGGTATAATTACAGTCTTTATGTAATGGGCTTGAGCAATTCTGTAATTTACACCCGCAGTGCTATTTGAACCACTTTTTGGGGACGAGAGTGCAAGCAAAAGTGGTAGTTAAGTCACGAAGGTCACATCACTGGGCTGTCAGCTGTGGTCTGAGGTGGTGAGTGTCTCCGCCCGTCACTTCAGCCCTACCATCGATGCAGCCATCACTGTAATGACAGTGGTGACTTTGCCCGTGGCTTTGCTTTGCTCCGCTTGGTTGTCATGTTTTTTTCTTCCCCCCGCTGATTTTTTTTAATCTTCATTATTTTTTGTCCTCTTTTGGCAGTTTGTATTATCCTGCGCGATTGACCCCACATTCGCCATCTGTGTTATCCTTTTTTGGCCCCTGTGCACAAGGTCGACAGCTGGGATGTCCAGACATTCTTCTTAGGGCCATACGCAGCTAAATAGAAGGATGCAAGGGCTACTTGGACATTCTTTAAGTTTCATCTATTAAACAGATGGAAATCATCAAGCAAATATATATTGTTTGTATGTACAGCGCTGGAGTGAAGAGACCGCTGCAAAGTTATCTGTTAAATGATGTGTATTGCATTGTGCTCTATTTTCATTGACAGTGCACATACGCTCAGTGTAAAAACTGGTGCATCTTTATTTTTGTGTCGGGGTAAATCTAGTTTGCAGTGTTTGGGAATTTGGCAATTCACTCTGCGCCACGCTGGCCATTCACGTGGACCGAGAGTGTTTTCTTTAACACGCCTCCTGGTGCAACTGACAATCTGGTGACTGAAAATAGACCAGACTTTAGACCAGGCAAAACCAGGTCTAAGTTGTGGCACATGTGGTGCAATGGGATTTTGGTGAATTTGATCAAGGAGCATTGAGACAAAAATCTGTGCTCCGCTGATGTATGCGGTGGATGTCATTGTATTTCTTACATTACTATGACACCAGCGTGCAGTGAGTGTTGTGACTTTAATGAGTAGCTTGTATAATTTATGCACCAGACAGTTGGAAGGGCAACACATGCAAATAGCGCAAATCACATGATTTTGATGAAGATGTTTTTATCTTTACTGTGATGCACCTTTGTTTCGACCGTGCTGCAAGAAGTGAATTTTTGCTATGTCAGTGATTGCCTTTTCTGTAAATAACATTTTTTTCTTTCTTTTTCAAAATGTAAAATTTCAGGGGTTTATTTATTTATTTATTTTAAACAAATGTCTTTACTTTTAGTGAACAAATCCATGAAAATTGACTGTGGGTTAGAAATGACTCACAGACCGGATTTGGTCCATGATTTATTTGCTGTACATGTTAGAAGTGCTGCAGATGAATGCACACGGCCGAATTCCAATCAATATTTCAAATACACACAGTTTGAACAGGATGTCTTGTATCACTTTTGTTTGATGCATGCCACGTCACATGAAGATCAATAAAACAAGAGGTTTTAATAAAAGCAATGGATTCTTTTGCCGTGTAATTACCATGCAGTCACCTCAGCATCGCGTTGTGCCGCTCGCTGTGACGTCACAGACAACTGCTGTCAAGGGCAACACGATTGCATGCTGTGTTCTCTGTCAAATAACATGCGGTCATGCTGTGTGTGTGTGTGCGTGTCTCTGCGTGCGTGCGTGGAAGGAAATACCACAGATTTTCAATTAGTTGGGCAGCGTCACAACATTGTTTGAACACGCTATTGAAATATTAAGCTTCTTGTCTCGCATGTTTAAATTACAGTGAGTACAAAGCATTATGGTCATAACAGCGCAGCCTCATGTCGTATATTTTAAACAATGAACTGGCAAATTGGAGCGCAAACCCTGATACACATTGTAGTCGATCAAGAAATCTCTGCAGGCCAGGAAAACCGTCGACATCAAGTGCGATATAATGCTTGGCTTGTAATATGATTTCTCATAAAATCTACTGACTACTACTGATATCAAGTGTTCCACAAATGTTAACTTTTATTTCGGCTTATTATCGTCATCAGGAATTCATTAATTCCAAATATCCAGAGTGGTTAAATCTCATGTGGCTCTATTATAATCAGGGTGAGTGGCGCAATGGCAGCCGAGGTTGTCAATGCGTGGATGGAGGGCCAACTCTCAGCCGCAACCTGCTGTTTAGATGCAAGAACTCATTAGCATCCGCGTGGTTGGCCTCGCTTGAGGAAGACGACACAGTTGGACATTGATTGAAAATGTGCAATTGACATACCGCTGAGGCGTTGAACAAGTAAACACAACCTTTTGTCTGCACTTTCAAGTAAACGCGATGCCTTTTTTTCCCCCATGATGGCCTCTCGAGTATGTTTAGGACAGGGCTGAGTGAAGCCTGGAACCAGCTGCTAGTGGATCTGGCTGTCTGGCAGACACAGCCTGCTGTGTTACCAAATGTGACATTAGGCAGATGTTGATCTAAATATAGAAATACTACAATGGTACCAGTTTTCACCCATCATGGTCAGGAGCTTAATGAATACCAACTATTGGATTTTCCACACTTTGAGGCACTTGGAGTATAAGGCGCACATTCAATGAATGGCCTATTTTAAAACTGTCTTCAGATACAGGGCGCACCGCATGATAAGGCGCATAGAATAGAAGCTACAATGGTGGCCGGGGTTGCGTCATGCATCCAACAGATGGAGCTGCGCTAAAGGGAATCCAATACAACACAGCTTTATTTATTGAGAGCCTTCTCAACCGCTGCAGCTGTAACAAAGCGCTTGACAGAACATTTGAAATAATACGCCCAAGAAATCAGAATATTGATCCATATATAAGGGGCATCGTATTATAAAGCGGACTGTCGGCTTTTGAAAAAGTTGAATGGTTTTAGTGCAGAAAAATGTTACAAAATGTTAGGCCTACTGGCCTAATGACCTTAAAATGCACACTAAAAATTGCGATTGAAATTCATTTGACCTTTTCTAAACTTTTGAATGCACACTTCCAACTGTTCAGTAATTCCGTACTTTTTGCAAAACCTGCTGTTTTCTAACAAAGAGCTTAATTGCAAAGATCAAAACAGGTGTTTGAACCATGAAAATTCCCATGAATATTCACTTCCTCTGCCGTTATGAGACTCTTCCGGTTTGTCTGCATCGCTGTTACAACCTACTGATAACACTTAGCTTGGATCCACAAGTGGACCAATTCAGAGATACAGAGAGACTGGAAGAGACACACAAAGGTGAGAAGTGGATGTCCTTGAAAATGTGTCAGTTCGAATAATGGATCGAACACCTGTTGTGAAAGTTGCCATTTACAGTAGCACATTGTTAGTCAGACCTATTCAAACTGTTACTTTTGGACTCGTCAGCATCATTCACTTCCTGAAAAGAACTGATCCTAAAATGAACAGATTCACGCTGTTCTCTATTTAATTTGAGAATCTTATAATTACTGTTGCACTTACTACTGGTAGGTTGCACATTTTTATGTTATCATTTTAAATGCATTTACAGTAGATTTGTTTCCCTACTGTAGTCGTCACGAAGTAAACCAGGATCTTAAAAAAACATGAAATCCATGAACTAGTAAAATAGTCAGTGTACCCTACAAACGGTTTCAAAGCCGCTATTTGAAGTTAAAACAAAATGAACCGTAATGTACTTAAAGTCCGTCCACAATCTGTTGTGGAACACAGCAGTCGCACATAGCGTGATGGTGGGGCCAGGTGCTAATGGACGCAGCCGTCATGCATAAAGGCACCCCATCATACACCCACGCACACAAACATATTGGCGTGCCACATTGCGCTCTTACAAATTGGAGAAAATGACAATATGGATTGGATGACTGCAGTCTGTCTATGAAGCACATGATGTGTGTGATTGCCGTGCAGCTCCAGCCAAATGGCGAGCAAACAATGTGTCATCTTTCATGGTTCCGCCCGTTGAGCCCGTGTTGTGGTAGCAAACTCAACACACATCACGATTCAGCCGTTGGGCAATATAAAGTGAGGAAACTGAGAATCTCATTACTTCTTTTCTGGCCTTTTGGGTAGATTGTTTTCTTTTCCAAGAGTGAGTCAGGGAAATGCTGTGCGTCTGTGTTGCCATGTAGACGCTAGTGAGTAGAGTGAAGCTTGGTCGCTTCTCAGAGAATAATGTGTGTAGAGTGGTACTTTGACTGACCAACTTGAGAATTTTCCAAGGTATAGAGCCATTGTTTAGTATTTATTTGTACGGTAATTTTTTTGCGCTTCGTGTTGTGCGACCCAAAATTTGGAGTACCAGTAAGGTTCGCATAGGGCCCCGCTAAACGATGGCAGAGGAAAACCACAGCATCCGCCCAGCATCACATTTCAAATTAGTAAGAATCCAAAGGCAACCTGTTGTTAAAGGGGAACATTCAATTTTGAAATGCAGGTAATCTGCAGGGGAGCATATAAATGGAGGCCTTAGTTGCACTAAACACAAAGTCATCGTGCAGTTAATTGTTTGCTTTCAATTTTGTGTGTTTGTGGATAAAAACTACCGTATCATCGTAGTGTTTGTAATTAAAATTATAATCGCTATTTGCAGTATGCCCTATCACAGTCTGTTCACATACAAATCAACTAGGTCACCAAGCCAGAGACGGAACAAATTTGGGAAAAATAGCATCACTTTTTCATATTTTTGACCGACTGAAACATGTTTTCATCGTGCCACTGATTACATCACATCGTCGTCTCAATCATATTGTCGTTTTTGTTCGCCAGGAGTTAAGAGAAACATATTCCAATTGAACCGCACAGGGAGTTTCCACTCTCTTCGTTATTGGCAGCAGTGAACGTGTTCTGTCCTCAGCAATGACAACTTCATCAAGATTCAAATCCACAATTCAGAACTCTAACAATTGCAATTTGCCAAGCAACGCTCCATTCTCACTTCTTTGTGACCAAATTGCCCGCTCGGAGCAGGGGTGATTAGTTTGCCGTGCAATAGCACTTTATGTGCCAGTCTTTGTGTGAAATTGAGAGGGGTCTCGTCGTTGCCGAGTCGCCCTGCCCCTTACTCAATTGAAACTATGAAAAAAAAAGATTGCCTTTGGGTGGTTTCCCAGACCTCATTACCCAAATGCTTCCACATTGGGTAAAGGTTACGCATCAAGATTCTGACCAGGATTCTCTGATGGCTGCCGTCAGCGAGAGGCTTCAGCAAACCAGCATACACAAGTTTCACTTTGACTCTGCAATGTGCTTTCCTCGCAAAACAGATGCTCTGGGGAAACTTTGAGTGCCTGTTTACTGTAGGTCACGGAATCCGTGCCTTTTATTAAGCAGGTCCGTTTTTGCCCTCTGAATATTCCCAATGGCATTAGTTGCTAACAATAATCAAACCTGTTCGTTTTGACTTTGCCAAGTCCTTCTCAGAAAGTACTAAGGATATAAAATTTTGCAAGTGTTTCCGAATTGTTGGGTCGATTCCGATCAACGATGTCTTTTTTTTGGATAGAAATTGAAATTTCTCGTATATAGGTGCAGATAGAGACAACCACGTGGTGGTTATCTGGAAAATTAAATTGAGGTAACTGCACTCTTTTTAGTTGTTTAACATAAACTGTACCAAAGAAGCTTTTTGCATTTGAAGATGAAACAACCCAGACAACCAAAAAGAGTCCAGTCGTCTTAGATTCATGACCCTGTCACCGTTTATTAAAAAGTCAACATTCTTGAGTCACACAAAAGTATTTTTTCTTTGACTGTATGAACATTTCAGGGACACATATCCGTTTTAAAAAATGCTCAAGAACAGTGAAGTGTTCTCATCAACTCACGGGGCCTCAGTAAAGATAAATCAGATACGACAGATATGCATAAAATCTATTAATGACTTCGAATATTAAATCATCCCTCTATTGCCTCTCCCTGAGTCATGGTTCCTTAATGACCAATTACTCATACGAGCTGTGTTCCTCCAAAGAGGAGTGGCCCATCATCCAAGAATGTGTATGCAGGTCTAGGCTGACAATCCCACTTTTTACATCAAGTGTCTTGGAGTACCCCAACCCGATGCTAACCATAATACTGGCTCGCCAGGCAATATATTAGGCATGACAGGTAGATTGTGTACACAACCGCAGTGACATCATGCCAGGGGTGACGATCCCACTTCTGACAATTACTGTCATGGACAAACCTCAACCCAGATTGAAAGTCTACTTACTAGGTGAAAACAGATAGACGGTACACCGTCCACAGCATCAAGAAGCGAGGCTACCTGGCATGATAGCCAGATCATGTACACAATCGTAGCAACCGCACGTTCCTACTTTTTCCGGAATGGGTCGGCCCGACATCAGTCACACTTCTGACAAATATTTTTCTGAGGTTTCCTCAACCTGGTTTATGTGTTGAAACACCTGTCCTCTGACAATGACCAAAATCCATGTCTGACTCTCCAGATATTGAACCACTTCTTCAGTTGAATGTCCGTGCTTCATCATTCCTTCAATACTAATTTCTTAGTCGATTGTTGAAGAGTGAGCCATCCAACGGAGCGCGTTCGAGGGTCTAGTCCTTCATGCTCACTGTCTGAGCACAATCGTAATCGTTTCTCATTTGAGTTTAACGATTTTGAATTTTTATTAGCGAACTCATTTTAAACTCGACTTTGAGGGAAGCATAGGCGAAAACAGGAAACGGCGCAGTTGGGCACGAGTAGGAAAAGAGGAAATGAAGAAAGGACGAGTGTCAAATCTGGTGCAGTGGAAGTGGTCTTGGCAGGAAACTGAAGTTACCATAGCGACGAGTGAAACCTCTGCAGCAAATGAGAAGCAAGAGAAAAGCGGGGTGGAGGGGAGGGTGGGGGGGCGGGGCGTGAGTACGGACCTTGAGGTTTTGTGTCCCTCTGCGTTCATGTGTTCTGCTGAGGCAAGTGTTCTGCGCAAGTGTTTGATGGTGTAAAATCACTTCAAATATTGTGGCTTGGTGCGGTGCTGTAACCTCCTCCCATTCAGTACAAACGAGGAATTAAGTTAATCAGAGCACTATTTAGCTCATCAGTGCTTCGCTGATGACAGTTCCTGATTAAAAGGATATGAAGCGGCACAACTTTCATTAACATGTGAGTGCTGTGTGTTATGTCGATGGTAACTGTAGCTTTGATGCACCGAACTGCCGGAAGAGCTTCCTTTTATTTATTTATTTTTTAATAAGCTGTGCGTGAGGCTTCAGCTCCACTATATGCAATGGATGTGTGTAATTAAACACGGTTGTACAATAAGGCTAAATAGTTAGCATGCCCTCGTATATAAATAGATTTTCATGAATTTACTGACTCCCCACAAGCAATGTTTTTAATGGTTAAGTCAAGTTTTGTTTAGCCCTTAATCACAAAAGAATCTCAAAGGGCTTCACAACCCCACCGATGACAAATATTAGCAACATCTCCTGTTTTAAACCCCCTCAAACGGTAAATGGAAACTAAGGGTAAAGGAAACCAACTTTTTGATTGTATGATTTAAAGGACACAAAAGAATCGTGGGGGAAAAAAAAGCAGTTATTAAACTGGAATTGAAAGCATCTGTACGTGGGACCGACTTGACTTCTGTTAGCAACTTTTGCAATTTGCGTCCAGCTAACTGCCACTTCACCGTGTTATATATTATAAAAGACCTCTTTAGCGCAATTGGCACATTAGCCAGTTAGCCTTCTGAAGGCTTCAGTCATGAAGTTTCCTCAGCGTGGATTTGAAGCCCTTATCATTTTAAATGCATTTACAGTAGATTTGTTTCCCTACTGTAGTCGTCACGAAGTAAACCAGGATCTTAAAAACATGAAATCCATGAACTAGTAAAATAGTCAGTGTACCCTACAAACGGTTTCAAAGCCGCTATTTGAAGTTAAAACAAAATGAACCGTAATGTACTTAAAGTCCGTCCACAATCTGTTGTGGAACACAGCAGTCGCACATAGCGTGATGGTGGGGCCAGGTGCTAATGGACGCAGCCGTCATGCATAAAGGCACCCCATCATACACCCACGCACACAAACATATTGGCGTGCCACATTGCGCTCTTACAAATTGGAGAAAATGACAATATGGATTGGATGACTGCAGTCTGTCTATGAAGCACATGATGTGTGTGATTGCCGTGCAGCTCCAGCCAAATGGCGAGCAAACAATGTGTCATCTTTCATGGTTCCGCCCGTTGAGCCCGTGTTGTGGTAGCAAACTCAACACACATCACGATTCAGCCGTTGGGCAATATAAAGTGAGGAAACTGAGAATCTCATTACTTCTTTTCTGGCCTTTTGGGTAGATTGTTTTCTTTTCAAGAGTGAGTCAGGAAATGCTGTGCGTCTGTGTTGCCATGTAGACGCTAGTGAGTAGAGTGAAGCTTGGTCGCTTCTCAGAGAATAATGTGTGTAGAGTGGTACTTTGACTGACCAACTTGAGAATTTTCCAAGGTATAGAGCCATTGTTTAGTATTTATTTGTACGGTAATTTTTTTGCGCTTCGTGTTGTGCGACCCAAAATTTGGAGTACCAGTAAGGTTCGCATAGGGCCCCGCTAAACGATGGCAGAGGAAAACCACAGCATCCGCCCAGCATCACATTTCAAATTAGTAAGAATCCAAAGGCAACCTGTTGTTAAAGGGGAACATTCAATTTTGAAATGCAGGTAATCTGCAGGGGAGCATATAAATGGAGGCCTTAGTTGCACTAAACACAAAGTCATCGTGCAGTTAATTGTTTGCTTTCAATTTTGTGTGTTTGTGGATAAAAACTACCGTATCATCGTAGTGTTTGTAATTAAAATTATAATCGCTATTTGCAGTATGCCCTATCACAGTCTGTTCACATACAAATCAACTAGGTCACCAAGCCAGAGACGGAACAAATTTGGGAAAAATAGCATCACTTTTTCATATTTTTGACCGACTGAAACATGTTTTCATCGTGCCACTGATTACATCACATCGTCGTCTCAATCATATTGTCGTTTTGTTCGCCAGGAGTTAAGAGAAACATATTCCAATTGAACCGCACAGGGAGTTTCCACTCTCTTCATTATTGGCAGCAGTGAACGTGTTCTGTCCTCAGCAATGACAACTTCATCAAGATTCAAATCCACAATTCAGAACTCTAACAATTGCAATTTGCCAAGCAACGCTCCATTCTCACTTCTTTGTGACCAAATTGCCCGCTCGGAGCAGGGGTGATTAGTTTGCCGTGCAATAGCACTTTATGTGCCAGTCTTTGTGTGAAATTGAGAGGGTCTCGTCGTTGCCGAGTCGCCCTGCCCCTTACTCAATTGAAACTATGAAAAAAAAAGATTGCCTTTGGGTGGTTTCCCAGACCTCATTACCCAAATGCTTCCACATTGGGTAAAGGTTACGCATCAAGATTCTGACCAGGATTCTCTGATGGCTGCCGTCAGCGAGAGGCTTCAGCAAACCAGCATAGACAAGTTTCACTTTGACTCTGCAATGTGCTTTCCTCGCAAAACAGATGCTCTGGGGAAACTTTGAGTGCCTGTTTACTGTAGGTCACGGAATCCGTGCCTTTTATTAAGCAGGTCCGTTTTTGCCCTCTGAATATTCCCAATGGCATTAGTTGCTAACAATAATCAAACCTGTTCGTTTTGACTTTGCCAAGTCCTTCTCAGAAAGTACTAAGGATATAAAATTTTGCAAGTGTTTCCGAATTGTTGGGTCGATTCCGATCAACGATGTCTTTTTTGGATAGAAATTGAAATTTCTCGTATATAGGTGCAGATAGAGACAACCACGTGGTGGTTATCTGGAAAATTAAATTGAGGTAACTGCACTCTTTTAGTTGTTTAACATAAACTGTACCAAAGAAGCTTTTTGCATTTGAAGATGAAACAACCCAGACAACCAAAAAGAGTCCAGTCGTCTTAGATTCATGACCCTGTCACAGTTTATTAAAAAGTCAACATTCTTGAGTCACACGAAAGTATTTTTTCTTTGACTGTATGAACATTTCAGGGACACATATCCGTTTTAAAAAATGCTCAAGAACAGTGAAGTGTTCTCATCAACTCACGGGGCCTCAGTAAAGATAAATCAGATACGACAGATATGCATAAAATCTATTAATGACTTCGAATATTAAATCATCCCTCTATTGCCTCTCCCTGAGTCATGGTTCCTTAATGACCAATTACTCATACGAGCTGTGTTCCTCCAAAGAGGAGTGGCCCATCATCCAAGAATGTGTATGCAGGTCTAGGCTGACAATCCCACTTTTTACATCAAGTGTCTTGGAGTACCCCAACCCGATGCTAACCATAATACTGGCTCGCCAGGCAATATATTAGGCATGACAGGTAGATTGTGTACACAACCGCAGTGACATCATGCCAGGGGTGACGATCCCACTTCTGACAATTACTGTCATGGACAAACCTCAACCCTGATTGAAAGTCTATTTACTAGGTGAAAACAGATAGACGGTACACCGTCCACAGCATCAAGAAGCGAGGCTACCTGGCATGATAGCCAGATCATGTACACAATCGTAGCAACCGCACGTTCCTACTTTTTCCGGATTGGGTCGGCCCGACATCAGTCACACTTCTGACAAATATTTTTTCTGAGGTTTCCTCAACCCGGTTTATGTGTTGAAACACCTGTCCTCTGACAATGACCAAAATCCATGTCTGACTCTCCAGATATTGAACCACTTCTTCAGTTGAATGTCCGTGCTTCATCATTCCTTCAATACTAATTTCTTAGTCGATTGTTGAAGAGTGAGCCATCCAACGGAGCGCGTTCGAGGGTCCAGTCCTTCATGCTCACTGTCTGAGCACAATCGTAATCGTTTCTCATTTGAGTTTAACGATTTTGAATTTTTATTAGCGAACTCATTTTAAACTCGACTTTGAGGGAAGCATAGGCGAAAACAGGAAACGGCGCAGTTGGGCACGAGTAGGAAAAGAGGAAATGAAGAAAGGACGAGTGTCAAATCTGGTGCAGTGGAAGTGGTCTTGGCAGGAAACTGAAGTTACCATAGCGACGAGTGAAACCTCTGCAGCAAATGAGAAGCAAGAGAAAAGCGGGGTGGAGGGGAGGGTGGGGGGGCGGGGCGTGAGTACGGACCTTGAGGTTTTGTGTCCCTCTGCGTTCATGTGTTCTGCTGAGGCAAGTGTTCTGCGCAAGTGTTTGATGGTGTAAAATCACTTCAAATATTGTGGCTTGGTGCGGTGCTGTAACCTCCTCCCATTCAGTACAAACGAGGAATTAAGTTAATCAGAGCACTATTTAGCTCATCAGTGCTTCGCTGATGACAGTTCCTGATTAAAAGGATATGAAGCGGCACAACTTTCATTAACATGTGAGTGCTGTGTGTTATGTCGATGGTAACTGTAGCTTTGATGCACCGAACTGCCGGAAGAGCTTCCTTTTTATTTATTTCTTTTTTTAATAAGCTGTGCGTGAGGCTTCAGCTCCACTATATGCAATGGATGTGTGTAATTAAACACGGTTGTACAATAAGGCTAAATAGTTAGCATGCCCTCGTATATAAATAGATTTTCATGAATTTACTGACCCCCCACAAGCAATGTTTTTAATGGTTAAGTCAAGTTTTGTTTAGCCCTTAATCACAAAAGAATCTCAAAGGGCTTCACAACCCCACCGATGACAAATATTAGCAACATCTCCTGTTTTAAACCCCCTCAAACGGAATGGAAACTAAGGGTAAAGGAAACCAACTTTTTGATTGTATGATTTAAAGGACACAAAAGAATCGTGGGGGAAAAAAAAGCAGTTATTAAACTGGAATTGAAAGCATCTGTACGTGGGACCGACTTGACTTCTGTTAGCAACTTTTGCAATTTGCGTCCAGCTAACTGCCACTTCACCGTGTTATATATTATAAAAGACCTCTTTAGCGCAATTGGCACATTAGCCAGTTAGCCTTCTGAAGGCTTCAGTCATGAAGTTTCCTCAGCGTGGATTTGAAGCCCGTTTAATGGGTTAAACTAATGTGCCCTGATCAAGATATGAGACAGATACCGGCTCATGCTATTGGGAACAGTAACCAGGTGGTTCACACCATCTTCTGAATCCCTAAGGGTCACTTGTCCAAATGTTCCCTCACTGTACTGTACTGTACTAGCTTGAGTTAATTTTTGAAAACATGTTGTAAAAGAGACATTGCAAGTATACCCAGCAAGCAGAGGGACAACTAAGAATGAGCTTTATTTTGGTTCACCTTCTGCCGTTGTCATTTATCAATAAGTTTAACACAACTTTTAAGATCAGTTCCCAGACAAACGAGCCGGTGAGAAACTTAACAAGCGGGTTTGTCAACAGTTTCTTTACAAGCTTTAATGGAACAAATGGGACTCATTGATCTCAGCCTAGTTATCCACACACATTACTTGTCGAAGGCTTAATTCCCTCCCTTATCCTCTTGTGAAGTCGGCATGAAGCAACGTTCCTTGGCAGTCGCCATCACTCTTCGCATCATCTGATATGGTCTGGCACCTGCTTGCATCTGGTGGGCATTGTGGTCTGTGTGTGTGTGTGTGTGTGTGTTTGTGTGTGTGTGTGTGTGTGTGTGTGTGTGTGTGTGTGTGTGGCAGTCTTTGTACAGTGTCATCTGGCACCGTGGGGAAAAGGGATTAACAATTTTCCGCCGCGAAAAAAAAACCACATCTCTGTCCACTACTCTTTAACAAAGCGTTTGTCACCATCGCAACAAGTCAAACCAAAGCCCTTCAGAGGAAACAGACATGTGTATGAGAATGGTTTGCAAGCGCAACGAAAGACTCTCGCACAAACACTGGCTTTATTTCCATGGAGATGTCCCTCAAATTCACTTTTTGACAGCTGGGTATTCACTGTTCATTCGTACAATTGTTGCAAGACAACAAAGCATCCTGGTCATTTGGAAAAATATCTTAAATTGATGAGGGGGGGGCGGGAAAAAGCTTTCGTTTTCATCTCCAAGGTTACCAGCAGACACGCTTTCTTCTCGTCTCCTCCCATGAGAGTAAATCAACACTGGTACTCTCTTTCCTGTAGGCTGAAACAGATCCTCCTCACTGTCCGCTTTTCTTCATGTTGGTTTGCTGCCTGCGCCATCCCAGCACAGCCAATACCTTTAGAAGCTGTCTAGTTACCGCACTTGTCTGGATGAGGAAGAAGTACCGTATTTTCACGACCATTCGGCGCACCGTGTTGTAGGGCGCAGTCTCAGTAACGGGTGCTATTTCTGTATTTGACACATACACAAAACGCACTGTATTATTGGCCGCAGCCAGGCGTGGTAAAACATACGCCAGCTTAAACCTACGCCAGTTTAAACATACGGCATGCATGCATGCACGCTAAAAACGCGTTAGCTTGAAGCATAGCGTAGCATGCTAAGACATGCTAAAAACACGTCAGCTTGAAGCATAGCATAACAGCATGCTAAGACATGCTAAAAACACGTTTTTAAAAAGGCAACGGAAGCAAAACTGAGATTGGTTGTACTTTATTTAGCCATCTTACAATGTACTCACGTTTTTCGATCAATCATCCCACCCTTCACTGATTGGTGGACTGCTTTCCCGCATGCCTGACCTCACTCACGGCCACTTACACGCCCACCCTTCACTGATTGGTGGACTGTTTAACGGCATCCCTGACCTCACTCACGACCACTTACACGCCCACCCTTCACTGATTGGTGGACTGCTTTCGCTCATGCCTGATCTCAATCATGGCCACTTACACGCCCACCCTTCACTGATTGGTGGACTGCTTTCCCGCATGCCTGATCTCACTCATATAAATGGAGGCCTTAGTTGCACTAAACACAAAGTCATCGTGCAGTTAATTGTTTGCTTTCAATTTTGTGTGTTTGTGGATAAAACTACCGTATCATCGTAGTGTTTGTAATTAAAATTATAATCGCTATTTGCAGTATGCCCTATCACAGTCTGTTCACATACAAATCAACTAGGTCACCAAGCCAGAGACGGAACAAATTTGGGAAAAATAGCATCACTTTTTCATATTTTTGACCGACTGAAACATGTTTTCATCGTGCCACTGATTACATCACATCGTCGTCTCAATCATATTGTCGTTTTTGTTCGCCAGGAGTTAAGAGAAACATATTCCAATTGAACCGCACAGGGAGTTTCCACTCTCTTCGTTATTGGCAGCAGTGAACGTGTTCTGTCCTCAGCAATGACAACTTCATCAAGATTCAAATCCACAATTCAGAACTCTAACAATTGCAATTTGCCAAGCAACGCTCCATTCTCACTTCTTTGTGACCAAATTGCCCGCTCGGAGCAGGGGTGATTAGTTTGCCGTGCAATAGCACTTTATGTGCCAGTCTTTGTGTGAAATTGAGAGGGTCTCGTCGTTGCCGAGTCGCCCTGCCCCTTACTCAATTGAAACTATGAAAAAAAAAGATTGCCTTTGGGTGGTTTCCCAGACCTCATTACCCAAATGCTTCCACATTGGGTAAAGGTTACGCATCAAGATTCTGACCAGGATTCTCTGATGGCTGCCGTCAGCGAGAGGCTTCAGCAAACCAGCATACACAAGTTTCACTTTGACTCTGCAATGTGCTTTCCTCGCAAAACAGATGCTCTGGGGAAACTTTGAGTGCCTGTTTACTGTAGGTCACGGAATCCGTGCCTTTTATTAAGCAGGTCCGTTTTTGCCCTCTGAATATTCCCAATGGCATTAGTTGCTAACAATAATCAAACCTGTTCGTTTTGACTTTGCCAAGTCCTTCTCAGAAAGTACTAAGGATATAAAATTTTGCAAGTGTTTCCGTATTGTTGGGTCGATTCCGATCAACGATGTCTTTTTTTTGGATAGAAATTGAAATTTCTCGTATATAGGTGCAGATAGAGACAACCACGTGGTGGTTATCTGGAAAATTAAATTGAGGTAACTGCACTCTTTTTAGTTGTTGAACATAAACTGTACCAAAGAAGCTTTTTGCATTTGAAGATGAAACAACCCAGACAACCAAAAAGAGTCCAGTCGTCTTAGATTCATGACCCTGTCACCGTTTATTAAAAAGTCAACATTCTTGAGTCACACAAAAGTATTTTTTTTTTGACTGTATGAACATTTCAGGGACACATATCCGTTTTAAAAAATGCTCAAGAACAGTGAAGTGTTCTCATCAACTCACGGAGCCTCAGTAAAGATAAATCAGATACGACAGATATGCATAAAATCTATTAATGACTTCGAATATTAAATCATCCCTCTATTGCCTCTCCCTGAGTCATGGTTCCTTAATGACCAATTACTCATACGAGCTGTGTTCCTCCAAAGAGGAGTGGCCCATCATCCAAGAATGTGTATGCAGGTCTAGGCTGACAATCCCACTTTTTACATCAAGTGTCTTGGAGTACCCCAACCCGATGCTAACCATAATACTGGCTCGCCAGGCAATATATTAGGCATGACAGGTAGATTGTGTACACAACCGCAGTGACATCATGCCAGGGGTGACGATCCCACTTCTGACAATTACTGTCATGGACAAACCTCAACCCAGATTGAAAGTCTACTTACTAGGTGAAAACAGATAGACGGTACACCGTCCACAGCATCAAGAAGCGAGGCTACCTGGCATGATAGCCAGATCATGTACACAATCGTAGCAACCGCACGTTCCTACTTTTTCCGGAATGGGTCGGCCCGACATCAGTCACACTTCTGACAAATATTTTTTCTGAGGTTTCCTCAACCTGGTTTATGTGTTGAAACACCTGTCCTCTGACAATGACCAAAATCCATGTCTGACTCTCCAGATATTGAACCACTTCTTCAGTTGAATGTCCGTGCTTCATCATTCCTTCAATACTAATTTCTTAGTCGATTGTTGAAGAGTGAGCCATCCAACGGAGCGCGTTCGAGGGTCTAGTCCTTCATGCTCACTGTCTGAGCACAATCGTAATCGTTTCTCATTTGAGTTTAACGATTTTGAATTTTTATTAGCGAACTCATTTTAAACTCGACTTTGAGGGAAGCATAGGCGAAAACAGGAAACGGCGCAGTTGGGCACGAGTAGGAAAAGAGGAAATGAAGAAAGGACGAGTGTCAAATCTGGTGCAGTGGAAGTGGTCTTGGCAGGAAACTGAAGTTACCATAGCGACGAGTGAAACCTCTGCAGCAAATGAGAAGCAAGAGAAAAGCGGGGTGGAGGGGAGGGTGGGGGGGCGGGGCGTGAGTACGGACCTTGAGGTTTTGTGTCCCTCTGCGTTCATGTGTTCTGCTGAGGCAAGTGTTCTGCGCAAGTGTTTGATGGTGTAAAATCACTTCAAATATTGTGGCTTGGTGCGGTGCTGTAACCTCCTCCCATTCAGTACAAACGAGGAATTAAGTTAATCAGAGCACTATTTAGCTCATCAGTGCTTCGCTGATGACAGTTCCTGATTAAAAGGATATGAAGCGGCACAACTTTCATTAACATGTGAGTGCTGTGTGTTATGTCGATGGTAACTGTAGCTTTGATGCACCGAACTGCCGGAAGAGCTTCCTTTTTATTTATTTATTTTTTTAATAAGCTGTGCGTGAGGCTTCAGCTCCACTATATGCAATGGATGTGTGTAATTAAACACGGTTGTACAATAAGGCTAAATAGTTAGCATGCCCTCGTATATAAATAGATTTTCATGAATTTACTGACTCCCCACAAGCAATGTTTTTAATGGTTAAGTCAAGTTTTGTTTAGCCCTTAATCACAAAAGAATCTCAAAGGGCTTCACAACCCCACCGATGACAAATATTAGCAACATCTCCTGTTTTAAACCCCCTCAAACGGTAAATGGAAACTAAGGGTAAAGGAAACCAACTTTTTGATTGTATGATTTAAAGGACACAAAAGAATCGTGGGGGAAAAAAAAGCAGTTATTAAACTGGAATTGAAAGCATCTGTACGTGGGACCGACTTGACTTCTGTTAGCAACTTTTGCAATTTGCGTCCAGCTAACTGCCACTTCACCGTGTTATATATTATAAAAGACCTCTTTAGCGCAATTGGCACATTAGCCAGTTAGCCTTCTGAAGGCTTCAGTCATGAAGTTTCCTCAGCGTGGATTTGAAGCCCGTTTAATGGGTTAAACTAATGTGCCCTGATCAAGATATGAGACAGACACCGGCTCATGCTATTGGGAACAGTAACCAGGTGGTTCACACCATCTTCTGAATCCCTAAGGGTCACTTGTCCAAATGTTCCCTCACTGTACTGTACTGTACTAGCTTGAGTTAATTTTTGAAAACATGTTGTAAAAGAGACATTGCAAGTATACCCAGCAAGCAGAGGGACAACTAAGAATGAGCTTTATTTTGGTTCACCTTCTGCCGTTGTCATTTATCAATAAGTTTAACACAACTTTTAAGATCAGTTCCCAGACAAACGAGCCGGTGAGAAACTTAACAAGCGGGTTTGTCAACAGTTTCTTTACAAGCTTTAATGGAACAAATGGGACTCATTGATCTCAGCCTAGTTATCCACACACATTACTTGTCGAAGGCTTAATTCCCTCCCTTATCCTCTTGTGAAGTCGGCATGAAGCAACGTTCCTTGGCAGTCGGCATCACTCTTCGCATCATCTGATATGGTCTGGCACCTGCTTGCATCTGGTGGGCATTGTGGTCTGTGTGTGTGTGTGTGTGTGTGTGTGTGTGTGTGTGTGTGTGTGTGTGTGTGTGTGTGTGTGTGTGTGTGTGTGTGTGTGTGTGTGTGTGTGTGTGTGTGTGTGTGTGTGTGTGTGTGTGGCAGTCTTTGTACAGTGTCATCTGGCACCGTGGGGAAAAGGGATTAACAATTTTCCGCCGCGAAAAAAACCCCACATCTCTGTCCACTACTCTTTAACAAAGCGTTTGTCACCATCGCAACAAGTCAAACCAAATCCCTTCAGAGGAAACAGACATGTGTATGAGAATGGTTTGCAAGCGCAACGAAAGACTCTCGCACAAACACTGGCTTTTTTTCCATGGAGATGTCCCTCAAATTCACTTTTTGCCAGCTGGGTATTCAGTGTTCATTCGTACAATTGTTGCAAGACAACAAAGCATCCTGGTCATTTGGAAAAATATCTTAAATTGATGAGGGGGGGGCGGGAAAAAGCTTTCGTTTTCATCTCCAAGGTTACCAGCAGACACGCTTTCTTCTCGTCTCCTCCCATGAGAGTAAATCAACACTGGTCCTCTCTTTCCTGTAGGCTGAAACAGATCCTCCTCATTCAGACACTGTCCGCTTTTCTTCATGTTGGTTTGCTGCCTGCGCCATCCCAGCGCAGCCAATACCTTTAGAAGCTGTCTAGTTACCGCACTTGTCTGGATGAGGAAGAAGTACCGTATTTTCACGACCATTGGGCGCACCGTGTTGTAGGGCGCAGTCTCAGTAACGGGTGCTATTTCTGTATTTTACACATACACAAAACGCACTGTATTATTGGCCGCAGCCAGGCGTGGTAAAACATACGCCAGCTTAAACATACGCCAGTTTAAACATACGGCATGCATGCATGCACGCTAATAACGCGTTAGCTTGAAGCATAGCGTAGCATGCTAAGACATGATAAAAACACGTCAGCTTGAAGCATAGCATAGCAGCATGCTAAGACATGCTAAAAACACGTTTTTAAAAAGGCAACGGAAGCAAAACTGAGATCGGTTGTACTTTATTTAGCCATCTTACAATGTACTCACGTTTTTCGATCAATCATCACCCAGAAATCCATCAAAGTCCTCATCTTCTGTATCCGAATTGAACAATTGTGCAAGTACCGGTAATCCATCAAAAACGCCGGGTACCCTCTCGTTGTCAGAGTCACTCTCATTGCCTCACTCATGTCCTCACTCACGGCCACTTACACGCCCACCCTTCACTGATTGGTGGACTGCTTTCCCGCATGCCTGACCTCACTCACGGCCACTTACACGCCCACCCTTCACTGATTGGTGGACTGCTTTCGCTCATGCCTGACCTCACTCATGGCCACTTACACGCCCACCCTTCACTGATTGGTGGACTGCTTTTGCTCATGCCTGACCTCACTCATGGCCACTTACACGCCCACCCTTCACTGATTGGTGGACTGCTTTCCCGCATGCCTGATCTCACTCACGGCCACTTACACGCCCACCCTTCATTGATTGGTGGACTGTTTTCCCGCATCCCTGACCTCACTCACAGCCACTTACACGCCCACCCTTCACTGATTGGTGGACTGCTTTCGCTCATGCCTGACCTCACTCATGGCCACTTACACGCCCACCCTTCACTGATTGGCGGACTGCTTTCCCGCATGCCTGTTCTCACTCACTTCCGCCTTTTCTCTATATAAACAGCGTGTCGGCTCTCAGTCCGGATTTGGAACTCGACTCATACACTAGACGCTCCGCATTATAAGGCGTCCTCTCCATTTTGGAGAAAATTTAAGACTTTTAATGGAGCCTTATGGTCGTAAAAATACGGTAATATCAAAGTTCACGTCAATGGAAACTACCTTGAATCAAGCTTGAAACCTTCCAAAACAACAACAGACACTCATACATAGCAGATGGAGAATATTGGGGACCGTGAACAAGAGGTAATTGGCAGCTTCTCTTTCATAAGCAAGCGTTTGTTTTGATGTCAATTAACAAAACAAGGGTTCAGCCGAATGAGGCTAATGAGGACGCGCAGCATTTAACTCCGCTGGTTAAAAGATCCGAACAGAACGTTCAGGTGCCCACAAAAGCACACTCGCATGAGATGAGTGCACTTTTTTTTTTTTTTTTATAAATCCACATTGTGGATTTGACGTGTTGGAAAAAAAATAGACAAAATCGTTGATATCAGCATGGGATTTTGAGAGAGAAAAAATTGGTGGTCCAGTGGTTTGCGCGTCGACATATATATATGGCTCTCACTGAAATACATTTCCAAATATTTTGCTTTTATGGCTCCCTTAGTCAAAAAGGTTCTCGACCCCTGCCTCAAATGATCAGTCAGCCGGATTCCCCATAACTAATAACAGGTGTAATCAGAGTGTTTTATTTTTTATTTTTTTGGCTGATGATGACTATACTCCATCTTCATTATCATCATTGGTGTAATTCTTTTCCTAATCTACCACATACGTTCTTAAGACATTTAACCAACTCAAAAAGGGTTCAGACAACTATCTGTGCTTTCGTGTTGCACTTTTCCTTGCTTTTGATTGCTCCATGTACAGCACTTTGTATGCAGCGATGGCTGTTTGAAAGTGCTCTATAAATACAGTTGAGTTGAGAGTTGAGTGATGTCCAAGTTATCCTCCATTGGCTTCACTTCCTCCCGTGAGCGGTGATCGCCACCTTTTGCTGCCCGGACAAAAGAGGCATAATTAGTTTAAATTATCCCCGGTTAAAATTCTCGTCAGGTAGGACTCTTGAGGGGCTTCTCGCTCTTCTTTATTGGCTTGGGGAGCACTGTTGTCATTTCCATGTTGCCCTTTAAACAGAGATGATAGGTTAAGCGCAAAGGATAATGGCCTTTACATCTGTAGGGAACAACAGCAAATAGAGTGGATGGAGAAGTGAGGAAGGTGGATTTTGTGAATATACAGTGGAACCTCGAAAGTTGTCCGCAGTTTGTTTCTCGAAAGATTCATATCGTAATCGAACAACATCAAAGGCATATGAATGTAACTGTTGTGCTCTATATTTAAAAAAAAAAGCTCAATGAGCCTCAGAACAGTTTGATCAATAAGTTAGCAGGTTGAGGACTTTTTTTGGGGGGGGGGGGGACTTCATTTTTTTTATGGCAACTAGTCACGGATTTTTCATTCACCCCACCATGGCACACTGTCCCAATTATTGAGGGGTTTTCGCGAAATCTTTAATGGTAGACCAGAGACTGTAGCGCGCCAGGTTTAATAGCAGGTGTTCCAGTTTGAAATTGCGGTGGTTTGTTTTTCAACTCTGTTAGAGTGCTGTTCCTGTGTTCTGCATGGCTGAACCCTGAGCCCCACCGTTCCATTTATCTAGTCTGCTGCTGCACAGTAAACACACACACACACACACACACACACACACACACACACACCTTTGTACCGCAGCTTTGGACCACCAGGCTTTCTGCTGGCTGCCAAGAGCTGACCATAGAGCACCTGGCGAGGCAGGCGATCACCAGGCATCCGAATGACGTGGCCGACCCAGCGGAGTTGCCTCTGGGCTAAGGTTGCCTCGATACTGATGGAGCTGGTGCGTTGGAGGATCTCAGTATGAGGAACACGGTCCTGCCAAGTGATGCCGAGGATGCGCTGGAGGCACCTGATGTTGAAAGCATCGAGTCGTCTGACATGGCGTCGATACGCAACCCAGGCTTCTGACCCATAGAGCAGTGTGGACACGCACACTGCCCTGTAGACTGCCACTTTCGTTGGTGTTCTTAAGTGGTTGCTTTCGAAAACACGAGGCGTAGCCTGCCAAAAGCATGGGAGGCTTGATTGATCCGAGCCTGGACGTCATCATCAATTTGGCAGGAGGGTGTCAGTATGCTACCGAGATAGCTGAACTGCTGGACAACCTTGAGGGCGGCGCCGCTGATGTTGAAGATGGGGTGGAGATTTCTCTTGCGTCATGACTTCTGTTTTGTGGATGTTAATCACAAGCCCCAGTGCGCTATAAACAGAAGACATAGTGTCAGAGCATGCTGCATGGCAGCTGGGGTATGGGCCAGGAGAGCACAATCGTCTGCGTATTGTAGCTCGTGGATGTTGCTAGTCAGGGTCTTCGTCTTGGCCTGTAGGCGTCTGATGTTAAACAGGCTCCCGTCGAGTCTGAACTGTATTTTCACACCTCCATCTTCCTGGATGGTCTTATGAAAGAGGAGTGTGGCTGCCGTCAGGAAAAGATTGAATATGACTGGGGCCAGTACGCAACCCTGCTTCACCCCAACTTTCACCGGGAAAGGAGGAGATTTTTGGCCACCAACTAGTACAGATGCCTGCATGCCACTGTGAAACTGCTTGAGGATGCCAAGAAATTTAGGGGACCCGAATTTCTGCAGTATGCGCCAAAGAATGTCCCGGTCAACTGTATCAAAGGCCTTAGTGAGGTCAATGAAGGCAATGTAGAGGTCCTTGTTTTGCTCCCTGCATTTCTCCTGGACTTGACGTGCTGTAAAGACCATGTCCAGAGTGCTTCGGTTCTGTCTGAAGCCACACTGTGTCTCTGGGAGGATATCCTCAGTGATGTGCATTGTTAGGCGGAACAGCATTATTTTTGCAAGAACCTTGCCAGCAGCTGAGAGCAAGGAGATGCCACGACTGTTGTCACAGGATGACTTGTCTCCCTTCCTCTTGTAAATGGTGACAATGTTGCTGTCCTTCCATTCCTGAGGAGTGTCTCGTTTTGCCAGATTTTGCAGATGAGGTGGTGTAGCTGTCGCTTTAGAGGTAACCTCCTTCTTGAGGATCTCAGCTGGGAGTCCATCTGGGCCAGCGCTTTTGTTGTTTTTAAGACTTCTGACTGCGGAGAGTACCTCTGTGAACTTAGGTGGTTCATCGAGGGAGGGAACTGGTGGAAGTTCTGGGAGGGCTTCAAGGACCGATGGATCAGAGGGATTTATTTTATTTAGCAGAGAGTGGAAGTGCTCGGCCCAACGCTCAAGTATCTGCTCTTTTTCCTTGAGTAGCACAGAGCCGTCTGCAGATCTAACTGGAACGATGTTTTGTCTTTGTGGACCATACAAGGATTTAACAGCATCATAGAAGGCAAATGTGTTGTTGTTGTCTGCGTGCCTCTGGATTTCTTGGGCTTTTCTAAGCCACCACTCGTTTTCCATAATCCTAAGTTGTTTCTGTGTCTCACTACGGATGGCTTTGTAGTGAGAGAGGAGAAGTGGAGAGTGAGGGTTGGAGAGCAGTGTGGCGTGGGCTTTACGCTTGGTTTCCAGTAGCTCCTGTATTGCTGCAGAGCTATTGTCGAACCAATCTTGATGTCTCTTTTGGATAAAGCCGATGGTCACGGAGGCAGCTTCGTGTATTGCTGACCTCAATTTTGCCCACTCATCTTCCATGTCAAGGACACTGCTGTCCTCTTCCAGGGTGGCAAGCCCCTCTGCTAGTTTGCTGCGGTAGTTGGCCACACAGTTTGGGGATTCCAGAGCTCTGCAGTTGAATCGCTTTCGAGGTTGCTGTTTCTTGTGTGGTGGTCGAATTCTCAGCTTGAGTATGGATTTGATCAGCCGGTGATCAGTCCAGCACTCAGCCCACGCATGGCCCGAGTTATACAGACATCATTTTGGTCCCGTTGGCGAGTAATGATGTAGTCCAGTAGGTGCCAATGTTTGGACCTGGGATGCATCCATGATGTGACATACTTCTTTTCAACTGAAAGATGGTGTTTGTTAAAATCAGTTGATGCTCAGAGCACAGAGAGAGGAGTCGGAGGCCATTGTTGTTTATTTTCCCGTCCCATGACTTCCGATGACCTGTCTCCAGAGTGTGGCATCAGTGCCTACTCGGGCATTGAAGTCACCCATCAGGACAAGCTTGTCCGAGTCAGGAATTGTAGATAGAACAGCATCAAGGGACTCGTAGAAGGCGTCTTTGGTGTTGTTGTCGGCATCCAAGGTGGGGGCATAGGCGCTGATCAAAGTAGCAAAGCGTCCTTTCACCAGGGGATACGCCAGGTCATAAGCCGCTCACTGATGCCTTGGGGGACTCAGGAATGTTGACGAGTAGTTTGCTTCTTACAGCAAAGCCAATTCCGTGGAGTCTGCGTTCATCCTCCGGGAGACCCTTCCAGAAGAAGGTGTAGCCTTCACCAACCTCTGTGAGTGAGTCCTCACCAGAGAACCGAGTCTCACTAAGTGCCGCAATATCTATGTTGTACCTCTTCAGCTCATGTGCAATGAGGGCAGTCCGTCTTCGAGGTCTCTCTATCCCGTCTCGAACATCGAGGAGGGTGCGGACATTCCAGGTAGCCAGATTCATAGTCATGGGTTTCGTTTTATTTTTGCGTTTTCGACCGCATAGTAGGGATGCCTTGGTGGCTGCGGTAGGCCACCCGGGTGTGGGGAACAAGCAATGTTTGGGTCACCTTTTCTAGACCCTTCCCTGTAAGGGGTGGGCAGTCGGTCCCTGAATAGGTCTGCCCAGACGCACAGGATGCTGCCGAAGGAGGATGTTGTCCCATCCCATCTTCACAACGACCATCATGCCTGCGCCGCCTCTGTGCAGGATTCAAGCTAGAAGCTTCCAGTCACATCCTTGACCTGCCCCCGTTACTTTTGTCCCATCGCCAGAGGACTTCTATGGTGGAAGCTGAAGCCTGCGCTGCTAATGGATTTAGTGTGAGGGGCGGGGCGCGCAATTCCTCCCCCCACAGTCTTGGCCACACACACCTTATTCCAGTGGCAGGAGAAAAGACTCGAGACGACCTTCAAGTGAGTGCGGTTGCAGGGACTGCCAGAAATCCAGTCTGTCGGGAACCTGCCCAGTGTGAATCCCCGGAACACAGATTTTTCGTTCGGGGTTTACTCCCGTAGCCATACGCCCCCCCCGGGCTTACCCACATGGCAATGGGGCAGTGGATGGTGAGGTGCCAGGGCGTGTCCACATTGTAGTGGGCCTGCACACCTCACCTCTAGGGCCCACTGCTGCTCCGAGATCCCCTACTGGTTTAGCCTGGCCTGCAGAGGGCCAGTTACCGTCTTGATGCCACGAGGAGGCACAATAGGAGTCTTGGTGAAGGAGAGGCTATGTACTGACCTCGGAAGACTTACACACTCGGCTTCCTTTACCCAAACTGGGTTGGTCAGCGGCAGGAACTAAGGGAGGGAAGTTACATGCATCCCTACATGCAACGTCTCACTAGCATGCTGCACTAGACGCATCACTACCACCCTACGAGCTAGGCCCGCCAACACACAATTGCTATCATTTCAACCTACTTATTAGTTTAATAGAATGAATCATTAAAAAAAAAACACAATATGTAATTTTCCAACTAATTACACCTCTCAGATAATATCCGATGAAATATTCCGGTTCCTTTGTGTCTCATATACACTGCAGAGTTTCCAATAGCAACCAGTTTTGGTCGTTGAATCAGCTGGTAGTGTTTATAAATTGGACAACTTAGTCCAATTTATAAACACACACACACACACACACACACACACACACACACACACACTCGCACGCACACAAAAACCAAGTTGTCCAATTTATAAACACTACCAGCTGATTCAACGACCAAAACTGGTTGCTATTGGAAACTCTGCAGTGTATATGAGACACAAAGGAACCGGAATATTTCATCGGATATTATCTGAGAGGTGTAATTAGTTGGAAAATTACATATTGTGTTTTTTTTTTAATGATTCATTCTATTAAACTAATAAGTAGGTTGAAATGATAGCAATATTGAGGTTTCAAAGCAGCACTATTTGCCAATAACAATTCACTGTGAAATTAAGGTGGCGTTGGATGCGATCCTCTTTTGTGACACTGTTTGACTTTCAAGTTGCTCTGAAGGCGAAACGAAATGCAAAAGCTTATGACTTAATGAAATGTGTAATGACTCGGGTAATGCAGCGGCATTAGTGGGTTCAAATGCAACCCATTGGGGCATTCGTTAGCTTGTCACAAAATAATTTGCATTCATTTGACTTTTTGGATCACCTGTCACTCTTTAAATTCTGAGCTATTTGGCCATCATGTTCCTTCCTGTAGTCTGCGCGGCTTTCCAGGCATTGTTTGGTTTGTAGCATCGCTTTGCCCTGACTGTTGGTCTTATAAGCAAAAACGTCTTCACTTCTCTCTCTGTGCCTCTTTTTTCCTTAATCACCTGCCGACGGGCACTAAAGCTTGTGGCCATTTGGAACACAAGCTTTGGGGACAAAGGAGCTGCTCACTATAGAGAGTGCTGCATGAAAGCAGCCAAGTCTGTTTACAAAAAAAAAAAAAAAGAGAAAAAGATTGGGACAGCTTATGTTTAAAGCGCGTGGGAGAGATAAAACTATATACAAAAGGTTTTTCATCTGGTCTGTTTATAATGTGGAGTTTCAGCTATCGCGGGTGGATCTGGAACATATTCCCGGCGAGATACGAGGATTTACTGTAGGATTAAGTGAATTAATTTGTCCCTGGCCAAAGTGTCACCATCATAAACCTTAATTAACTCTACAGGGGGTCCTCGGTTCATGACACTGAAACAACGGCAGTGTAGAGAAGAAGGCTTAAATTATCATTCAAGCCATTTCCCGTGTTTTCTCAATTGCCCTCTCATGGTCGAATGGGGTCTCACCAGAGTTTTTGCCACCTGGAAGTACAGTTGACGTCACGATTAAAAGGTGTACATTTCACGCCTCAAAACGTTGTTCACCTATAAGAACACCAACGGTCACAGTTTTTCCGATTGCGACGAGTTGGTAGGTGTGAGATGGTCCGTCGCCAAGAATGCGAAGGTGAGCCGCCAAAAGTAGTTTAGTGATTGTCCCGTCTAAGTCAGCCTCATTGCCCGGTGTGCGGCGGGCCTTAGACATCTCAATGACTTCAAAGCTGCCACTAAATAAATATGAAGTGGGTGACATCATGGTGGTTTGAACATTGACATTCTCCCCAAAAGTTCAGGTCAATCAATGATTCACGGCTTTAGTTGCAGAACGGGCCGTTTGTGTGCTCTCTCACCGGGTGTCATTTATCAACGTGTGTGTTCAACTCAGCACTGCACGCGCATTCCAGCCTGGCAGTTTGGAACAATTGATGATGGATTAGCAGAGGAGGACACTGGGGTTTGTCTAAAGCCAGCAGATGTGATTGTATTACGCTTGCCACTCTGTCCAAATCTCCCGTTCTTTTCTTAGAACATTCGTCTTACATCGAAAAAAACAAAACAAAACAAAACAAAATAATCATGTCCAATCCGAAAGGTAAACAGAGTCGCAGTGAGTTTTGTTGACTATTGTATTTGTGTTTGCCGATGTGACCGCCACAAAGCCGCTAAATTGACAACCGTATCAAGTATAGAGCGGTGTTTCCCAACCTTTGGTGCGCCAAGGCACACATTTCACATCGTAAATAAAATAAATACATCACAAATACGGATATACAGGTTAATTATGCACCTTCAAGTGGAAGAGTAGTTGCTTGTTCTGCCCGTTACCATGCGTGGTTGGCATAGAACAAGTGTCAAACTCAAGGCCCGGGGGCTAATTCTGGCCCACCACATCATTTTATGTGGCCCGCCAATGGAAATTATTGGATAAACTTTATTGTCAAATGTACAGTATGTGTAACATACAGCACAGATGAAATTTCTTCCCTCTCAACATGAAACAAGAGGAGCCGCTGCGGGTGTCCGCGCCGCCATCAAAAGAAAAGTTAACAAAAATTATATGCATCCACTTCATGTTTCTGGCTGAAATACCAAAATTGCTAAATGTCTTCACTTTTAAAAATGTTGAGATATTGCAAGCAGAACAGCAAAACTGTATTTATTGGCCTCTGATTTCAAAACTAGTTATTCACCAATTTGTCATGTAGCCTGCACGTAATATGAGACGTTCTACATGAATTTGGGTTCATAGTTCTAACGGCCCTCCGTGCAAAACCATAGCTATGATGAGGCCCGTGAAAACAATGAGTTTGACACCCCCGGCATAGATTAATATATCTGTATTTGTCATACAAAATAAGAAAATAATAGGGGTGGAAAAAATAAATCTGTATTTCTTTATTTTTGCAAGTGCGTTGAATCAAACCGAATCATTCCACTTTAAAATATACCCAAATACATATTGCGTCGTCTTTGTTTGCCAGTGTGTGTGCAGGAAGTAAATGTTTTATTTTGTTAGGTTTCGTTCAAGGTGGCAAACAGTCACAAAGATGTTTGCCACCAATTTTAACGGTCACAAACAATTTTTATCGTCGTGCCTGATGAACATCTACTTGTCAAACCCTCGTCGCTCAGTCAGACGGTCTTAAAGGGCTCGTTTTTATCCCATTTACTCTTGTCTGATTTTGATTGAAATAAATGTAATTTGCCTCATTTGTCATAGATAATTAATTTAACGCACAGGGTCTACTTGTCTGTTTCCATTATCACACTTTTTTTTCTATCTTGCTCTCTGAATGACTAGAGAAGATGATGTACAGAAGCAAACCTTTGCCCTACACGTTAGAGCCGCGTACTGGTCATGTTAAACAATTTCTTTGTGTGTGGTAATTCTGAGGAACCTCAAAGTGAATTTCCCCTGAGATTCTACTCTTCTGAATTTGACCTCTATCATGAGTGTTACATGTCCTTGGCTGCTTGGATAATGGCTATAATGACCAAAATCTCTGACTATTTTTTTACCTTTTGAGATTTTCCAGCAAGTACCTCGTTTTCACGTTATTTGCTATGCTCAGGGAAGACCTCCTGATGTTTTTTTTTTCTCGTTCTACCCTGTGGTCAGTGCGTCTTGTTATCTTTCGCTTCTTTCTATTGAGCCCGCATAAAATGATCAATGTCCTTACTCAATCGCTTCAAGTACAGTCACTCTGTCCGTATACAGGCACTGGTCGCTCGATAACAATTATCCCACTTCATTTATATGCAGTGCCGGAATCACTCTGGCACGATTTTGTCGCTTCAGTGCAGATGTCCTTGCATTAGTGAGACTGTATGATTAAAAAGTTGAGGGAAAGGGCAACTCATTAAGAACACTTAATTACATATACAGTAATCTACTCACCTGTGTTCAAATGATTTTTGATACATACAAATGACACCAAGACATGTCATACAAATAAAAGAAAACAGACAAATCTTTTCGAGGTAGGAAGTAAAAAGATACAACAGCGATAATTTGGTTGCAGAAGTGTGCACACCCTCATAGCTTGTGGATACGGCTGTCTTCTGAATTAACCAACGACTTAATTTGCAGAACACGGCAGAAAGCAGGGGCCTCTTAAGACACTCAACAAGAACAAGGGCTGGATAGTTAAAGGATGTCCAAGGACAGAACACAACACAGCCACAAACAGTGGCAGACACATGTGGCTAAAACTAAATAGCCAGGAAGCAATTTGGATCAAGTAACCTTGAGCTTAAATAAGAGTCCAAACAAGACTGCGAGTTCTGGCCTTTCTAAAGGGGCTTTTCCAAAGCATGTTGGGAAAGAGTCCAGCAGAAGTCTTGAGAGATGGCGACAGTGGGGACGAATTGAATACGAGGGGGAGCGTCTGCCAAGCAGACACAGAGGATGACATCAATCTTCATCTGTTTGTGTTAGCGCTTCCTTTGGCCTGAATGCATGTGAGCGTCGCTTTGCCACATCGCACAGCCACTGATGAGGCAAACGCTGCCAAGATGGCAACCAAACACACACGTCTCTATAAAAGCACTCAGTGCTCAGCAGATAACCATCCAGTCCCAGTTAACCCCTTCGCGAATATTGGATGCTAAGAACTTCAATCATTTTCATTGAGAGTAAATCCCCACTTTGCCGTGGTTCATCGTTTGCGCCCCCGCTATAAACCTTTTCACTATGATGATGACACGTACTTCCGGGTGTCAAAAGATCAAACAATCCCTGACAGCACCCACCGGCCTTTTTGGTCTGGGGCACAGCAATGTTTGTATTTTAATAGTTAAAATAAGCATGTAAACTGATTTAGTCAAGCTCAAAAATTAGTTTGCTAACATTGGTTGCTAGCTTAACGTTCAATGCTTAATGCCATTGCTTTTGTGATTACAAAGCATTGTAAATACAAGTAAAAATGTTCTCGCGTGACTGTTATTTCGATCGAAAGATACACATACTATTAAATTACCGTAACTCAAACAATGTCTAATATTGACAATTATGGGGCTTCAGTGTATTATCGCATTGTGCTGTACCATGCCGCATGGGCAGCAGTAACGTTGACTGTGGCATAATTAACAGCGAGAAGAAAAGACAGAGAAGGGACCAAGTCGAAGTAAGCCTCGAGTCACGCATGGCCCCACTCAAGGTCACTCGTGCTCATTGTGCTGCTCGAGTGACGCTCGTTTCGGGTTTGTGTATATTAACATCATTACAGTTGTTATCCCGCTTTGTTGTTTCAATGTCATGGACACTCAAAAGAAATGTATTCCCACCCATAAACACACGCTCACACATGCGCTACCGCAACACTAGCGCCAGTGTATGCCGGCTTTCGCACTTTAGCAAGAGCCATGATTTTCGATTTCTGAAGTGTCAGAGTTAATCTTTCAGAAAGACAGGCCTTGAAAGTAAAGTAAGCTCTTCCATCTTTTTTTTTTCTTCACTCTCCTGGAAACACTTGGCACTCATTTTCCTCTCCAGCACTCATCTTGATACAGTCCAGTGCACAAACATTAAAATTGTTGGGTTTTTTTTTTTTTTTGCACGCTGGTACATTAGATTTACACTAACTGAAAAGCAGATTATTCAGCACTCAACCATCACATTTCAAATACAACACAAAAAAAAAGATGAAAGAGTGTACACATCACTATGATCCGGACCAAATTTGTCATGATTATTGATGTATTGCAATAATACTGAAATAAAACCAAAAATGCTCATTTGCTCAGTTCTCCAAATTAGAAGCACGGCGTGCTTGCTTCAAGCTGTTTATTTGTCACTCCCAGTTTGCTGTAAAACTGCCTCATGAAACAAAAGAGAAGTACACTTTGTACTTTGTATATTTAAAGACCAAAATGTTCCACCAACCCATCTAATTTCAATTAACCAAGTCTGTCATCTTAATGCTTACATATAAGGTGAAATGCCAATGACAAGTTAACCGAAATTCGCATAGATGTTACGGTGATTATAAACCATCAAACACAAACGGAGCAGCAACACATATAAACAGAGAAAACAATACTCCTCACAGGCGTATATTCTCTCTGCTCTACTATAAAATAAGACAATCGCCTTAAAATCCGCCATACAGTTGATGTGCAAACAATGAACCTTGATCTAAAAGGGAAACACTTCTGCTGTATATCTGTTTATAATTAAAGTCACAAGCACATTTATGGTGTTAGACAAATTTTGGGTGTTGTTTGATAAAATTTGTCTCATTATTGGTGTTCCCAACACAAACAGTCAATTTTATTTCATCAATATACTGTCTAAACAACATTGTGACAGCTGTGACTAACTCCAATGATATAATAATGAGCTTTAGCGACATCAATGTAATTAAGCTAGACACTATTATAACGGTGTCAAAATGATAGCCAGATGTCAGAAGGCTGCTGAACATATTGCCGCATCCTGTCAGAAGGCACCGGAGCTAATTAGGATACCAATAATGCATTCCACATCATTACTTTTCTCTCAGCGCCGGTACACATGTACGGCAATTTCTCACGTCTTTACGCCAGTGTCGAGGTTTTAGGTCCTAGGCCGTTTAGTTTTCGGACGCCAGCAGCTGTGAGAGCGAATCTCACGAGCCTCCTCTGACACTTTGCTGGATTTTATTTGCCCTCGTAAACTGACAGGTGGATGTCGTTTTGCCGCCCAAGTGACCCAGAATGTCCTAAAATATGATTTTGAACACCAATGTCAGGAGGATATAACTCCGACACTTCAGAGCTCCCCCAATGGTGTAGCTTAGTTTTCAACCCAAATCAAAATTGTAATATGAAATGCCATTCATCCATTCTGACAGGTATGTGTTTTTAACAAATACACTGTATTTAAATGTACCACTTTCCCATGACTCATTCCAATTTGGTCATCGTGTGGTCGCATCACTAAAAACTAAAAAAACAAAACGGAGTGAAGCCAAATCTTATTAGATTTTAAGTTTATCTTTGTGACTTTCATTACAAGCCACTCTACCATCCGCATGCCTTTTTAAAATATATTTGTATTTATTGTTGTTATTTTAGTAACTTTAGGACTTTTAGGAACATCTCTCAATCCTGAATATTTATGTCACTGAACATGTTCCTCACGTTCTGCTTTGGCTTGTTTTAAAATATTACGGGGAAAACGCTGAAAGGACATTAGGACACTTTGGTAAGGGTCATTCTGGAACTGAGATGGAGACTCAAGTCATTGTGACTTTGAGTCGAGTCAACTCGAGTCACTGCTTCTGTGACTTGATGACAAATAACAGATAATGGGAATATCAGCGAAGAGGTGAATATGTGAGCAATTAACCGTGAATTGGTGGTGAAATACTGTATTCATTTTAACATACTGATGATTATGAATTAGATGGCTAACAGAGTAAAGTAAACGTTGGTATTGTTGCAAAATAGTTACATACATGCCAGTATGTGTCCTCACATTTTTCACAATCAAATCATGTTTGAGCTGCTTTCAATGTGAATGTTGTAAGAAGAGTTTGAATTCATATTTAGATGTATCAGGAGAATAATTAGGTTTCGTTTTTTTCAGATGCGGGTAATGATGCATCGTTTCGCCAATAATTGCAAGTCGCATGATAGTGAGCGTTCACTGTATACAGTATGGCTTTGGTTTCCTTTAGTGCTTGCTAGCTCTCCCAGTGGACTCCGGCTCACATTTGCCATTCTCTGTGTGCAGCCCTTGTTATCGTATTCCTATGGAGACAATTAGCATTTGACATGCACACACAGACACGCACACACAGACCAAAGTGTGCGCCAGCATGCTAGATCAAGTGGCACGCTCAACCGCTACTCCCTCTTCATTTTACTCGCGTCTCTCCCAAACCTCGGATACAAAATGGATACTCTTAGCTAATTTTTGGAGTACAATACAATACAATACATGCTGATTAATATAGCGCTTTCACAACAGCGGAAGCTGTAACAAAGCGCTTAACAAAACAGTTCACATAAAGTAAAATAATAAACACAACACATAACATAAAACACGGACAGTCGTGCAGTCCTAACCACTTTTCCCCTCATACGCTTTGTGGACAAAAGCTAGGAAGTGTGTTGAGTTTGTGTTTTGCTCATTTGTATGGACGCAGGATGCTTCTTGATATCTGTCAGTGCCAACATGATGGACGCGAGCGTGGCCAGGCTGTGGAAGCTTTCGCGGGAAAATCAACTGCAGTGTCCTGTAAGGATGCCGTGCTCCCGACAGTCATCAGTCAACATGACCTCAAATAAGATGGATAGTTAGATCAGCTGTCCTGCGGCGTTCTCCCTCAAAGCGAGATTAAATCTCATATTTGGTGCTTTTACCCTCCTGTTATGGTACAGGTAATATGTCATGAATTTCATCCGATCTCAGAAGCTAACTAGCGTCAGCCCTGATTGGTTCTTGGCTGAAGGACCGACTGGGAATTCCACATACCATCTATTTACCTAACATCTGGGTGGCTATGCCGTTGCAACTCAGTGCCAGTCTGCAGCCCAGATAAATGTCGAGAGTCGAAGTCAGGAAGGGAATATGTCAATAAAAAATTCAGAGGCAAAACCACAAATGGGTTCCTATTGGCATCGCGACACGTTAGTCATTGATGTTAGCATGGGGGCCTCCTTGTGGAGACATACAGGGTCGTCAAGTATTTTGCTAATAAGTGAAACAAGGTCATCAATATCAAGGAAGTATAACATCTTTGTTTTTGAAGACCTCTGTATTTGGCTAACGAAGGTTAGCTCATTGCTGGTCGAAATTGACAGAAAGTGCCAACCAGCGATGGAAGTCTTGTTATTGTTTGGCAATTGCAAGTTGTGATGTTTTCTACTTTTTTAATTCAAATAGATTGCTATTACCCGTACATCAAAGTCAGTGTAAGTTTTTATTCCTTAAAAAAATGTTGGTGGTAATTTTGTACATCTAGTAACATGAAACAAAACATTGATGTTCATGCTCAATCCATGAAAGTCTGATATAAAAAGGATATTTTATGCAACATCGCATGCACTCCTTAAATATTTTGGAGAAGCTTGTGTCGCTGAAGATGGCAGAAGTTGAGTACCATTCAAGCTAGGATTGCCACTGTGCAGTGTTAACGCAAGGCTGGTCAAGTTGGGAACAGTGGCAACTTGCCACGTGTTGTTGGTCACATCCACGCTGAGGTTCAAAAGTTCATGCTTGGCGGTGTTTATCTCCCACTATAATATCAGCCAAGCACGTTCGGCAAAAGTCCGCATTATGTTGATATCTCGACAATACAATCGATCGATGCCTCAATGTGATCCAGTCAGCTAATAACGTTATTAGCATGTCTATTTATAGTCTTGTGGCGTGTGTCAGCATTGAGGCCAGCTGGTCGGCCTGTGATCCTATTACGTCTTTACCTCTTGCGGTAAGAGAGGCGTTAACCTTCTCAGAGGCTGCGCTCTGACATGACTGATGGACACCTTCGCTTCTTCTGCTCGGTAACGGCTTGCTCCTCCATTCAGGCAGAAGCACAGTTACACGGTACGTGTCGCGATTGTTGCCATGCGTGTCACAGTTACGAGTTATACGGTCGACAATGTCTGCAAGAGTGGCGCACTTCACTTGAGATTTAAGACTTGCCGGTATTGTGTTTGTGGTTTAACTGGATTTGCGTCTACCACACAAAATATAACGGTGCTTTCCAAAATGAAAAGAAATGCACACTTTCTTCAGAATGCAGATGTTCTGCTCTCAACGGGCAAGACCTTTTAACTCTTATCAAGTCTATTCCCGTGAATGCAAAGTCAAAGTAAAGTTGAGTTTTGCTTAAGTTATAGTCGACGAGTCTTAAAATTGGTGACTTCAGTCTGACTGGTGCCAAGTCATGTGACTCAAGTCCCCATCTCTGACCCCGGGCCTCGTGGTTTACATTTCACCTTCAATGAAAAAGTTAGAATTAAGTTGAAGTTCATGAAATCTCTGCTGTTGTGTCCCCATATGTGAATCTCTGGTGGGAATGGTAAATGTGAATACCTGATTGATAACCTGACTTGGATGACTGAGAATCTTTTAATTATTTATTTTTGATTGACTTCGGGTTATGATGGGGATTGCACTTTTTGTCATTTTCAGCCGTACATTTTGAAACAAATCACAGGAAATGACTTTCTGCTTTTGCCCGATGCTGTTAATTTCCAAACAGAACATCCCAAACAAATAAATAGAATAATACAAGCCTCTCTTTGTGATCTCCACACTAATGCCAAATAAGCAAGTGAGCTTCCTGGCGTCATTGACTGTAGCCCACACAGCAACTCCTCAAGTGAACTTGATTGCCAGCTGCGCTCTTCTCCATCCGCGCATGAATGAACAGGAACTGCTCCGTTTTACGGCGGCACTGAAAAGCAAAACGTGCATTTACTGTCATGCTTAAAATACCATATAAAGATGCCGTTCGCTAGTTAAAGCATGACAGGTGCAGACGGTCGGGGGCCTTCACTGAGCAAATGTTCTTCTATGTGTGTGATGAGGCGCTTTACCTGAAGAAGCGCCATTTAGCTCCTCATAAGGCAGATATAACCTGCAAATCAGGTGCTATGGGTAATTGATACGGGAGTCGATTGCTAAGATCTTTGATAATGACATGTGGTGTGTTCACTCGAGGCACACTTTGACTTTAAATGGTGACCAAAAATATACCGTATTGCGATGTGTTGGCTTTTTAGCCATCACTGGACAGTTTTGCATATTCTACCAATGGTAACAATATTTACCAGGCCTGGAAGCGGTGCTGTGACACTGACGCTGGAAGTCACAAAAACACGGGCAGGCAAAGATATTAACATTAATGGCGGAGAATGAGAAACATTTCCAGGCTCTAAGTATCAAAGAATTAAATGAAAAACAGCAGTAAGCATGCTTTCTTCTTTCAGGCCACGTATTGTAGTTCTTTGCATGGCCTCGTACCACTTTGGTTTCACTATGCTGCAACAAATTACATTTCCCTCCTCAACGTCGTCATATTTTTTCACTTAGCTGTGAATGTATTCCTCATTTGGTGGCGTCACGAAAATCAAAAACAAAATACGAAGATGAACAAAGGCCCAAAGAGCCCTCTCTACCCACAACCCCCCCCCTCCGCAAATCAAAGCACAATTGCGATGTCATTCTTTGAACGTCACTCATGAGCCTTTTTTCCCCTTGCATTTTGTGTATTAGCCTGCAGGTGGTTTGTGGTTTTAATTAAATTTAAACACAGTGAACTCAGACATAAGTCACATTAATGTTAAAAAATGGATATTGGAAGTAATTAGGAAACTGCGCACTCAGGCCTGCAGTGTAAAGACACAAGTTGGTCATATGTCTCAAGATGTTAAATTCAGGCTTGCATGGGCTGGGCAAACAGAACGTTCATTTTCACTGTAGACTGAAAACATTTGCGTTTGACATCAAAAGCTTAGTCCGAGACAAGAGATCAACCGCTACATTCTACTTTTAGTTACACATGTGGCTACAGCAAAAGTAAATGGAACTGGCCTCGTTGCTCTAACTTTTGGAGGAAGTGTGAGTTCAAGATCAATAACAGAGTAGACATTTCCCATAAGATTAATTAAAAAAAAAATTGAAAAAAATACTGCTTGTCTCCATTATACTGGACAAAATATGGCCAGTTTTCAGAAAATTGATGATTGATTTTTCTGGGGTGGTATTTTCTATTTTCACTTGTTCTTCTGCTTGATAAAACATTGACATTAATTTCCAAATGCTAAAAACAAACCTCACAACCAAACGAATCAAATTACACAAGACGTGTTTGGCTTAGGTGGCTAAATGTGCAAAAAGATATTAGATTTCAACACGGACGTGACTAAAGTAGCTGTGGGGGAGAGGGACTGGTAATTGTTGGCTCGGAGTTTTGACATTACAGAGGGAGAAATGAGCGGCGATGCCTGGCTGACTTATTACTAATGACTCTGTACAAAGCACCGATGGGAACCACTGTTTGTACTGGTTCGGCTTGACTTTGCGTTCATTTCCTATTGGTGTGTGTGACGGGACCATGTTTTCACAGGGGAAGCGCTTTGTGTCTGGCTGCAACCAGCTTGAAATGGCAACTTCCCACCATTATGGCACCTCAGCTGATTGGGTTCAGAGTGTGTATTGTGTACAAAGTGTGTTATTAGGCCCAAGGACCAGTCGGTGATCAGGCACTCTTGAAATCACCGTGTTTATTCTTATTCCAACAAATGAATCGCCCTTTTCAGAGCTTCAACATGCCTGGAAAAAAATATAAATAAATGAAAAAGCACCAATTTTTGCAAATGTATCCTGGTGAAAATATATTGTATTTATTTTAGTGGTACCCAATACAATTCCCCTCTAAACAAACTCCCCCGACCCTTGTTTGACGAATCAATACGAAATTGGGTAGATGTCTCTTTCATCACAGGACACAAGAAAAAGTCTTGACTTGTGTATTGAACTTCTCTCGTGAAAGATACGATGGTGGCAGCAGGTTGTTATTCTCTGTGTATCTTCCTGTGTAGGTTGCATGCACTTAAGACGTGCATTTTCTCCAACTAAACTCAACTCAACTGTATTTATAGAGCACTTTAAAACAACCACCGCTGTGTACAACGTGCTGTACATAGAGCATATATCATATATACAACAATAAACAATAAATTAATAACAAAGACAGCAGAAAGCACAACAACAGGAACATTAAAAATCAAGTCTGAGTCATGCTGAGTCAAAAGCCAAAGAATAGAAATGAGTTTTGAGACGAGTTTTAAAGATGGTCAGGCTTGCCTAATGTGCATCAGGAGGTCATTCCAAAGAGAAGGACCAGCAACGGAAACGGCTTGATCCCTCTGAGCCTCCAATTAGTTCTTGGTACCTCGAACAGTGTCTGGTCTGCAGACCTGAGGCATCGGGCAGGTGTGTAGGGGCAGAGGAGGTCAGAGAGGTATGGTGGAGCGAGGCCATTTTAAGATTTGAAAACAATAGAATAGAATCTTAAAAAGAACTCTAAAATGTACAGGGATCCAGTGAAGGGATGCCAGAGTAGGAGTTACGTGCTCCCTCTTACGAGTGCCAGTCAAGAGGCGAGCAGCAGCATTCTGGACCAACTGGAGACGCTTAATGGAGGATTGGCTGACTCCAAAATAAAGTGGATTCCTGTAATCCAATCGGGATGTGACAAAGGCATGAATTACTGTTTCAAAGTGCTCATGAGAAAGGAGGATTTACTTTAGCCAGCTGTCTAAAATGAAAATACTCCGACTTCCTCCTGTAATGGCAAATATTCACAATTGTGTATTTTATGTTCATGAAGACTTTAAATTGTCCGTATGTGTAGATGGTTGTTTTGTCTATATGTGCCCCGCGATTGGCTGGTGATCAGTCTAGGGTGTACTTAGCCTCATGTCCAACATCAGCTGCGATAAGCTCCAGTTTGCCCGTGACCTCTGAAAGGACAAGCGCTATCGAAAATGGAAGTATGGAAGATGCAATGGCCATTATTCCAAATGGGTTGTGTAAGCAGATGTGAGGTAGTGGAGAGATGACGGAGGCTCGTGCGTAATGACTCTGGCCGCTGGTCAAGAAAATGACAATGCTTTGGATTGAAACTGGGAAAGCAGACAGGCTCTATTATCTGCCGCAAGGCGACACTTTGGTGTCGTCGGGCAACACGCCAGCTAATTTAGCACGTGAGCAATTGTTCAATAATGATGAGCTAATTTCATAGGATTCAAATATCTGAAAAGTGTGAAATGTGTTCACGGTGAATCGACGAAAGTCCTCGATCACCACGATACCTCTTTGCCGTCACGTTTGCTGTCTTTGCTAACAATGCACCCGGCAGCCTCTCTGTGTGAATTTGACTTTGACGCTAATATACAAGCCTTGTTTTTAGGGCAGGTCAGTCCAATGTTTATTGTCCATTTTTCGCGAGAATGTTGGCCTCATTCCGTCTCCCCAAAGATGCTAACACGTGTATGCAGTAAACATCTGGCTCAGTGGCTGCTTCGACTCCATTGCGAGGTCAGTGCTTTTATTCAGCCGTCATTTCAAGCTGTCTGCCTATAAGAATGGGTTGCACTTTGCTTTCTCTCTCTCTCATTACATAGTCACTTTTATCTGCTCGTCCACTTTTTCCCATAGACCTTTGTAGCATTTATTTCTCTTGAGAGGGAAATCAGATTTTCCTCTGCTGGCTCTTAGGCTGAAGTAGGGCAATTTGAAATGCAACGCGTGTACATACTCAGACATTCACTTGGGCTTGCATACAAATGTATACACAAAGGCACCTTATACATCCCCTCTGGACCATGTTTTTTTTTTGGTCATGATTGTAGCTGTAAAGCTGTGGTCACATATTCATATTCTCCAGAGGTTGTTGAGCTGACTTTCAAATACACAGGTGCATTTTGATGAATGTGTGAACACAGAGTAACACCTCAGAAAATACTTTGCTCTCCAAGTACCACATTAAAATATAGTAGTGGAGTATACCCAAGTATTCTTCAGACAGAGGTTTTATTTCTAAAAGCAGTTTGAAAGTAACCCTAATCCACTACAACATTTAACAAAAACGATAGTCAAATAATGATCCAATTAAAATTTACTCCACATTAAAGTTAAACACAGCTGCTTGAATAGAAGTTCAAATACAAAACGTTCAAAAATTTAACGCAAATGTCTTGTACTGAGCGGCACAGTGTTCGACTGGTTAGCCTGTCCTCCTCACGGTGCAGAGGTCATAGGTGTAAAGTAAGCTTGATCTGGCTCCGGCCTTCCTGTGTGGAGTTTACATGTTCTCCCTGTTCCTGCATGGGTTTTCTCCGGGTGCTCTGGTTTCATCCCACAAAACATGAAAGGAAGGTTAATGGAACACTTTATAGTGTGATTGGAAGCGTGAATGGTTGTTCGTTTATGTGTGCCCCGCGATTGGCTGGCAGCCAGTTCAGGGTGTACACTACCTACTGCCCGAAGACGGTTGGGATAGGCTGCGGCAACCCCTGTGAGCATAAGTGGATTAGAAAATGGATGGATTGTACTGGAAAGTTGACTTACAGCAGAGTAGTACTTAGACAGTAGTTCATGTACCACGAGAAGGAGCCCCGCTCACCTCTTGTGGTACTAGTAGCATACTTTGAGAGTCTTTCGAACAAAAATGACTAAAATGCAGTCAGGTCCATAAACACGGTGGCATCAAAACAATTCCTATCTTTTTGGCTCTCAACACCACCACAATAGATTTGAAATGAAAGATGTGCTTTCATTGCAGACATTTTTTGAGGGTATTTACATCCAAATCGGGTGAACGATGTTGGAGTTGATGGCCACTTACGGCTGTCAGTAGAACTGGTTCTCTTGTATTTATTCATGATGTGATTGTTGACTGAAGCCGCAGGATGAATTCTGAAATGTTTTGGGCAATCTGATTATCTGCTAGGAATCAACTTCAGAAGTCAGTGGATGGCTCTTCACTGTGCAGATGGACAATGACCCGAAACAAAAAGTGAAAACTACCAAATATTTTTTTAAAGCAACAAAGTGGAATGTTAGCTAATGGCCAAATCAAATCACTTGACCGGAATCGGAATCTGATTGAGCTTGCTTTTGACTGCAGACAAAACGGAAGGGAAAATGCTCGAGGTCACAACAAGCAGGAACTGAAGACGTTTGACGTAGAGCCTTGGCAGCACATCACCAGAGATAAAATGCAGCATCTGGTGATGTAGATGTCGTCTGTGCAATCCAGACTTCAGGCTGTAATTGACTGCAAAGGATTTCAACCAAATATTAGAGAGTGCAAATTTGGTTTATGATTGTGAATTTGACCGTTTCCTTTTCATGCTTCAAAAAGTCAGAGGCATACATACAAACTGTTTTCATTCCACCACTGTTCATCTGATTTAAATGTAAATACCTTAAAATTAAAGATGAAAGTCTACAGTTTGTTTCATCTTAAATCAATTGTGTTGATGGCCAAAACGATGAGAATTGAGACCATATCCCAATATTTTTGGAGCTGACTGTATACAGCTAAAAAAAAAAAAAATTCAAATGGTGGTATGGATTTACTAGTTTTTGCGTCATACGCCTAATTGGAAATTCAAATAAGCCTCATTTGGAACCAGGTAACCATTTTTTTTCATCTACGACATCTAATGTGGGCATTGCATGTCATCAAAGTCTTTCCATTCAGGTGCAGCATGTGGAAAAAAAAGCCCCTCACGCTAGCTCCTGGGATGACACGATATTGGGTGTGCATCTTTATCATAGCAGGCACATGAAAAAAGCTGAATGAGCCATGCTTAATATTATAGTCGGCAATTTTGTTTTGAAACCGTCAACTCCTACCATGGAATGTTCCCAAATGAGCCCCAATTTGTGTATCCTCGATATTAAATTGCAAAGCTTTTTGCCAATAACATCTAATGTAGGCAGAGAATTGTGTCAAAATTTGATGATCGTTTTGAGAGTTCTCCATGAAAAAGATGGGGGCACCAAGTCCCGCTCTTCAGCGTAGTTGGGAGGCCTTATCTTTCAACTGAGGTGGTTACATTTGCAGAGAACGGATCACAACAACGGATGGATGACAATAAGACACGACGACAGTAACAGTCGCAGATGCGTAATCAACAAGTACATTTCTAACGGCTTTGTGTCCCTGTGTAACTATATTTCTGCTCCATTGGCGCAAATGGCGTTTCGTTCATAATGTCAGCGCCCATGAAATGTGACAGTGTACCGCACTCCAGCGCCTCTCGTAGGCGCCCTCCTCTCAACTTGTCATGCGGCCTCTTAGTCCAAGTCACCGTTGTCTCTCCGAGGCGTATTTGATAATGAAGTTATTTTTGAGGGGCAATATTTTCCCAAACATCATAAAGCATCAACTACTTTGGGTTGTATGCCAGTATGACCATAGTGACGGAAGAGGCAGTATATCAACTCTGTTGTGTGTGTGTGTGTGTGTGTGTGTGTGTGTGTGTGTGTGTGTGTGTTGGGGTTGAGAGAGAGAGATAGAGAGAGAGAGCGTGTGTGAAACCTGCAGTTATTGACAAATGCGTGAATGCTGCAGCCTGTGTATCGGTGCTTATCTTATCATTGCACACGCGGTGGTATAAAAATGATTTGCAGACAGGGTAGGCTGCATAGGCAAAAGTATTCGGATACCCGCCGATTAGAAAAACACGGCAACTACCAAAATGCATAAACGAGCCCACACAATGTACTTTAAATGAATGAGAAGACAATGTAAAAATGATTGCGCATCGACTCAAATACGCGGTGCCTTGAGATACGAGGGACCCGACTTGGGAATTTTTTCAAGATACTTGACAGATTAAGCAACACAATCAACAGTTCTTCCGATATACACAGATTTTAGGTGATGAACTGACATAAACGCGAACACAAACATCATACTTATATACTTTGTAATATGGATTTTTTTTCAAATTTCCTTCAGGCTTCTGCACAACAGGTTGGTTACGGTTTTACAGTGTTTGCGGATGCCAAGGGTAAATGTTAACCATCACTGTAACTTCAAGTCAACCCCCTTCTTATTTATGTACTGGATTTCATTAGATACTTTCTTATTTTACATTTACTTCAGTACAGGGGTGGAATCAGTATTTTTACTGCTTGACTAGACTGTTTTTTTTACACCGTACTTCTACTTAAATACAGCGTGACTGCTACCTCTGCTCATGACAAATGCTGACCAAGTGGCATCATTGTCTTGAACATTATTGTATTTCTGTTCACACAAATGGACAAATGAAGGCTCTGTTTCATAGTGCAGCCCACTAGTTAACACAGAATGACAAGTTTTTTGCCCTCGTTGACTCCCACCCCAGCCCCCTCCCCCTCTCCATTTTTGATTTGCTGCTTTGCTCTCCGTCCTACTGCCAGCCGCTGCCGCACTGTAATTACTGCACTTCACAGCGAGTTACGATGCATCGACTGCGTGGTGACAAGGGGACGTGAGCGCATCTAAATGAGATAAGAAGACAAAAATGACATAGGAAGAATTTTGTGGATTCACTTTTGGGTGCAATGGTCCAGATATAGTGGCGGCCCAGTGGGCCAGTGGTTAGCGCGTCAACCTCACAGTGCAGAGCTAACGGGTTCTATTCCAGCTCCGGCCTCCCTGTGTGGAGTTTGCATGTTCTGCCCGGGCCTGCGTGGGTTTTCTACGGGTGCTCCGGTTTCCTCCCACATTCCAAAAACATGCATGGCAGACTAATTGAACACTCTAAATTGTCCCTAGGTGTGAGCGTGAGCATGGATGGTTGTTCGTCTCTGTGTGCCCTGCGATTGGCTGGGTGTGTCCCCGCCTACTGCCCGAAGACGGCTGGGATATGTTCCGGCACCCCCCCGCACCTCCTTGTGAGGATTAAGCGGAACAGAAAATGGATGGATGGATGGGTCCAGATTCATCAGGTTTTTGTGTCAGTGCAATTTTCCATTAAGTCTTCAACTATTTAGTTCATCCGTCCATCCATTTTCAATGCCTTTTATCCTCACTAGGGTTGTGGGTAAGCGACAGCATAACGCAGGTGATTTGGGGGCGAGATGCCCCCGAGCCGTAGTTTGTACACCCCTCATTAAAACATATTCTCACAAGTCACAAATTGATACAAGTATGGATATTACTAAATATACACACACTTACGTGGTGTAGTGAGTGCCTGTCGTTTATACCAGCCACATCTTGGCTTTCCACAAGCACGCTGCTGCAAATGGCGGCAACAATTATCCCGCTGGAGTTTCAAAATAGAAACGCTGAAAACGCCCTGGCCTTTTCAGGTGTTACCAGCTGTTGCTTATTTATTTTAATTTTTTTTTTTTTAAACTGGCACTCGTTTGCGGTGACTGTCTCTAATTAGCGGCCATTCAAACACAACTAACGTTGCCCGAATGGCACTTGAGCACATTTCCTCACGTTCCAATGCAGTCTCCTATTGATGTCAGTCCAAGGAGAGTTTGTGCGGGAGAGGACTCCTCTGGAAATGTCGTCTCACTTAATTCAGTTATTTCAATGTAATATGGTGTACTGTGAACAGATTGTGGAGGATATGTTCCAAGTTTGAATCTAAAGCACTTTTAAAACATATTGTTTAACATATTTGAATTGACATTGACTCACATTAACAACTTAAGCTGTAATATTAAAGAGTATGTATACATTAAGTCCAGTACATCCCCAATGAAGGCCCAAGTACTAAATGCATGGCCTGCATTGATAAAACTCTGTTGTACTCCAAGGACCCCTGCATTGTGTTCTCCTTGCAAAAATGACCGATCAATAGTCCTAAAATGCCAGGAGTAGATGACTTAGCAGAAGCTTATGTCACCATTTAAGCGGGATCAAAGAAGCCGATCTTGATGCGATAATGACAAGCTTACCTTCTTCCACTTGGTTTGCTACGCTAATTAGGGGACAAAAGTCCTTTTATTGTTACCGTTCCTCTCATTAGTGCGGCAATCCCCCACGCTGCAAACGGCAGTAATTATTTTCTTCAATTTTGCATGGATGCAAACATGAAGATGGAACGCCGGGTGCTGTTTTGAGGCAGCAACAGAGCAAGCATAGTAAAATATTTACACACTGGGAAATTTGCAGATCATAGCACCAAAACTTGTAATTGGAGGCAGATGTAATGACTGGAAGTCAGAAATCCTCCTCTGTTACCAGTTTGGCGTCCACCGGGGTCTGGTGTGTTCTTGTTCTCATCGTGATTGATAAGCCTCATCTTCATGCATAATTTGATCAAAGATTTTATGATGATTTATCTTTTTATCTAATTAATTTGCCATCACTTCTGTGGCTCTGAGAGCCCTCCGGGGGATTCGTCAGGAGATTGTGTGGGGCCTTCTTGTTGAATCATCTTGTATTATCTGATAGATGAGGAAGACCACTTATGGAGTCAGAGCGAGACGTGATAACAAAGACCAATTAAGACCAGTATTGCTCAAGGCGAAATGAGGGCTGCTGCAGCCAAGTGGAGACTGTGGACTATAAAAATAGAACGTCCATAGATAAGGCACAGGAAGTGAGTTGTGCTTGTCTACATTCTGAAACTGCTTTAACAACAAAGCGTATGAGGGGAAAAGTGGTTAGGACTGCACGACTGTCCGTGTTTTATGTTATGTGTTGTGTTTATTATTTTACTTTATGTTAACTGTTTTGTTAAGCTCTTTGTTACAACTTCCGCTGTTGTGAAAGCGCTATATAAATCAGCATGTATTGTATTGTATTTTATTTTGAGCCACACATCCTCAAACGTTACAATGACTTGTGAAAATATTACTTTTCAAGCATTTATTTATTATCCTTGTTGTTGAGTTTGATCATCATGTACTCATTTGTAAAGCAATTTGGCATACTAGTGGAAAAACGTTGTTTTACTCTCACTTGCCCAGATTCGATAACATGACTGGAAATCAGGACACATCACGTAATTTTCAGATGATCACGATCAATTAAAAAAGATCTTTGGATCACGAAGTAAAATTTTGCTGTGCTCTGTGTCAGCATAGCAAAATATGTAATCATTGTCTCCATGGTGGCGAAAAGCTCCACATCTGTAAGTAGGACAAGTACCGGTAGTAGTAACAGGAGGAACGTGGGCAAGCTATGGTAAATGCTGAGCTGTGGACTTGCAGTCGCAAAACATCAAATTAAGTGCTTGGGTGATGCAGTACACTTAGCACATAGGTTTGGTTGAACCGCATTATAGCGGAGGGTAGGTTTACACGATCGGGATTTTGTAGCCGATCTCAGATTAGCAATTACAAAAAAAAGTTAACCAATCACCAATCCGATTAGGAGATAGAATAATGCATCCAATAAATTTAAACAACTGGTTTATTTACTGTACAGTCAATTCTATTCACGGGAGATTAGGGCTGGCCCGGTCCACGAATAGCCAACACTTGCAAATAATTGACGGCCATTGAAATGCAGTTGAGAAAAAAATAACAATTAAACCCTAAAATTGCTCCCCAAAACGCAGACAAGCATTCAATATGTAGAAAATGGGTGGGAGAATCCCAACAACCCTTCCAAATAAAACCAAATTATTAAAAAATATTGGAAGACATTTAAAGAAACAAAATCCAACCATATATTCTGAGAAACCTTGGATGATTAATGATGGCAGTACAGAACATCCCTGGAGTCTATGAGATTTTGTTTGCTGTCATGTTTATTTTGCAGATCCAATCAATAATGTCATTGTTCGATAAACAAATGATGACATATCAACCAATCTCTGATTCACAAAAAGTAAAAAATATATTATTTTATGTTAACTGCTTTGTTAAGCGCTTTGTTACAGCTGCCGCTGTTGTGAAAGCGCTATATAAATCAGCATGTATTGTATTGTATTGTATTGTATATTAAAAAAGATGACAACAGTAATTTATTCAATTAATTGATTTATACAATGATTGTGATGGACTGATGCATGCTGTCGTCATATTTATGAATGAAATTCGACGACGTCCACCACACACGTCCGCGGAGTTCAGAATATGTCTGCCTACACCTGGATGAAATACACCAAAATGGCAGATAGTGACCTGTGCCACAACTTAGACCTGGTTTCATTTAGTCTTACATCAAGTCTACTTTCTGTCACCAAATTGTCAGGTGTGCCAGGGGCATGAAATTGAAGACACCCTCGGTCCGCTGGAAACATGCTGCACTCGACTTGCCAAGGCACGAAAATGAAGTTGCGCCAATTTTTGCACTGAGCATGCACGAGCCTATCGTTGAAAATAGAGCCCAGCGTGTGGCCGACGCGTGGTGACCAACACAATACACCACACACAAAACACAAAATATCTCTACTAACCAAATTGGATTTGCCACACATTTTCAACTGGATTGTCGACTGACCATTCTCATGCAGATCAGGGAAAATCCCTCATAGCCGACCCTACACCACAAGACAATCGCTCAGAATAATCTTTCAGAGACATCCAAGAGTGAGGCTGATCTGAAGGGAGAAAAAAATGCTGAAATTCAGCCCGACATTCGGTATGTCTGTCTGAACCCCACTTTAATTGGCTGGCAGGTATATTAATGTCTCTCATGAGAAACCCATTGATTATTAATAGTAATTCTGCATCAAAGAGCCAGCTGCCAAGCAGTAGATCAATAGCTAGTACATTCACATCTTTTGCTGCACACACGGCAGGAATGTAATTATAATTTAATCATGAACCACTCATGTCTCTCTATCACAGTTGTAGATGTGTTTGACCCTTTTGTTTTGCTTGCCATTTGCCCTGGTAGCTTCATACATGCTGTTTGTGTGTGTGTGTGTGTGTGTGTGTGTGTGTGTGTGTGTGTGTGTGTGTGTGTGTGTGTGTGTGTGTGTGTGTGTGTGTGTGTGTGTGTGTGTGTGTGTGTGTGTGTGTGTGTGTGTGTGTGAGACAGAGAGCCGCATGCTGTGTCAGGGCATGATGAGCATCCGAAAATGTAGCTTTGGGACAGTGCTTCAGTGACTGTAGAGTATTGATTTCAAAAGCTTTTAGCGCGTGGCTAATTTTCCATATGTGGCGTGTGCATGTGGCCCAGTGATTGCGAAAGGGAAAGGTAAGGTTTATGGGGGGCATGTGTGTGTGTGTGTGTGTGTGTGTGTGTGTGTGTGTGTGTCTGTGTGTGCCTGTGTGTCTGTTTAACACACAAAGTGGAGGATTTTCAGGCCTCATTGCAACGTCTTATAGCTGGATGAGTTTTTTTATTTTTTGGACGCACCCCTCTGGAGCCATTGAGATATATTCCAGCCACGAGAGGCTTTAAGCACATGTGTTTTTCTCAACCATTAGAAAGTTGTGAGACGATACTGGCGTTGATTTTTCAGCACGGTGTGGTTTCCTGCATTAAGTGGACATGTCTACAGCATCTTGTAGCAGAGGCAATAGCTTGATTTTTTATGATTATTATTTTTTTTAATCCGCATTATATCGTATTTTTTCATTTGTCAGGGACTTGAATAAAGTATTAAATCGGACCATTGCTGTGAAGTGAAAACATTCATCGCTTTATTATGTTGCACCCCTCCGGACAACCTACTATAACAAGTAGAAGTATGAACGTTCATTATATTGTCGCCGAATTGTCTGCGCCATTTGTCAAGTTGGAGCTGCTGAATGATATTTCAAGCTGAGCTCATCTGTTGAGCCATAAAACACAATTTTACTACAAACAAAAGAGGCCTCACAATATTCACATTGTCCTTTGATGTTTAATGCCGCTCCGCCTGTCCAATCAATTAACAAATTCAACCTCAATGGGATGTAGCACAAAAAAAAGACAAAAAAAGATGCTCGTGTGGGAGCGTGCGAAAGAGAAAAATGTGCCCCTGAAGAATCGGGGCCATGACATTTGCTTTACACGGTGTGGAGGAGCATGAAGCACACTGTTGTGGGTTATCACATTTACTCCTGCTATTCATGCTCCGTGGTTGGTTACCCGTGAGGGACTGACACTTGCTGCCGCGAGAAGCCTTTCTCCTCCACCTGAACATCAGAGGTTGTGACTCTGGCTCTCCGGCATACAGTGACCTGGATCCACGCTCGCGAAGCTTTGCATGCCTCTAAATTATTCACTTTGTTTTAGCTGTGCCGGAGTGCAAAAGACGGGGTGACATGAACTAATGGGAGGTGAGGTGCTGCTGCTCGCTGAGGCATGGAAGATAACCTCCTTGTGATTCCACTCTTCAGTTACTTAATTTCCCAGTTGGAGTAATAAGGCAGTGGATCTGCATCCACGAATTGATAAAGTATCGAAAGGAATCATGATATTATTGTGTCCTTGGTGTGCACAGAACACGTGTTTCACTTTCATCGCATTCAGGTTTAAACACAGAACACATGTTTCGGTTTTATTTCAGACGGATTCGATTTGGTGGGATTTTAACAGTATCTGGGATTGCAAATGGGCGAAATAGGATATCCATCCATCTCTTCAATAATAGATAAGGTGGCAGAATGCGAGACGTTACTGCTGACCTGAAGCGGGCCACCCAGCCGGCCACTGTAGAACTCGTCAAACACATTGCTGGTTATCAGAAACTGAAACAATGACCAAACATTTCCTTAAAAAAATAACAACTTTCTGTCCGGATCTTTTCCAGAATGCTCTGTTCTTCATCTAAATTCAGCTCAGCGCACAGCATTGGCGATACATTCGAATCTCTCTATATTGCAATGAAAATAGGCTTTCGTCTAAGACGGGAAGACTCGTATTTTCCTTTGTAAAGGAGATAATATGACATTTTTTGAATGGGAAATGTCACTTTCTTATTGTTGACCTTCAGCAACACTGAAAAACAATTAGACGGCGCTATTTTCACTGAAAAATTTCCCAGAATAGAGAATGACCGTCCACAGGTCACTGTCACCGGGGTATTGATTCATTTTGGACTTTTGCCTCGTTACCGGGTTGATTGAACATTAACACAAGTTAGTCAGCATTATCGAAGCTCGAAAAACATTCCAAATTCCTCCAAATCTGGGACATTTGACCACCTCTCTCTCTCTTGTTTTCTGCTTGAAAGAGACTAATTAAAACTTGGTGCATTGATGAAAATACCCAAGGATCGAGAACGATAGATGCAATCACCCTCTCCAAGGAGTCCTGTTCAAAGCAGCCAGTTTTAGGAGCTGTCGTGTTCTGTCCCATGCAGATAAACCCTGGCGCACCCCACCCCAACCGTCTGTGGGATGTGCCAAGGAGAGTACGGCGTTGCGTTGCCATGACGACTACTGAGAGTGAATCCTGGCAGAAACATGGCAGCCGGAGAAATTGCATTGTACGTTTGAGTCTCGAACAACTTGGAGAATCTCAGATGCAGTAGTCACTGGTACTTTGCCGTTCTCTTCACACCCTGGCATGCAGGTGGAGTTCATGTGGCTTTTTCTGGTGGCTATGCTAATGACTGCGATCGTGTGGCTTCAGTAAGAGCGTGTTTATGTGCCGCTTTGCAGAGCACTAATAGCACTCTGCATCCAACAAGCTTTTGGTTTTTGTCATGATATTGCTTCTGTGTAGCTCGTCCGTCACTTTTGACCAAAAAATATTAAATATGCCAGATCTTTGCCCGTAGCTGCCAAGTCATTAAAGAAGAAACTTGGCGTGACAATGTTTTTCAAATTAGAGGCAAACACATTTCTTGACATAGGCGGCTCACTAAAAACTCACAAATTTTTGGTTATGTAAATTAACACATACCCATTTCTTTGGAATTGGCCACCACTTGTTGTCGTCTATGACATTTGACCAAGATAAAAACAATTTGAATAATCAAGAGTAAATGGCTGGATTGATGATCTTACCTTCCTTCTATGCTGCCGTGGTTTAAGTGTGTGACAAGTTAAGATGTTACGTGTGGTAGCGTGCTTGAAGGGGACAGAACGCCAGCCATAACAACAGTACATTTCAACAGGTCCGGCATGGTCAATGGGTTAGACCAGGGGTGTCAAACTCATTTTTGTCCAGGGCCATATTTCTGTTACCATGTCCCTTGGAGAGCCAGACTGGAAGCATATAAGGAATAACCATTTATTCAACTATTGTTTAAGTTACTGTCATGGGGGGTTTGGTACAAAAATTCTTACAATACAGTTTCTCCTTATTTATTACATCTCCGAATTTTAAATTTTGGAAGAGATTTCAGCAAACATCATGAAAGTTGACATTTGATTTCGCGGGCCACATGAAATGATGTGATAGGCCAGATCTGGCCTGCGGGCCTTGAGTTTGACACCTGTGGGTTAGACCTTGTGGAAATTTACGTGATCAATGAGAGACCGTACTTTTTGATGTCTGACAAACTCTTGATGGAAATCTTTTTTGGCTTGAGATGTGTGAAAATACGCAGAAACTGTGACTGCTACACTGCACAGCCAAATTTCCGTTTTGTCTGCTACAACCTGTTTCTCTGAAATAGTCCAGTTCATACTCTGAAAAACGCAATGACAAGCTGTGTGGTGCAACTGCGCACTTTCTTACATGTCGTTATCTTCAATTTTTAATACCGCACCATTCCAGTGGGTCATTCATGTCAGGTTTTTTTGTTGTTGTTGTTGTTTTTTTTTTTTAGAGTTTACATATCTCTGCCATCTTTTCTGTGCACTCATGTACTCCGTGTATGTGCAAGCACATTACGCTCTGTAGCAGCGGTTGCGTCACTCCGCTGTTGACAAGCATATTTAAAATTCCAACCAATCGGAGCATCCTCGTCCCGAGGCTGCAGGGTCAGCGTGAGCAGCGACACTGTCTGCGAATACTTTGGAGCACAGCACTGACTTAAGATCAGACTGAATAATTCAGGAACCTGCCAGAAATGTTTTATGGCCCATTTTCCTCTCATCAGAAGCTCACTTGTTCAACCAGCGATGTTTAACGTAATCGTCAAAGCCTTAAAGTATTCATTTTACACAACATTGAGTTCATGTCCTGATCTCTTCTCATTGGTGTCTTAATAACTAAGAATCTTGTTTCTGTCTTATGAAACAAAATTGATTTTATTTCATGAAGATATGTCCATTTCTAATAAAACTGCTGTCATTCAAAGAGTATTTCCATTTTGTTTAGGTACTGCCGACTGAATTTAGCAAACTTTTGCAAACTAAAGCCAATTAAAATCACAACGTCCTTGGCGGAGGTAATAAACACCTTCTTTGATGAGGAAACTCTGCCACTAAAATTCGACATTTATGATTGTTTGCACTTTTTGTCAGTGTGTTTTTAGCAGATAGATAAAGCCGAGTATGACGGTCACATCCTGCCAGTAATGATCTGTACAAACCGCCCACCTTTCCCCTTGTCCGACTACGGTCACACATTGGAGCAACACTTCTGCTTAACCCTTTGATGCGCAACATATGCACACCCCTTCTAATGCACAACATGGGTCCAAAATGACCCGCATTCATTTTCCATGTTATTTCATGCTGGCTGAGTTTTTTTTTGTTCTATCTTTTGAAATCAATGTATTTGATCATTGGATATTCCAAGTGTTGTTTAGATACCTTGTTTTTGATTACCACTGATCATTATTTCCAGTCTTCCTTTCATACTTTATGAACAAAAGTAGTTTTTATATGATTACATTAAGTTTACACACATGGGTCAAAATTGACCCATTGCTCCAAGGGTGACGAAATGACTTAAAACTGTAATAATAATTTGCTTCAAGTCATTACTTCAGCAGTGAAGGAGTCCAAACATGTGTCTTTAATATTTGCAATGTTTTTATTGGTAATTTTATCAACCAGCTTTGAGAACAGAGCACACAGCTAGTGAGTTGAGCTAAATCAGTAGTTTTACAACTGTAAACTGGTTGCATAGCATTTTATTCGATTCTGCCCTCAAAGAAATCAAATTTTGAAAAGTACACTTTACATAGGCATTGTGCTAAAACTTACTTTCTCTATTGTCCTGTATATTCACCTATCTGTCTGATTCCACTGCATAATTGTTGTGTGACATTCTTTCTCTTCTAAATTTCTTTGAACCTCCTGTCTTGGCTGTCTCCCTGTCAAGACACTAATAATAATAATAATAATAATAATAATAAAATTATTTGTAAGCGCCTTTCACAGCACTCAAGGACACTTTACACCAACCAAGAGCAAACAATAAAACCATAGATAAAATTATAAATAAAAGAATAGATTTAAGTTGAATAAGACAGTTCCTTCTATTACATAAGGTAACCTTGCATCACACATCCAGAAGATTTTCATCCCATATTTTGCAGGCTTGCTGGGCATGCATCAGGTCCGTGCAATGAGGGTCCAAGCGACAAAGGCCATGAATTCTTCTTTGTCAGTGTTTCGGTTCTTTGTCCCTCTAAGTTGGTGCATTTTGGAACCTCCCCAATGATGTTGTCACTCACGAACATCCAGGCATCTTTTGGTGAAAGAGCTGATGTTCCAAGAGGAGGTCCAGACAACTCCTCAGGATGTTTGTGGCTTCTTGTTCTGCCATGAGTGGGCGGATTCTCATTCCAGTAAGATTCATTTTTACTCAGTCTATTGGACTGAGTCTGAGTTTCCTCTCCAGAAGATTGATTAGAGGAATCTTCTGTGTCATGAGAGGAGTCTTCTTCATGCAGGAAAGCTGGATTTCTAGACACACCCACAATTCCGGCCTGACTCTGTAGCAAATATTCTGGGTTCATCATCATCAGAAATGGTAGACTCCGAATCAGAAAAAAAATGGTCTCCTCATCTTCCTCATCTGATTCTTGCTGCAGCATTGCTACAACCTCAACAGTAAATCTGCGAACAGCAATACTCTAGATAAAGAAAAACAAAAGCATTACAATGTTTACTGATCCACATCAATATGCATACACATACATATTTATTTTGGTGACTTAGCTAACCCCCAATGAAAAAAAATATGCCAGCATCCCCCACCACTACTAGCAAACACCACTACAGCGACTGAGCTAGTTAATCATAATTACCTGTAACTTTCTAACAAGGAATCTACTCACGTTCAAAGTAGACTAAACCGAATCAAATATTATGTGCAATTCACAATTGTCATCAAATATCTTTTGAGGCAACGTTAGAGCAATTGAAAAACAATACTTACAGCAATTAGAGATGGGCAAAGAGACTTGTGCAGAGCTGTGAAATGTCTTTTATCGCCAAAGGCAATAGCTAGTAAATCAATGTGGGTCTTTCTGGCCCATGTGTGCCAACTTGAGGTAGAAATACAAAAGCTGCGCTTATTCATACCATAAGAAAGGAAAAGTGGAAATAATGATCAGTGGTAATCAAAAACACAATATTTGCTGCATATTTGGAAGAGTACATTATAGTTATATCATAAAAAAAACACAGCAATGCATGAAATAACATATTTTAGACCCATGTTGCGCATTAGAAGGGTAGTGATATAAAAATGTTATTTATTCAAAAACTAAGAAAGGAAAAAATAAAATAATTGTGTCTGGTGGTGAAAAACAAGTTAATTGAGGAATACCTTAAATGCTGAATGATGAAATTAATTTACTGCGAAGATATTGAAACTACAAACTCAGCCGGGTCACTTTTGACCCATGTTGCGCATCAAAGGGTTTAAGCAGCGGAGGGAAACGTATGGCCTTTGGGCCACGCATTTTCCAGAGTACCTCCAAGTACAAATGATTACAATATTCTGCGAACACCAACAGCGGATTAATTGCTATACAATGCAACCTACCATAAAAAATATGGCAATTAAATATTTGTATAGTCTACGCATTTAACTTCCGTGAACACATCTATATGGCATTTTAACGTGTATGTTTGCATTAAGCTGGCAGGCTTTTGTTGGATGCAATTTCACTAGTGGTGCCACAATCGATTAGTCATCGATTTGTAAAAATATGTGGAAATGGAAAAATACTGGAAAAGTATGCGGCCGACTGATGGTGATCAATGACTGTCCTTGCCAATCACAAAAACAATACGCAGCATCTCATACTTAGCTGCATGTAGCCAATGAGAGACCAACCTCTGTGCGCTCCCCCCCCACCCCCCCCAAAAAAACTAAAAAAAAACTGAAGCTCGCACACTTGGGATCTTGTTTGGAGAATTGTGATTGCGAGTGTGAGAACTAAGGGATGTTATAAGTTTACATGTAATGTGTGGGAGGGGTAAAACAGTGTGCTGTTTTTTCTTTTAATATGACCTCTGTATATCACATTTTCACGTATTGCAGGCTAGTCTGGAACATATCCCCCGCGATAAATGGGGGTTCACTGTAGATAAAATTGAGGGAGGGATGTGACAAAAATGACAAAACATTTAACCGTAAGTACTCACTTACCCAACTCAATCTTCAGTACGGCCTTCAGAGGACTTCATAAAACCCGAAAAAGCCTCCCCACCCTTGATTGCAGGGATTCCTTTTTGTGCTCTCAGATTCTTAGAATGTGTCGGGTTGGACTTGTCCTGAATGCTTGTGCACTTCTGATTTTTTTGGTTTTTTTTTTTCCCTCTCCGTCTCCCTTCTGTTGCCTCCCCTCTTCACCCCCTCCCTGGCTCTTCTCTCCCTTCCTCTTTTTTTTTGTGTTTCCCAGGCGGGAGATGCATGCTCCAAGAGGTGTGTGTGTGCCGTGTGCGTGTCAGCCACAAGGTTGTGTGTCTTTCTGTGTGTGAATGTGAGGAAGAAAGAGAAAGCGAAAGAGAGAGAGAGAGAGAGAGTGAGAAACATAGTCCAAGTCCTTAACACGGAGCATGCCTCTGCGTCCGGCAGCCGGCAAACATGAGCCACCCAGCCCTCCACGGCAGGACCAGCAGCAGCAGCAGCAGTGCGCGCACACACACCCGCGCGCACTCTCCTCTTACGCACACACCGCCAACGGCAGCCAGGGTGCCAGCACCGACAGCGGCAGCAGCTCCCTGGAAGAGGACATTGTCAGCGCCGGTAACGGTGACAGCGGCGTTCCCATCGCAGTCTCGCCGGCGTTCCTACCCGCCGCCACTGCACCCATGGAGGAGCCCACAGGCAACACGGTCGTGATTCGCATCGGAATCCCAGACCTGCAACAGACGGTAAGAGACAGACTAGAGATGAGCCTCTCCCCTCTCTACGATTACTTTTTGCTTCAGTCATCCACCGGTGTTTTCTTACTTTCTCTCTATACCTTCCTTGTTTCGTCACTCTGTTCTCCATATGTTTCTTTTTTTTCCTCACTGGGTTTATCCATGCTGCTGCCTTTCCAAAAGCCCCGCTAATCAATCAAGATCTTCATTAAATGGGCTGGAGTTGACTTTGACAATTGGCTACTTAACCCTTACGTACTGTTCATTTCTTATGCACACGTAGTATAGTATCTTCCGAGTCAATTTTGGCTAGGACTAAGACGATCCCTCAAAATCTTTGTCTAAATCAAATTATGAACTACAGAATTGTTCAAATTGTAATAATAGCTTGGATGACTTTATTAAGGGCAGCCCGGTAGTCCAGTGGTTAGCACGTCGGCTTCACAGTGCAGAGGTACCGGGTTCGATTCCAGCTCCGGCCTCCCTGTGTGGAGTTTGCATGTTCTCCCCGGGCTTGCGTGGGTTTTCTCCGGGTGCTCCGGTTTCCTCCCACATTCCAATGACATGCATGGCAGGCTGATTGAGCACCCTAAATTGTCCCTAGGTGTGAGTGTGAGCGTGGATGGTTGTTCGTCTCTGTGTGCCCTGCGATTGGCTGGCAACCGATTCAGGGTGTCCCCCGCCTACTGCCCGGAGACAGCTGGGACAGGCTCCAGCACCCCCCGCGACCCTAGTGAGGATCAAGCGGTTCGGAAGATGAATGAATGAAAGAATGAATGAATGAATGAATGAATGACTTTATTAAATGGATGATCAATCCTTAATTACTTTCAGAGAAAACGTTGCAGTTACCTGTTTGCCCAGCAGGCGTACATCTCACGCTTGTGCCAAGGCACCCTTTGACCTCTGTTTGGCTTGTCTTCCTTACGTTTATGATGTATGATTATTCCTGTGCCGCTTAACTCCTCCAGTGTTTTCGGGATTTCCCCATGACATTTCAAAGACCAACAGGTGCATGTTTCTGCAGAAGCCTGTGCAATTATAGCGGGAACACTGACAGTTCTCGGACAGTTTAAAGATCCTTTTTGAACACTGTTACCGCTGTCTCATTAAAAAAAAAATATATATATATATATGGCACATGCAGCTTTATAGCTTCAAGATGCCCACCATTACTACCATTTTCCTTGTTTTTGGGCACACTGATAGATCCCAAATCCATTTAAGTGAACATGGTCAAATATGACCCAGAAACACAAACTGTGTAGCACCTGTACAACGAAATGACATTGATGGATTGATATATTTTTGCTCACTTTAGGAAAAGCCATCCCAGTTCACGATAAAAAGAATTACATTTAGGGTACTTTTAACAGCTTCCAAATATGAACATGTGTGAAATTTGAATAAAAGTTGTATAAAAGGATGGAAGCGAAAGCTGGAAGTGAGAAATAAGAGGGAAGATGAAGAGACAGCATCATGAGAAGCATTGTAAGTCTTCACGGTGGGGGGCGTATAAGGTTGATAAGTAAACGTAGTTATGACCCAACTGGCAAACATTACATTCTTCATAAAATACTTCAATCCATTAGTCAGTGCCATTGATTGCTTCCTGAGAATCCAGTAAATGCATACACGGCCTCTTTTTCGCCTGAAAATGCACAGCCAAGCACATCATTTTCTAATGTAAAAGTTGGAGGTCATGCCTATCCTCGCTGTCCATTTCCAGTTTTTAATCAAAACATAGCACAAAGGGCACATTTTTTAGATACCTTTAGCGCAGGACATCAATACAATACAATACAATACAACATCAGTCACAGACATCAGCCGATCGGTCATTCGGATGATTTCTTTACGCTGACTTGCAAGCACAAACTGGCGATACGAACGCTGTATGGGGGACGTGAACTCAATTCAACTGATTTAACATTAAGCAGCACTTTAGAAAATAGTGAACAAATCATGACAAAAGATTCTCCTGTTTTTTTGCCACTCCCACTTGAAGTTTACTGTCAAACGAAACGTAAAACAAAGAGAATTACACATTTTGTATGAAAAAATTAGCATTGATCGTCTGGGTGTTAAAACCAGCAATAGATATTTCAACACAAATGGTGAAGCAACATACGTTGACAGATATCAGAGTTATTATAAGCAGATATTCTCTATCCTCTGTGAAAAAAAAATGCCTAACATTATTTTAACTTAGTGAGTCACTTAGAATGGAGTAGTGGTGTCATTGTTCTTGTTTATTGCGTTCTATTTTCTGTGTTCTAGATGTTATTACTTTTTGTTCTTAAAATGTACAATATTATGCAGTGCTATTTTGCTTATTTAAAAAAAAACATAAATGGATGGATGGCTTTGATAAAGGAAACTGAAAAAAAAATCGAGCACCAGTTTCATGGATCAACAAGATACTGGGTGGTTGCGTCTGCCATAATAGGGCGCAGAAAAAAAGTCTCAAAGAGCCATGCCTGAAATTGAACAGAAAGCCATGTTAATTTCATCAAACCATTATTGAATTTCAAGGATCCTACTTCCACAAACTGAGCTCGGGTAAAACAGAATCTAAGGTTGTCGGCCACAAAACAGCTGTGACCGGTTCTTGTCCTGACCGGTTCTCTTTAAAAGAAAACAAGTCTGGAATGAGTGTTGTGAAGCTGAACTATGTGTTTTGAAGGACATCACTTGTGGTGATGCTTGCAAAATTTATGCCGTTACAAATCTTTAGTTGTTGGGCTTTACACTGTTGATAGTACAGGCGCTACTCGATTTATTTTTGCATCACATTCTTTTCAGGAGTGATGTGAACAAAATTTGTAAGTAAGCCGTTAACTTCCCGTCATACTTTGAGTAAATACTTCCATGAAAAACAAAGCTCCCAACACCTTGCCCCTGGAACGCACACAATGATGTTAAACAGTGATATTCACCTTCACGCGAGGCTCATCAATAGTCGCTAGTATAGTAGCCTAAATAACACATGGGCCAACAAATACAGTGGACCACTAGATCCTACAAAAAAAAAAAAGTCATGCTTTTATTTTTCTCCCCAGTGCAATTATAACACGTGTAAATTGCCGTATTTTTCGCACTATAAGGCGCACCTTCACTAAACAGCCGATTTTAAAACTGTTTTCCTATGTAGGGTGTGCCGCATTATAAGGCGCATAGAATAGAAGCAGCAATAGTGGCTGTGGTTGAGTTATGCATCCACTAAATGGAGCTATGCTAAAGGATTTATTTATATCGAGCTTTCACAACCGTTGCAGCTATAACAAAGCGTTTTACAGAACATTTAAAATACTATGTCCAAGAAATCAGAGTATTGATCCATATATAAGGCGCATCAGCTTATAAGACGCACTGTCAACTTTTGAGAAAATTGAATGTTTTTAGGCGTGCCTTATAGTGTGGAAAAAACAGTATTTGGGGATTCTCACTACTCGTGGGCCACTCTATTCCCCTCGAATAGTGGCGGTCTATTCAATGCACACTAGCACTTTGTACAAATGATACACAAAGTCATTGAACTCATTTTTTGGCATTCACACACAATAACGAGGTGCATTCAATGGCCGCCCACAAAACTGGACAGCGTAAACTCAGACCCCCCAAAAACATGAATGAATTGAAATTACAACATCATTGATTTCACAAGATGCCACCTAAGTTTCATTTTTATTTGGCCAATAACGGAGGAAAAGGTTCCGAACAAATCTAAGCAGATGATGGGAGATTTTACAAATGTCAAGCTGAATATGTGGGGGTACGCTGCAAATATTTGCATGAAGAAAGACTTAATAATCAAGTTCAAAATGGGAAGGACTGCAGTAAAAAGTGTGCCTTCTTGTGCTCGGTCAAGGTAACGTTATTCACTTCACAAACTAGTTCACTGCATGTCATTCTTAATCTGTTAAACCGACATCCCCGTTTTTATATGAACGGAAACCCTTCATGTTATTATGCTAAAAAAATTCAAAATGTCATAAAGTGGACACACTAAATATGTTGTATCCTTTCGACTGCGACACTATTGAGCCTTTTCCCACTGTTTAGGTCATCAAAGGTTTGTTGATTAAGGTCACAGTGCACGTAAAACCTTTTTTTACATGACCCAATCAAAAAGTCATTGCTCATAGAATTAAATGGATCCGTTTAGTGCGGAAACATAAACCTCCCTATGTGTACCCTTTATGTCAGTCCTTCAGCTTTAGCCATTACACACAAGAGCAATGCTGGAGAAATATCTGGTGACACGTCCCTGTGTAACAACACACACACTTACACACTTTCGCTAATTCTAATGGACCCCTGTCATCTGTCCTCGGCTCACCTTCTCTCACGTTTCCTCAGGAGACCCGTGTCCGCTAATGGTGGCGCAAAATGCAGATGGACCTTTTTTACGAGGTGTCACGATGCTGCATGCACTCTTGGCCCGGCTGTCCTTTGCATTTATTCGGTCGTCCCATGCGTTTATTATTGTTGATCATCCATCCGTGGTGGGCGACTTTTGTGAAATTTGTGCTGAGGAAATGAAAGAAGCAGCAGTTGAAAAGAAAACAGAGAATTCCCCAAAGGTGCTGCGGAATCGCCGTCTGTGAACCAAAAACGATTTTTCTTCTCTTGGTGGCACACACACACACACACACACACACACACACACACACACACACACACACACACACACACACACACACACACACACACACACACACACACACACGCACACATCTCCAGGTAGTACCGAGGAGCTTGGCTTCAAGATTTTGATCACTTTTACCCGGCATAATGCAAAGTGATAGCGCTTTATGTCAGTTCAAGGTCTATTAGCTTTGTACGCCTTCACTTAATGCAGTGCGTCCTCCAGAGGGTACGTGAGATTAAACATATATTATCACAATATAAAAAGGTTAATGGGCAGTTTCTCATATTCTTGATAAAAAGGACAGGCCTTTTAGGAGGTGTTTTTTTTTTTTTCTTTCATTGTGCGTAGAGTAGCAACGGCACGGATGCATTTCCGACACATATCTGTAAAGGTACCGGTAAATTGCCATTAGAAGTGACATGAGAAATTTTGGAATTGTTGTACCTTAAAGTGGAAACCTTTCATGGGATGTATGGCTCATAACTGGGAAGTGAGGTAAATGGATAGGTATTATCACACATTGTGTTTTGTCATATGCAGACAACTGTGAAAAATGACCAACTTTGTTTTGCGTCCTTTAAATCACAGGTGTCAAAATCAAGGCCCAGGGGCCAGATCTGGCCCGCCAGGTCATTTTATGTGGCCCGTCAAAGCAAATCATGTGTGTTAAATCTTGCTAAAATCTGTACTGAAATGTCACATTGTCACATGTAATAAATAACGTTGAGATTTTGCAACCCTGTTTACACTCATTTGAAGAATAATTGAACAAACTATTATAATCGACTTGACTGATTTCAAGCCTAGTACAGTTAAACTCCTCTACAACGAAATCATGTTTGCAGCAAGACATTTTTCACAACAGGGGACTTTTTACTGTAGCAAATTTGTTCTCAGACATAAACATGAACACACACAAAAAACCTATATGTGTACTTTTTATTTTTATTCCAATAGTGCACAAGTATGAGCATACACTTATTTGACACTTCATATAGCCAGCGTAGAAAGAAAAAAAGGGAAAGAAATTGTGAAATTTACGATCAGCATTTACTTTCACTTACATCAATTTATTGCACAATTTATTTTATTTTACTTCCTCCATCTTTCATTTTTATGACCTTTATTCTGTCTTCAAGCGCTAAAGCTTTTCTATTCTTAACTCCTTGATATGCAAAGGTCCGTTTTGTCGCCATTTTAGCAACTCAACGTTCGTGCTGCGTCTGAAACAAATACTTCCTGTATTATTATTATTATTATTATTACTGCACATGTGTAAACCAGCGTGGTGGTTTCTCTGGCCATTTCTGAACAAAGCAGTAGAGGTCACTGTGGCATGCTGAGGTTGGATTAGACTTTTGCAAAATGCTTGTTTTCGTTGTAGTGAATCTCGTTGCGAGGCAATAGCAGAGCAAAATATTTCGTATAACCGAACAGGGGGACTTTTCGTTGTCGGGGAGCCGAAAAGTGGGGATGGCTTTCATGCATTAAAAAAACAAAAACGAAAAAACTAGGGGGTATTTTCGCCCATGTAGGTTTCGTTGTAGAGAAGTTTCACTGTAATCTATTAATTTGTTGTGTACAAGTAGCCATTTTGTGGTTTCACTGTCTAAATTGGCCCGCGACTAAAATGAGTCACCCCTGCTTTCAATGATTGTTGGTTTGTTAGTAAGCAAAAACAACCACACTTTGTACAAGGATGTGCCGATTAACAACACATTGCATGTTGATAATGAGAAGAGTAGAGGCGCAAATGCAACTATTTCAACCAGACCCAGCAGATGGATGTGTTTGAATCCATCCATCCATCAATCAATGTCAAACTTCAGATCCTGAAGTCACTCACTAGGCCACGGCCTTGAAAGACATAAACGCAGTACCAATACTACAGTATATATATTAATGATACTTTATGAAGCTGCTTCATTCCTTTACTTTGGCTTCTACTACAGTACCGAAGAAAAATCCAACTAGCTCTTTTCTCAACCATCAGCCCTATTTGAACAGACACACGCTTTGAATCAGAGACTTTCATTGTCTCATCGACAGTCGCATTTGATAAAACTCCTGCAATAATGAAGTCACAGATGTGTTATTGTTTTATGGTAGCCTGAAGACGAGAGGTGGGTGTGTGTGCCAGATCATTTCCTACCTCCGCCTGCTTCCTACCTTCAACTGTGTTTGTGCTTTGTGCTACTGTGTTTGTTGGATTCTTCATTTTTAAAAAATTAAATAAAAAGCATTAAAGCAAAACGTTTTTCGTCATGACATAGTTGGGTGAAACTCAGAGCTGTCCACTAGTGTGGACTGAATGGGTGGCAACAATGGGGAAATGCCAGTGTTTGGAGGGCAATGTTTCACAGTGAACAAGCTCAATAAAAATGTTGTGGACTGAATTTTGAATTAGTTTGTCAAGAAAATGACGGCCCGGTGTGCGTGGTTAGCACGTCGACCTCACAGTGCAGAGGTACCGGGGTTCGATTCCAGCTCCAGCCTTCCTGCTTGAAGTTTGCATGTTCTTCCCGTGCCTGCATGGGTTTTCTCTGGGTACTCCAGTTTCCCACATTCCAAAATCAAGAACGGCAGGTAAATTGATCACTCTAAATTGTCCTTGGTGTGATTGGGAGTTGTAATGGTTGTTGTTTGTCTATGCGTGACCTGAGATTGGCTGGCAACCGGTTCAGGGTGTCCCCCGCCTACTTTCCAAAGACAGCTGGGATAGGCTCCAGCACGCCCCGCGACCCTTGTGAGCATAAAGCGGATCAGAAAATGGATGGATGGATGAAATAAAATGAACTTTCCCCAATACTAATATCCTGTAACAAGTCGTGACCGCAGTTGCATTACGTGAAGTAGCATTAGCGCTTTATAAATTCTGACTCCGCGTGGCAATGACGGTATCTGACTGGGATTGAATGAGCCAGTGTCTGAATGTGATTGGATGAATGATTCAGAGGGCGGGGCCTTTGCCACTGATGACGACAGAGCGAGAGATCTTAAGATACGTCTCACAATAGAGAAATTCCCAATAATGTTTGGAAACCGAGAGAGTCGATGGCTTAAAACAAATATCAAATATATCATTGGGTCAAATTGACTTTCCTCACCAAAAGCATCAACTCCAAAAATATATTAAGTTGTGCTATCAGCAATAAGGAAGTGAGCAACAGAAGACAGAAGCATAACATGCATCTTTTTTCAAGCAGCCATGAGTGACTTGTGTGCACCGAGTGGCAGATTATAGCTGGAAAGTTGTCCTGAAGTAGGCTTACGTGTCTCCTGCTGTGTTTCAAGAACGGATCAGGATAAGCAACATGCGAGGGCAACACCGGCGACACTTTGGTCTTTTCAACAGCAGAAAGAGGAAGCAAGGAAACCTCCTGCAGGGTTAAGCTTCAAGTCCAAAATGGCTTAATCCTTCCTCTGGTTCTTCAGTGACCGCTCAATCGCAATAAATGCTGGCTCAAGTATGGGATCAAAGCCGGAAGCACTTAACTCCTCAGCATTCCTATAGGACAGCACGCGCTCTCCCCTTGTTTTGTGCCCAGTCCAATATCTGCTCCTCTCATGAAGGCCATTGTCATAGTTTTAATACTAATCAAACATCAAGGGACTCTCATTACTTGTCCATTATTGGTGAGTCTTTCATAATGGGGTTGCGGTTCATGGCCTTCTTCAGTGTACCCATGTCAGAAATGAATAGTGGCTCTATAAAGCGAAGACTTTTAGTTTTAATTGTCCGCCACTATCAAATATTTTTGGATTTTTTTCATTCCTTTTTTTTCTGATTGTATGTTATTCAGTTAAATGGAGTTTTATTTTGACCGGAATAATAATTCAGACAGACGAATGCCTCAAAATTGGGGGAACATTTTTGTGTTAATGCATTTTTGTGGTCGACTTGCCTGATTTTTTTTTTTCCGCATGGTCCTAATTGTATCCCACTGACGAAACACATGGATTAGTATGTTTGTTTGACTCCACAGGCCGAATATAGCTTGTCTTCATTCAATTTTAATTTCATTCCAAGTTGTTAGTTTGTTTTCTCATCGATCTAGTGTCACTTAAAAGGCTGTTTCGTTTGAGACAATCCTATGATGTGAACTTGACCATTTTCTTGAAATATTTGTGTGATGTACATAATCTCATGATGGATTACTCTGCGTTAGAGTTAGAATTGGTTTGGATTTGTAATTATATCCATCTAATTATCTGATCCGCTTTATCCTCACGAGGGTTAGTAGATTAAAAAAAAACAAAACAAATGGATGCATTCGTGAACAGTTCATACAGTATACCATATATTTGTATGAATCCTCTGTGATCCCGTGGGCCTTGAATATGAAACAATCCAGTGAAAAACATTAAGACTGTAACTGAACGAACCTTGTCCCTAATCCTTCAAAAAATTTAAACCTAAATAGGAGCAGCTGTGTTTTGGTCCTATTAGCAATGAATAGCATCCCATTCAGTCAGACCTTTGGGCAGATAATTTTCGAAGGTTGTTGAAGTTTTTATTTTTATTTATTTTTTTAAATGGCCGTGTTTTCTCATTCATCATTTCCAACTCCACCAAAAACTCAATTTCTATGAGTGGGCCAAAAAGAGACAGCTTCCCAATTCTGCTAATGGCTGCTATTCATCTCGCAACAGTGGCAAGACTCTGACATCAACAGTCTGCCCCAGTGCTTTCTTACTGCATGCATCTGTACTCTCTGTTTGCACCTCGTTTTGCCTCCTTAGCATGCGCTCTTTCATCATTTATCCACTTTGTTCCAGTGTGAAGTTAAGTTAGTTCAAATAAAACCTGCCCAGTCAGTGCTGATGTGAATTCCCACCTCCTCTTTCCAAATTCTTCAATTGTTACTGCTTTAAAAAAACGAACCAGGTAAAGCCCCTTGTATGGTTACACGAAAGCAAGTACTATGAGATACCATTTTCAGTATCTGCATAGCTGGGGGTTCGAGTGGTGCTGGGTGAGGTCGCCGGTAATCATTGTGGAGTAATTGCAATATTTAAGAAAGTACAGTGAGTAAAGACAGGAAAAAATACATATTCTTTTACATGAGTATCATAGTATAGTACTCTGCAGTCTCCACTTTGCTTCAGCTCTCCATTTTCTTGCTGCCCTGACAAAAATGAACAGGTTTGCTAATCTGAGTTTACCCTGTGCCTTCGCTCTGGACATTGGACTCAGAAGTCTCCATTTTGCTTCATCGGCCCAACATTTGATTTCCTTACTAATTGAATAGTCACATGCATACAAGTGAATGCAGGAGACTCTAGTTGTCCTCCATTGTTGCCGTTTGGTAAATTGTACAGATGTGTGCGATGATTTCAGTGTGGTGTGGTTTTCATGGTGTCCTATGAAGTGGAGCCTCCCCCCAAAATGATGGGAAAACATTTCTGAGTTCAATACTAGCTACAATAATTGTTAAAGGTCTCTTCACCTACAATGGGTAGCTTCAGATGGCGGACCGTGGTCTGAGACCGGACCGAGCTGAGGTTTCACACGGACCCACGATCAATTTCTGTTAAATAGTTACAAAATGTGTCTCGTCACACTGCTGTTTTTTTCTGACATATGTGGCAGACACACTATGTGTTGGCAGATCTATTCAGTATTCGCGTAGCCCTTGTTGTGATCACTTGACAATAACGAGTCAATCAAACTATTTGTTTACAAAAGTGATTGCAGGATTGGTGTCGTGATATGGTATCAAAACTTGAGAAAGTTGACTCAGAAAACTGCATTTTTACAAATAAATGGATGGTCTATTACATTTCTAGTCCTCCTGAAGCCAGAACAAAATCGTTGTGAGACACCAGTTTGAACAGAACACGCAAAGATAAGCTAACGGAGCTCAGAAAAAGTAGATGACCGACCACTCACTCATTTACTCATGTATGGAGGCTCCAGTATTGCATCTGGGCTGCTACAGTGATTTCATTTTTTTGGGACATTCTGCCTGGAAACATGATATCCAGTGGGCATCGTCGCTGTGTGTTTTGCGTCTTTGATTTCACTTTCAGCAGATGGTGCTTCTTGTGTGACTGCATCACTGCGCGACTGCAGGCTTCGGACGATAGATTACCCTACTGGGATCTCAACATTCATGTTTTTTTCCTTTCTTTTTTTTCTTTTTAATTCTTGGCAGCGTTGTTGAGATTTTGTGCTGCAGTGGGCAAATCATAATACTGGCTGCACGTCTGATTGATTATGCAGTGGAAGAGGTCTTAGAGTTCATAATTGAATCCCATTTTTATGGAGTTGCACATAATGTTTGGGATAAAACTCAAGCAAAATTCCAAAATAAAGTTCAATTCAATCACTCCAATTTAAATTCCCCTCCTTTGCGGTCATAAAGATAATCTGATTTATGTGAGTCCGATTTCCTCCTTCGAACTAGTCAGCACAAGCCCGACTTATGTGATGGCTTTAATAAGGATCCTAAAAGATTATCTTGTGCTGTGAGGTAGGAAGAGTGCTTGCTACGAATACAATTCAATTTGGTTACGGATTACTGATGCATCTTGAAAGTCAATTTATTTATTTTTGTACGGTTGTGTGGTCGCTCACATTTTAAGTCTCTTGTACCCCGCATTTCATGTGTTTTTTTGGTGGCACGGCTGCATGTTACTTTTGCACTTCATTTTCACTGTAAGAGCTTCGCATGCTCCTCCCCTCTCGGGGAAGAGTTGACTGTAGCGTAACATCCCTTTCCAAATGTCCTTATCTCACTCGTCCCGCATCCCTCCTCTCTCCGAGCATCTGTTCTTGGGCCCCCCCCAAAGAGTGATGAAGCAGAAAGAGAAGAGTCACGTTTTTGAAATGAGATTTTTGCCTGAAGCCAACTTGCTACAAACTTGATCCATTTAGGGCAAATGCTTTAATTAAGGTTCAGAGAATGTTAGGCGGGGGTTCATTATCAAAGATAAGCAGGCCTAGCTTTTTTTCTCCTTTCCGATCAAAGTCAGCAACGGCCCGATTATTGGATGCCTCTAATAGATTATCCTGAGCGATTAGCACTCCATCCATCCATCCATCCATCTTCTACCGCTTATCCGGGGCCGGGTCGCGGGGGCAGCAGCTTAAGCAGGGAAGCCCAGACTTCCCTCTCCCCAGCTACTTCTTCCAGCTCTCCCCGGGGGATCCCGAGGCGTTCCCAGGCCAGCTGCGTGACATAGTCTTTCCAGCGTGTCCTGGGTCGTCCCCGGGGTCTCTTCCCGGTGGGACATGCCCGGAACACCTCACTAGGGAGGCGCTCAGGGGGCATCCGAATCAGATGCCCCAGCCACCTCATCTGGCTCCTCTCGATGTGGAGGAGAAGCGGCTCTACTTTGAGTCCCTCCGGATGACCGAGCTTCTCACCCTATCTCTAAGGGATAGCCGGACACCCTGCGGAGAAAACTCATTTCGGCCGCTTGTATCCGGGATCTCGTTCTTTCGGTCACGACCCATAGCTCGTGACCATAGATGAGGGTTGGGACGTAGATCGACCGGTAAGTTGAGAGCTTCGCCCTTTGGCTCAGCTCCTTCTTTACCACGACAGACCGATACAACGTCCGCATCACAGCTGACGCCGCACCGATCCGCCTGTCGATCTCTCGCTCCCTTCTGCCCTCACTCGTGAACAAGACCCCAAGATACTTAAACTCCTCCACTTGGGGCAAGATCTCCTCCCCGACCCGGAGAGGGCACTCCACCCTTTTCCGACTGAGGACCATGGTTTCAGATTTGGAGGTGCTGATCCTCATCCCAACCGCTTCACACTCGGCTGCGAAACGCTCCAGTGAGAGCTGGAGAGACCCGCTTGAAGGAGCCAGCAGTACCACATCATCTGCAAAAAGCAGAGAAGCAATACTGAGGCCACCAAAACGGACCCCCTCAACGCTTCGGCTGCGCCTAGAAATTCTGTCCATAAAAGTTATGAACAGAATCGGCGACAAAGGGCAGCCTTGGCGTAGTCCAACCCTCACTGGAAACGATTCCGACTTACTGCCGGCAATGCAGAACCAAACTCTGACATCGGTGGTATAGCGACCGAACGGCCCGTAACAAGGGTTCGGTACCCCATACCCACGAAGCACCCCCCACAGAACTCCCCGAGGGACACGGTCAAACGCCTTCTCCAAATCCACAAAACACATGTAGACTGGTTGGGCGAATTCCCACATACCCTCGAGGACCCTGCTAAGGGTGTAGAGCTGGTCCACTGTTCCACGGCCGGGACGAAAACCACACTGCTCCTCCTCAATCCGAGGCTCGACTTCCTGACGGACCCTCCTCTCGAGCACCCTGAATAGACCTTACCAGGGAGGCTGAGGAGTGTGATCCTCTGTAGTTGGAACACACCCTCCGGTCCCCTTTTTAAAAGAGGGACCACCACCCCGGTCTGCCAATCCAGAGGCACTCTCCCGCTGACCACGCGATGTTGCAGAGGCGTGTCAACCAGGACAGCCCCACAACATCCAGAGCCTTGAGGAACTCCGGGCGGATCTCATCCACCCTGGGGCCCGCCACCGAGGAGCTTTTAACCACATCGGTGACTTCGACCACAGAGATAGGAGAGCCCACCTCAGAGTCCCCAGACTCTGCTTCCTCCAAGGAAGGCGTGCTGGTGGAGTTGAGGAGGTCTTCGAAGTACTCCGCCCACCGGCTCACAGCGTCCCGAGTCGAGGTCAACAGCGCCCCATCCCCACTGTACACAGTGTTAGTGGTGCACCGCTTCCCCCTCCTGAGGCGTCGGATGGTGGACCAGAATTTCCTCGGCCGTCCGGAAGTCGGCTTCCATGGCCTCACCGAACTCCTCCCATGTCCGAAGTTTTGCCTCGGCGACCACCGGCCGCATTCCGCTTGGCCAGTCGATACCCGTCAGCTGCCTCTGGGGTCCCACAGGCCATAAAGGCCCGATAGGACTCCTTCTTCAGCTTGACGGCATCCCTTACTGCTGGTGTCCACCAGCGAGTACGGGATTGCCGCCACGACAGGCACCAACTACCTTACGGCCACAACTCAGATTGGCCGCCTCAACAATAGAGGCACGGAACGTGGTCCATTCGACTCAATGTCCCCGCCTCCCCGGAACATGGGAAAAGCTCTGTCGGAGGTGGGAGTTGAAACTCCTTCTGACAGGGGATTCCGCCAGACGCTCCCAACAAACCCTCACAATACGTTTGGGTCTGCCAGGACGGACCGGCATCTTCCCCACCATCGTAGCCCACTCACCACCAGGTGGTGATCAGTTGACAGCTCCGCCCTCTCTTCACCCGAGTGTCCAAAACATGCGGCCGCAAATCCGATGATACAACCACAAAGTCAATCATCGAACTGCGCCTAGGTGTCCTGGTGCCAAGTGCACATATGGACACCCTTATGCTTGAACAAGGTGTTCGTTATGGACAATCCGTGACGAGCACAGAAGTCCAATAACAAAACACCACTCGAGTTCTGATCGGGGGCCGTTCCTCCCAATCACGCCCCTCCAGGTCTCACTGTCGTTGCCCACATGAGCATTGAAGTCCCCCAGCAGAACGAGGGAGTCCCCAGCAGGAGTACTCTCTAGCACACCCTCCAAGGACTCCAAAAAGGGTGGGTATGCTGAACTGCTGTTGGGTGCGTATGCACAAACAACAGTCAGGACCCGTCCCCCCACCCGAAGGCGGAGGGAGGCTACCCTCTCGTCTACCGGTGTGAACCCCAATGTACAGGCACTGAGCCGGGGGGCAATGAGTATGCCCACACCTGCTCTGCGCCTCTCACCGTGGATTAGCACTCTTGTTGGTGCATATTGTTGGCATCGGGTGGAATTATTGTCCATCCGAAATCATCACTTTTCAGGAGCCCCCCAAAATGGCCAAAATTATTGAAATGCCAGAAACAACAAGTATTGTGACATATCGTCAAGTCAGCAGTGCCGTATTAGAGCTCTTGAATGATCTAAGCGAACTTGGAGCCAGTCACCGTGCCATATCACCGAAGACAAAAACTCCTTTAACTCTGTATTTTCTCCCATTTGTTCAATCATTACGCTGCACTGTGGTAATTGGCCCCGACCACTCCCAGATCAGTTTTCTGGTTTGCTTTTTAAACAAATTGAGCCTCATTTACGAACCATGCACATGCCCAAATGTGTGTGTCAAACATGCATTTGGCGTGCAAATGTGTGATTCATCAAGATCTTCATCCTTGAATTTGTATGAACCAATTTAGAACATCGTCAGACCACGAATATGCACAAATTGTAATGGATCAGCTTTCGAAACACACATCTTCTACCCAAGATGCACAATGTAGTGAAGCTGCAGTTATTTATAAAATCAACTATCATAAAACAATAATAACCCAAGTCGACCATTTGCTGATAAGTTGTCGAATTTTCTAAATAACTGTGAAGGTCGTTTCTCTTCATAGTCACCCTCTTACCATTCAACTGTGTGGATGTGCTTATATATTGCATGAATGAACCCCCCACTGTCTGTGTGCACAGTTGTCATTCAATGAGTAGGGTGTGCAAGAATACTGATCAAACACCCGTAAAAGCTATCGAGCCGCTTGCATTTCCTGGTTAATTCAGGTCTTTAAAGTTTAGTACATGTCCATCCATCCATCCATCCATCCATCCATTTTCTACCGCAACATCTCGGGTCACAGAGGCAACATCTCGAGCAGGGAAGCCCAGCCACTTGTTCCAGCTCTTCCTGGGGATCTTGAGGCGTTCCCAGGCCAGCTTGGGGACATGTCTCCGGGCCTTCTGCCAGTGGTACAAGCCCGGACCACCTCACCAGGGAGGCGTCCAGGAGGCATCCTAATCAGATGCCCAAGCCGCCTCATCTGGCTCCTCTAGAAATGGAGGAGAAGCGGCTCGACTCTGAGCCCCGCCCGGATGGCGGGACTTCTCACCTTATCTCTAAGGGCGAGCCCGGATACCCTGCGGAGAAAACTCATTTCAGCCGCTTGTATCCGGGATCTCGTTCTTTCGGTCACGACCCATAGCTCGTGACCAGTGGTGAGGGTTGGAACGTAGATCGACCAGTAAATTGAGAGCTTCGCCTTTCGGCTCAGCTCCTTCTTCACCATGACAGACCGATACAAAGTCCGCATCACAGCAGATGCCGCCTGTCGATCTCCCGCTCCCTCCTGCCCTCACTCTTGAACAAGGCCCCAAGATAGTTAAACTCCTCCACTTGGGGTTTAGTACAGGCGCATGCTACAAAGCAACATTTCCTGACATTTCCAGTTGACAAAGGACCATCAAATAAGTCCAAGGCACACACAGGGCAGCTTGAGCACCATCCCCGGGAACATGGCTGCGATGAAGCTGTTTCTGAACCTGGGCGCTGAGGCAGCAGCCCCCCGCGCCAGTTGGTGCCACTAATAGTATTTTCGCTGTGATGGGTAAAATGCAGGAGTCCGTTTTTGTGTATATGTGTACATGACAGAAAGATTTAATTTCAATTAACTTTCACTTTTTTCAATTAACTTTCCCAGTGGCGTGAAGAGAATGCGCTGCTATGCACAGGTCTAATGGCGATTGTGTGCTCCACATTTATTATATCTAATGATATGCAAGATGGACCCGTACATCCTGTTATCGGACCACCCATTTTTTTTCTGTAACTCAGTAATATGTTTATTTGGTTTTGCCACTGACACTTGCAATTCCATGACTTCACACTTCATTTGACGATTGTGGTGCTCTCCCCATGGTGACAACCATCAGAGGTATCCTTTTAAGTACCGTGCGCTCGACCAATTTTACACCTTTTGGCAACCGCATGCGCAGTTTCTTAGTAAACATGTCATTCAGGACCTTTATAAAAAATTGCAATTTTATCATTTGCAACACACCTACCATCAGCACGCTAGAGCAAACAGGAAGTTTATCGCTCACTATTTGTGTGATCTTTGTAAATCAAGCCCTATAAGAGCAGGAAGAACACACTTGCCAATATTTTCCTTCGGTATGTGTGGGGTGTCTCGCATTTGCGCGTCACCCCGCTTTCACCACACCCTTGTGATTATTTGATCGTTCCGCTCACCAACTGTTTTACAGGCACAACCTTTTCATACTTCCCTTTTCTGTTTCTTGTTTACCTCCAATTCCTGTTACATAACTATTTCCCCAGGCAGGCTTTGGAGTTGATGGATACATTAATATTGAGCCAAATGCACCAAGCTTTTGTACGTCTGGTAAGGATACACCTTGTGTGTGCAGGGTGAGCATCACTCTCCGATGTAATATAATATCCACAACCAGAAAAAGGAGAGTACACTAGATGGTAATACAGTATATGATTTCCTTTCCTGGTTGATGATGTGGTCTCCACTGAGAGATGGAGTCATCTCATGAGAAGTGTAAGATGAAATTGCATAAGCTCTTTCTGCGAGCTTTAGAGCCAACACTATATTATACCCCTCTCTACCTTGCCACCGATGGCAACTGCCAATTTGCTGCACTAGCATTGTCAAGTGTCGCACTTGCCTACTTTTGCTTCTGTATTGAGAAGATTGGCTTTTAGCACCAACGGTATTTTATAAAGTGTTATTTTTATTTCCAGCCTCGCATTTTGTTTAATCGGGTAAAAAAAAGAAAGTATAATACGATGGTCTTAGCTGGTACAAGTAGAGCACAAAAATACATTCAGATATATTTTTTTCTATTTGGACAAAAGTCGTAATGTTGCAAAATAGCCATATTAGAAAAAAATCGTAATCTTACAAGAGTATTTTTTGGGAAAACAATTGTCGTTTTTATTTATTTTTTAATTTGTTTTCAAGAACTTTAAATTTGCAAGATTTTATTTTATTTTTTTAACTACAGCTGCAACTTTTATTATTGCTTACTGTACTTAATTTTTGCAAGGTTTTGTGGGGGGGTTCATTTCTGAGAAAATAAACAAAAAATGATTACAACCCCCATAAAAAAAAAACTATAGCTACAAAAAGCAGTTATTTATGCTAAAACCGTTTCTAAACCATTTTGTGGTTCACTCTGCAACATGGGTTCCGTTCCCATCATGATAGTGTGAAAGTGAGTGTGAATGGTTGTATGTCACTATATGTGCCTTGTGATTGACTGGCGACCAGTCCAGACTTTGCACTCCAGTTAGTACACACTTGCTACATCCAACAATAGAAGTGCTACAAAAAAGAATTGATGCTTTGAAGTTTCAGTCGGATAAAGTCACATTTTAAATGAAATGCTACTAATTTTATGAGAGTACGATAGTATTTTCCTGAGAATAACAGTAATCGTCCGACAGGAATAGCCATTTATTTTTGAAACAAATATTCGTATTGTCTGATAGCATTTGAAAAGATAAAACTTTTAAAAGTCAAGAAGTGCTTTTAAATTTTTTTTTTTTTAAGAAAAATGTTCTGTGGCAGATGTTCTGGCTTGTGCAACATATTAGTGGTTCGCCTCATTCAGAGACAAACTAAGTATTTAACGTTTGAATGGAACTTTATGCTTCTCCATCTCAATTAAATTCAGTCACACATTGTACTCGGAAGCGTTCATTAATAACATGTTATTAATCGACATGTATTAAAAGGCAAAAACTTGCTTTGGGTTGAAAATTTCAGGGTGTACCTAAAATGCACTGTAAGCTTGATTTGTAATGTCCTTACTTTAGTAAGAAGGTGTGAGACGATTGCTGATGTGCAGTCACAGCTGGTTGGCCCACGTCAGATCTACTTCTGGTAACCTGTCTGGAACTAAGCCGCTGCCTAATTATTTGCAACACTCGCTTCCAAAGTACACAGCCAGTTGATGCGCATTTAGCATTGCGACACACTTGTCTCTCACGATATTTAGCGCATTAACATGCCGATGTGACCGTGACAACTGTGACCTGAGCCTTCGAGTTTTGGGATGAGGACAACTCGAAACAGTAGGACTAGCGCCAATGCGAGTGCTGACACAACAGGTGTCGTGGCTGGCCTACCAATATTATAGAGCTGCGTTTCTCACACTTTTTCAGCAAAATGACCACTTAACAAATAAACGCACGTGGCCTGAGCACCTCTAAATCAAATTTCAGCCCGCGTGAAATGATTATCAGACAGACACGAACGATCGGGGTGGAAGGTCTTCTCCAAATGTGCACCTCACGGCAGTGATCCGTGATCCCTGTGGCCAACTTTACATCATGCACCCATGGAGGTATGCTTGTAGTTCCTTATAAAAGTACTTTGCACTCTTCGATCTTCTGCAGGGACTTCAGCGTATCTCCAGGAGTCCCTTTCATTGGTCGGTCAGTAATACTCCCACAACTGATTTCTTGATTGGGAGGAATGTTGGCGCCATTTGACTGTCGTTGCTGGACATCCCCGGGGCGCTTGTGTCTTGCGCCTGAAGTAGGCAGCATTTTCATAGCCCCGCTTTGTTCAGCGAAAAGGTTGGTGCTGATGGACAGTCTGCAGCTGGATGGATGCATGGATTGAGGAGCCGACGATGAGAAGAAGGGAGCGTCAGCGAAGAGCGCCGATGCGTATGTGGAACTGGGAGTCGAGGCTTGAAATTGAAGCGGACTTACATGGGACAGGAGAAGACAGACAATCTCTTTTTCGTTAATGGATGCTACTGCTTCTTGTTGCTTTCAAGTTTAGCTTGTAGCAGACGTGTGCACATTGCAGCATGACGTCTTTAATCCACTGGTGAAAAGGACACTTTGATTCGCTCCTCTTTCATCTATAACTGCTTCAAACAACAAAGTGTATGCAGGAAAGTGGTTAAGAGTGCACAATTGTCTGTGTCTCATGTGTTGTTTTGTATTTTGTCCTTTTTTGTTAACTTTTCTTTTGATGGCGGCGCGGACACCCGCAGCGGCTCCTCTTGTTTCATGTTGAGAGGGAAGAAATTTCATCTGTGCTGTATGTTACACATACAGTACATTTGACAATAAAGTTTATCCAATCCAATCCAATCCAACAACGGTGCAAACGCCCCTTTCCAACCACACTGCTCTATGATTATACCAAAAGAAAGAAAAGTCCAGCCATGCACAGTGAGACTGCGCTTCATGCTAGACTTGTGTGGGGCATAAAATTAGGGCCATGGCACTTATTTTCTTAACCGTGGTAGGTATGCAGGTACATTTTTTTTCTAGGTATAGTCACATGTTTTTGCTTTACTTGTAACTTGTACTTCCTGGCGTTGCTTTTACCGAGTTTCATTATAATCTTGGTCACTAGTCATGTACAACTTGAATTATCAGCTTCCCTGTCCGTGATGGCTGAGAGGGAGTGAAAGTCCACCCTCAGCATTTTTTTCTAAAGTATATGTTCAACGGAGGAGATTGCTCTCAGGCTGCAAGGGAAGCACAGCTTCCCCTAAAATGTCAAAAGATAACTGATCAAATATATGTGTGTACATACAATTGTGTGTACATGTCATTGACAAAATATGCGCTATAATGCGCTCAACTGTTGTTCAGAATCAGCTTTTCATGACGAGTTACGACGCGACTCTCTTCTCATTCATTCCCGCAATTTCACTGTGCTTTACACTGTGTGGATGCTGAGCGTCTACAGGGCGGACGCTGGGCGTCGAGAGAGTAGTCCAAATGCATTGAAACGAGACAAGTCATTGGATAAATGCTGTTTTTGTCCCGCCCATCGGACGCTCAGCGTCTCTTGGGAGCGTATGGACAGTGGGCGTTTTTAGGCTAGTCCAGACGCTGAGCTTTTCTGCATAATGATTGGATGATCTGTCTGAGGCGGAATCTCTTTTTAATTGACAGCGAAATGAGCCAATCACAGATCTTTTGGTGTAGGCATCCGTGGGAGCATTTTTCAATTCTCATTCTGTTCTGAGTTGAACTGGAGACTTATAATAATCTTAGCAACACTCTCTTTGTTGAAAACTACGAGCGACAGATTCATATTTTATTTCTGGTGTGTTTTATTGTAGTTGCTTGTGCTCACAGACTGACATATCACCACAGTTAAGACCCTGGAAAAGACGCCTTGTTGGTATGACAGGGTCACAGATCATTTTCTTGAAAAGGAACGGAGAGTAGAATTCACGTATAAAAAACGGACACATTTTATGATGTAGGCCGAAATTGAGCTTGCCCTCCTTGACAGACCAGCATCCGCCACTGATGTTCAAGTCGTGTTTTTCAAGGTGTCTGATTCCCGGTGTTAGGCCATTAATCCAAGTTAATTGAATCAATGCAGTTTCCACCACCTCTCAGGGGTGCGTCACCATGGCTCAGATGTTCACCCTTTGGTGAAGTCGGCCAGAGACGGACGGGACTGCAACTGTGCGCCTTTAATTTAAGTCAAGCGTGTTTGTTCATGTTCATTAAAGCGATGCGATTTCTCAGTGAACTGTTCAGCTCAACTGCAGTGTATGAGTGCCAGAAGGGGTCTGGCTGCATTATCATTCTTCTGCAAGATGATTGTGCAGATGATGGTAATGATCACAAATGGAAGGCATGTTGTGCTGTATTAATTTGTCGGGAGCCAGATGTGTCCCCCTGACGTCGTGCCCGTTACAGCAAAGTTCGCACTTGGCGAGATATGATCAAAAGAGGAGAACATCAGGACGGCTGATGAAAATGTTGCTCTTCGCAATACGATTTGCGATGCTGGTCCAACTTCCATTTGGTCAACTTTCGAAAACCATCAAGCTCAGTACCCAACACAGTCAACCAACCACCACTACTTTTTTTTTCATTCATTAGTAATCAATCAGTTATTGAACATGGATTGGTTTCACTAAAAACACCGGTTTGTGTCCAAAACATGGATAAAACAAGTTTTTGGTGTAAAGAAACAAGTCAAGTACAACAGTGATTTTGACCTTCATGTTTTAGTTTTACTTTTGTAACACCTCAAAATATAAATACATAAGTAAACAGTCTGAGAAAGAGTTTCTGATGGCAAAATAATTGAAATCATTCTATAGATATGCAACTTTGAAATGCAACGTGAGCAACGCGAACCCACCAAGTGGCTTGAGTTGAACGTCAGTGAATTTATTAAGTGGCGTTTGCCATTCACTTCATGAACGATGTCATCTTAGCTTACAATCGTGACGCGCACTTTCTTCTAGCTACCGCAACACATACTCTGTATACACCATACATATACATTCTCTGATTGACTTTCAAAGTGTGGGCATTTCTCTGTCTCTTAATGTATTTAACTCATTCACTCCCAAAGACGTTTTTAAACGTCTTTTCAGACTTGGTCCAGAATTGGCTTGTACTGAATGAGTTAATGTGACAACCTGAAATTCACTCAAATCATTGCAACACCACCATTTACGGGGATCTGTTAATCCCCTACCAGGTGAAAATCACACTTGGTGAATATATATGGCAGTTGGATTCCAGTTGATGAATATAAACATCTGTTTCGATGAATGAGTTGACAAATGTGTGAGGCCAGCAGTTATGTAAAGTGTATGCCACCGATTCTCAACAAGTATTTTAAAATAAGCACATATTCTCAATCACCTTGTAGTGCTTAACTTTCCCGCTAAGCTAGGATGCTGTGCTTTGCGGCAAACGAGCAGTCACTTTGTCTTGCCTTTGGACTGCAGCCCGAAAAGAAATGCAGTCTGCGCATCCACGAACCATTTCATAGCCGTAGTTAAAAATCACAACAGCAAAAGGAGTGACCTGGAATGTCCCCTTCAGGCCTCGGGTTTCTGTCCTTTCCCCAGTCACACGCTCCCAAGAGTTAATGAACGCATATGTCATGTGGCCAAAATGGAGTCATGGCAGTGCGTTAGAGTCATTACCCTCCATCATCTCAACTCATCTTCTTTCTTTACTTTGTGTGACAATGTGCTCTCTTCTTCCCGTTGCGGCCCCTCATTCCCTGCTTTCCGTACCAAACGTGGCTTTGCAGATACTGCAGCAACGTCCTTCTCCTCCATATATCATCCTTGATTGCGTAAGCACACAACAATGTGTCCTAATTAGCAGGTGCATGATGTGAATTCAAAATACGCCGTGACATAATTACATGTCATTGTGCATTTGTTTTGATTAGGTACAACCCTTTACCACTTAGCGCTCAAGTGCGGGTATGTCCCACTTAAGAAACCCCATTAAACCGACTGTACAGTCCAGAGGATGATAACTCGGAGCGTGCTTGTTCTGTTTATTAGTATGTGTCTGATGCTATGCCTTCAAGGCCACGGTTTGTTGCTTTTTGAAGGCACATAAAGTGTGCAGATAGGAATGCTGTGTTCATAACTGCCTATGAGTAACCTGTAAAGTGAGTGTGCCTTTTTGTAGTGCCGTTCAAATGTCAGGTGAGTTATCACCTGTAGGTCTTTTTGTCCAGATACCACACTTACTTCCTGGCGGCAGAAGACGGAGCTTTCCACAAGTAAACAGACACTACTGGATGTTATTTGACCGAGGTTTGAATCATGATTTAGCGCCATAGTTTAAAGGTGCGACTTATACGTTGTAGTGTGAGGGAAATTGCTTCAAAGCAAGTTGGAAGGTTACGGACCAATGTGACTTAACTGGACCACTGTGAAAAAAAATGCAGTGGCCAATGCAAAAATTGTGACCCTGTATCGTGTTTTGAGGCTCCACATACGATATACGGGGTGCTTCAATGCAGATTTTGGATAGAATTTTCAAAGCGTCCACCAGACAGACGTTCCATACAGAACAACTTCAAAACAACTTTGCAGCTGAGCCTCCGGAAGTCACTCAGAAGAGCCAGTCTATTGCTTCACGTGAAACCAAGGCCTTGCATATTGAACATTTGTGAAAAAATAAAAAATAAAATAATTTATTGGATTTTTGTGTTCAGATTTTTGCTACTAAATCTTAAAATCAATAGTTATGGTAACATAAGTTGGTGTTTCGTATCTTTAACAGTCACAAAGGTAACATGAAGTGACCCAGTCTGAGTCCTTGTACTGTGTTGTATTTTCCATTGAACCAGGAAACCATTGGGATTTTGTCAGGGATGGAGTTGACTGTCACTCAGAAAGAAATAAAGGCAATAAAGGAGAACAGAGTGGACAAGATAAGATAAGATAACCTTTATTTATCCCACACTGGGGAAATTTGTGTATGTAGATGTGATGTGAACATTATAACTATAGTTTCAGTCTTATTGTAAAACTTCATCGTGAGCTGTTTCCATAAGAGAGGTGGTCGAGTTGTCGACTTGGATAAGATGTGCTCTTTTGACGCTGAAATGGACAGCGTGCTGTCGAGTTTATGTCAGCTAGCAGGCTAGCTAAGAAGCAATCAAATTGTACTACTTTATGGCTTTTTGGATTGGGGATCTGCGACTCAGTGGTAATTGGAACACAAATAGTGATTAGAATCATTAAAAAGCAATCGCAAGACGTTACTCAGACAGTATGTTATGGTCATTAACATTATCGGCAATCTGATGGTAAAGCAGTGATCCAATATCAAACACATTCTGTCCTACGGAAAGCCTGCTGCTAAATGATTTGCAGACAATCTGTTTCTGACTTAGGGTTTCGTGTGTAGGAGAGCAGCTCCTTCTCTGCGAACAATTGACGTTTTGTTAAATTACTTAAAGACCTACCCAAACATTTTATTGAGATTTGTGGGTAAAATGCCTCTCACACACCCCATCTGTCCCTTTAGAAGTGGCTACTCCGCCTCTAGGCAGACCGGAAAGCTTCTTTATACAACTATTTTCTTCATCTCCTTGATTTAACCTCATTCACCACTGGCTCTGCTGGATTAAATTATGTTTTTATGGAAGGAAACTGCAAACAGCCTTAACTTTTTGGCCAATATTTGGCAGTGTAACCCAAACACAATAGGTGTTTTTTTAATCACTTTCAGGTCAGGTCAGCAGAAGTCACTCCTGTTCTGCCCCTTGAAGGTAAACTGGCAGCTATAATTTACAAACATGAAAATGTTATATATTTAGTATTTATGTAGCGCAGCTAATGTATCCCACAATATATATCTTCAAAAGTAGAGAACAACTGATGGTCAGCTGAAAGGCGACACATATTTGATATATTTTGATATAAGTAGAGCAGCATGTCACCACTTACAAGGATGTATAGTAAACTGCTTTAATAAAACATCTGCATCTTTAATGTATACAATTTTATTTAAATTAATTTACTTGTACAGTATTTATTACGTCAATCCCACCAGCAGTACACTGATCAGGCGCATTGTCATTTTGGCAAAGCAATGACTGAACTAATAGTGCGAACTCCCGCATGTTCTCATTTCAGTCATCCCAAATTTAATCAGGTGTTGCATTATAGTCCACTATATAAAGATCCCTTTATGGTAAACAAAGCAACACTCCACATGGCATTGATGACCACATACAAAATATTATGTAATTGCTAAAGGATGCCACAAGATGGCAGCAAAGCACGTTTGTCTATTAGACTGAAGAACTATGACCGAATTAAATGAAGCTCTCCTCAGTTCAACATCAACGCTTGGCACCAAGACACCACCAGAATGTGCCAAAAAAACATTTTTATATGAGACATGGTTGAGTCCTGAGCATACAACAGCCAATTGGTCAGGATTGTTTCCTCCGAGAAGTTCATGAATAGGTGAACCAGCAAATATGCGGTGGTTCACTGCACTGAAATAATGATGATCTTGTTTACGAACATTGACTCACTCTTGAAACAAGCAAAGCGATTATTTTGTTGTATGCGTAGCAACAAGCTACACAGTTTCATTATACCTTCTGCCGTCTTTTGGAAGAGCATAAAATTGTTACGCATGTCACTGCCATCGATAGATGACAAGGATTATTATTATCAGTAGTAAAAAAAAAAAGTTATTTTTTTCATTGACTGGATAGTTTCTCGTGGCACACCGGATGATCTCTGACATCACAGTGGTTATGAATCCCTGAATTAGAGAAGTTTCCACAATTCCTTGACCTACAGTTACTCAGCTCCTGTCCAATCATCCTTTACTACCGTCCCTAATTGAGGAGACCAGCAGGCCTTTGATATTAAAAAAAAAAAAAAAAATTTAAAATGAGAAAAAAGAATGTGTAGAAGAGCGGGGAGAAAGGACCAAAGAAGAGGGCAATGTCACAGCCGGCTGGGTGACTCTCCACAACTACTAGCCTGACACGCCAGGACATTGATTAATACACGGGGCGCGGTGCGCAGCAGGCTGAGGATGTAAACAACAATGTGACAGGAGGAGGAAAGCAAGGGAGTGAGTCAGCACTGCTCATCAAACATCGCCGCGTTGCGGGCAAGGCCATCCAAGTGGAAAAGACGGTGTAATTGAACACCTTATAAACACAAAATAAAAAACGGGTCTGCTCTTGCATCTTACTCTGCAGTGTGAGCGTGGGGAAACTACTGTTGGATGATTTGTAAATTCACTCGGGTGCTACTCTCTGAATAGTTGGAGGATTCATTTAGCTTGACAGATGTTTTTGTTTTATTGTCATTCCGTGTGGGTGGACCAATGGAGCAAATGTTTGATGATTCGCCATAAAAGCTAAAACGCTGACTTGGTGTCTGTAGTGTCTTGAAAAACTCAGCCCTCTAAGGCCATTTTCACATAGAAAGATTAACTGTGGTAGGCTTGTCTGTCATGAGTAGGCGCACAAAAAAAGTCTCTCGGACCATTGCTCTCAAACAAATAGGAAGTCAACCATTTTGCTTTGAAAAAGCCATTTTATGCTCATTTATGCCTTTCTTCAAAGACAAACTCCTCCTAAATATATTGTCTTACTTGCTACTAATTTTGAACCATGTACACTAGACTTATGGATGACACTCACTTAAGAACATCTTTAGTTTTTGTCAATGCACGCGGGTGGGGCATGGCCGTGAAAGTTTGATGACTTGCCATAAAACCGGAACTCTAATTTCGTTCCTCTTGTGAGTCTTTCAAAATTCAGCCCCCGAAGGCCGTTTCACTTAGCAAGATGACAGCTAGTAGGGTGTCATGGCAGACCTACAAAAAAAGTCTCATGGACCCATGTCGCAAAATATACGTCCACAGGAAGTCTGACATTTTAGTCTGAAAGAGCCTTTAAAGACAACATGCTCCTTCTGATTGTTAATAAATTTGAACCATGTACACTGAGCAGATTGATGACACTCGGAGAAAAATTCCGACCTCAAGTTTCACTTGCTTGTCTACCATGAATGGGCCCACCAAAATATCTCAAGCACTCATGATGTTAAAAACAAACAGGGGGGAACAGACAAGCGCGACTGACCCTTTCCTCTGGTTTTCGCAGAAATGCATGAAATTCAACGTGGATGCTCCCATCTGGCGCTCCAAGCAGCGGATCCTGTGCACGCTCAACCAGAGCCTGAAGGACGTACTCAACTATGGCCTGTTCCAGCCGGCGTACAATGGCAAAGCTGGCAAGTTTCTGGATGAGGAGAGACAGCTGAGGGAATATCCTTTCCCATCCATCGCTCCCGTACCTTATCTGGAGGTAGGCCACGCATCATGTTTATGGATGACACTTTACAAGCAGGCTGAGTGAATGGACAACAGAAAAGGGACATCTGGGGAAATGTATGCGGTGAGCCCTAACACTGGATTGTGCGCAGAGCTGGAGAGCCAAAATATGGGCCAATTAACACAAGGATGCATTGACTTATTGAAAAATAAAAATAAATTCAATTCAAAGAAAAATGAGATAGGTAGGAGTAAAAAAAACAAAAGGAGAAAGAAGAAAATGTTTGCCAGACATAAACAACCATAAAATCTTATCTTAAAATATCATAACCTGGCATCTGAACATTGAATGACACATGCCCACCAGTGGAATATGGGATGCGTCTTGGACTGAATCCCAGGGCTCATCCATCACGACGGCAAACGTAGCGAGTAAAACGACGCGTTATGACTGCGGTATAAAAACATCACACGCTTTTCAACAGTGGCTGTCTTGCTCCCCTGTACTTTTTTACGAGCAGGGTTGAAATCAAGATGAGTGTCACACCCTTATCTTCTGGGATATGGCGCGACGATATTATTCACCATCATTATCACTGATAGTTGTCTGTGTTGTAAATTTGAGGCTCATTAAGGCTAAAGCCTTCCTGTCCCCTAGCAATCAGTAATTAGCGATATTATTCAGGTTATTTCTTTAATATTATACTGAGTGTGTGTGTGTGTGTGTGTGTGTGTGTGTGTGTGTGTGTGTGTGTGTGTGTGTGTGTGTGTGTGTGTGTGTTTCTACACTGTATAGTGATATTAAGTCAACTCCATGACTGACAGATGACTGGCTGGATCACTCGTGTGGAAAACTGAGTGGAATTATATTATAAAGGGATCCAATATTGTCACATGGATTGTTGATCTGCACTTCACATGTTTCTGTCAGTTTTCCTTTCACCGTTGTGCTTGCAAAAAAAAAAAAAAAGCACCCATTCAGGCCCGGCAGCTGTCATTGTGTGTTGTTTGAGTGTTACAGTGTAGTCGTGCTGCGTGTGTCATTGATTGACCTGCACTTACTTCCCCTGAGGCGGTGGGCTGACTGACAGGATGACATGAGTTTAACGTCATTTTTTTTTTCCATGGAGCGTTTTGCTGGTGTTGTCTGGTGTAAAAGAGGCTGGATTTGCATGACACATGCATGTGCACAATTCCCATTTAATGCCTTAAGTATCTCACAAAAGTGAGTGTGACCCTCACGTAAATATTTTATTTCCTGTTTTCATGGGTTCACGCTGAAGAAATGTCACACAGTGTACGGCTTGTATAACGGTGTCAATTTACTGCCCCCTTGAAATAACTTTTTTCTAAAACCGCTGGTAACAAATATGAGTACTACACCCCTACATTAAAATGTACACATTATGGTGAGTGTTGATACTTTTTATGGCCACCATTATTATCAAGCTTGCAGGTATTTTCATTCCTAAAAAGATTTACCGTATTTTCCGCGCTATAAGGCACACACAAATTCCCTCTAGTGTAGCTTCATCTAGTGGCTGCGGTTGTGCAGCCACTACTGTAGTTTTTATTCTAGGCGCCCTATAATGCAGTGCAACCTGTATATGAAAATAGTTTGAAAATAGGCCATTCATTGAAGGTGCGCCTTATACCCCGAAGTGCCTTCTAGTCAAGTCAAGTCAGCTTTTATTGTCAAATATGCTCTATGTGTAACATACAGCACAGATGAAATTACTTTCCTCTCTCAACCACAGTGCAAACATGTAGTGCATTGAACACAAACAGCTAATATTTACGTTAAAATGTCACAAGACATAAATAAATAAATATGTTAGATAAAAAACAAATAAAATAAATGAACAAATAGCAACAACAGACAACCAATGGCACTTGTGATTATTGCCTATTTGTAGTGACTTGTTTTCAGTGCAATAATCGGATGTCAGATGGGGAGTTTAGTCTCCTAACCACCTGGTGGAATAAACTGTTCTTGAGCCTGGTGGTTTTAGCAGAGAGACATTGCAGTCTTCTCCCAGACGGCAGCAGGTCGAAGAGTCTGTGAGACAGGTGGGTGGGGTCAACTGCGATCTGGGTGGCTTGGCGGGTCAGACGAGAGTTGTAAGTGTCCACGAGTGGAGGAAGAGAGACACCAATGATCTTCTCAGCCGCTCTCACAATGCGCTGCAGACTCTTTTTGCAGGACACAGTGCACGCGCCGTACCACATGGGGATGCAGCTGCTCAAGATGCTCTCAATGGTGCCTCTATAGAAAGTCTGCATCATGGGGTGGGGCTCTTGCTCTCCTTAGTTTGCGGAGGAAGTACAGGCACTGGTGGGCTTTTTTGGCCAGTTAGGTAGTAAATAGGCTGCAGGTCAGGTCTTCGGAGATGTGCACACCAAGAAACTTGGTGCTACTCATCCACTCCAGTGCGGAAAATACGGTGATTATTATACCTAAGCCACTATGACATCATTTGAACATTTGTACTGCACTCATAAGTAGAAGAAAACATTAATGATCTCATTGAAATGTATTTCATGTAAAAGTAAAATTTAAGTTGTAGCAAAGATTTTTTTCCATAAACCGTGCTTAAAGATTTCATGCAAATATGAATTTGAGTTTTCCTTGACTTTTTTTGCACAATTTGTATTATGACCTGCTTTTCTTGCTATTGGATTCATATTTTCATTCTTTCAAATATGTCTGATGATATTTCCTGTTTTAAATGTACTGTATATTATTTTGTAATTAATTCAATGATTCTTTTGCGTACAACTCGATGGAGCCCATTTGCCACGAGTGATTTGATTCTTTCACTGTAATTTAGATTTACAGAGGGTGGTTTTTTTTAAGGTGTTTATTTGTGTTGCTCGGTCAACGGTTGTGTATACGTCACCACTCACTGTATTTGTTTGACATCAAGCTGGAATTGACACGCTATATATCTGTGGGTTCACGGTCACATTCGCAGATACCAAATACGTGTCTGATTTTTATCCACATTTGAAAGAGGCTTTTGACCTTTGATCAGAAATTATTCATTTCTACTTCTGCTCCACTAACACATTTCTCAATAGTGCCACTTGACAGTAAAAAAATCAGATGTGGCTCAAATGAACCATGCGGCGCAAATCAAGCCTAAACGTGTCATTATTGATGCTGTCTGCGAAAAATCCTTGAATCGCACAAATACGAAAGTGCAAAATCTTGACACTCCCCGAGATTGTTGTTAAGTCCTATATTGAGCCAGCTCTGTGTGTGTTTCAGTTCCGCTACAAAAGACGCGTGTACACTCAGTCGTACCTGGATGAGAAACAGCTGTCCAAGCTCCACACAAAGGTAAGAGCCCACTGCTGGGAATGCTTTTTCTTTTTCTGCTTTGGCAATGTTGCGTCCTGCTTGTGTTGTGTTCGTATGTGAAGAAATGCGGAAGTAGTAGGAACAGAACACTGTCAGCCCTAAAGACACCGAGCAACTGCAGACTTTGTCAACAGCTAAATACTTCTCGATCACTCTGAAACGAGCACCATTCATGATGGATTAACTGCCAGCAGTTTTTGCTTTTTCTTTGGCTTTTTGTGTCGTTGCTCATTCCAAATGATGGACTGCCGTGATGGAGGGCGTCACATGGGAGACGTCCAATGTACTAATTGGAATCTAACTCCAGCAGACAACTAAGGTTGTGTGAGAACTGACATTGCGGACCGTATTTTCCGCACTATAAGGCACACCTAAAAGCATTCAATTTTCTCAGAAGCCGACAGTGCGCCTTATAATCCGTGTGCCTTTTATATGGAACAATATTCTGATTTCTTGGACATAGTATTTTAAATGTTCTGTAGAGCGCTTTGTTACAGCTGCAGCGGTTGTGAAAGCACTATATAAATAAAGGTGTATTGTATTGTATTCCCTTTAGCCTAGCTTCATCTAGTGGATGCATAATGCAACCCCAGCCACTATTGTAGCTTCTATTCAATGCGCCTTATAATGCCGTGTACCCTATATATGAAAACACTTTTAAAATAGGCCATTCATTGAAGGTGCACCTTATACTCTGAAGCACCTTATAGTGCAGGAAATACGGTATTTTTAATGTAATATTTATTGTTTTTGATCCACCATCTTCATAATGGTCAGTCATGCATCATTGCGTATCCAACCTTTTATTCATTAAAAAAATACTTTAGTCAAAGCGCAGCGTGCCCCTGAGTTCATTCATTTGTACTTAAGCAGTGTCCTCCATTATCCTGACATCACAGGGAATTGTTTGAATGTTTATGAACAGACACAGCCGGCCAGACCGTTTTGGTCAAATTATTTTTATTTTACTAGCTATAAGGGAGCAGAAGTCAAGGGAGGACAGATGGTCAGAAATATTTCCTCAGTGTGGACAACTAGTGGCTGGATATACAATTCCATACAACACAGGTGTCGAAGTCCGGTCCTCGAGGGCCGGTGACCTGCATGTTTTTCCATCCCTCCTTGCTACAACACACCTGATCCAAATGATCAGCTCATCAGCAAGCTCTATCAGAGCCTGATAGTGATCCTGATCATTTGAATCAGGTGTGTTGCAGCAGGGAGGGATGGATAACATGCGGACACTGGCCCTCGAGGACCGGACTTCGACACCTGTGCCATACAAGGACGAGTTCAAGGGTAACTTTGAACAGTTTTTCATCTAAATCAGTTGCTAATAGTTTTGAATTTCGCTGACTATAGCTCGTAAGATTTGTAGCCAATAAATTCTGTTAATTAATGGCGACAGACATTATATAATATTATACAAAAGCAATATTTGAACTCATTCTCCTTGGATGTTTATATTTGTCGACTGGAGTCCAGCCATTTACTGCCAGAGACGTATATACAGGTATTCGTAAAGTATATTTTTCATCAGGTAGCCATGGAGGCAGGTCTCGCCGAGCTTGTCTTTCAAATTCAGGTTTGTGAGCCACTGTAATGAGGAACAAATGCCTGGAGATGGTGGTGTTGCATCACTTTGGATTTAAGATTTAACAGATTTGATTAGAAGATAAAGATTAGGAATTGAAACTCAGCTTGTCACAGCTAAGCCAGCCATGCAGTGTGTTGCTACGGGAAAGAGGGAGGAACAATTTTTTCTGTAAAAAGGAGTGAGTCTACCTTTTCTTTTGATAGGCATTGCGACAGAGCACAAAATTCTGTGGGTCTTGAAAGATGAATTAAAATGCTCAATGACAGCGGGCAGTGCAGGAAACTCTGCTTTGCTGCAAATTACCGGTAGTTTAGACAACCGGGAACTGTTTTCAATTGCGGTGGGGAAAAAATAACAAATCACAATATGTCTCTTAACATTTTGACTAAGGGCAGCGCAGTACTCGACAGGTCAGCACATCTGCCTCACAGTACAGAGGTGCAGGGTTCAATTCTATACCCCTTCCAGTGTGGAGTTTGCATGTTCTCCCCGTGCCTGTGTGGGTTTTCTCTGAGTACTCCGGTTTCCTCCCACATTCTAAATTCACCCATGGCAGGTTAAAGGACACATAACATTGTCCCTAGGTGTGATTGTGAGCATAAATGGTTGTTTTGTCTATTTGTGGCCTGCGACTGGCTGGCAACCAGTTCAGGGCGTCCGAAGACAGCTAGGATCGGCTCCAACGCCCGTGACCCTTGTAGGGAGAAGTGGATTAAAAATGGATGGATGGATGGATGGATGGATGGATGGATGGATGGATGGATGGATGGATGGATGGATGGATGGATGGACACTGAGTAATTAGTAAGGGTACAAGTTGGGAGACATTCACACATTGGACTTAAAATTCACTCTCATGAATTATTAACATCTACTATACATTTTTTTTGCCTTCTGCTTCTTCTCCTATAATTGCGGCGATAATACATTCAGCAGCACAAACATACTTTGAAAAAGAGCAGGAAAAGTAGCACTTCTCTCCAGTTATTCTCTAATGGAAATGATCAGCGCCTCAGGCCAATTCTTTTCGTGTGGCAGCGAGTGGGATCTTTCGCTAAAGACAGTATATTATTCAAAGGCTTTCCTTGAAAGCTGGGTTCGGTGATCGGCCTGTTTTAGAATCCATCATTGGACAGTCTGTATTTTTGTAGGAACTACAGAATGAATGGGCTATGTAGAAAAAGGGCACTTTAAAAGCTGACCTCATGCGTTGGCAGCTCCGAAGTTACAATGCGTGAGGGTGTGACCGTGTCAGGTTACGGGAGAGAGCTGTGGCTTGTTCCTGCGTGGCAGCACTGTGTGGAATTGTGAATAAACAGACCAGAAAGATGCGGTGCCTCAGCGGTTCACTGGACCATCTTCCTCCTACTTCGCTCACTCCCCGCTCAGCGCGTGCGCGTGTGTGTGTGTGTGTGTGTGTGTGTGTGTGTGTGTGTGTGTGTGTGTGTGTGTGTGTGCGCGAGAGTGTGCATGCGTGCGTGTGGTGGCCTACAAGCATATTTACAGGTATCCATGCAATTCATACATATGTAAACATTGCACATTGCTATAAAAAGCCTTGATTTGGATTTTCCTTCAAGCCAAAATTTGAAAATGTGTACTTTCACTTTTATTCAAATTCAAGTCAATTACATAATTGAGATAATTAGATGTGTGACATTGTCCGCACTAGTGTCAGAGAGATAGTGACAATTGCTTTCGACGTAAAGAAGTGAGTCTTGAGTGTTTAATGTGATACTCTAATTGCAGCTTGTTGGGGTTCCTTTAAGCATGATACACACATGTCAATAATCTCACTGAATTTTGAGACTATTCCCTCCTCTGGTGACTACCAGATTGTCTAGCACTGAACATCACAAAAGCAAACATGTCTAGCACTGAACATCACAAAAGCAAACAAGTGTAGTTACATCAGCTTGTCAAACTTTCAAAAGTCTGAGGGTCACGAGTGATGCAATAAATGAAACAATGAGTAGTTTGATAGGCAGAAACAAAATTGCACTCACTTACCTTTGTGACTGGCCAGTTCCCTCTGTACGGAAGCATTACAGCAATCACATTTTAACAAAACAGTCTAATACCAATCTAATCTAACAATTTTCACTTGTTATAAAAACAAAACAAAACAAAACCCCAAAAATATATATACAGACTTTCAGTCTTAAGATGGAATTATTAATTCACAAAGTAACATGACGCTTCTCAGACAGTGTCCAAGAGAGTTCTTTTTTTCTCAGGCTAGTTGAAACACTATTAATTAATTAATAATGCATGAAAATAACAGACAGCATACGGACAGACAAATAGTATATTCATAAATATTCAATTGACCATATTTGGACATACTGTTTCAGAGTTTTAGCGATGATATGGAATATGTTGCAAAGTCTCCACAAGATTGAGTTCACACACAATATAAAGTTATTATGTAAATGAAAAGTAAATAGTATTGAAGAAAAAGCTCATTGGCTGTGAAAAGATAAGATGTAAAGCGTTTCTAGAGCAAGATCTGGCTCACCGCAAACTTTTGGTGTGTGCATTCAATAGTTTTATTTTAATCGAGCAATGATATACAGTAACATCATCGATTGGTGGATGCCCGCAGGCCCGGTGTGAGCGTCCATCCAGTGCGGCAGAGAAAGCAACCGGCGTGTGGGTATTCACCGTCCGAGCATTTAGCCTACTTTGCCATCATGGAGTTAATTCGCCGCAGGCCAAAGTTCAAAATGAGGTCATAATTAATAGGACCCCGCCTCCCCCCCCCCCGTAACCTCTTCACCCTTCCTGCTGTCCTGCTTAGCCAGCAGGACAATTGCATGTAATATTTACACAGCACAAATGCACATTCTGTTTATATGCTAAGCTTGCATAAAAAGCCCTCAGCGTGGTGTTAGTGGGTGGCACATACATTATCATGTGGAGAGCCCTTTAGTAACGCACTATTTGGCAACGTGGTCACCGCCTCAGCCCGACCCAACCACGCACTGCGATCATATTATTTCCTCTGCTTGCAATAATTAACGGAATCACAGCGTAAACAAACGCTTTCGCTCAGGCGATTTCTCGTGAGTGCACAAAAAGGCAATAATTGAATATCCTCATATTTCACTCACGCTGTTCCTCCCACTCGTCTGAATGTTGTAAGTGGCTCATTGTGCCTCTGAATGGAAATTCCCGCATTGCTTGCGATATAACACAGAGAATCCTGTGCGTAGTATATACTGTATTGTGGATGTGAAATATGCAGTATGACAGTTACGGGGTGCACACAATTCACACATTAGCATGGAATCCCTCACATAACACACAACTGTTGTAAGTGTATAGATAACACATGAGAAAACATGTGTCAGACAATATTATTGCTTATTAATGTAAACTGATCATGCCCTGAAATTCTCACATTTTTCAAGGGCGCTGGCACGAAAGCACCTATGTAACAATTTGGCATGGCTCGATATTAGATTCTAATTATTTGATAACCATGAGCAAAATATTGTGAAATTACAATATTAAAATTACAGCTGTAAAGTGACCTTTTCTGAAATATTTGGGTAAATAAAGCATTTTCCCCCTTTGAACACAGTCTAATTTGTTTTTAAATAAAATATTGATTATTTAGTATGTTAAGAAACATGTTCCAAGAATTTCTTCTTCAGAGACCCATGAGCTACTCATTTTGTCCTTGGGGCTGATTAGTACGCGCTGGCACCAGCACAATAATCAACAGAGCATAAAGGCACCCGCGTGAGTATGCTGGAATTTGCACAGCATCTCTTTCGTCTTGTTCCTTGCCTCCTCGTCCGTGCGTACCTGCTCACCCCCCACTCTCTGCTCGCCGAGAAAGAGAAAAAAAAAGCGACTGGCCACCAATTTATTTCAAAGACGGGGCTTGTTTACTCAACTCTGCAAACAGCCAATCATATTGTGCCCTCAGATGTCTCATCAAAAGAGAAAAGAAGACCTAATTACTGGTGACGGTATGTGAATGAATTTCAGAGTTCATACTTCGACGAAGCTATCCTAGGAAATTCACATAAATGAGTCTCATTGAAACAGTTATTTTAGATCGATGGGCGACATTAAATTGTGAAACTCATTTAACTTTGACTGTCTAATTTTAGCAGAGAATTGTGCCACTATTTGATGTTCATTTTGAGGAGAAGTAGACACAAATGCCCCTGTAGAGTTTTAAAAAAATGGAAAATTGACCATTTTAGTTCCAAAGCAGAAACATTGGTCAAATTCCAAGGCTCATACTTTCAAACACAGAATTTGTCCAATTGTGTAAAATTTGGCAATCGACCAGTTTATGAACAAATGAGTTGAAATAAAGAGTTTGTAATCCATTCATTGCCCCCAGTTGATGTTTACGGTGAAATGAAATATCAAAGAGAATTACTTTTGGATTTAAAGAGGAGGCCAGCAATGTATTTATTCATTTATTTTTCACCTGTTTACTGGGTTTAGTCGTGTGATGTTCAGAAGATGAGCGGCGATCGCAAGTTGCAAAATGGCCACCCCATGAGATGAATAAAAATGGGTAGATTTTGTGGCTTAATTCATTCCTCACAAACAATATATATATATATATATATATTGTTGACTTCCCCTTTATAAATACTGCATAGCTTTGCTTTAAAGTTCACTCGCTTAATGATAACACATCACGGGAAATTCCATAGGAAAGCTAAAGCTACAGAACAGCATTACCCACGTTGTATAAGCAAATGGATATTTGAACACAAATGGTAGAACAGCACATGCAGACAGACAATATAAAAATATTCATAATGCTGGGCTGGGGAACTCTGCTTCCTTGAGGGCTCGATCCTGCATGTTTTAGGTGTTTCCCCTCCTCCAACGCACCTGATTCAAACGATGAGGGTCATGATCAGGCTTCTGAAGAGCTGCTAATGAGCATTTCATTTTCTCATGATCTTATCATTTGAACCAAGTGTGTTGGAGGAGCCTTTGTGCCATAGAAAGCTAGATGAGCAAATCTATTTGGAGTAAGTAATTTTTGAAATCATGACGTGGAATTTGGATGCTCCTCCGTGAGCCGTCACCTTATCGTGGTGGAGGGGTTTGTGTGTCCCAATGATCCTAGTAGCTAAGTTGTCTGGGGCTTTATGCCCCTGGCAGGGTCACCCATGGCAAACAGGTCCTAGGTCAGGGACCAGACAAAGCACGGCTCAAAAGATCCCTTATGAAGAATAAAACAAATGGACTTCAGTTTCCCTTGCCCGGACGCGGGTCACCGGGGCCTCCCTCTGGAGCCAGGCCTGGAGGTGGGGCTCGTTGGCGAGCGCCTGGTGGCCGGGCCTACACCCATGGGGCCCGGCCGGGCTTAGCCCGAAGAGACAACGTGGGTCCCCCTTCTCATGGGCTCACCACTCATGGGAGGGGCCAAAGGGGTCGGGTGCATTGTGAGCTGGGCGGCAGCCAAAGGCGGGGACCCTGGCGGTCCGATCCTCGGCTCCAGAAGCTTGCTCTAGGGACATGGAACGTCACCTCTCTGGCAGGGAAGGAGCCCGAGCTGGTGTGTGAGGTGGAGAAGTTCTGACTAGATATCGTCGGACTTACCTCCACACACAGCCTGGGTTCTGGTACCAGTTCTCTCGAGAGAGGTTGGACTCTCTTCCACTCTGGAGTTGCCCACGGTGAGAGGCGCAGAGCAGGTGTAGGCATACTCATTGCCCCCCGGCTCAGTGCCTGTACATTGGGGTTCACACCGGTAGACGAGAGGGTAGCCTCCCTCCGCCTTCGGGTTCTGACTGTTGTTTGTGCGTACGCACCCAACAGCAGTTCAGCTTGACCCACCCTTTTTGGAGGTGGGGGAAGATTCCGGTCCGTCCTGGCATACTCAAACGTATTGTGAGGGTTTTTTGGGAGCGTCTGGCGGAATCCCCTGTCAGAAGGAGTTTCAACTCCCACCTCCGACAGAGCTTTTCCCATGTCCCGAGGGAGGCGGGGGACATTGAGTCCGAGTGGACCGTGTTCCGCGCCTCTATTGTTGAGGCGGCCAATCTGAGTTGTGGCCGTAAGGTAGTTGGTGCCTGTCGTGGCGGCAACCCCCGTACTCCTTCTTCAGCTTGACGGCGTCAAGCTGAAGAAGGAGTCCTATCAAGCCTTTATGGCCTGTGGGACCCAGAGGCAGCTGACGGGTATCGACTGGCCAAGCGGAATGCAGCTTTGGTGGTCGCCGAGGCAAAAACTCGGGCGTGGGAAGAGTTCGGTGAGGCCATGGAAGCTGACTTCCAAGCGGCTTCGAGGAAATTCTGGTCCACCATCCGACGTCTCAGGAGGGGGAAACAGTGCACCACTAACACTGTGTACAGTGGAAGTGGGGCGCTGTTGACCTCGACTCGGGACGTTGTGAGCCGGTGGGCGGAGTACTTCGAAGATCTCCTCAACTCCACCAACACGCCTTCCTTGGAGGAAGCAGAGTCTGGGGACTCTGATGTGGACTCTCCTATCTCTGTGGTTGAAGTCACCGATGTGGTTAAAAAGCTCCTCGGTGGCAAGGCCCCAGGGGTGGATGAGATCCGCCCGGAGTTCCTCAAAGCTCTGGATGTTGTGGGGCTGTCCTGGCTGACACGCCTCTGCAACATCGCGTGGTCATCGGGGACAGTGCCTCTGGATTGGCAGACCGGGGTGGTGGTCCCTCTTTTTAAAAAGGGGGACCGGAGGGTGTGTTCCAACTACAGAGGGATCACACTCCTCAGCCTCCCTGGTAAGGTCTATTCAGGGGTGCTGGAGAGGAGGGTCTGTCAGGAAGTCGAGCCTCAGATTGAGGAGGAGCAGTGTGGTTTTCGTCCTGGCCGTGGAACAGTGGACCAGCTCTACATCCTTAGCAGGGTCCTCGAGGGTATGTGGGAATTCGCCCAACCAGTCTACATGTGTTTTGTGGACTTGGAGAAGGCGTTTGACCGTGTCCCTCGGGGAGTTCTGTGGGGGGTGCTTTGTGGGTTTGGGGTACCGAGCCCCCTGATACGGGCTGTTCGGTCACTATACCACCGATGCCAGAGTTTGGTTCGCATTGCCGGCAGTAAGTCGGAATCGTTTCCAGTGAGGGTGGGACTACGCCAAGGCTGCCCTTTGTCGCCGATTCTGTTCATAACTTTTATGGACAGAATTTCTAGGCGCAGCCGAAGTGTTGAGGGGGTCCGTTTTGGTGGCCTCAGTATTGCATCTCTGCTTTTTGCAGATGATGTGGTACGGTTGGCTCCTTCAAGCAGGGCTCTCCAACTCTCGCTGGAGCGTTTCGCAGCCGAGTGTGAAGCGGTTGGGATGAGGATCAGCACCTCCAAATCTGAAACCATGGTCCTCAGTCGGAAAAGGGTGGAGTGCCCTCTCCGGGTCGGGGAGGAGATCTTGCCCCAAGTGGAGGAGTTTAAGTATCTTGGGGTCTTGTTCACGAGTGAGGGCAGAAGGGAGCGAGAGATCGACAGGCGGATTGGTGCAGCATCTGCTGTGATGCGGACGTTGTATCAGTCTGTCGTGGTAAAGAAGGAGCTGAGCCAAAGGGCGACACTCTCAATTTACCGGTCGATCTACGTTCCAACCCTCATCAATGGTCATGAGCTATGGGTCGTCACCGAAAGAACGAGATCCCAGATACAAGCGGCCGAAAAGAGTTTTCTCCGCAGGGTGTCCCGGCTCTCCCTTAGAGATAGGGTGAGAAGCTCGGTCATCCGGGAGGGGCTCAGAGTAGAGCCGCTTCTCCTCCACATCGAGAGGAACCAGATGAGGTGGCTTGGGCATCTGATCTGGATGCCTCCTGAGCGCCTCCCTAGTGAGGTGTTCCGGGCATGTCCCACCGGGCGGAGACCCCGAGAACGACCCAGGACACGCTGGAGAGACTATGTCACGCAGCTGGCCTGGGAACGCCTCGGGATCCCCTGGGGAGAGCTGGAAGAAGTGGCCGGGGATAGGGAAGTCTGGGTTTCCCTGCTAAAGCTGCTGCCCCCGCGACCCGGCCCCGGATAAGCGGTAGAAGATGGATGGATGGATGGATGGATGGATGGATGGATGGATGGAATTTGGATGATTTCCCGCAGTGTTGTTGGGACTCACTGACCTTGACAGACAGTCACATCTCAAGTTTGATGATCACTTGGAGGATTTGTCATGATAAAAAGGGGCGGGAGGACCTATTCGTGACAACTCAGAGCTTTGGGTCCATATTTGATTGATCTCGGTGGGTGAATAGTTTTAGAAAATCGAAGGAATCAGAAGTTGGATGAGGGTCACCTAAGGAATTTTGTGCTGGCGGTACCAATGTATCTCACGCATCCCCTTCCTCTTGTCCCACTCTCAGCTTTGCCTCCCTCTCTCTCTCACATCTCTCCAGCATCCTGCTCACTTCCCCCTCACCATCTCCCCGCCTGTGCAGCGCATGCGTCTATGCCGGGGTGAGTGTTTGTGTGCGTGCGTGTGTATGTTTTTGTGTGTGAGTGAGACCGTATGTGAATGTCCATGTGCTACTTTGACAAGCCCAGTGAGAGAGCAGGGGGCGAGAGGGGAACAGGTCCATGGCATGATCGGAAGGACGTGGCAGACATGTGGACGGCGTTCGGGCTCGGGGAGCGCAGATGACCTACGGGGTTGCATGTGTGACGCCGAGTGTGTCCGCGGGTGAAATGGGTTCCGCTCTGGGCCGAAGACGAGCGAACGAGAAAAAGGAAAGGAGAACCAAAGAAGCCAGGAAGGCCAAAGTCAATAGTAAGGTAGCCCAATCATCTGTTTTTTTTTTTTTTTTTAAATCTCAACTCTGCATGCTGACTTTTCATACACTTTCTGTCAAGGGCTATTTGCAGAAACTCTCCAAGCGTTCCTTCTACCTGTCAAGCTGCTCTCTCTTGCTTGCTTCCTCCCTCCCTCGTTTTGGCTTTCCTTCTGTTTTTATGCTCTGCTGCATGTTGGCTGTGCGAGGAGTTGGTGCAGTCTTGTCTGAAAGCCCGCCAGAATGCTAATGCACCTTTGCCGGTTCACATCCCAAACCACCGCTGTGGATCACTATGGATTTGTCTTGTGTGTTAATCACAAGTGCGGATTGCTGCCAGTTGTTTGTGCGCAGGCATGTTGGCATTGGAGGGTCCCCTCAGGGTCCAAACGTTGTCACAACTTTTGGCTTGAGTGTGTGAAATTCCTGACGTTGATGTCATGTTTGTGTCAGCGAGGGCGCTGAGTTGCTCACTTTACTGCATTCACTGCCCAACTGTCTTGCAGGTACAGTGGTGCCTTGAAATAGCAGCAACCCAATTTAAGAGTGACAATTGCTGTCATTCGGCTTTGCCTTAAGAGTAAAACTTTGAGATGCGAGCACTGAACAACAGGGCTGTAATACTCAAGTCTGAACTCAAAACGTTTTTTTTTTCGTTGTCTTGGATTTTACTCGGACCCCTTTGCAGTTGAATTCCGACTTGTCTCGGACTGGGCCATTGGTCTTACAAAATATTTTTGTCGACTTGACCGAGTCCAACTATGTCTTTGTTCCTTTGACGTCATCCATTAAAAGAAACTAACGTTTTTCAGATGATCAAACAGTCCCCGAAGTAGCAGACACTGATCAGGCTGTTGTCACAAAATATTTATTATAAACACAAAACTCCGCCTAATAAAAAACAGAAAACGCTGGTAAAAACGAGAACCAGGAAATAATGTAACGTGAAAAACAAAGCGCTTGCAAAAAACGGCAAGGAAAGGATAAGACACTTTCTACTTAAAGTACGCGTTCTCAATAACCCTACTGGGATGACGACAAAGTCACAAAACAACGATCGTATTTGAATAATATTACCGAGCATGGGCAATAGCAGTGGCACGGCATGCAATACTCCGGCAATGAGTAGACAGCCGGAGCGTCTAGATAAGGCAGGTGTAATCACTGACAAATAGGCAGCAGGTGTGTAGGCAGAAGAAATGAACGCCTGCCACCTGCTGCCCATTACAGAACATGACATAAATAAACAACAGTGGCAGGTAGTGTTGAGCATAATGAAATGTCTCTAATCCGTGCTCGTGAAAACAGTATTTTTCTGTTTTAAGGTTTATTCCCGAGCTCATCTGGACTTGGCCTTGGCCTTGGATTTGGACTGGGACTTTAGGAATTCGAACTTGACTTTGCGTTGACAAAGGTGGACTTGACTACAGCCCTGTTGTATGGTGGCAGTGAACGCAACTCAACTTATTTGACAACAAGTAGCAGTTGGGCGGATCGTGAACTATTCATCAAAAAGAGGCTTTGAACTGTTTATTGCGACTCCTAGTTGAACTTCGATGTCAAACTAAACATCAAACAAAGATTGATTCAGGGTGGGACAGTCGTAAATTCAGGGTGGGACAGATAAAATACTTTCACGGGCCATATTTGAACAATGGGCCCGAGCTTGGACACCCGAGCAATAAATACAAGAAAAGATCAAGCCATTCAATACAATAAATCAATATTTTGCAGGTTCAATTCAAGAGCACAAGATTTGTCTTGTGTTGTTTGAAATATTTTCCGACTACGCTTGACTCCGAAACGATCATGGCACCGCAAGAGCTTAATGCCTGCTGAAATATCTCACATCACTTGGACAAAGTTGTGTATTTAGTGTTTGTGTGTGTGTGTGTGTGTGTGTGTGTGTGTGTGTGTGTGTGTGTGTGTGTGTGTGTGAGTGAGTGAGTGAGAGTAGAAAGAGGAAATTGATTGTTTGCTCACTATGTACTGGAATCAGGCCATATGGAAAATAATACCTTGGGTGCTTAATGATACCCCAGCCACATCTACAAAGTAAAGTAAATCCTTTTTTGGTCCTTTTCTCTCTTTTTTATTTTTAAGTGTAATATCAGTGCAGCTGGAAATAGCAGCCTTACAGTCCATTTGAAACCAAACTAGTGAAGTACTATGAATGATTACCATTGCAGTGAATTTGTCACAGGGGATATGTTGCAGACCCACCTGCAATAGGTGAAAATCAGCAATATTGGGAGAAAAAAAAAGCGAAATAAAACAGTTTTAAAACAGTACTACACCTCTAACATATTTTCACAAATCCTAACCCTAACCCCCAACCCCTAAACTATAACTCCAACCCCTAACCCCTATCCCTCAAAGCCCTTAACCCTAACCCCACTAACCCCAAACCTTCACCTAACCCCTAACCCTTAACCCTAACCCAAACCCGAACTCCTAATCCTAACCACCCTAACCCCCAATCACCCTAACCCCCTAAACTTAACCATAAATCTAACTCTAACCCCGTATCTCACTAACCCCCTAACCACCCTAAACCTTAATCCTAAAACCAAACCTAACCCTAACCCCTAACCTTTAACCCTAACGCCCAATCCCCCTAGCCGCCATTCCTCTAACCCTAAGCTTCACCTCCTAACGCTCAGACCTAACCTTACCCTAACCCCTAACCTCTAACCCTAACCCCCAAGCCCCCTAACCCCTCACTCCTAACCCTAAACCTAACCCTAAACCCCCTAACACTAACCCCTAACCTTTACCCTAAACCCTAACCTAACTCTAACCCCCGAACCCCATGTCCACTAACCTTAACCCCCCTTAACCCTAACCTCAACCCATAACCCTAACTCTCACCCTAACCCTGACCCATAACCCTAACCCTCACCCTAACCCTAATCCCCAAACCTCCGAACCCTAACCCATAACCCTAACCTCTAACCCTAACCCCTAACCCCCATAACCCTAACCCTTTTTTAATCTATATTTAACAATTAAAATGTTGTAATATTAAGAGTCTGGGCGTCACCCTTGACAGCATGCTCACCTTCCACTCACACATTAACACCATCACCCGCACTGCTTATTTCCATCTCCGCAATATCAACAGACTTCGCCCCTCCCTCACCCCCGCACCACTGCTACTCTTGTCCACAGTCTTGTCACATCCCGCCTAGACTACTGCAACGCTCTCCTCTTCGGCCTACCTCAAAAGTCCCTCCATAAACTCCAGCTGGTCCAAAACGCCTCTGCTCGCATCATTACAAAAACACCCTCCCACCAGCACATCACCCCTGTCCTTCAGCAGCCCCTGTCCATTACCGCATCAACTACAAACTGCTCCTTCATACATACATGGCCATCCACAACCTGGCCCCTCCCTACCTGTCCGAACTTCTTCAGGTATATACCCCACTCGCTCCCTCAGATCCTCATCCTCCCTCCGCCTGTCAGTGCCCCTGCTCGCCTGAGCACCATGGGAGCCAGAGCCTTCAGTCGCACTGCTCCTATGCTCTGGAACAGTCTACCTCCGGACCTCCAAAACTGTACACCTCTCTCCACTTTCAAATCCCGTTTAAAAACTCACCTGTTTAGGACTGCCTACAATACCTAATTCTCCCACTTCCCATGTCTTGTGATTTTATGTCCTGTTTTTATATAATACTTCTCTTATCTATTTTTTATATTGTATTTCCTCATTGTTTGTACAGTGTCCTTGGGTGGCATGAAAGGCGCTTTTAAATAAAATGAATTATTATTATTATTAATCAATATTCATATAATGTCTAATATGTAAATTAGCATGAAACATGGGTCATCGAGCCATGACTACACGGTAATCCCATGAAAAAACAAATAAAAAAAATTGGAACCTTGTGTGTCTTCTCGTATTCTTCAACTTTCAGTTTAGTGTGCGTTTCAAAACCTTGATACGTTGGTACCGTCACATACCAAGGAACTCTGTACTGTATATGCAGCCATGCGTGTATCAATCCACGGATCCATCATCCCTCATCCAGGCCACTAAAGGACTTGATGTTTGGCCTTGAAAGTCCTTCGCCTTGTTGCCTAACTTGGTCTCACATAATTCACGTCATAAAGCTCTGGGCACATCAGCTCACTCGCATGAGACTTGATCATTCTGGGTCAGGAAGTTTGAATAGACGGCCGTGGAACGAGATGCCATGGGCGCACACAAAGCACAATAGAGTTCTAATCAGTCTGAATAAATGGACGACACACATCGCTCCTCTTTCAGCCAACAGTTTTTGTCGTATGTCCTCTTGTGTTCTACATGTGTCGCCCGCAGCCCCCTTTGTAGCCCAGGTCCAAATAAAGTGAATCATAGATTTTCCAGCCATTGTATTGTCTCTGCTACACTGCACCCACTGTTGTTCTCGTTCTTCTTCTTTGCTGGTGCAGCAAAAATGGACTGTGTTCATCCTATGAAAGTATTGCCCGATTAATCACGCAACCTCTCGTCCTAGTTAAAAATCTGCCGTTAACATAGTGGGGTTCATTTATTTTGGATTTGGGCAATTTTTGTTCAGCAGGAGAACATGGTTCGGGTTCACCAAAAATATCAGTTTCTGGCCAAAACGCACATAAACTAGCTTTTTGTGCAAAAATATGTCAAAAGTAATTCATTTACATTTATTTTCATATGTCACCATGCCAGTAAGAACAACCCCACTCCTCTGAGATTTACAAAGAAGGTGCTGCCTAAAGAGGGAGCAGCCTCAACATTTAGCGCTGCAGTCCCCACTCTTGACTTTAAAGCCAGCCCGTGATGTGGTGGTGACGCCGATTCAAAACCTGAGGATCACCACCATTACATACCTGTATGCCACTAAGAAATGCGCCCTGAGCAATACTCACCAACCACATGTCACAAGTTGAACGCCTGTGGCTTTTTTACATGCCATTTGCCATTCATTCTATGAATTAAATCATCTCACACCCTTTTTTCTTCTAAGTATCAATTCTAATGACACATAATATAATTGCACAGACTTGTCCAACTTCCAACGTGATAGCATTTCCATCTGTGACAATCAATATGACAAGCGGAAATTCGTCATTAACTCAAAAGCTGTGCTGAATGCAAATCCAAAGCAGTGTAAACTCGCCATCTACTGGGATTTGTTTGTCATTACAGTCATTTGAAAAAACTAATCACTTCATTCGAGCATAGGGGTATCTGAAGCTCACTAAAAAATTTAATAATATTATATTGTACAGGGTAAAAAAAAGTCGTTAACATAGCTGAACTAACGTTAGCGCACCCTTGAACATACTTAAGTCAATAGTGTTGTAAAATAAACAACAGTAAAACCCATTTAATATTCTAATTATTCATGCGATATGTTGGTTATATCCTGTCTGTGTGTGTGTGTGTGTGTATGTGTGTGTGTGTGTGTTTGTGTGTGTGCGTGAGGGTGTGTGTATTTGTGAAAGCACCTGACCGATCCTGATTCAGCATTCTCCTTTCTGTTGATTGTGATGACAACATGCATTCTCCTCATCTCTGCTGCCTGCATTGTAGTGCAATCAAACAACCGCTGTCATATTCAAGGGTAGGACAGTAGTTCTATTTTATAATTATTATTATTAGTAGTAGTAGTAGTAGTAGTGAGGAGTAGGAGTAGTAGGAGTAGTAGGCTGAACTGTTGGTGTGGGAAAAAACAGACAAACAAATATGTGATGAAAAATGAGTGATGAATCATCATTCAACCGAAAGTTACACACTTTACATTCAACTCATTCAAATTAAAATTTGTTGATGTCTCTTTGGCCAAATGAGCCTGCATCCGAACTGGCCTGATTGGACGGACAAAACAAAACTGTCCGACCATTGTGGCCACTTGGGGTGGTGGAATTAGTTGAGAGAGTGGAGCATAATGTGTGTTTATGGAGGGGGAGTAGGGGGGCTCACATACAATACAATAAACTGTGTGTGTGTGTGTGTGTGTGTGTGTGTGTGTGTGTGTGTGTGTGTGTGTGTGTGTGTGTGTGTGTGTGTGTGTGCGTGCGTGCGTGTGTGTGGTGTGTGTGCGTGTGGCGCTGAATGGCAAAGAGGCTCTGTGCTTTGTTGTGGCCTTTAATCAAGCCAACACTGCCAGCTAACACTGGACTGTATTCTGGCTTGCCAGGAATAGCAGCAAAAATAATTTGCCCATCTATACTGTCCATAAACATAATACATCGCATATTGCTCCAGCACCTTTTTTGAAAAGGATTACTAAGGAGGCATTGTGATGCTGCGTTTGGAGAGAGCTGCAAGGAACAAAGCCACTGAGGTTGGATGGCAAGTTTACTTATGTAATTGCGTACTGTGCCGCTAACCTTATTGTGCTGCTTTTTTTTCTTTGCTTTGGCTGCCCTGTGCTTTCTTTTATTTTAATGGCTGAATAATAGGCTGGCTACTGGTTTCACTGTGCACCACTGTTTTAAAAAGTAATCATTTCAAAAACAATCAAACTTTCCAGCAGCTGGGGTTGGGGTTTTGTTTGTTTGGTTTGTTTCTTTGTTTGTTAGTCGTTAGTGCAGGCTAAGTGACACTTCCACTCCCCGTCTCGTTGGTGGTGTGAGCAGTCAGTGAGCCAGACGTCTCCTCTTTTGGAAAGGAAGTGTGCCTTTAAGGAGCATGGCCTACCGAGTGACAACTGGAGCTAGAATGTGTCTGATTGATCGGAATCACCAATTACGGCTCTATTTGCCACATGTGAGGGTTTCACAAAGCCTTAGTCTTTACTTCTTCACTTCGCTCTAGCGGGAGCAAATCTGATGTTGGCTAACAAAAAAATGAATAAAATAAAATAGAGAGAGAGAATGTTTGAAGAAGACAAAAATGACACAGGAAGAATTTTGTGGATTCACTTTTGGGTGCAAGGGTCCAGATATAGTGGAGGCCCGATAGTCCAGTGGTTAGCACGTCGACTTCACAGTGCAGGGGTACCGGGTTCAATTCCAGCTCCGGCCTCCCTGTGTGGAGTTTGCATGTTCTCCCCGGGCCTGCGTGGGTTTTCTCCGGGTACTCTGGTTTCCTCCCACATTCCAAAAACATGCATGGCAGGCTGATTGATCACTCTAAATTGTCCCTAGGTGTGAGTGTGGGCGTTCATGGTTGGTCGTCTCTGTGTGCCCTGCGATTGGCTGGCAACCGATTCGGGGTGTCCCCCGCCTACTGCCCGAAGACAGCTGGGATAGGCTCCAGCACCCCCCGCAACCCTAGTGAGGATAAAGCGGTTCGGAAGATGAATGAATGTTTGTGTCTGCGCGCATGTAAATCAGACCACAAACTAAAGTGTTTCATTTATATTTTTGTTCTGAATATTGAGTTCAAATCTTTACTAGACACGTGTTATTGCGGTGCAATGTAACATTTATGGTTAATGACGCTGTTGATGCTGTTGCTATAGTAACAACACTTTTTTAACGTCGGGGAATGTTTTCTTTCTGCACTCATGAATGATACATCCAGTGTGTACATCTTAGTGCAATGAATTATGAATCAGTGTGTGTGTGTGTGTTTCTGTGTGTCTGTGTGTGTGTGTGTGTGTGTGTGTGTGCACGTGTGTGAATGAGGACCACAAATGTCATACTGTAGCTTCCAGTGCTTTTTATATAAAGCGTCAATTAAGGGTTTTAGGGTTTAGATTATGCACCCCCCCCAAAAAAAAGAAATTTAAAAAAAAGATTTGTTTGGCACCATAATGTGTAAAAGGTTAAAGATTTTCTCTCACAAAGTACATGCTATTCATCGGAATGAAGTCCGTAAGCTGTCATTGGGTGTATTGGACTTTTCTGCTGAAGGGAGCATTACAATATAATCCTGTTAGATATGGATAGAGGAGATTATAAAAATTCACAATCTGAGGGCAGCAACATACAACAGAGAGCGAGAAAGAGGGAGCGAGTGTGCAAGCTTCACGAACCAGCTACAGTTCGATATACTGTACATGTGTGTGTAATGAGAGTTGTAATCACACCATGCGGTGCCATCCTTTCTGTGTGAATGTTGCATGTTCTCCCCATGCTTGTGTGGGTTTTCCTGATGTTAGAGTGCCCTGTTGTTGTCTGAGAGTGCTCACATGTCATGCAGAATAATCAGGAGGTGGGAGTTGACTCTGGTGTGGCCGCTTTAGAGCTCCTCGTTGTAAACTCCGAGTGCATGCAGATTACCAAAAGATGGAATAGCGAGGGAGAAAAATAACGTATGTAAGTGCCATCAGGACTTCCAGTCTGGCCGTGAGTGGGGGCCTACTACAGCTTAATTGTGGGTGTTCTCAATTTGTGTTTGTGTTTCTTGACTCTCGCTCTATTTTCGTAAACAGCATAAATTCTGTGTAGCAGTCGGCACAACTTTGCGCCAGATCATAGTTAGTCCGGTGTTGGTTATTTCACAGACAAATGTAGGGTGGCGGATCTGATAGTTGATTGGGTGCACCACTGTGGGAATGTTGCCTCCCACAAGAGAGTCTCGGTCCTATGACAGACATTTGGTTTGGATTGTTGATGGAGATATCGTTATGTCGGCCAGTGGTGCACTGTGTTGATCACCTGGAGTCCAGCACACACTGTAAGAGCAGTAAACAATTATTTTGATTTACCTCACTGCGTGGGGCCTCTCACAGAACTTTGAGGCATATTTTTCCCCCAAACTTTGGTCAGATGGTTGTTGCGTAATCATAGCCTCAATCCCTCTTGCTGGCTTGACAGCAGGGCTTTGTGTATTTGTGGGCTCACACTCAAAGCCGGAGCTCTTCTTGCCCAAATGTTTAGTCTGTCTCGTTGCGTTTTGAAGCAGCACGTCCGTCCTCCTGCGCTCACATTTTGGCCGCACATCTCGGACGTATTGACATTTTCAGAATGTTTCTAAGTAGGCCCCATGTACTTCCGGGTGGTAGAAACTGAAAAGGATGCCACAAACGTGTTGAGTTTTTACCACCCGGATGTCCAGTCTGTGTGACATCGTGATGAAAAGGTCCACACGAGCATCCTCGCCAATGACTACTCACCCGTGCCCACCAGCTGCGAGGCACCAGAGGCGAAGCGGCCGTCCTGTAATGAGTGTCAATATAGGCCAGTGCGAGTGTTTGACACACTTAGTTTATGTACGTTACACATATGCGTCACATGAATGCACAAGCCCATATTCGACTGCTCACTGAGTAGGGAAAAATAAACAGTAAAAAAAGCTGTGAGGTGAACAGATGAGGCACGTTGGTTGTTGCTTCCCAATATCCAGCATCATGAAATGCTGGATGTGTTCAGTTTTAGTGTGCTCTTAAAGATTGGCCATTTTTTTGGGTCATTTATATTTCCAGAATGCAAAGTGTCATCGATGGGTTAAGTCAACGCATCAGTAACAAAATTGTAAAACCCTTTAAGCAGCGGATATTTGAGCACACTTGAGAACCCTGGAGCAACACATGTCGACATTTATCCAAACAATTTCGCAGGGATATATTCTATATCCTTTACAAAGAAAGACGAATATAAATGCAGCCTACTGAGGACAAAGTTTCTGCAAAATCTTTAGAAAGTCTTAAAATGCATTGAATCAATGAATTTAATTTAAAACCAATGTCTTGATTGGCATTAAAATGGCCTCAATCAATGTGTCAAAGGATAAATTGTTCCCACATGATACGTAGTAGTTCATGACTTTAAATAGTCTCACTCAAACTAAGTCAACAGTCTGTAGAAAAAAACCCGTTATCCAACAGTTTTCAATTGAAAAACACATTACAAAAATTCACGCTGTTCTCACATTGGCATACATCAAATTTTGATCCACATCAGAATATAATCCTCCCCATTCCATGTCTTTTTTTTTTGCATTTCCCAACTATCCCAATGTGTGTGTGTGTGTGTTTGTATACTGTATATATATAAACCCGAAATAAAACAAACAAACAAACAGTTATTGGGTCACTTTAACCATGCAGTTGAAATCCAGCGTTTACATTTTTCAAATCAATGTATGTTGGCGATGGCTAGCAACCAGTTCAGGGTGTACCGCGCCTACTTGCCAAAGACAGCCGGAATAGGCTCCAGCACGCCGGCGATGCCCTTGAGGGCAAAGCGGTTGAGAAAAAGAATTGATGAAATCACTATATATATTAATATTACTGAATTGTGTTCAGGAAACATCCCCCATTTAAAAAAAAATGTGGAAGAGTGCAGACTTCATGGTTTGCTGTTTGTCTTCAGAAGATATTTTTCGCGAGATATGTGGGCCCATTCGCAGCCATCTGTGCAACATTGTTTCGCAGCGACCAAAATAAACTATCAAAGCCAGACCTGCTCAAAAAGTGAAGAGTAGTTTGGGGAAGTGGGAGTCTACATTTTAAAGGGTGAATGTTATGTAAAATGGACTTTAATAGTGTGTATACAAATAGATGGGTCCCGGGGTACCTGCCAACTCAGCCAAGGAAATGAGCTGCCAATTTTCCAAAAAGTGTCTGTGAGCAAACCTTCCCGAAGTGACAAAATAAGAATATATCTGCCCACAACCTGGACCTAGGCTGGGTGAAGATTCGCAATTTTCAAGTGATAGCAGAGACACTATCATGTCAAAGCCACAGATGAAGCAGCTCTGAAGTGTTGCATTTTGAAGCATGTGCACTACCGTGCCTCAGAGAGATTATATTTCGCGAGGCTACCACCCATTTCTTCAGCAGAGGTGCAAGAAAATGTCATCGCAAACGACTTTATTTCAAGTTTACGGAGGTCATTGTATTTGTTACCCATTCTCTCGTCATGATGTTGAGGAACAACGTTCACTAAATTTGTCTCCTTTGAGTATCAGTAGCAGAAAGATGTTGGCCAAACATGGCAGCCTCCTATAGGGGAGGTGCGCCCTATGTAATTTAATTAGCGATTACTTAACCTACGGGCGGCCCTGTAGTCCAGTGGTTAGCACGTCGACTTCACAGTGCAGAGGTGCCGGGTTCAATTCCAGCTCCGGCCTCCCTGTGTGGAGTTTGCATGTTCTCCCCGGGCCTGCGTGGGTTTTCTCCGGGCACTCCGGTTTCCTCCCACATTCCAAAAACATGCATGGCAGGCTGATTGAACACTCTGAATTGTCCCTAGGTGTGAATGTGTGCGTGGTTGGTTGTTCGTCTCTGTGTGCCCTGCGATTGGCTGGCAACCAAACTGCCCGAAGACAGCTGGGATAGGCTCCAGCACCCCCACGACCCTAGTGAGGATCAAGCGGTTCGGAAAATGGATGGATGGATTAACCTACAATTATAAAAATTACATAGATGTGAAAAAATGTTTTTTTTACATATTATTGAACTTATTTGTCATTTTTTTAATAATGAACATTGAAAATCAATACATTTTTACACACTATCCCTTTACGTGACATTTTCTCAACTGTCATACATGTATATATGTATATTATATATATATATATGTATATATATATATATATATATATATATATATATATATATATATATATATATATATATATATATATATATGTATATATATATATATATATATATATATATATGTATACACACACACACATATATGGAGAAATGATAAGATGCTCAATAATCTCATTTGGTAACATTCTTTACTCCAAATGATGAAAAAAAAACAAATTCACAGTAAATTCATTTTCATGCATGACAGCGGTTGCCTCTCCAGAGGCGAATTTACAGGTTCCGCTGCAATTGTGTAGTTACACAGCGCATGTTACTATTAGCAAGTTATTTCCCCACCAAAGGCACACTGAAGTGAGTCAACAGCAAAATGGCCAAAGGCTGCTAATAAAACATTGATTTGTTCTCCAGTGCAATAAGGCCATCTACACTGTTGCATGTTCAATGATGAAAGCAGCGACCTTTATTTATTTAAAAAGGTTTTTTAATTTATTAATATTATTATTTTTTTAATATGGCTGGTGCTCTGGCACACGTCCATTTCCTGTTCGTGTTCTATGAGCTCAATTGACTCCCAGGCCGCCGTCCCCTTACGACATGATTGATGCAGCGCTCTGCTGTTACTGCTTTCAACTTCCTGTGTTAGGCATTGATTTCCCACTAGTGAGACGAGTCCCCTTTACAAATGCATGTGTGTGTTTCTTGTCGATTAAAATCGAGATTGTGTTTTCCTCAGAAAAAACGAATTGGTAAGAATCATCTTCATCCACCTTAACAGTGTCTGAAATATAATGGCACAGATGCTCATTCCCTTAAATATGGGGAACATGTAAATGTGATCGATATATTTATTTACACCTTTCACTGAACATAATAGACAAGTGCAAAGAATGCCATTCAGATATTATTCACGTAGAGTTTAAATTGGAGCTAGTTATATCCAGCGTATTTATAGGCTATGAAACTTGTTCTTAACATGATTGGTTTTGATGAAACCAAGTACATTTTTTATTTTTTTATTTTTATTTTATTTTGTATTTATTTTTGTTGATATTTTCTTTTTAGTTCATTATTTTCTCAATTTTCAGTTTATTTCCTCCTATTTTTAATCGGAATTTAAGGCTCGCGTGGCGTGCTGGAGCCAGTCTTCGGGCAGGAGGCAGGGGACACCCTGAACCGGTTGCCAGCCAATTGCAGGGCACACAGAGGCGAACAACCATCTGCGCTCACACTTACACCGAGGGACAATTTAGAGTGTTCCATTAGCCTGCCACGCATGTTTTTGGAATGTGGGAGGAAACCGGAATACCTGGAGAAAACCCACGCAGGAATAGGGAGAACATGCAAACTTCACATGACGCACTAACCAGTCAACCACAGGGCCACCTACGCGCTGTCCACATCCCAAAAAATGTCATATGTCAAAACTGCTGTAAACCTGTGGACCCAGCTGCACTACGTTCACAAAGACCACCACAATTGCACTTTACCCACTCGCGAGCTGTTTTTGTATCCCATCGCCATAACAACTGCACCTGCCAACATCTGAAGATAGCAGGAGGGGGAGGAAGAAGGGGAAAGAAAGAAAAAAAGGCTCCAGCGTATTTCTCTCACTCGCCTGGAGATAGTGAGTGTAGCGGTCGTCGGCGGCTCGTGGAGACGTGTCAGCGAGGGCCACGTGTTATGGTGGGGATGCGGGGAGGATGTACCGGCGTGTAGAGGCAGGCAGGGCTGCGTGAAGACAAACGCAGCTTGTGTGAAGTGGAATTAAAGGGAGGAAGTGCGCGAAAAAGACAATGCTGCACAAGGTGAGCGCCTTATCGATTCTCACTCATTGAAAGCGTTAGGGCGTGTAACTGCAAGCCTTGAGTCCATCGGTTGTGAAAGTTGAGTTCATCATAAAATAAGTATTTGCTCAAGGGGGATGTCACAGTTCATCCTGATTTGATAATCAAAACTTCTTGTTTGATTTGGCGTTAATGCCATTTGGAAAGCTTCCTTTGTGAGCTTGCATCTATAATGAATGTGAAAACAGAGTGGATTTGCGTGTATTTGTCGATGAGCTCTTCATGCTTGCTGACTGAAATGTCTTTTACATCCATTTTTTGCTCACACTTGTCCTCATGTCAGTTCGCTGAAGTCTGTTTCAGTTGAATTTGAGGCCGGCTGCACACACACCGGACTAGTCGCCAATCAGTCACAGGGTTACACACACACACATGGACAGTGGAACATAGGTATACTGTACACCGGTTTTCATGAGATTTGGTTTTCTGCCAATTTTTTTTCAATCTATTTACCGGGAAAAGCCGTTGATGCATATGGATAACGTTCTTGAGCATTTTCCTATAAGGCTTGTGAAAGTGTCATGATGCGGCATTGCACGATTGACGTATCTGCCCTTTTGTGGTTTATTTGCTATGTGGACCTGACCTGTCACAGTGCTTCCTCTGTCTGTAATTTTGTTCACTTTGTATTTTGTCAGCCGGGTGGTGCACTTTTTGCACTTACCAACTGAGCAAGCCGACTTACTTTGTTGTTGCAGTAGAATCATGGTAATAAGGACCATGACTAATGTTAACTGAGCTGTTTCTTTGGTCACTGGTTTATTTCATGTTCAACTACAGATATTTTCCATTGAATGTATTTCCTTTGTTAATATTTTTGGTATGTGGAACAAATTACCGGTAAGTGCATTCACATATTTTTTATGGATGGACATATTGCTTTTTTTTTTGTCATAGTTTGGCTTTAGTCAGACTTTTTGGAACAGATTACTCACCAAAAAGCAGCATATTCACAAAATACAAAAACAAAAAAACAACAAAAAAAACAAAATAATTTTGTGACTTACTTCTCATGAGAAAAAATACATTTCTTGTAATAGTGCAACTTTTCCTGCAATTATTTTTTCCCCCTCACATTGTGACATTGTAACTTTCTTGGAATGGTACCAATGTGTCACAAGACCTTTTCCAACTAAAAATGACTTAGTGGACATAATACAAGCACACATTCATCCATTTTCTGTGGCACTTGTCCTCATTAGAGTTCCCTGGTGAGATGGAGCCTAATCCAGCTGACTTTCAAGCGAGAGGCGGGGTGTAGTCACCGGCCAATCATGAGGCACATATTGACAAAAATCTCACTTTATCACTATGTCCAACTTAATCCTCCATGAACCTATCATGCATGTTTGTTTTTTTCAAATGTCAGAGGAAGCCATAGTAAAACCCCGAGGCATACTAACAACTAGGATTCCGTGCTTCTCATTTCTCAACATTGGAAGCGTAAATAAAACTTTATTCCCATGTTAACTCGCCAGACATTTTTGCCTCCCGTTGTCTTTGTCGCAAGCTTATCTACGGCCGCACGCTCCATTTGTTTGATATGATGACAGAAGAGACATAAAGCCTTCACGCGCTGGCAAAGAGTAGCGCAGCGAATTAAGCTTTCATCTCGCCGCTGCATTATTAAACGGCGTCAGCCACACGAGTCTGCCGTGGGCCAATCACAGCTGTCTCTTCCTTCTGCCCCTCCACCCACCCCACCACAACCCGTTCTCCCTCCTCGCTCCCTTGTCTCCCTCCATTAGGCCAACCTGAAGAAGTTCATGGAGTATGTGCAGCAGAGGAGCGTCGAAAAGGTCTCCCGGTTTCTGGAAAAAGGCTTGGACCCCAATTTTCACGATCCCGACACAGGAGGTGAGGAAGTTGCAAGTAAAAGTCAGCAATGTACACTTGTTCCTTTTCTTGAATACACCCATAGGTCAGGGCCCAGGATGTGAAACTCATTTTGATCGCAGGCCACATCATTTCCCTCAGAGGGCCGTTATGACCATGAAAGTCATTCAAATCTAAACATATTGAATCATTTTATACACACCTACCACTGCATTTCATTGGTATATCTTTGAAAAGAAATTCCATATTAAATCTGAAGTTATGGAAACATTTATGAATTAAAGTTTTGGTTCAACATGTCGAATCTTTTTCTTAAACAGCCGTAGATTAAAATGCATGGTGAAATCCGGTTTGCAAAAGCTTCAAACTGAAAAATAAATAAATAAATAAATAAATAAATAACTAAATAACTAAATAACTAAATAACTAAATAAATAAATAAATAAATAAATAAATTTTAAGAATATTTCCAAAACCTGTTGTGCAAGACATTTTTAAAATCGGCATTAAAAAATAGGTCAATTTATTCCTAGTTGACATTTGAGGAATAAAATGACACACTGTAATGTTGTTGTTTTGCTTATTTGCATCCTTGTGCCTCCATGGTGTAGAATGCCCTCTGACGCTGGCGGTGCAGCTGGAGGGATGCGCGGAACTCATCAAGGTGCTGAAGAGCGGCGGCGCTCATCTGGACTTCAGAACAAAAGACGGCATCACCTCACTGCACAAGGCCGTGCGCAGCAAGAACCACACCGCACTCATTGTGAGTGACACAAGCATGCACACACAACACAGTGCTTACGCAGATTTTTTTTTTTTTGAGGAGTGTATTCATTTGTCTGTGTCAGACATCCATTTTTTTAAACAGTGTATTGAACGGTTGAGAGTAAAGCACATAAACGCAATGAGCACACTCATGTCGGAGCTGCTGTCGGCCGCAGCTCATTTCTAGACATTCACACGTAGCTTGCCGACATCACATGCCGTCCAATTGTATTGCTCCACCAAATTGCAAATATCAATCGTAAAGCCTAGCATGTCAAGTTCAGTTTCCATTATGTGTTAACATTAAGCTAGCAGTTCAGTTGTTTGGATATTTACATATAATTCAGTTTTATTTTTAGTTTGACTGTAAACCTCAGCTGGGAGCAGCATTAAGCAGCATGACTTTTCATTTGTGAACAGCTGTTCACTATTTGCCAAAGTACTGCTGGTTACAGTGCCCGGCCTAAAGTCAAAGCATAAAACTGTTCAAATGATGGCTCTTATCTTAAAATCTTCGGTGTATTAACCAGTTGAAGTGTGTTTGAATCAGTTTTTGCGTGGAAGTGGTAAAGCTATCCATTTTAAAAAAGTATTGTATATGGTCTTTCTGTAGCGGGTAGGTCTGGAATGTATCACCCACCATGAACTCTCACTGTCATGGCAGCAGAAAGGGTGACTCATCTCTTTCATTCATTTCTCCACAACAATAGACTCACTGGGCCAATTTGGCAAAACAGGGGTTTGCGAGCGGGCAATTTCCTCCGCTGGAGTGTGCTTGAGCAATTTTGCGCCGTATGAAGCTTAGCGCGTCATCTCTGAATGATGTGACATTTACTGACGGCTCTTGTACGACGTCCGTCTGTGCTGACTCAAATCACATGCATGACTCATTTAATTGATTTCCAAAACTTTTTTTTCCCTACCACAGTAGGCCATCGATTCTCTTTTTGTTATTTTGTGCACAGGATATGGACGAGCTTTGTGTTGTTTTAATGGATGACGTCTTTAAAAACAATTGAACAATTTAATGAAAGAAACATGAATAGCAATCTGTAGAGAAAAAGAAAAACGTACCCTTCAAAATATCCCGAACCTGCTTACACCTGAATTCTATCATTATTATGTTTTTATTAGTCGGGCAAAAATGCTGTTGGTGTACCTTCTAAAGGGTAAAAGGTTTTGTAGATATAATTAATGGACTTTGTAGATCAGGGGTGTCAAACTCATTTCTGTCACGGGCCACATTGTACCGTATTTTCCACACTGTAAGTCGCTTGGTATTATAAGGCGCACCTTCAATGAATGGCCTTTTAAAAAACTGTTTTCATATATAGGGTGCGCCGTATTATAAGGCGCATAGAAGACAAGCTGCAATAGTGGCTGCGGTTGCATTATTCAACCACTAGATGGAGCTATACTAAAGGTAATACAATACATTACACCGTATTCACAACCGCTGCAGCTGTAACAAAGCACTGTACAGAACATTTGAAATCAGAACATTGATCCACATATAAGGCACATCGGATTATAAGGCGCACTGTCGGCTTTTTAGAAAATTGAATATTTTTAGGTGCGCCTTATAGTGGGGAAAATACAGTACAATACATCCTGATTTATATGGCGCTTTCACAACAGCTGCAGCTGTAACAAAGCGCTTAACAAAAAACAGTAGTTACCATTTCCCTCAATTTGAAACCATATAAAGAAGTCAAGTGTAATTATTGTTTTTCAACTATTTAAATTACTGTAATGAGGGGTTTGGGAACAAGAAAAGGTGTACATTATCTCTGTTATTTATTACATCCCAGAATGTGAAATTTTGGTACAGATTTTAGGAAGTATTATGGACGTTGACATGTTTGATTGGCTTTTGCAGGCCACATAAAATGATGTGGGGGTCCAGATTTGGCCATACACCATACAGTTGTCAGTCGCAAGACAGAATTTTTCTTATTACAAGCCTTGTCCAGCCCATTACCTTTAAAGCTTTAACATGAACATGACACTTGCTTTAAGCTTCCACAACAACCCCCCGCCCCTCACCCTTCCCCACCCCCATATTCCACAGACGCTGTTAGACTTGGGCGCATCTCCGGACTACAAGGACAGTCGGGGGCTAACTCCCCTCTACCACAGCTCTATGGTGGGAGGAGACCCTTACTGCTGCGAGCTGCTGCTGCACGACCATGCACAGGTCGGCTGCGTGGACGAGAACGGCTGGCAGGAGATACACCAGGTGACTTACGTGCAAGTGCTGTTCGCAAATTCTATACTGTATGGGCTTCTTTACTGAAGATTTACACGTGCAGAAACACTTTAACTGATTATTCATGATGTGGAAGCTGATCTCCGAACCACGGGCACCCAAAATTGCATCTGCTAAACGATGCCTGAGACGAATTGGGGTAGATGATTTTGTGTCTTTAAATACTGCTCCTGTAAAGTATGATTTGGAATGAGTCGCAAGAAGGAGTCATGCCATAACACCTTTGACAAAACTACTTTCAACTCTGTATTTCCTTGCATCTGGGTCATTTCAGTTCACTTTGACTTTGGCACTGGCATCTCCCGAGCTGTTTTTCAGGTGTGATGTCCGCAGTTTTAAATACAATATTAGACACAATGGGCAGATCCATTCAATTCCCACACACTCAAAGAGGAATAAATCAAACAAAACATGTCTTTTAGAAGGTGGCTGGCTTACTGGAAATTCTTGAAGCAATAGATTTCACAGTAATGTGTTTTTTGGCCTCTTCCACTGACACTTCCAATTAACATCTCCTCAAATTTATTTTTGTGCTTGCAGTGATCTCTCAAATTTTCAATCGTGCAAACCATCAATTATCTGAAGCGCAAACAATGATGGTCTCCACCACTTTTACAACTGTTGCCAATTGTGCTGAAATCTGTTGAAAAAGTTATTTGACATCTTATTAAATCAATTTAGCTCTCTTGTTCAGCCATTTCGTAAAGCAGACTATCATTGATTCCTGTACTTGCAGTCATGCCGATATGGCCACGTGCAGCACCTGGAACATCTCCTGTTTTACGGAGCGGATATGAGCGCACAAAACGCTTCCGGGAACACGGCTCTGCATGTGTGTGCACTCTACAACCAGGTACCACTTTTTATCAATCGCATTCCTCACTGATGTTGCAGTTCATCGTCCGTGTCACCACTATATCGTCTATTTTTGTAAATGCTTGTTTTATTTAAAGGGTTTTTACAGTAGCCTTCTTTAATCTAATGCCAAGTCCGTGCTGCACGTTTCATACATTTATTGAATGTCGGGAGAACTGTAAACCATAAACACACTCAGGTCGTTGACGCAGATGCAGGGACTCCCTATTATCATATCGATACATATATCATGAAACGGTAGCCCTATACCAGGATAAAAAATGTATATAATCACACAGCGCACCATTGTCTTACATGACACAGCTTGACTACGCGAGCATTAACATCACAAAGATTCCATATATCTTGCGCAATGTAACAAATGGCCTGTATCTGTCTAACAATTCAGCCTCAGTGCAATAGCATCATATATTGACATTCCCATGCATCCCGCCATTGCCTGTCACAATGCAGCACAATACAATAGCATCAAATATGGATATTTTGATCGATCATATCCACACAATACGGCACAATACGTCTGTCATGATACAGCTTGAGTACACCAGCATGAAATTCGGATTTTGCAATGTCCTGTGTCGTTGTCTGTCACTGTATGGTATTGATACACCGTCATCAAATATTGATGCAAGATGATGTATGCTACTGGTGTCTGACACGATACCATATCGATAAAGCAGCATCAAATCTCAAATCTCAATATTGCATTTTTGTCACAATACGATACCATTAGAACGTTGTTGAATATTGATCTCATGATGCCCGTCATGATACAGTTCCATTGCAAAAGAATGAACCATCGATATCACAACACAATACATATTTCCAAATCTTTCAAAGTGAACTGACAATAAGTATTGATGTCCACTCGCTGACATGTGTGGTGATGTAGTTTGGATACATCAACCACCCCTTTCTGTTAAGTTGTGGGTCAAATTGACCCGTGTTCATTTTTATAAAAATAGCTGAGTTCTGTTCTTCTTTTCATTCTATAAAGATAGTATTCATGTACAGTAGTTCTATTTGTATTCAGGACTGCATCTTCTTCGCTTGGGTAAAAAGGAGTTTGGGCTCTTTGTGTGTCCTCTATTAGAGAGAAATCCCCGTTCTTCTCCCTGTGGAGATGCAACACCGAGATGAGCAGATTGATCTGTGAAACAGACAGGCTTTAGCAGTCGGAGATCGGTGGGAGGGCCTCACGAAAAGCTCCAGACCCTCTTATCTCCACGGTAGTCTACAATCACGTAGCAAAATGGGCAGGCGCAATCCAAGCCGCTGTCTGAGATCAATACATCCAAAGGCGAGAGGATTCCAAACCGTGAAAGATGAGAGCTTTTCTACATTTGTGGCAACAGGAGGAGTTTTTTGGTCATTGGCGATCGCAAGATGTTACTGTCTGCTCACGTAAATTCGATGGATGTTTAAATTGTCACCAGGAGGGAGAGAGGCGTTGCCAGAGCCTTCGTAAAGTCAACTGAGAAACAAGTCAGCTAATCAGTTCCACACAGAATGAATACGATCGCTCTTCTTTTAAATTACCAGAAAAACTTGAACTGGTCATGAAAAAAAAATCACAAAATGAAATGCCTGCTGCAACATCCAATGTGCAAACACAGCGGTGGCAGGAAGCATCTGTCTTCTTCTTTAAACATGACTGAACATGGTCAATTAAGCGACTGTAGTGTAAAGTCACGCTGAAGACGTCTTGGAATGGTGTTCCGAGTGATTTGCTGTTGAAACACCGATGGTGCACGCACTAATTGGCTTCTCCGAGTCTCAATGTACACCGTGTGCTGTCTTTGTAAACAATAGGGAAAAAGGCTTACTTTTAGTTGCCAGCACCGAGTCCAATTAGCATACCGCGCTATGCGCGCACAACTAAACCTTATGTTTTTATTATGCTTCTAAATATTCCCCACTTCATGACGCTCAAAATCTCAATATCAAATGTGAACGTGGTTATTGTGCTGCGACCTCAACATGATGCATTGCAGTTACACAAACGACAACCACATTGTTAAATGTACCGGTTATGTGTATTGTTTGTATTATGTGGAGTGCTCCTTATATGCTACTTTTTAAAAGTTATTGTACTTACTTTTACTTCACCTTTTGCTGAACCCTGTTTTTATAATCAATGTGGAAGACCGAAATGTACCCACACACACAAAGCACACACCCGCTGGAGGATGTTTTGGGATAAATATTACAAGGTCATGGCTCAGTTAGCTTCAGAGTAGCTCTTAGCCTGCTACAGGCACTTTTCCTTCAACTTTTACGTACGCTCGTAAAACCGGTTGATGTCCAATAATATTGTCATGTCTCCGTCTTTAACATATATCGGCGTTTGTTAATTAAAGGTTACAATGGACTTTTAAAACTGGTTTTGAAAAAGACATCATGGAAATTTCAGGATTAGCACCCATTAGATTAGAACCCATTATAATTATTTTTAGTAAATGGCTTGGAGAAGATCAATCAATAAAAACATGTACCGTTAGATTATTTAGTCAAAATTTATTTATTTAACGAGAATCCCATTGAATAATGTTGCATATTTGCTTAATTTGATTTTATTCTGTGATAGACATTATTTTGTTTAGTTTTAAGTTTTGCAGTTGTTTGTTTATTGTTGTCATGATGTTTGTTTTACGCATATTGATGTATTTGTGGATTCAAATTTTTTTTATTTTGTGTTATTATACAGCATTTTATTGTTTTTAGGTTCATTTTTTATGTATTTTTTTCTATTTACGTTGTCATTTTCATGTTTTTATTTTGTTCATTATTTTTCCTTTGTTTCTTTTGCTCTGCATGTATTGCACTCATTTCATGGATTTATGTCTTATTTGTGTTTCTTTTTGATACTTTATTACATTTGTTATTATCCATATTTTCTACCTTTTTAACATTTAACCATTTTAGATTTTACATAATTTCTTCATGCACTCAGTCATTTATGAATTTCTGAATGCACAGTGACCAAACACGTGACTCACTGAATTTGCAGCCTCTGTGCTTGCCTGTGGACCAAAGCATGTCCTGTTCATTCTGTGCTCAGTGTTAAATTACATATTGACCGCCCCTAGCCCCCAACGCCGAAGCTGAACAGCCAGCCCCCGCACGTGTGGGCCTGTAGATGTGTCCATCAATCTACTAGTGGATTTTACCTTGCCTTAGGGCTCTGTGTACACAGTTACACTAAGTACATGGCCGTGAGTTGGAAAAGAAAGACAGCTTGGGCTTCCTCACACTAACTAACTATCAGCTCGGCTCTGTAATTGTACTTTAAAAAGAGGACATAATAGGACACATCCTGTTCAGCATGATGTACGCCAAGGATGGGCAACTTAAATGCTGTAAGGAGCAAGTTGTTGTTGTTGCGTGGCGGCGGCACAGGCTCCCACAGGGGTCGCCCCGCTGGCCCCGCCGAGAGCTACCGTGCAGGATGAAGGAAAGGTGTTGGGAGAGGTTAACGGGGGACAGCAGAGCGGGGGGGGACGTTAGGGCTCTGAGGTAAGGTGCGGATGACGGGAAAGGCAGGGGGGGTGGGAGACGGTAGCCGTCGACGGTAGTATTCCCCGAGGAGGTGGCCGTCGGTGAAGTGATGTCCATTTGGTCCGTCCGGTCCTTGGTCCGTCTGGTCCTTGGTCCGGCGGAGTCCAACCACCGCGTAGAGGCGGACATCGTTGGTTGGAGCGGACATCGTTGGTTGGGGCGGACATCGTTGGTTGGAGCGGGCGGGAAGGGGTCACATAAGACCACGCATTTCCTACTTCCTTCCTTTCCAGATATGTGACTAAAATGCTATTTATGTAAATATGACGGAAATAATATATTGAATAATTTGACAATGCAATGAATATAGAAAAGATCCACGATTACAAAAGGCCTGAAGAAAACAACAAAATAACCACATACTGTATTTTATTTATGTATTTATTTATTTTGCAATATGTCATATGTATGACTGTACTGTAATTCTTGTTCACAATTCACATTATTAAGAAACTGTTTTTAAAGTTGAAAATAAATGTAATCTTTAAAGGACCAAAAGGATTCGGCAAAGCATTGTGCTGGTGGCTCTAACGTTGTGTTCGCTTGCCTGTCGAGTCTTTGTGGGAAAAAAAAGTATATTGTGGTCACAAACAAATAAAAAGTCATTTTTCCGTCAAATGCCAAGTGCAGCATGGATGATGATGTTGGCTCAAACATCCCCTCGGGCTTTTTCGTCTTTTTCTGCTCACTTTATGTTTCCGCGACAGCTCGTATATTGATCTCTTCTTTTCTCGAGTGTTTCTCTCCCTCTCCAGCCAGACTTTAGTGCTATTTGTACAAGGTGACATTTAAAAGTCTGCACATACAGACAGTCATGTGACCTCCACCACACCTGTCTAATAAGCAGACCAATTAAAAGTTGGGGGGAAATGGCGCCCCTTCACCCGATTGTGGCATCTCATAACACGTAAATGTCTTTATTGTCATTCAGGACAGCTGTGCTCGGGTTCTTCTCTTTCGGGGCGCCAACAAGGAGATCAAGAATTACAACAGCCAGACTGCCTTTCAGGTATGACCCTTCAGCTTAAATGGGGTACATGCATACTCGCCGTTTTTAACATTTTAAGCGTGTTGACATCGGTCGATATGATCCTATTCTGAAACTTATTCTGTGGTGTGGGGTTGATGAAAAGGGATTTTTTTTCCCGCCTCTTTCATATGCTGAGAACATGGTTGGCAATCTTTAATGTTAAACTTGTTCAATATTTACGATAAAGCAATCTGAAGCGGAGTACATACACCCCGACAATTGGGCCCAATTTAAGCATTTTCATCCTCCATTTCCCATCGGTTTAGAAACCATCTCTTGATCGGAAATGTTAAAGCCGTGCAATATTTAGGATAAGTGACCAGAAGTGAGATATGCACATCCTTGTTTTGTATTGTTTTGTGTTTTTTGTTATTGTAAAGTGTCCTTGGGTGTCTTGAAAGGCGCTTATAAATAAAATGTATTATTATTATTATTATTATCCTGGAAATTGGGCCAAATTTGAATATTGTCCCTCCCCTTAGCTCAAAGTCAGCAAAGGAACAATTCTCAAATATCTCTAAATGGTTTGTCTTAACGATTATCTTGTGGTGGACAGTATACTAAGTGATTGTTTTTGTCCTCCCTGATCTGCTCAGAAAACAACCAGCAATGTTTAATGTTCAACTTCTTCAATATTTAGGATAGCGACTTCAAGCACAGGACACACATACTAACAATTGGGCCAAATTTGAATAATCAGTCTTATTACACACCACAGGATCACAGGCTCAGCATAAACTTTCAGAAATCTCACTATCAGACTTTTGCTGACTTTGATCACAAGGGAAAGAATTTGCTTGTTCCAAACCCAAAGCTCAGCCAACCTTTGCATTTTTTATTGAAAATATTGAACAATCGTAGCGGTTACGATTTTTCAACTTTTTCCAAGCACTTTGCTGACTTTGATTACAAGTTGGGGGAAATATAATTGGCAATCATTCTGAGTCGTGGCCTGACTTTTTATCGTACATCGAGAACGGGGTTGACATTTATGATTGTCAGGTATTTTCCGTGCACATTAGGGAAAACTCATTCACAACCCACATCACACGATAACCACTCAGGATTATCATTTAGAAACGTCCGACAATCGGGCCTTTTACGTGTTTACAATTAGCAGTACGTGTGCACCCTGCTAAATAATCAAATTTGAGCACTTCAATGAATGTTCTTCTCTGTTGAGTTCAACATTATGCTTCATAAAATGTCCGTCGTCATCCTCCAGGTGGCTATTATAGCAGGGAACTTTGATCTGGCTGAAATCATAAAGGTCCACAAAGCATCAGATGTTGGTGAGTGACTCGTATCTTGCTAATCCTTCCTCCAGGTTTTAAGGCTGTGAAGGCTTCAGATAGAAAGATGTCACGGCAGGGAGATATAAAGGGACATGGAGTAAAAAGCAGGGAAGATGAAGAGCGTCAGATTAAAGAGATGCAGAGAAGTTTTTGGCGGGGGAGGGGAGGGGAGTTTTCAGATCCCCTATGCACCCCCTGCTGAACTAAACTGCTCCATGCAGGAAAACTCTGCCATCTAGTGTACAGACGGTATACACTGTACCACACAACAATACCAGCATGTGCATCCTTTTTCATGTAAGGCATACAGTCTTGCACATTCTGCAATAGATCTTTCAAAACGCTTCAATTTCACTCAATTAGTATCAGCTGCAGTGGAACCTCTAAAACACAATCACATTTTTTTCAATGTGACGAAATGGAACATTGATTTATCTTAACCAACGCGTGAATACAATTAATTGTACAACATTGAAATGGTCCGTATTAACTTTGGGACATTAACATAGGTTGTAACATCTAAATAATCCCAAAATGCCTCCTCTTGTCTTAGTGTGTCTCTTCCGCTCCCCAACGCCCTACACGGCCAACTTTGTCCTGTGATATCCTCCCTTGCATGCCATTTTGTCCCACAGTGTCTCATCATGTCCCATTTTGTACAATAGTCTCCCATAATTTCCCCTACTGTGTCTCATCCATTCCCACAATCTCCCCCATAATATCCCTTAAGACTGTGAACGTCTTATCACAACTCATTTTGTCCCTTAGTGTCCCATAAAGTCCTCAATTTTGACCCGTTTTGTCACCTAGGCTCCCAATGGTGTTACATCATGCCCCATTATGTCCTATTGGGTCCCCCTTTGTCCCATTTTGTCCTACCAGTAACCTATTACGTCTCATCATGACACATTTTGTCCCATAGTTTCTGACAATGTTTGTTTTTCCCATAGTGTCCCATCGGCTCCCCATTGTGTCGGATCATGTCCCATTACATCCCATAGTGTCCCATAATGTCCCGTATTAATTGCCATTATATTATTGATTTTAGATATGGACATTATGGAACACAATTCGTATTGCTTTGAAAAGAATAAAATGGACCATCTAAAGTTATATGTCATCGATATCATCAGTGCCTTTCCGGGAGACGCCCTCCTACACCAACCGTCGCCGGGTGACTGGTCCCACACCGTCCCCCCGCTCGCTGCTACGCTCAGCAAGCGACAACAACCTCAACGGCAATGACAGCGTCCACGCCCTCCGGCAGATTCCTCGAGAGTCCCGCGGCCGCCAGCAGGGCCACTCCCCCGTGCCGTCGCTGCGGAGCCTGCCTGCTTTTGGCCAGCATCAGGGGGGCAGCCTTGGGGAGGTAAGACAGTGTCGAGCTACCGACACTGGCTTTTTTTTTTCCCCCCACACAAAATGAGCTGACCCAATAGTGTTAAGAGAAAGATGTTGGATAAAGTGAACTCAGAGATTGATCGTTGTTTTTGAAACTGACATCAAAGTGCTCTCGTGACCAAACCCAGAAAACAGGCGAGCCATGACGTTCACATTGAGACAGCAAATGTCAGTTTAACACAAAATGGCAGCCCCAGACATGGATGAAAACTGGTTAATGTGATTTGTTCTTAGTGCACCAGCACAGCTTTAATCAGAATACGGTGTTCAGAATAGTGGGGGCTCATAGGAGTGAAAAGAAAATGGCTGCATGCCTTCAATTCCCCTTTTACGATTTCAATGTACACCTATATGTGGAGGACACAGTCGTCTACTCTTTCTCCCCCTTAGTTGATCTGGCTTTGGAAAACGTACATGCAGTCTGATTTCTACGGAATCTAAATCACACTTGCTAAATTTAAATTGGTGTTAATTAGTAATAACTCCAAATATATGATCTTCGCAAAAGAGTAGTCTGGTGAATATGGTTTTGGGCCTCGAGAGCCCCTGCGTGTTTTATATGTTTCCCTCCTCCAACACACATAAACATCTAAAATGATCTGAGCTGAATATGCACTCCTTTGCTGTGATTTCCAGAGTCGTCATGGCGACTTCCCCGACAGCAGCCTCCAGAGCACGGGCAGTTCCAGGTCATCTCATTCCCGCTCGCCTTCCCTGCATCACTCCCACGATGACGACAGGCCGGTACCCAGACGCTCCCACAGCCACGGCTACCCCCATGGACATCGGGGAAGACTCAGGTCTGTAATGCTTACTTTTCACTCTAAAACGGGAGAGGCGTGTGTTGGCATGGGTGTGGATGTGGATGAGATCAACTACTCACCCTTTGAAGACACCTGGCAGGCCGCCCTCCTCCTTGTCATTCAATCCGAATACATTAACTGCTTCTGCCGTGTTGTAAACTCTTGTTGCGGGTAAGTATAAATGGAAGGCCGGATTTGTTCGGGCTTCTCATTTTAGCCACATCTTGGCCTAATTGGCCTCCTTGATATGCAGAGTTAAGACTTTGTTCCTTGTGCGCGTTACCTTTACCCAGCCGCTTTTTACAGCCCACGAGCATACCCTTGACAAATTTCCCTCAATAATACGACAGTCTCATTTACCCAGTCAGCAAAATTGGTCTGGCCCAGCTCCGGCGCGGACACGGCAGTGCACTCGGCCCACATACGGCAATGAATGACGGTCCTGCAGTGGCCCAGGTCTGGCATCCATGATGTGGGCCGCATCCGGCCCAGATCTCAGCCGCATTGTATAACCATATCTGGCCCTACTCCGGCCCGACGCTGGGCCAGAACTGGCTCCTCATATCAGCCTTAATTCAACCATAACTCAGCCACTTAATAATTATGCCTTGTGCCATGCAGGTACACTTCATGTACACCTGCATGCATTGTGTCGCAAAAACAAATGCATGCCGCAGGTTTAAAACCCATGCATGGCATGCATTTGCAACACAACACATGCAGGTGTACATGAAGTGTACCTGCATGGCACAATTGATGAGCCATATTAGACCCCATTTTTAAAAAAGCCTCAAAAACAACTGTTACAAAAATGTTTATTTTCATGTGAACCTCACAAACAACCACACAAACTGGAAAAGTGCATGACAGTTAGCACCAAATCCAAACTGTAATACAGCAGCTTCTTGAACAGCATTTATTCGTTGATCAAACTGCTCTCCATGTTATCCTTTCTTTTCATTCTCTCCTTCCGACCACCATCCCGGTCAGGAGCCAGCTGTAGCCATCTTTGGATGGTGGCATCAATTTCCTTGTCTGTGGCCCCAGATGTTAATCGGTTTCGCCTCACAGCGGCTGAAACATGCAAACATATTTTTAAATTAACTCTCTGTATCATCAGGTAACATGACTACTGAAAAGTAAACTGATATTCTGGTGTCAGATATCGTGTTTCTCAAATATTTACAGCTTTGTACAAAGAATTGTTTTAAAACTGTAAGAAAAAGGGCAAACATTTGTCCATGTCATTACTAATGTGTGGGCTGAAATATTTGCCTCCAGAAACAGAATCTGAATAATTTAGATTTAAATTGCTTATACCGAATTTGAATTACATAATTTGAAGGATAAGTGGCTCGGATAATGGATGGATTTGTATATTTTAATCTGAAATCATGATACTGAACCCCAATTGTAAAATTTGAATATCGATATATCTATAGATATAGATAAATAGATATTTCTCTGAAACTGCATTTGATCATCACTGAAAATTAAGACTTACAAATACAAAATAAATTATTCTGAATATGTGTCACAGACATCGGGCTTGCTTGGAGAACACATATCTCCTTGAAGAAAATCTAAACCTTTTACTAACAATACCTAAACGTTTATATTGGGTTGGTATAAATGTTTAAAGTAAAACATTTGTTTTTCCTTATATGGCCATTTGAAAAAATAGCCGCCTATAATAAACATTTTAAAATACAGTTTAAGAGAAACTGGAAAAAAAAACTTAAATTCTAATTGTACAATTCAGATTTTCAGTGTAAGGATTAAAATTAAACATTTCAAACGCAATTTACTGTAAATCAAATTTCAGATCTGGATAATTCAGATTCAATTTCTGGTGGCACATATGTCCCCTCTGTGACACTGCCGGTATCGAGCCCGACTTACCACTTACAACAGTTCGAATTTATAGGCGCTGGAAACCAATCTTTCCATTTATTCCTCTCATGTTTATTTTCCTAGCCAGAGAGTTATTGATCATTGCATGCATAATGCTCCAGACACATTCACGAATGTCAGTCCACCTTTGAGAGCCAGTGTATTTACCTGAAATCATACCAACATCACTTCATTATAATTTAAAAAATACAGTTGTTTAATACCGACACTGGAAAGCTTATTAAAGTTTTAAAACAAGAGAATGTGTGGAAGATAGAAAGTCAGTTTGATGCAATATGGTCAACATGTATGAGATGCCAACATACCAATGTTTTCTGGAGATCTGGGTTGATGTGAAGTTTTTCCTCCAGGCTCTGTAGAGAACCAACATCTTTGAGTGGCAACAGATTTGGATCAAGGCCCATCTCTGCCTCATCAGCTGCTTTCATACTCTGTAGAGTCTTAAAGATGATTCGCAGTTGCTCCATCATCATTTCTTGCTTTGTCAATATATTATGCAGGACTGTGGATAAAATGAACAAGAAAGAGAGATTGGAAAAACGGCAAAATCCATGTTCAATCCAATGTTACCCAGTGAAGTAGATACTTTAGCACCACCATTTTTCAGATCACCTAATCGTGATTCTGCATACCAAACAAAATTTGTGAATACTCACAAGTTTGCAGACTGGATTTCTTCTCACTGCTCTGATGTGACTCGAAGTATGCCGATGGGACTGCGGAATGTATTTATTGTAAAATATTCAGATAATAATTCTTAAATTAAGATTAAGTAAAAATATGTTTTTTAGAATGTACAGTATCAGTATTGCAGCAAACTGAATCAAAATAAATGTCAATGTATTTCAGCGCTTCCCACATTGTCATGTTGAATAAAATATGGAAAGAAAATAGTCATAAATATAAATAAAACGCAGTTTCACTCTTGTCGACGGCCATAAAGCCAGTTATGGGGGTCCCAGAAAGGGTTATTTTTGATCATGTCCGAAATCTGCATTTTTAGTAAACTCATATGGACTGTGACGCGCAAGTTCAGGCCCCACCTGCCTGTGACGTCACCGGGCGGTTTATTTTAAAATTCGCGCTCTTCAGTCTATCTAATTAGACACAGCAAGTGGCAATTTTAAGAAGAAATAACATTAAATACCCATTAAATTGAAGTACAATATATTTTTAATATTTCCACATGTCAGCAGAAAGAAGTCACATCTATGCTAGGAGCACATTATTCCCCCGACCCCCATTTCGAGCTAATGCTAAATGCGAATCGTCATTTAATGGCGCTCTTCAAAATTCAGGCTAGACTTCAGACAGAATTGTCTTTGTATAGTAATTGCCAGCGTACTGTCACAATAGACAAACGTTATCTAAAACATAAAATAAATGAATTTACTCACCGTCTTTTAGGGATGTGGCACAGGAGTGTGTGTGGGCAATTGTGGCGTGAGCGTCGTTGTTGTCCGTGAGCGGGATTCTTCTGGTTACAGTACTTCTTTTTCCCTCTTCTTCTTCGTCTTCTTCTTCTTCTTCCTTAATTGGCGCTGTGGCAGCTAACGTTCGAGATGCACCACTGCCACCTACTGTGCCGAAGTGTAGTTCAGAGTTGTATATGGTTGTTGTACAGTACAAGGAAAAAACAATCTAAAGTTTTATTTCTCAAACCCCTTTTCTCTTGAAATCTGAAAACTTAATCTCTTCTGTCCTGAGCGTATTTTTAAGACTGATCACCACACTCTTCCTTAATTCTTTTATAAAGTTTTCTCCACTTCCCTACTTGTACTTGTACAGAAGATTTTTGGTGTTTGAAAATTAAATTATATTAAAACGATTGGTCAATCCACAAAGAGGAAACCATATACAGTACAGTAGTTCTATATATCTATATCGATGCACGTTATTTTTCTTTTTCTGTTTGTTTGTCTCCCCTGGCTATCTGTGTTCTTGAAAATAGCAGAAAAAAATCAAAATAGTTGTACAACATGAACATAATTGACCACGTGTTGAACTCGCATCTGTGTGTGTGTGTGTGTGTGTGTGTGTGTGTGTGTGTGTGTGTGTGTGTGTGTGTGTGTGTGTGTGTGTGTGTGTTCAATAGAATTCCGCATATGTCTGCCATGTAAAGCTAGCTGTGTAGAAAAAAAAATCTGAAACTGCATTTAAGGGTGGCTCAATACTGGCTGGCCATATACGGGCCGGAGTTGTAAATTGATATCTGGCCCAAATACGTCAATCCACAACTGGCCCTCATCTGGTTTGCCAGAGTCAAGCCAGTGCCTTCTTTGCCACTCCTGGGCCGTGTTCGGCCCACATGCATTATGCCAGTGCCGACACAAGGCCAGCAGTGCCGGCTTCATGCCGAATCCGGGCCAGATGCCTTTGCTGACTGGGTACCGACCATCTGTTTATGACTCCGTTTGGATCGGATGGTTGACCTGCACGTTTGTCACTATTTCTATGAACAAGTTGCTTTATTTACTGTTGAGCTTTTTTAAAGATATGCAAAGATGCAAATCTACTAGTAACAACTAAAATTAGAACACATTTTTTCTTCAAAATACTGCGGTCAATAAAGACAATTCAATTTTAGAACCAAAAGTTGTTTCTTCCACTTTGTGCTCTGTGGCAAGTTCTGATTAATGAACATGCATGATCCTCAAGTAACCGCTTTAAAAACATAGAGCTTAATACAGTTTGCTGTTGTTGTGAATCAGGAGATGGCATTTGGTTGCCGCTCAGTGCAGGGGCGGCCCTCGTCTAGTGGAATACAGGGCAATGCCGCCCCAAAATCTTGAAAATGCCTTACCACCTTTAACAGAAAGCTGTTTTCAAAATAACGATAAAATGTCAACAATACATTATTGCTTGCTTGATTTCAGTGTGTTTAATAAATTAATTTCAAAGAATTTCAAAGCAAACCTTGCATGGTTATGCATGTGGCCCTTGCATGACAAAGTTTGGACATGTTTTTTCGCTTTTTTATTGGCCTTTTGTATTTTTTTATTTCTAAACTGCACCTGATCCCAAAAAAGGAGCAGTGACAAATTACATCGTTTCAGAAAACTCACACTCGCATAATGTTACATAATGAAAGTTATGCTTGATGTTTTGGTGATGTGGTTAACCCTTTCAGTGACGGTGGTTACTGGTTACTCCAGTGGTCGGCTTATCATGTTATCAAGTTTCAGGTTATCATTATTGGTGCATGAAAGGATTAACTAAATTTAACTCAACTGTTAATTTGAGTGCAAATCTTACATGAAAAACGGTCTGCACTGTCGTTTTGTAATATTTGCTCCTTTTGGTTTTAAAGTTTTAACGTCAACAGCAGTCAACTTCTTTTTTTTTAAACACTTGCTTGACCTTTGCAATTACCTTTATTACCTTTTTTGTTGTTGTAACAATTAGGCGGCAGTTAATGAAGGTGACTTAACATAGTTAATACATGTTTTATGTGAAGGACAGATTGAACCTTGAACAAATGATTTATTATTTCCATTAGTTTCTATTGGGAGACAACCTGAAGGTCGTAACGGATCGCATATCCCAAACTTCCTTCTCTTTATGCCTACAGGCACACATTTAGTTCATCAAATTGGACATGTTAAAATATCAAAGGGACCTAATAAATACAAAAGCATCTTAAAATATACCATTGCTCTATATTTGTCGTTCATTGGCTTTGATTGTCCTTGCCTTACTTCTAATGAGATAGCCCATTATTTGCATGGCAAAAGACAGACGATTATCAGATGCAAAGCACAGTGCTGATTAGCCTATTTTTTCCCTTTTAATGGCCTGAGAGAGACACAGAGAGAGAGAAGCCAGAGCAGCTGGAATAAATAACAAATATTTTTAAAAATAATAATAAAAAAGATTGTAGAACACAAAAGTAAAAACATAGATATAGTTAAATAATAATGTAAGAAAAAATGTATACAAACAAAATAATCAGTGACTTGTTTCGATAAACAACATATAACATATAACATACCCGTAATTCAAGTGAGAGTGGCAGTAAACAGCTTGAAGAGTCTCGGCACCTCTGCCTTTGTAGTTGTCCCCATACATTTTAGAGTTATTTTCAAGATCCTCTTATTTGTTTTCAAATCTCTAAATAATCTCGCGCCACCTTACCTCTCTGAGCTCATCCGCCCCTACGCACCTGCCCGGCGCCTCAGGTCTGCGGACCAGACATTATTAGAAGTACCAAGAACTAAACTGAGGCTTAGAGGGGATCGAGCCTTTTCTGTTGCTGGTCCCTCTCTCTGGAATGACCTTCCACCGAACATTCGTCAAGCCTCCTCACTGCCCATCTTCAAAACCCTCCTCAAAACTCACTTGTATTCTCTGGCTTTCGACTCAGCATGACTTAGATTTGTTCTTGGTTTTACTGTTTGGTGCTTTCTACTGTCTTTATTACCGATTTGTTTTACTGTTTATTGTATATGTTAAATTGCTCCATGTACAGCACTTTGTATGCGGCGATGGCTGTTTGAAAGTGCTCTATAAATACAGTTGACTTGACTTGACTTGTAGAAGTATCTGTACTTTAATTGAGTACAGAGCCATGAGCACTTCTGCCACATTTGAAAGCAGTCGGCTCAAACACGGCTGCTGTTAACTCTGAAAAACATCCACGTGAATGCCATCTCGTGACATTTTCACATTCAACTTTGGGTCGCAGCCGCTCGCGCTGGGGCGGCAATATTGTCTCGTTAGCTGCGTGTTAACCTGTCGTGGGCTTCGCAGATCCAATCAAGCGCATTATCCTTCACATGTGATAGGAGTCATTTATTTGTAATTGTTAAGTCAATTCTGAAGCGCTTCCAAGGCCAAAATGGCGAAGGAGGTTCTTTGGTCATGGCCACGGCATGCTTGACAGGCAGACATTAGCGTTATCGGCTTAGTGGTGATGTAAATGTGTGTTGTATTAACTAAGAATTAAGCCATTAGGGAGATGGTTTCATTAATTTTACTTGACTGCAGAACAACTTTCGCTGTGCAGTGAACCGCATCTATTTGTGCGGAATTGGGACAGAGCCCTAGCAGTATATAGTCGTCTACTCGACACTAGACCGGTACCTATACCGTACTTGAGAATCACACAATTTAAAAGTTATTCCAGGCATGATTTTGATGGGAGACTGGTTTTCGGCGGTGTTGAAGGAGTGTCTTGGAGATATGTGTGGGCATGATGATTTGGTGGCAGAGAGCCAATCCAAGCCTTTGCCATTAGACCATGTCTAACACTGGGGCAAGTCTAACGTGAAATATTTCATCCATAAATATGTGAATAACAGTTATAAAAACTACCTGAATCCTATTTCTAAAACCATACCATGGGGTAGCTCAACTCTGGTGGGAGTGGAGGCACACAAACAATTCGGACTGAGAGGCGGGCTCCCAGTGCTCAGTTGAGGGCCCACCATATCGAGACACTCGTGCACAATTAGCGCACTGCATTTGAAGGGAATGAAATGAGCCACTTTGATCAGCCATGATTGAAGATGGCGATAACCACTCCCACAGTGGCGCAGCCCTCTCTCTCACAGATCTGCTGGACTGCGCTCGTCTGCCAAACTACCAGCACCATCTATTCCACCACCGTGAAGAGCAGCGGCGCCCAAGTCCGGTCCTTAAGAGCCCCTCTCCATCCTGTTTTAAATGTCTTGCTCCTCCAACACACCTGATTCAAATGTTCAGCTCATCAGCAAACTTTGCAGAAGCCTGATAATGATCCTAATCATTTGAATAAGGTCTGTCGGAGAAGGGAGACATCTAAAACAGGCTGCACAGCGGCCCTCGAGGATCGGGCCAGAGAACTCCTGGTTTAGAGTTAACACCTGCGCCATACGATGCCGAAGTCTAGAGGTTCGTCCAGTGGGTTGGGTCAGTGGGTTGCGGAAAAAAATTAGCAGCAAGCAGCAACTTCTTTCCTTTTTTTTCCCCTTCTTTTTCCTTTAAACTGCAGCCGTGTGAAATTCCCAACACTAGGTTTAACTTGCAAAATTGACCAAAACTGTCACGTGCACCCCTGCTAATGCATTATTGCTTACTCTTGGCATTAGGTTAGGTTTGGGTGTTTGTACATGTGGGTTATTTCATGTGTTCAACTGTAAACACAGTCATAAGCGTTAGGTGTCACTTGACTTGGACATGGAAATAGAATCGGAACCGCCAGTATAAATCCACCCTTAGGCTAATCAATTCCTCACCTTGCAATTTCCATCGATGCTGATTGCAATCGTGTAATATATGCAGTTGCATTGCGTTTGACTTTCTGCATCGCTGTTCATTGACTTTGCCATTGTTACTGAGGCCAGGCTGGTCGTTATTGTAAGAAACAGATCTGTAACTTGTGTGAGCACATAATGGATCCTGCAGCTTCTATTGTTCCTTTCCAAGAAATGAAATATGTGAAAGGGAAGAAAAGCAGCAGTCAACAGAGTAAAGATGGAATATGCTTCTCATGCATCTGTTGTTGTTTTTTGTTTTTGTATTTTTAATCGAACCACTGTTCGTACCTTTGCAATACTCCATCACCTCCATTTAACCTTAATTTACTGTAGAGGCACATTTTAGTACAATTATAGTCATCTTAATTACATTCTAAGTGTAAAGTGCAAGTATCTGTTTATTTTTTTTCATAATAAATTCCTGTGTAAAAATTGAAAAAGAATTCAGGCAAAATTTAAATAAAAACAGCATGAACTAATAGTACTAAATGAACTGAAATGGCACATTTTTAAGTACATTTTGATCACTGTAGACATTGTATAAAAAAAAACAACTCTGGTGAAAGTTATAGTACTGATTTGATTACTGGTAATGTATTTAAGTAGTGCATGAATGGGAAATATCAATCAAATTGAATTGTGCTTCTCTCAAGGTTGCATCATTGCTTTTGATTTTCCCGGGTTCACACCCTCCATGTCGTCAAGTACAGGAAGTATCGCATCACTGCAAACGCTGCCATGTTAATATGTTAAAACATTATACCTGTTACCGTCGCCTTTCATAATGCACAAGTCGGACATCACACGAATGGCAGAAGGATGAAAAGAAGCACCCGTCAATCGATTCACTTGTCAAGGCTGCCTTGTCACTTGGTGCAATGTCGTGTCCTGGTCTTGCTCCGACGCCAGGGTCTAAACATCAACATGCGGCGGTCGTCCCCATCGGTCCCCCACTCCCATCAGCCCCCACTGTAATTGGAAAGCCGTCAGCAAGCTGTTGTTGCTTGTAGATGGCGATGGAGAGAGAAGGGTTGGTGTGGGTGAGGGGGCGGAAGCCATTGATAAGAAGAGTAGAGTCTAGACGGAAGGGAGCAATCAGTTAAATGAAAGCTATAACGTGAGTGATAAAATTGATGGGGCCAACACACTGACAAAAGGGAGACGGGCGTGCTCGAAATACATCAGCGCAATACTGTATATTGTATTGATCTGAATCAATATCAGTCTTGCTTACAAATACTAAAGGGCCAGTTCCCATGAGAATTTTCAGTAGACTTTTTAACAAAAATAACCTGGAGCTTAAAACAAATTTCCGACAGGTAATAATGGACTTTAAACACCTTTAACTGTACAGACAATGTGTGAGGTAAAATTCTCAATTCTCATAGAAGTAAAATAATTTCACCATTGTTCATAGTAAATAAAATAAATACCGTAATTTCCGCACTATAGAGTGCACCTGATTATAAGCCGCACCCACTACATTTTTTGAGGAAAACCAATTTTGTACATACACAAGCCGCACCTGTATATAAGCCGCACGCGCCCACATTAAAACATGTAAACATATTTACAAAGAAAGACACTACACAGAGAGAGTTTTCAAAGTTTTAATAATATAACTTAACAATAATAATAATAATATAACTTTCTTCCCAAATGGTGCCTGTGACGCGGCAGTAAAACGGTAGCAACATGGTAACAACACGCTAGCAACAGAATAGCAACACAGTATAACAGGTCTGGTAAAAGAACATACCGGTACTCGTAAAAATCACGGTGAGCCGTCGTTTATGCCAAGTTTACGTGCAGCAGCTCTGTTTCCTTCTTTATCAGACAGCTCGATTGCTTTTAGTTTGAAAGCTGTGTCATATGCCTTTCTTTTTGCATTTTCCATGATGAGGGTATGTTCACGCTAATTTAATTTATGCACAAGACAAGAAGTTACAGTCTTCCTCGACGCATATATTCCACTGGTCTTAATCTTACCTTTTCTACTTGAGCGCCCCTGGCGGCCGTTAGAAAAATTACACATATTGGCCGCATCACTGAATAAGCCGTAGGGTTGAAAGTTTGGGAAAAAGTTGCGGCTTATAGTCCGGAATTTACGGTAAATAAAAATGACAACAATGCAACACTCAGCACTTTATTTACGGAGCAAAGCCTGCATGCCATAATTGAGCCGGCAGGCCGCATAAAATGATGTGGCGGGCCGGATTTGGCTCGCAGGCCTTGAGTTTGACACCTATGTGTATAACTAATTGACCCCTCATTAGAGACAAATGAAGCTTTACAACATTGTGATCAAAAAAACCTCCACATGCGAGCGTCATATTTTTGACCACTTTTTGGATTGGATTGGATAAACTTTATTGTCAAATGTACAGTATGTGTAACATACAGCACAGATGAAATTTCTTCCCTCTCAACATGAAACAAGAGGAGCCGCTGCGGGTGTCCGCGCCGCCAAAAAAAGACAAAATACAAAACAACACATGAGACACAGACAATCGTGCACTCTTAACCACTTTCCTGCATACACTTTGTTGTCTGAAGCAGTTATAGATGAAAGAGGAGCGAATCAAAGTGTCCTTTTCACCAGTGGATCAAAGACGTCATGCTGCAATGTGCACACGTCTGCTACAAGCTAAACTTGAAAGCAACAAGAAGCAGTAGCATCCATTAACGAAAAGAGATTGACTCTCTTCTCCTGTCCCATGTAAGTCCGCTTCAATTCCAAGCCACGACTCCCAGTTCCACATACGCATCGGCGCTCTGCGCTGACGCTCCCTTCTTCTCATCGTCGGCTCCTCAATCCATGCATCCATCCAGCTGCAGACTGTCCATCAGCACCGACCTTTTCGCTGAACAAAGCGGGGCTGTGAACTAAATGAACTAAACTGTTTTTCACTAAATTCTCATAGCACCTTGCAGTAGCACAATGCTGTGCAGCACAACAGCTTGTTTTTATTCTCCTCCATTTATTCTCCTCCATTTCCTTAAATATTGTATTTACTTATGATATCACTAATGTCATTGACTGTGTTTAATGGGCCACAAAATAGAAATGGAATTCCGGCAAACTTTGTGGCTTCATTATTCCGCACTCAAACAAGAACATTTATTGCACAGTTTGTGGGAAATGTGCAAGGAATTACTACATGTATTCTTTTTGGTCATTATTTTATACTCTTGTTATTTTTCTATTGAATGGAAGGCTCTGGGATAGATTATTGAGAGGAGCCTCTACAATGGTGCAAAATGTTGCTTCCTCACAATTGAGGGATAATCATGAAAAGTTATCGCAAACAAATGACAAATACTTCATATCTCCAAATACGGTCTTAAAGTTTCTGCTTGTTGAAAACACACCTATTCAACTATTTTTTTTTTTAAACAGCTTTGCAACTATAACCTGGAGTTAACCACAAAAACTATGCATCGAAGTGAAGAAATAATCTTCTCAAACTTAATAATAAAACATATATTAATTCTCTCGGTGCATTTTTGGGAAATATTTTAACATTGTCTTTCAAGTGTAGAACGAAGTTAAATGAGCATTACATCTTATAATTTTCACTTTTTGGGTATGTCTCATAATAAGTGAGTATTTTTAGAACAGAACACTTATAAAACACTTGTAAATCCTTAAACAGAGCTGCGGGTGGTGGCATATCACAGTTGTGCCACGTGTGCCTCAATTTGAGCCTTGAAGAAACCTGCTTGTTGTTATTTTCAATTGCATTTTAATTTCAATAGCTTACAGAGCTTTACATGTGTCTCTAGTATGGTATTAAATGCCCGAAAGGAGAAGCGAGAGCAGGAGGAGGATCGGGATAACGAGTATGCCGAGGGCACGTGGTTGGGATTGTGGCGACGGAGGAGGGATGAATGAAAACTATAGGTGGAGCTCTGCCACCGCTGTAATTCGCCAGCCTTCACCGTGCGTGTGAGGAGATGCTGGCGGCGAGGAAGGAGGGGCGGAGCAACAGTTCAACCAAATGGGCTCAAGCTTTTCACCTAAACCCCCGCTGCCTTTCCTTCCCGCTCGCGCGCACACACACACACACACACACACACACACACACACACACACACACACACACACACACACTTGAGATCCAGGGTGTGCACTGGGACCACCAGTGCAAGATGTTGGAGTGGTCTGTGTGCGTAAGTCTAGCGTGCTCATAGAGGGGCTTGTGCGGGCTGTCAAAGGGAAGGGGAGCAACACAACAACAGCAGCGGCGGCACTAGTAGCAGCAGGATTGGCATAGTGTGTGTGAGCGCATGCATGCGTGTGAGAGAGAGGAGTGGTGGAAGGAGAGGAGGAGGGGGAAAGAAAGAAGGAAGGAAGGAAGGAAGGCGGAGGGGCTCACGAGAGAAGGGGAGCAGAAATCCACGCTCCCCCCTAGACAGGAGGGATCCAAAGGTGTTGGGATCCGTAGTCCCATCCCAGCGGGGAGACGGGCGGGATACGCATCCCTCCTCTCCGTAGGGGGCTTCTGCCAACTCAGGATGACTAAGAGGGGATTCCAACGGGATCTATCGCACGGGAAGGCACCTCACTGTCTTGGTTTTGCCAGTGGATCTTCCCCCGTGGAACACTGACGGCTATCATTTCAACGCAAACCTTTTATGAATCTGTCCCTGTCCGCCGCAAAGACCAGGGGCCGTCAACCTCCGGCGGCCCCGCGGACCATCATGTCCGTGACCACGGGCTTCGGATACCAGCTGCCCGGGATCACCACGGTGACCTATGTGTTTGTTTACAGCCCCGGCTCGGTGCAACGGGACCCGAGCCCGCCTCATCACACGCCGCCGACGCTGATGGGCGCCCGCGGGCCCAAGCGGAAACTCTACAGCGCTGTCCCGGGTCGCACCTTCATCGTCGTCAAGCCGTACACGCCGCAGGGGAGGGGAGATTCAACTCAATCGAGGAGAGAGGGTCAAAGGTAAGATGGCCTCACCTGCTGTTTCCCAACATTTGTTGTCATGAAACAAAAGACACTTATTTTACATTGGGAAAAATACCACAGTGCAACAACAAACGATAATATTATAAAAAGTTGAAACACGGGTTAACTTCTAAGTAATGGCCAAGCATTTATTTGCTCTGCCTGTCAGTGTACGTCGCTGGCATGGATAGATGGACACATTGTAACTTTTTCCTCAATTTTTCAGACCAGGAAGTCACAGTGTTTCTGTATGGGAAATGTATATTTTATTTTCAAAATAAATTTCAATCATTCAATCGAAATCATTTGTATGAAATAAATCAATTTTTGGATGCATTAAGTAAAATTGGACAATTTTGTGAGGCACACCTGTACTGCTATACTGTTTCTTTTGTGGTTGTATTTGTGCGCGTGTAGAGGGAAGACCTTCACTAAAGCAGAGCTGCTCCTAAAAGCAATTTGTATGTTATCATGCAACAGATGTAAGGCAACAGAACTGTACCATTTGCCCTCTGGGGTGGGAAGGGGAAAAGTCAAAAATAAGATGTGGAATGTTTGTGTTTGCCCATTCCTATCTTGGCATACAGCTGGAGTGTCATTTTCGGGTTTTGTTGGTTAATCTGTATGTTTCCATGGAACAAATGTGAGCCAGGAAGATTGTATCTTTTTTCAATTCCGGGGTGGAATCAAATCTTTCTTGAACAAAATTGAAGAAACATCGTGGAGTGTTGTATTTGTACTGTTAGCATCCAATAGATGTAAGAGAGCAGGACCGTACCATATTTTCTATTCAAGGGCAGAGGAAATGTTTTCAAATTTTTTTTCTGTGGCACATTGTATTGTTTTTGTTTTGTTTTTTGGCGGGGGGGGGGGGGCATGTTTCGATGCACCAGTCGCATATTTTTGATTCTGGACAGCGAAACTGCTTTCACAGATGGATTACCATTTCTAATATAAACTCGTGGAGCGCTGTATTTTCACGATTTTTAGTCTGAGGAAAGGGGCACAAATTTGTAGAGATGTTTGAATTTCAATTAACACAGTGCACAGGTGCAGAGTTTGATTTGCATCTTCTCCCCATGCCTGCGTGGGTGGGTTTTCTCTGGGTACTTCGGTTTCCTCCCACATTCCAAAAACATGAATGGCATCTTAATGGGACACTCTAAATTTCCCCCATATATATATATATTGTAGTTTTTTGGGGGATTGGGGGGCATGCAAAAGGCATCAACCTATCATTCAAAAATGTGAAATTCCACCTCGGAGTTCAAATGGTATTGTCCCATTTGCCATTTCGAAATCATCAGTGCCATGACTGCAAAAAGTGAAAAAAATTGCGATTCTTCCCAAACAGTGTAATGCTTTATATACATTTATCTGCCTCATGTTGTGCTTCATTTTTGTCATAAATGTTGCATTTATTTTGTTTCTGCTTTACACAGAGCTGCAGTGGCTCGACTTTTCATCTGTCTGTATCTGTGTGTGTGTGTGTGTGTGTGTGTGTGTGTGTGTGTGCTTTTTGTCTCCATCCATGCCTCACTCAAGACTTTGACTGTAATGACGTAGAAGGTAAACAGCATACTGTTCTTTTCAACCCTTGCCACTGTCCTCCACATGTCACCCCTCCGTGTGCACCGTATAGTGAGTACACCCTGTTTGAATCATTGCGAGTGGTTTTAGCGAAGCTGACGGGATGGGCATCTTGCTTCTGCAAGCAAGTGAGAATCAGCACCGATTACGTGGAATTAGATGGCTCATCCGGTCTTTTCGTCATGGGGTTTTTTTTTTTTCCACAGCAGGATTTCACTATTTGGCAGGAATTGACAGAGTGCCTCAATGGGCTGCTGTTGAAATCGAAACAGTAATTGAGTGGTGGTTGGCGGGCCAAGTTTTAGATTTGGTTATAAAAACTGCAATATTTTGTTTCCTTACATGGCAGACTGTTGGGAAGTAAAAGCAGTCTAGATGCCCAGAATTAGCTGTTCTACTATAGCGGACTGTGACTTGTCACTCGGATACTTTTACAAGATGATCAACGGTAAACGGCACATGTTTGATACATTACTTTTGGGTGAGGTCTTTTCGCTCTGAGCTTCAGTCGCAGCATTCTTCCATTTGTTTGATTTCAAAACCTGTTACTGTAATAACAATGATCATTCCTTCAACTGCTTTCTAAAATGCATGTTTTCCAATGCCCATCCTTCGTCCGAAGAGAGTGCATGCAGATTCAAACAGGCCAACCGTGTCAACTTCCTCTTCTCTGGTGGCGTTCTCCCATTTGAGCATGCGACCCCCGCCCCCTCCTCCCACCTGTCCACAGATACACCCTAGCCCCACTCTCGAGCCCACACACACCACCAAACCCCACTTTGCATCCATCACTGTGGTTCATACCCACATTAGCTTAATGAAAACACTTCAAAGAGAGTGAGTAGTAGTTGCGCTCAGGTTTGACATCACTCACACTCTCTTTACATTGTACAGCACAGGTGTCAAACTCAAGGCCCGCCAGATCTGGCCCGCCACATTATTTTATGTGGCCCGCGAAATCAAATCAAACATGTCAACTTCTATGATGCTTGATAAAATTTGGACCAAAATGTCAAATTCTCCCATGTAAGATGTAAGAGAGCTATTTAAGTTTTCTTGTTACCAAAACCCTCATTACAGTAATTTAAACTCTAGTTGAATAAACCAGTATTCTTGACTTCTTTTTGTGGTTTCACAGCCATAACGGCCTACCAAAGGAACCGATAAGTAAAACGTGGCCCGTGACAAAATTTAGTTTGACACCCCTTTTGTACAGGAAGCATAGTATACAAGTATTCTGTATCGTATGTATCACTGTAGACACCATACAGTTCCAAAGGCTTCCTTTTCGACTGTTGCATGATGATACGATTCCGCAGACCTGAGCCAGTGGACATTCTTCGACATGTGCTCACGTGTTCCTAATGGGGTCTTTTGTGTACTTTAGGATGACAATGTTGCCATTTGCATTCCTATTACTGATTCAAATGGCAAACAATTCAGATTTGTTCCGCCCAACAAAGCACAATTATGGCACATTAGTGTAAAACCGTGACATCTACTGAAACGTTTTGGAGTTTTCTGGCGGAGGTCTCAAGGGCAGCACGGTCGTACGCGGGTAGCGTGTCTGCCTCACAATTACAAGGTACTTGGCTTGAATGTGAGCTCAGAATGTATTGGATGCTTGTATTATGTCTGAAAAGTCATTGATTTTGGAGTAAAAAGTTTTAGACAGTTATAGCCTTCCAAGAAACAATCATCCAATAAAAGTTTAAATGTGAGGAATAAAACTTCCAACAAACATACATTTGCAGTGGTGGCTTGAGATACAAGTTCAGGTTTTTCCATGACTATGCTTAAATATTATTAATTAATAAACATATGTGTAACAATAAAATAAGTTAGAATAATGGAAAGAATTCCCTCTGGTGTACATGCCTTGGCCACCAGGAGGCAGTATAACACAGTCATGAAGACACAAATGAAGAAGACTTTCACATCTTCTCTAAGTGACACAGTAAACTGTGTTAGTAATCGTTCTTAGCATTGGTTTAAGAATATATGCTTGTGCGTATTGCTTAAATTGTCTTCCTACATGTGTTGTTGCCCCATTTGTGTTCAACTTAAAGGATTTGAACACAACAACTATAAATGCTACTCATTCGCTCATCTATGTTTTTTCTTACGTGTTAGCATTCAGTTAGCGGAAGCCAGACTTTTGTGATTCTTGTTTTATGTTGATGGCAAAAAAAAACCTGTTAAAAAATGTTTTTACTGTTTGCCAAAATGCTGCTAGTTATGAATGAGTTGAATTGACTACCAGACAATGCTCATATCGAAATTTTTTTCTCACAAGTCAAAGCAAAAAATGGGCCAAATGGCGCGTATCTCAAAGAAAATTGGCAAGTTAGGTCGTTCATTTCCACTGTATTAGGAAAAGACCAATCCTTCATCCCGCTGCTAATGCAAACTTCATTCTTCCATCCCAGTCTACGCGGCAAACGTGTACACAAATGCTTCCACTGGCACATGGCTGCCAGGACCGCGGTGGGCCATCGTGGCAAAACCATCTGGCTCTGTTATGCAACATTGGCCATCAGACTGTGTGCCATTTGCCTTGCCCATGTCATGTTGGGGAGGTAAACATTTAAATGGATGTTAAAGTTATGGCTAAACTGTGGTAAATTGACTTTTTAATTGTTTGGTTCTCTGGAGAGCAAATTTTGATATTAAACAACCAAGTACATCTTTTGCGAGCTATCTCGTTATAAAAGCGTGCGTGTGAGTACCGACCGGTAAGCCTTTCTGATTTTTTACCGGATTGTAACGTCACCCTCTAGCTAATTTACATAACACTGCCCCCACGTTGAATTTCTCAGTTCAGATTTGGCAGCTTGGCCGTATCGAAATTATCATCATGTTAAAGTCAAAAGATAAACAGAGCTACAGTGTTTGAAGCACTATATTGTGATGTGCAGCACATACTCAGATGTTTGATGAAGTTCGAGATGTTTTTGTTTGGCATTGTGTCATCAATAATTTATTACAGTTAACAATTTGACATCTTCGTTGCAGATTTTAGCAAAGATCATGCAAGTTGACACACAACATTTGCTTTCGCAGGTCATATAAAATGATGTGGCGTGCCGGATCTGGCCCCAGGGCCTTGAGTTTTACACCTGTGCCACACTAAACTAATAAAAAAAAAAAAAAAAGAATTCAGGATGTCTCCATTACAATTTGGTGGACTGCCACCGGCAAAACCAAATGTTGCTTGTTTAAAGTGCAGAAACAAAGATTCCTCTAGACACTTTTTTATGGCATTTCATGTGTGTCAACCAAAGAATGACCAGTCCCTCTTGAGGCATGAGAGAAACTATTTTAAAGGCGGCCGACCCTGCCTTTGATACATAATGCATTTCGTCTCATCTGCATCCATAAATGGATGGACTCGTTAATAGTAATAGTGCTGCTCATTTGCGACGGAGGACGAAAGGAAGTCAAGCGGGTTAAAAAGCAAAGAAAAGAGACAGCGTCGTGTTTCATCGGAGGTTATGCGCGTGCCTTATTAAAGCCCGGATTTGCGATACCGCTCTTAAATCTGTGATCAACGGAGCGTGTAGGTGTACCTAATGAAATGTCTGTCTGGTGTCGATGAAATATCAAAACAATGGGCTGCTTGTACCCCGAAGCTGTCATACTGCTTTGCATTGCAAACATGACAGTAATTCATTGAGAGCTGATTAGTTTGTTAACAATCTCCCAGCCCACTACACACACACACAGACACACACACGCACGCACACACACACACACACACACACACACACACACACACACACACACACACACACACACACACACACACACACACACACACACACACACACACACACACACACACACACACACACACACGCACTGATCAGTGTGGTCTTGTTAACACTTCTATCAATCGCCAGCTTTGCCGGAGGAGCATCCTTACGATCAGATCAGACTAGGTAAATTAATTAGAATGATTGAGTTTCAGTATTTGACATAATCAGTGTATCAGTTTTCTAGTATCGAATTAGTGATATGCATGTAGACTTTTTGTTGGCCATTGTAGTGGCTCTGAGGCATAGTAGTAGTCGTAGCCTATATCGAGCTAAACTCAACAGAATTTTATTTTGGACTTCAGACTTGGACAAATTCCACTCCTCTTTGTTTTTGTATACTTTTATAGAGAAGGACGACGATCCAGATTCAGACGGTAAATACAGCAGTCTTAGATCCCAATGCTACACTAAAATGTGAGAGTTGTAAACTAAGAGCTAGCAGTAGAATGGAGCCTCTAAAGTTGAACACTACCAGGAAGTCTAAATAGCAAGCGACAATGAATGCGCTCCCGTAATCCCTTTTTTCACTCTGTATTGAATGCGTACTTCTGATTTGGGCAAATTCCAACCAATTTCGATGACTTCCTATTCAATTTCAGGCACTGATCCATGACAATTTATGTGTTGATGTATGAGATATGTGGAACGGGCACGTTTTTGCCTACTTTTCAACAATCATCAAATAATCCTCAAACATTAGACAGCACAGGCAAAACAGCTTCTCAATTCAGCTTCAACCATCTCTCTGGGGTGCCTGCTTTCAAATGGCCTCGTTTGGGAAAATTCCCTTGTAGAAGTACAAACCCTGGAATTCACCCAAATGGCGGCTTCAAACCAAAATGGCCAACTTCCTGTTCCATCCCAGGCATGGGTCCTAGAGGGATTTTCGTGGGTGCTGTTATGATAGATATGTCCACCCAATCTTGTCTTGAATCAGTGACACACGTGTTGGGGCAATTTTTTTAATATATTTTTTTTTAATCCTTAAATTGATATATATGAGTGAGTTTTAGGGACCCCTAAAATACAAATAATTTTCACCGGAAGCAGTGGGTTACAGAAATGTGTTCCTTTTTGGGCATGTTGAGACCCCCACTCACAACCTGATGATTTTAAACCCCCCTTTTTGTGTTTTGGAACAAATGCCACCAAAAAGACAAAGCACAACAGGGGTGATGATGCAAGTGAAATTGCACTCTTGTTGTGGAGAGAACATTCGGATTCATGCAACCTTGGGGACAGCCGACTTTGGAGGGTCTACTGTATTTGATTTTGAAAAAATTGTAGTCGTAGTGGTGTAGCCTCCAACTGTATGTTGTAGAAAATTTAGTTGTGTCTTTTTTTTTTTTCCAAGTTCAGCTTTCCATAATGTTGCTGTCAAATGAAAAGCACGTACCTCTGCAGCTTTGTCGGGAATATTATGTATTTGCCGATGTGTCTGCATGCGCCACATGCACAGAACTGCACACTATTTGATCAATGTAACCCGGTGGATCATTGATAAAGTGCTGCCTCCAGGAGTGAAAATATGTGATCTATTATCCTACTGCTTTTTAGAGGAATTTTTTTCTGATCACTTTTGTTTCACTTTTTACTTTTTTCTTCCTTTATTCGAAACACCAATTCAACAACTTTTGCATTGAGTTAAATGTCATTAAATGAAAAAAAAATCACGCAAAACTTGCAGATACGTGCGTTTCATTGGACAATGACGGAATTTACAGTTTGAATGTTGCACAAAGTAACCATTCTTTTTTTTTCTTATCTTCTACAGTCAAAGATGACTATCTGGACTCAGATGGTAAATACTGCATTTTGGTTTCAGGTCATTACCGCAGATTAGCAAAATAGCAATGCATATTATTTTAAAAACATGAAAAATCCTTTTACTTTAATTAATGTATTTTCAGATTTTTGGTGAACTGCCTTTACAGATGCATCTCAATAAATGTTAAAATATCGTTGAAAAAGTTTTTTAAAATTCAGTTTAATTTAAACTGTATGTATGCACATGTATATTGAGTTTAACTTTTTTTTTTAAATTTAACTCCTCAAAAAATATATTTTATTCATATTCAAATTTAGTGAGCTGCACTTGTATTCAAAACACATATTTGTTGAATTTACTCATGCCATAAAGCTGACACTGTGTTTCGTGAGGAGGAGGAGGAGGAGGATTCCATTTTCATTGATGAGGGTGAAGGTAAAAGTGCATTGTTGAAATTAATTGGGGATGACAAAATGCTTTAAAACAAGTCAATTGTGCTGCCCCTGTTAATGATGTGCGTGCCTTAGGCTACAGTGTTACACTCCTGTTAATAGTTTTGAATAGTGAATAAATAAATAAATGAAAAGCTCATTGGAGCTGGAAAAATAAAGCTAACGCTACCTTTTTCTCTCCCTCCAATTTATGAACGATTCACATGCTGTGCATTCAGCCATAATAGTCTTCTTGAAAAGTGTCCATAGTGTATGTCGATAGTTTTCTTTTCCTCTAACTGCTCCTGTCCTCCAAGACGACTGACTGACTTGGAAAAGCTAAAGCAGTGATTGGAGGCTGTGTGTGGGATCAATATATGTAGTCAGCTTTCGTCCACACACACACACACACACACACACACACAATCACCCGTGCGGCGTGCCTGCCTTCCGCCGTTTAGAAGGGTCGTCCGCATGAGGCTCCCTTAAGCACACTGTCTCAGGGTAATGAGCTCGCCTGGCCTTTGTGCATTTACTGACCACCACTGGAGCACAGCACGAGCATACACTACGGGACTGTGTGTTTTGTGTTTTGAAAGTGCGGTTGCGCACTCTCCATGTATGTCCATGTGCCTCCCGCTCTCGTACATGCTCACGCTAACCTTGTTGCCCGTTTTTTCCCCCCCTCTCCTTATGTCTTCCCGTTCTCTGTCTTTATTGATCTAATCCCGTGATCTAAATGGTCATCTCGATGAAAAGGTGACTCACCGTTGCCATGGTAACCGCAGTAATCGCACGGAGCTGCCACAATCACCGCAACCTGGTTAAATTTTGCAGTCGGCATATTTGGGTTTGCAGTGGTGTGCGATTTCAGTGGAACAACGAGTAGTAGCGTTGCTACTATCGCGGCTCTGCTTGTACACACCCTGTGGCATGAGCACTGAAATAATCAGAATATGTACGTTGTATTTTCTATGTATATATGCGTGTAGGTTGCGAGACAGCGATGAGTTGTGTTTCAACAGTAGTTGTATTTGCCTTTTTTTTTTTCAACAATGTAGAATTGTCAATTTGTGCGCAATTCCGCATTCACAAACTCAATCTGATCTCGATTTTTCTACATCGAGTGTAGCGACATCCGACAAGTGGGACTTTGATCAGAAGTGCTCAAATACGGCCCGGTTGTCGGTATCTGTGAATACTGAATAGTTTTACAATTCACAATCCACACCACTGGATGGTCACTCTGAAAAATCTTGACTGACTTTGATCGGAAGGGGGCGGCAATCCCAAATGTGTTCCAATTGTCCAGATGTATGGACACTGCTTAAAAATTTGCAATCGTAAATATAAATCAGGTTTAAAAAGTTTACCATGCCCCGATAGTTCCCACACATAAAAAAAAAACAAGTCAATATGGAGACATAATTGCATCCCGAATGCCTACTCTTCCTCAGCAAGGTGACACATTGAAGCGCATTCCTTCACCAACGTGCTAGCCAGCTCTCTCACACACACACACACACACACACACACACACAGACACACACCCTTAGATATTACATGCACCTCTCCGCCCAACGCCATTATAAATCTTGCAGACAGCCGTGAAAATGAAAAGCAGCGCAAGTAACATTGCGATTAGACATTCACAAACATGATTAATGGGCTTGCTTTGTGCTCCCGCTATGTGCGGAATATAAACGCCGTCATAGCCGCCGCTATGACCGGCAACACAGATGTTTGATTCTGCCTTCACGCCGCCGCTACCGCTGCTTGGATGACTCGGAATAAACATTGCATCTGTAGCCACTGGCAAATGTTGCAATACAGACAGGGAAGAGCTAAAAGCTTTTTTTGGTGCTGTTGGTTTGCATCTGTCATCATGTATGATTGCACATACAGTACAGTGTGCACTGTAGTGTGCTTTCCTGCTTTGTGGCCAATGATAAGAGCCAGTGGACTGCGCGAATGAATAATACATGATGTTATTTGGAGCACGCAAGTTGTTATTGTTTGGAAACAAATGCATATGCATGTATGGCTACTAAGCAACGAGCAGTCAGACACTCTCGATGGACAAACAAATTCATTTGTTTTCTCATTCGCCTTGGTTTGTGAGATGGCTCAACTTTCTGCTGTTTAGGGTCTGCTGGCAAATTAGCTCAGATGGTGCTAATTGGGAATTTAGAGACCAGCCCTCCTCGTTCATCAGAGTTGTGTCCCTATGGTAGTGACATAACTTAGAAGGAAGTCGGACTATGCTGACACCACACCACAGGATCACAAATTTACAAAGGCCTGACCAATATGGATTTTTGGAGGCTGATGCCGATGCAGATTTCGGTCAGAAAAAAAAATATCCAAGAAACACCTTTTGTTTTCATTTGCATGATTTTTTTTCATGAAAAGCTAGACCTTGGAAATACATAGATTGCTAAAATAATATAAAATAAAAACTATTTGTACTCGTGTACATATATATACACACACACACACACACACACACACACACACACACACACACACACACACACACACACATACACAGCTCACATAAGCTAAGTGAAGAGGGCCTTAATTTGCACCAATGTAATTTTATAATAACAATTTACAGTAGTACAAAGGTCCTTGGTTTAGGATGAAGTCGCAACGTGCGGGATTCTTTCACCGACCTAAATTTAGAGCGCGTATCCCACTAAGCGGTGACGTTTTGTTCAAAATGTATTTAATGGCTGCAAGAACACCTTTAAAGATGTGAGCTAATATCTTTGCGACCTCAAATGAACCTTGACTAAAAATAAATAAATAAATAACCATGCAAACACTCGCAAACCTTTACCGTTCAATGGGATACAAGTTTGAATAACGGGAAGTCATAATTCTGGTAAATATGTCGATAAAAATGCTTTGTACTTTAAGTTGAGAAATACAGGATCATGCAGCGTACCCACGCATATTCCTTAAAACTTGTGAGTTCCTCATTTATTTTTGGAACCCATCCTCTGCCATTGGCAATGACTCAACTTTTGCTGTTTTTGTCGTCAGACCTGCACCTGTGCTCCGTGAGGCAGACGTGCTAACCAATGTGCTTCTTAGAGCTTTGAGCAGACCACTTATTTTTCTTAAAAAAAAAAAAAAAAAAAGTTGTAGGAGAGGTCTTATCAATGTGGCCTTAAAAAGCTCTTAGTGTGGCTTCCGTAAAAATGCAAATACCCTGTATGAGCAATTCCTCCACAATATTTCATTTACAGCTAGACTTCCACACTTTGATTAAATAAAATAATAATAATAGTAATAAGAATGTCTTATTACTATTATTACTGTTATTCAAAAATCAATCTAAATTCTATGACATCCCAAGCATATTTTTTAGCATAGTGAGAAAGGGGAAAAAACGGTTGTGGCTCAGAACCATCTGGTCAGTGTAGCCCTGTCATGCTGTCAACAGAGCATCCTTGGCTCCGTCTGTACTCGCTAATAGTCATGCATTATGCTCTTCCTCTTCATGTTTATTCACCAACTGATTACCTCTGCAATTGCTATTTTGACTCTTTTGTCAGGACCTCCGGGGAGTGGGCGGGTTGGCTGCTGCATATTTTGTGAATCAAGAACAAAAAAAGTATATTATGGGAGCTGGGGTTTTAATTGCAGCGACAGTTAAGTGTTGGGCTAAACAAACAGAAACACAAGGCAAAGTGAGCGTGAGGGCAGAATTAGAAGACAGGTGGTGAGATCTGCAGGGAGCAGGCGAGTGCGTGGGCGGGACTTTGCGCCCTGCTGACACCATGATTGGACAGCGAGATGGTCAACTGTGACTTCCGTGACCTTGCCTGGTACTAGAGCAAATACAACATTTGTGTGGCTGTCGATAAGCTTGGAGACATCATAATGTCTGTGAAACTGAAAAAAAGGCAGCAATTGTTATTCGTGCAGCAATCAGACAAGAAAAAGGAAAAAAAGGTGGTCTTGCGTCACATGTAGGATGTGCGGGTGCGCTGCACCTAGTTGTTGAAGCCTCTTAGAGGTGCGCTGGAATGAGTTCTGGGCGTGCATGTGTGGCCAATAAGTGTGTCGGGCTTTGTAGAAAACCGCGGGCGTAGTTTTCAGCCTTTGGCCTTGGGAAAATGCACAAGACAGGAGAGTGCTGGGCACGCCGCCAAAAGAGAGAACAAATATTCTTGAAAGAATGTGGTGACGAGGGACAAAGGGGACCCCATCAGAGAGAGGGTCCAGCCACAGGCATATGGCCAGTGGAGAGGATGAAAAGATGGCAGGGGCCAAAAGATAGATCCTGTCATCTGGCCAGAGGTGCAACAAAACAAAACCAGCCACCAAGCGAGACAAAAGAGGAGAGAGAGAAAGAAGGAAGCGGCATCAGCTTTTACAGGCTGCAAACTCAAACCAAGCCTCTTCCGTAGTCTTATGTGGAGGGTCGGCGGGACTTGTTGACCCCCTCCTCCTCAGTGAAGTAGCGCAATTGAAGAAGTACAGTCAAGTTAATCTCAGCCCCATTATTCAAAATGATACGTTGCTTATAATACATCTTCGAAACCTAACAAATGTTCACTCAATCAACCACGAATGATTCTGAAGAAAATAACACAATGTCATTCAAAGCTGTTACTCTTCTCCATGACTAATTATTCATCTAGATCACATGTGTCCAACTCAAGGCAGGATTTGGCCCTCCACATCATTTTATGTCGCCCGCTAAAGCAAATCGTGGGTGTCAACTTCCATGATGCTTGCTAAAATCTGTACCGAAATGCCACATTGTCATGTGTAATAAATAAGGAGATTTTGCAATAATTTCTCTCCCCTCTTTACACTCCTTTGAACAATAATTGAACAAACAACAAACAAGTAGTTGACTTATTTCAAAAGTAGTAAGCCATCAATTTTTTTGTGGACATGTAATCACAATATGATGTGATGATGAAACATTTATTTAGTTTCTGTCGTCACGGCCCTCCAAGGGAAGACGTAACTCCAAAGTGGCCCGCGACAAAAATGAGTTTGACACCCCTGATCTAGATATTGAACAATGTAACACTTTTGCAGTATCTAAGTGTACAGTATCTATAAATGACAGAAACATGAGATTGCTGGTTTTTATGTTTTTCCCAAGTCCTCGTCTGGGTTACTTGAGTCAAGTCACGTGACCCAATTCCGCCAACTGTGCAAAATTACAGAACATTCTCTTCACCCAACTGATGAGGGGTGGCGTCAGCGGGCTTGTTCTTATTTGCACCCAAAGCAAGGACAGATTTTCTAAAACTAAGTCAGCTGCCTGTTCGACAGGCGGAGGCGAGCGGTGGAATCCCTCTGAGTCATCCTTTTCCTCCCTGTCTGACACTCCCGCCCTCCTGTGCTTTTCCTCTTTTTTTGTCTTCCTCCTCTGACTCGGGTCGTCAATCACCGAAAGCTTTTTGTCGCCGGCATCGCCTGGTTTTGATGTATGTACCCGTCTGCTCTTCCTCTTCTTCTCAGCTGAGTCTAGGTGAGGCTGCTCGACCCTCCTCATCCTCACCTAGTGGTGAGAAGTAATAATGTGCCTCTTTAATGGCTTTAAGTCGATTTTTCAGGTGTTTGTACTTACTTATGTTTTACTTTTACTCCCAACATTTGAAACTTACTTTGTCAACATATGCTCATTCGAAATGCGAAATGGGATTCTGGTTTTGGTAAGCCATTTTCAACTAAAAAGAAAAATGCGAACAGAGTTATTAATCGTGTCACTGATGGTGAAGTGGTACACTCGCCTGACTTGCTTGCGGGTAGGTTCTCACTCTGTGTGAGCGTGGATGGGTGTTTGTTTCTATATGTGCCCTGCAACTGGCTGGTAACCAGTTCAGGGTGTATCCCGCCTACTGCTCGAAATCAGCTGTGATAGGCTCCAGCAACTCCCCACGACCCTCTTTAGGATAAGCGGTGTTGAAAATGGATGGATGGATTAAGCGGACTTTTCGTCAGCCTTGTCTGCCGCGGGTGGCAGAGCATGTTCCCTTTGAAAAACGTTTTGGGTTTCCAAATGGCCTGATTGAAGCCGTGCGCTCTGAGCGTATTTCTGAACGCAACCACGATGAGGGAACGGGTATTTTGGAGGCCACGATATCTCATGTTCATGGTCTTGTTTTTTGCAGAGCAAAGAAACCTCCCGTCCCCCCAAAAAAATGTGAGTGCTCCAATTTAGAAGGAAGAAAAATAGCAAGAAAAGCCACAGAATAGCAAGGTAAAACTGCAATAGATTAAGTTATGGACACAAATGAAAATCCTGCGATTACGTGAAGCCAAAATAACTGAAATGTGAAGTAACGAGGCAACACTGTACCTTTGCCATAGTCTTTTTTTCCCCACAAGTATATTTCTGCTTTTGCCATCTCTGTCTTCACCTCTGCAAAAGAACACAGCAGCATTGAGTCCTCTCAGCAGGACGTTAAGACGTATTCACTCATTTATGACTAATTACTGATTGATGTTCTCTGACTATTCTTGTGTGCGATTCAGTCTCATTAATACGTGACTCTGCTCTGCTCTATGTGTGTGAACATAACACTGACTGGAAGTGAAGTGTAATAAAGAGAGCAGGCAAGCAAATCTAATAACAGCTCCATTCTGCTTATTGGATTTCAGACTCCTCGCTCAAGTCTCTCGCACACTTTGTTTCACTAGCGTGTGCCAACATAGGATCAGCCATGTACTGCTAATTGAGAACAGCCTGACTCAGCAAGTCTTCTCCGCGCAAAGCGGAGAGTGACAAAGGTGGCATCGCTTGCGGTTTTTCTCGTTGTTGATGTTTATAACCTTTTATCCCAGTGGAATAGATCCACCCCTTTAGTGAGCAGCTTCAGAATCACGTCTCCACAAACAGAACCAAAACACCAGCAATCTGCTCATGAGTTGGCTTTGACATGGAGCATACGTGGAGCAAACAATCATGATTCTTAGACGCATCTTACCAAGTGTGATGTGATTAGTGGAAAGGCAAAGAAGTGACAAATGAGAACACATTTTTCTTCTCTTCTCCTACAATGCAAGCAAATGACAAAACCGGATTGTTAGGAATTCCTAGACGAGGCCCCTTGCGGAGTGTCCTGCAGCCCCGTCAAGGAACAATACCCACAATTTTTGCAATGTTTGCAGGTGATGTTGTATTCAAATGATATTCCAATACAATAACCTTGTGTTTGAGTATTTCAGACAACAAATAGGAAGTACCGATGCTATGGTCGAATAGAAACAGCAACACTCGGTCGTACCTCCGTCGACCAGTGACATCAGAAAGTCAGGCGGCCTTCCCAAATGAGATTAACAGAGCCAGTGCCTCGTTCCCAGGAAGAACTGCCTATTCTAAAGCCTATGTCCCTATGTGATGTGATTGCATCATTTAGTGTCAACAGTGTTAAAACAGGTGGAGGGCTGCTAATTGCTCCGGGGAAGTAGTTTGGACAAATCGTCGATAGTCATGCATTTTTTTGTGCCATTATTGGCTGCCAACCAGTTCAGGGTGTATTGTACGCCTCGCCCCAAAATCAGCTGTAAGAGGCTCCAGCTCACCCGTATCCTTAAATAAGTCCAAGTGCGATAGAAAATAAATGACTGAAGAAAAACAAATGGAAAAATGGCACATTTTGTGCATTGTGGGCCGCGATGAGCGGATCACTGCCATTTCCTGTCAAAATATCCTTGAGGAATATGCTGCGTCATCACCGATTTGTCCTCTTGTGACCCTACTAAGATGTTACATAAAGCCGGCCGAGGTAAAGTCACTTCCCTGGCAAAGGCTTCCATTTTCACGTCTTTGTACTGTGTGACAAGCGCAAATGTAAAGGCTTTGACTTTTACCGATTGTAGCATGGGAAAATGTTTCCCTCATTCATGCGAGGCAATTATTCTCGCATTGTGTGTGTGTGTGTGTGTGTGTGTGTGTGTGTGTGTGTGTGTGTGTGTGTGTGTGTGTGTGTGTGTGTGTGCGTGCGTGCGTGCGTGTGTGTGTGTGTGTGTGTGTGTGTGTGTGTGTGTGTGTGTGTGTGTGTGTGTGTGTGCGTGTGCGTGTGCGTGTACATGTGCACGTGCACGTGCACGTGTACGTGTACGTGTACGTGTACATGTGTACATGTGTACATGTGCGTGCGTGCGTGCGTGTGTGTGTGTGTGTGTGTGTGTGTGTGTGTGTGTGTGTGTGTGTGTGTGTGTGTGTGTGTGTGTGTGTGTGTGTGTGTGTGTGTGTGTGTGTGTGTGTGTGTGTGTGAGTGGACTGTGCATTTAGACGAACAAAGATGCTGAGACTGCCGGGAGTAAATGAGTGACACAGCCTTATGTGATAAGGAAAATTGAAATGAGCTCCGCTCGTTTAAAACTAAATACACACACACACACACACACACACACACACACATATACACATTCGCACATTTTTGGGGATGCTTTGCTGCTTGCAGCAAGAAAGGGCGGTGATATATAAATAGCTGTTCAACTTCACACGAGTGCTATTTCGGAACCTGCAAAGAGTCGTGACTGACTTAATCAAGGGCAAAACTCAAAGTAACATCTCATCACACACAGAGGAATACCTCCACCAATCTTTTCACCACACCTGACGGAGATACGCATCTTTTTTCTTCACCTCTTTGTCAGCTTGTCTTAATCGCATCTGGCATCTCCCTTTGTCATGGCGCTATTGAAGCCTCTGTAACATTTCCTTTCCTTTGTTTCATTCTGGGGGTGCAGGGGGGGGTTCTCCTTTGTGCTACAGCTGCTATTTCTATTCACTCTTTTGTTATAAACTGTACTGCGAGACACAGCGCACTTCATTGTCAATGCTTACAGCGCCGTATGGTGGTCGTGAACTCAACTCCCTTCACAACAAGCAGCAGTTCGTTCGTGCACGGTTCTTCCAAAAAGAGGCCTCAAGTTGTTTATTGTCACTCACAGTTAACGTATCCTCTCAAAGTAAACGTCCAACAAAGGGCATAACTTTGCCGTGAAGTATGTTTAGCTTAATGCTAACTAACGATGCAAAATTCCATCGACGGGCTAAGGAACAGCATTTGTGTCGCACTGTTAAAGCAACTTTTAAAGCAACGTATATTTGAGCACAAAGAGTTGAGGAACACATAAAGACAAGTGATGTAACAATACAGAGACATGCATTCCTTATCCTCCGCAAAGAAAAACATAATGAGAGGTTGAAACTTCCTCTGTGTACAGTATATCTATCTGTATGTATGTACTGTACTGGAACAGATTAATGTCTTTTCCTTTCATTTCAATGGGGAACAACGACTTGGTATATGATTGTTTTGAGGTACAAGTGTAATCACGGAATGATGTTAAAAACTCCCACCCAGACCAATGTCACCGATGTCATATATCACACCACTAGGCCACACCTCTTAAAGGCCACTTAAAGGCTCATGTGTGTAGACAGACGCTAAAATGCAATTTGTAAATTCTGTACATTTTAGGCTTAGTTATTTTTTTTGTGTTGAAATATAATTTCATTTTGTTTATTATCCTTATTTACCGGCATTTGTTGTATTAACTTTAAATGTCTTTCTCTATCAATCCTAATACTGTGTGCGCGTACAAATGTGTGAGTACGCGTGTGTGTACACTGTCCCCAGTTCACCCGGCGAGGTGATTATGAGTTAGCGAGGCAGGCCATGATGCGCTTCACCTCTCCATGTGCACCTCAGAGCAAGCTCAGTTTCTGCTGAGGTGTTGATTGGCTTTCGTGCCGAACTATTATTTACATGCTGTACAGTGCAGTGGCGTAAGGTCAGGGCCAGGAAGGTCATCTCTGCCGGGACTCGAGGCAAAAATGTTGCAATATCTTCTATGTTCCCTTTCAACTCTAAACACAGTATTCTGATTACTATTGTGGTTGTGGAATAAGAATTAGGCAGGTTACCTCATTCATCTTTTCCTTTTGTCATGTACCAGCCTCTACTGAAATTGCTGTAAAAGTTTGCCAGGATGCATTTGTGAGATTACAAACCTGTATTCTTACAAAACAATCTACCTGGCAATGTTCCAACTTCGGCAGCCCGCACCAGATATTGATCAATGGAAATTTCATAAAGGGGCTAAGAGGCCATTGGTGAGGATCAATCACAGGTTTCACCTTTGCTGTCAATGGGTAGTGGCGAGAACGGCGAGTAGCCGTCTGTGAACAGACACATTCACTCACCGGTTCATTCACAAGTGTGAAGAAATAACACAAGTCTGTGCTAGCGAGAGATGAAAGCTTTTAAAAAGGAAGGAGAATGTTTGTTTTTTTTCCCCGGCACACTAAATTTGTACTGAACTGATATCAGAGAGGGCGGATCAGCCTGTGCTGCGTGGTGTTTTTGTTTTGTTTTTTCACGAAATGGTCGATGTGAAACATGCTGTGCTTCCCCGCCATTCTCCATTCATAGAATCGAGGCTAGCCACACTACGCTCGCCAGGCACAGCGTTTCACAGCATCACTTTTCAAGTCGTAAATATGTATATTTTTTTCATTTTACGCAGCAATTATGCATTTTCACCTCAAAGTGCGATGATGGTACAATCTGTCACTTAAAAGGGTGATATTCTCCCAAAAGTGTGATCTGCGATACAGATTTCATTGTAAAAGGTAAAAAGTTACTTTGCATGGGAAACGTCATAATAAGTGGGGGGGGGGGCTATTTTAGGTGATTAAAGTGAAATGAAAATGTTAACGTGAATGAAAATGTGAACTGTATTAACAGGTTAAAAAAAAAAGGAAAAGAATTGAACATAAATAAAGTTGTATCAGTGATGGAAAAATGTCATATGGTAATAAAGTGAAAAAATAACAACGGTTATTTATTGAGAATGTGATAATATTGTAAAAAAAATAATAGTTATTTTGTTTTGTTTTGTTATCATATAAAAATTGATTTTTGTTCCGACCATATAGATACATGCGCGGTTCTAGTGTCAGGTGTTTCTACTTGACGGAGAATATAAGAACATTCCCGACTTCATCCCCTTTGCAATTAGATACAGGAATTCATCAGCATGACTATCATCTTCCTCGCAAGCCTGGCATATACTTGGAACTCGTCTTATGACGTCACTAATTGAGCGCTTTGTGCATCGGCCTCGGGTTGCATCACCATGCCGGAGGAAATACACTGCATCATTTAGCAAGCTGTCTCATGGCCAGTTGCAACATCATACTGCCGTATCCTAGCAACCGGCTAGAGGGAGGGCTCAATCAGGCAAAGCTTCACTTCCATCTGGTGTGTGTGTGTGTGTGTGTGTGTGTGTGTGTGTGTGTGTGTGTGTGTGTGTGTGTGTGTGTGTGTGTGTGTGTGTGTGTGTGTGTGTGTGTGTGTGTGTGCTCGCCGGGTAATGGATGAGTGTTCTAGAAACGAGCGTGCCGGCTGGGTCCTGTGGGGACGATCAATATCAGCTCTGCATTTATCTCTAATTACCACAGCGCAACTTTTCTCTTTCTCCTTCTTTTGACTTTCTTTACACTGACTGTTTCTGATTTTTCAACATCTTTTTCCCTCCCTCTTCCTCACACATCATGCACTTCAGCGCTGATAGTTCCATTAGTTGCAGAACCTGCCCGCACCTTCAGACTGCTGTGTTTAATCATTAGGAGTGGGTCAGCAAATTCGCTCGCGATTTGGAGAAAGATTTTTTCTTTTTGCCGTCTTGCCTCATTACGCCAATGTTTCTACAGAGGACTCTTCTTCACGTGTACCTACACAATCTAATGCGATCCCAGATAGAAGTATTAGGGTCACACTGGAATGATTAAAAAATAATATTCAAATAAAGTCAGAATACAGTACTCCATCCATCCCCCTTCCATCGCAGGGGTTATATTCCAGACCACCACCACAATGAATGAAATTCACAATATAGAAATAACCTGTTTAATTACTCTCTACCAGGCATGTTTTTTGTAATATTTATGGCTCATAATTTTTTAAAGGTCTTTAAACACACTATGAATATAAAAAACAATTGTAGAGCAGAACAGATCCCCCTGTAGTATAGTAGATAAACACATTTTTTCCAAACTAACAAACATCAATATGCATCATAATTATGGCAAAAGATCTACATTATAAAATGTACCCACAGCTGTTGCTTTTTGTCGGCACAAAAAGCAGGATTGAAGAGGATTTCACGATCAATAATTTTTAACAAAAACCAGGCTCTGCCGAAATACAATATTTCCTGTTTCTTGCACCATCTTGCGGTTGATGGTGGAATCACAGCCAATATAAAGGAGAGTTACACCAAAATAATTAACTGGAAAAAAAAAAATCAGCAAAATAACAGGAACACAAACCAGGAACCTGCAATGGAGGTTGTAATATTACCAAAGTAAAGTTGTAATATTCAGTAATATAAAAGTTTATAATTTACCAAAAAAGTTACAATACAGACGCTCCCCAGGTTACGAACGAGTTACGTTCCGGACGATTGTTCATAAGGTGAATTCGTTCGTAAGTTGCTTCAGTGCTATATTTTGTCTGGAATGTATGTTTAAGGCTTATATTGACATCCATATAACGGGGAGAGAGCTTTTCGTCACGTTCTTCAGGGCTCGATTGTTAGCTGCCCGCTAAACTAGCAGCAGCTTCAGCGGGGAGAGTAGACGATCGTCGCCGACGGCGCGCCGGACGCCTCCCGCCCGTTCCACCGTCACACGCCCGCCCCACGCCTCTCCCGCGGCCGCCTTCGAACGTCGCCTCCGCCGTCCCTCCTCCGCCCGTTCGGCACTCGGAAAAAGGCGCGCAATACAAAATCTAACTCTTTTTTTTTTTCGACAGACCCGTGAAAATGTTCGTATGTACCGTTTGTTTGTAACTCGGATGTTCGTAACTCGGGGAGTGTCTGTATTACATAAAAGAGCTAAATTCTAAGCTTACGTTACCAGTCATAGATAATGTATTCAAACCTGTTTCTTGTCCCCCCTCCCCCCACTGAAATGAATGCCTAATTCGTCAGTGAGTCATAATGTGTTTTTTGTCCTTTCCTGCCCTTCATCGCTTTTCTACGAGGGGTGCTGGGCCCCCTCCCATCGACAACGTCAGCCATATTTGCTTTATGAGCGCAGGTGTGCTAATTGACCGTGTCTTTCTTCCCATGCAGTGCTGAGCATCGGAGAAGGAGGCTTCTGGGAAGGCAGCGTCAAAGGGAGGACGGGCTGGTTTCCTGCCGACTGCGTGGAAGAAGTTCAGATGAGGCAGTTTGACCCTCGGCTAGGTAAGACACACATGCGAATGATCACTCGTCAATACATTAATGGTACACAAAACACATACATATATGGTGATTTTTTTAAATATACATATTCTTGGGAAACATGACTTTTTACATGAGGAAGAAAGTGTGAATATCATGTCGTATATTTAACAAATAAAGTTGCATTCAAGGCGATCAAGGTATCAATATTTTAAAATAATTGTATTATGAGAGTAGTTGTCATTTGAGAGAAGAAAACTTCAACAAGATTAGAGTCTTAGTTGTGCAAGTGTCTGTTCTTTTCTTTAAGGAAATTCTGTGAGTACTTTTAACACCTCTACAAATGATAATGCGTAGTTTCTGTTGTAGTAATGACTTTTTACCAAAGTACAAGATTAGAATGAGTGCTCTAGTATACGGTATGTACTTCTACTGAAATACATGAAGTGAGACGTTTTGCCACCTCTGGTAATGGCAATCACAATTAGTAGTAGAAGCAATAAGTGAGAGGTTGTAAACAAAGTTTAGGTGCTTGTTTTACCATCGTCATTTTCTTTACACAAGTACCGTATCTGTATTTGTACTTAAGTACAGAGTTGGAGTACTTTTGTCACCTCTGGTCTTGTAGAATCTAAGGATCTATTTCCTCAGCAAAAGTGTTTTGTGAGGGGGATTGCAGTTTCCCCTGTTGTTGGGCGTAGAGCGATGAGAAAAGGGGGAGGGGGGGACTCCCTAAATACATGATTTAAATGCATTGTCGGTCGGGAAAGGACACGAGGCAGGCGGGTAAGAAAGAAAGAAAGGGATGCAGAAAGCAGCAAGAGGTATGATGGAGACAACTCTACAGGACAGCCAAGTGAATGCAGCCGAGCGTCACTTTTCACAGGGGGAGGTAGAAACTAGCGCCCGTATTACACGCCACTCACTCAGCAGCATGGACGTGTCACACACGTATTTGACTTCACGTTTGGGATCTTGTGACCGCAACAGAACTAAAAAGAGGACACGACACAGATTTAAAAAAACACCAGTGAGTTTCAATGTGCTCGGTCGGAAAGACGATAAATAAATTCATGTCATGTGAATGAGAAGACATGTGCTTAGTTATGTTTTTTTCCCCCCTTTGGAGCACGACACAAGGACATTCGAAAGAGCTAACCATTCAAGAAATCTCCCTTTCACCATCATTGGAATTAATATTACGGAAAAGATTGTAAATGAATTGCATGGTTCGTTTGGCTTGAAATAACATCTGCGTACAACATTTTATTTTTGTTTTATTTGTCAGATTTACAATCCATAAACCGCTTGAAACTACCACACTTTACCTCCTGGAGAATTTTTTTGTTTCCTCACCGTGAATGATGATACGTATCGCCTCCCATTTCTAGACAGCAGGAGTCTTTATATGGCGGATTTTCACCCAATAAATTGGAATTAACTGTATAATTACATACTTACATCACCTTATTATATTCCATTGTGCTATTGGTTTGGTTTGGTTTGGTTTTATTTGAACATAACAAAAAACATATACAGTAATAATAAGGTAAGAGAAATCAGTCATCATTCAGCACAGTCATCATTAAAACAGTTATGTTCAAGGGAATAGGAAGAAGTAAAGAACTTATCTAGTCCTACCCCGTGTTATGTGTTTATATCTAATAAATAGTTTTTATATCAATCAGAAGAGAAAGTGAATAAGAAGATAGAAGTCTCTATTAAGGCTCATGCTTTACCCTTAACCATGATATTTTTACTACTTTTGGTGTGTATCGGATTTATATATACACACCCTGGCACTATTAGTGTGTGATGCAGTACAAAACGATTGAAATGAAATGAAATGGCGGTGTAATCTTTTTACCAAAAAAAGGCTAATTGGTGAGGAACACTGAGGCATGGATAAATTAATCTCTTCCCCAGACTCATCAACTCTGAGTCATTATTACACACAAACACACCAATCGCTCTTGTTTACCGGAAGCTAAGCATTGAGGCGTCATTGACAGTTAGGCCAATACGTCTCAGCCTAGTGGAGCAGGCAAGACGGCTCCACCTACAACTGAGTTGAAGCCGCATTCTTCCCTTTATTCTTTTCCCTCTCTGCCCACTTATCAGTCATCCCTCTGTGGGCTCCATCACTCTGCTCTTAAAATGGACCCTGGGAAGTCCCCCCCCCAAAAAAAAAGGAAAGAAAGGAATGATTGCTTCAGCGTGAGGTGGCCGCTGCTGGTGAGACGGCAGCCGTTTATCTTGGAGCAGGTGAAAAATGACGGTCGCGGCGTTGAGGGGAAAGAAAGGATGAAAAAAAGGCGTGAAGGAGCTGATGGGGAACATGAGGTTGCAAAGCAAATGCTTTTGATTAAAGTCATTAGGAGTGATGCAGGGTGGAGATTGTTATCTGCCACGTGGTGTGTTTCTGGAACCTTTGAAGAAGCCTTGTCGTTTGGCTAATACTTTGTTGATCCCAGAGAATATGGAATATTGTGTTTGAGCAACGGTACCTGTTGTCTAATTTGGGGCACGGGCGAAGCCAGGAATTTTTCAGTGGGGTGGCCAGGGTGAGGGGTGGCCATTGACGCACACGCTCATCTTTAGCATTCACACACTGGCACATAGAAGTAATTTTTTTTTATCATACCAAAACAAGCATGAAGACATCTAAGTAAAGAGCAACGTTTTGCTCTAATGAATTCCCGTGGACGATGCCGTTTCCTTTCACCTCGCTTTGCTTTTGTGTCGTATCGCATCGTCTACTTTTACCTCATGCACTGATTTGTTAGCAAACAAGCAATCAGATTGTTCAACTTTCAAAAATGCCCAGCGCCATTTTCCATACCGTGATCGATGGCTCATTCATTCAAACACAATGACACAAATATCTCTTAATTCTTCACAATTCAAAATGTTGTTTTTTTTTTTTCTTTTTTTTTATTTGAGATTCTTCCTGCTTGTATTGTGAGTTTGTTGGACAAGATTGATATATGTGTGCCTTTCATTGAATGAAACCCTAACTGTGGATTGTATGATAAACAATCACTTCTCTGCCATGTTGGTGGCTTGCCTTGGCCACCATGTAGCTCCGCCCCTGGTTCCGGGTAATTGATAGGTGCCAAAAGAAGGTCCTCTTGAGGGAAAAAATAATTACTTGAAAAGTTCAGGAACCTTGGAGGCAGATTCTGCAGCATTACACACGTATCTGATGATGGATAGTTGTGGCCAGGTCAGAGGAGTGCTTTTAAAAATGTATTAAAGATGATGGATGGATGGATGGATGGATGGATGAACTGAGTTCTACAATGATTAATAGGTTTCGATGCACTCTGATATCAATGACATCAATTTCAAATATCAGCGGAGCGATCATTCTTATTCCTGTGCCTCACACAAATTCACTAAAACCGCGTTACACTACCTGTGCCATAACTTAGACCTGCTTTCACCTGGCCTAAAGTCTAGTCTACTTCCGGTCACCAAATTGTAAGTTGTACCGGGTCCTGTAATAGAATGACAGAGAGCCAATCACAGCTTACCTGTTTTCTGAAACTGAGCCATTAATGGGTCATTAATTGAACCCCAAGCAACCCTGATGTCATTTTCAGTCGACAGCCAGTGGCAAAAAGGCCGCCTGCAGAGATGGACAAAAATGGGTGGATTTTGATGCTTCACTCGTATTTCGCAAACATTACATTAATCATCGTTTTTAGACTAGTGGGGCTGCACAGAACAGATCATTGTAAAGAAAATTTGGGGTTCACCTCTAATTCATGGGAAGTGGTGTAGCTGCAATGCATGCCATCTCTCTCTCTCTCACACACACACACACACAAGCACACAAGCACACACGTATGAGGGTGTTTACACGTGCTAATGGAGGGGATAATGATGTGAGCCGTCTTTGCCTTTCTAATGACGTAAAGGTCGTAATCCAATGACCGCGGTGTGCTCATTTTCAAGTCAAGTCAAGTCAACTGTATTTATAGAGCACTTTCAAACAGCCATCGCCGCATACAAAGTGCTGTAAATGGAGCAATTTAACATATACAATAAACAGTAAAACAAATCGGTAATAAAGACAGTAGAAAGCACCAAACAGTAAAACCAAGAACAAATATAAGTCATGCTGAGTCGAAAGCCAGAGAATACAAGTGAGTTTTGAGGAGGGTTTTGAAGATGGGCAGTGAGGAAGCTTGACGAATGTTCGGTGGGAGGTCATTCCAGAGAGAGGGACCAGCAACAGAAAAGGCTCGATCCCCTCTCAGCCTCAGTTTAGTTCTTGGTACTTCTAATAATGTCTGGTCCGCAGACCTGAGGCGCCGGGCAGGTGCGTAGGGGCAGATGAGCTCAGAGAGGTAAGGTGGCGTGAGATTATTTAGAGATTTGAAAACAAATAAGAGGATCTTGAAAATAACTCTAAAATGTATGGGGAGCCAGTGAAGGGATGCCAGAGTAGGAGTTATGTGCTCCTCTTACGAGTACCAGTCAAGAGGCGAGCAGCGGCATTCTGGACCAGCTGAAGCCGCTTAATGGAGGACTGGCTGACTCCAAAGTAAAGGGCATTGCAGTAATCGAGCCGGGATGTGACAAAGGCGTGAATTACTGTCTCAAAGTGTTCATGAGAGAGGAGAGGTTTTATTTTGGCCAGCTGTCTAAGGTGAAAGAAGCTGGATTTAACAACGGCACCAATTTGCCGATCAAATTTGAAATCACTGTCCAGTTTAAGGCCCAAGTTTGAGACTGTTGACTTAAGATAAGGAGACAGGGGGCCCAAGTCTACAGGATGGGATGTACAAGGGCCACTGGGACCAAATAGTATCACCTCTGTCTTCTTTTCATTGAATTTCAAGAAATTTTGTGCCATCCAGGTTTTTATTTCTTCCAGGCAGGACAGGAGTGGCTTTAATGAGAAGGCGTCTTTTTTGCTCAGTGGGACATAGATCTGGCAGTCATCTGCATAGCAGTGGAAGGGAATGCCATGTTTCCTTAAGATGGAACCCAATGGGAGCAGATACAGCGAGAACAGCAGAGGCCCCAGAATTGAGCCCTGTGGAACACCCCATGACAAGGGAGCAGTGTGTGACTCAGAGCAGCCAAGGCTGACACAAAAGGTTCTGTCAGCTAAATAGGACCTAAACCACTCAAGAGCACTACCGCCAATGCCCGCCAAGTGCTGCAAACGAGTCAACAGAATACTGTGGTCCACTGTATCAAATGCTGCAGTTAAGTCCAATAAAACTAGACACACGTGGTCTCCATTGTCATTTGCCAGGAGGATGTCATTAGAAACGCGTAACAGGGCTGACTCCGTGCTATGCATCGTCTTGAAACCTGACTGGAAGACCTCCAAGATGCTATGTTCATCCAAGAAAAGTTTCAACTGCATGTGCACCACTTTTTCCAGGATTTTTGAAATGAAAGGCAGTTTGGAAATGGGCCTGAAACTTGACAGCACATCAGGATCAAGACCAGGTTTCTTGATCAAGGGTTGGACCACAGCATGTTTAAACTGTTGGGGAACTATACCAGAAGAGAGGCTGCTGTTGATGATATCCAAGACCGATGCACCAACACTCAATACCAATACCAATACCAATAGCGCTCTTATAAATCTTATGGCTGCAGTTGGTTGGGATTTTACCCACACCAAACCCTGCCCCTCATCCTGCTGTCATCTTGAGGGGTCAGAAGTACTCACTTTCTCTACTTCAGTAAAATCACAGAAACTTTGGTTAGAAAAAAAGCGACTGTGGGGAAAAAGTAGAAGTGATAGTAAAAATTTATTTTTACCGTCAATTATATGCAAAGCCTATTTTAATACATATATAATAATACTGTACCTGCGGCCATTTAAAGGCACATTCTTCTGTGTGAGGGAGAAAGCAATGCGGACGTTTGCCGCGCTAGTTTGGCAAGTGCTTCTCATTCACCGGCGTGTACTTGAATGACTCACAGCTGCATGAATCAGCTCAGTCGTGCCCAGCCGGGGCTATTTTTAGCACCGCCATTAAGAAGTTTGGGAATGTGTCTGCACACCCTCGGAATGCTTAAACGTCCGCGTGGCTGCGGCAGTGTTGAAAGAAAGTGAAGGAGAGAGAGAGAGAGAGAGAGAGAGAGAGAGAGACAGAAGGAGAGAAAGAGTGGGGATAATGCAAGGCGCTCGTGAGGGAACACCTGTTGGAAACACACAACCGGCCCACGCGAAGTAACATGATTTGGAAGCTCTATCTAACAACGATAGAGATTTTTGTTCATATCCACTTGCGAGATTATAATCAGTCGATTTCAAAATTCAATTTAATTCAAATTCAGTAAATAATCAATTAGAAATGTTTCGCCTTCCTGAAATGCGCGTGTTTTGAGGGTGTGGCCCAGCCATTTACAGATGAGCCACACTGCTCACCCAGCACCCTCTACTGTGGGGCCAATGCCGAGTGTGATTTTTGTTACGTATGATTGGAGCTGAGGTGGTTATCTGTTTCAAAAGTCACAGTCAGGGCAATTATTGTATTTTCACTCATGAAGATAGCACTTCATTGTGACACTTGTTTCAATCTTACTGTGTATCAATAATTTTGCACATAGTGTGCAAATATCGGTGACCATTTAAACACATGCAATGTGTCCAATAGATGGAAATCATCTAAATCGGTTGCTTGTAGTTGTACAGTGGCTATAAAAAGTCTACACGTTTGTTTAAATGCCTGTTGTCTTTTTGTTTTTGTGGGGTTTTTTTGTTTGTTTTTTGCGATACAAGGAGCATCATGCTTTGGGGGTACTTTTCTTCAGAAGGAATTTGGGCCTTAATGAAAGGAATTATGAGTTCCAAATAGCAATGTAAGCGAAAAATAAATACATCTTCAGGTTTCTGCTAGAAAGCAAAGAATTGCAAGGAAAGAGAACATTTCAAATGTATCTGGGGTTAATATGAATCACTCTAAAATTTAGAGAGTGATTTAGTCTAAATGGTGCTGACTCCCATTGAACATGAGATTGAATGTTGTTGATCAACTCTGAACGCAGCCACATCCCCACTTAAAAGACGAGTTGCATATTTTCACTTTGTCTCTTGAAATGACTTCATTGGCATTTCAGTGAAATGATTTCCTTTCATCTTTAATATGTTAAATGAACAGTGATAAGGTATGTGGCTTTTATGTCCTCACCTCTCCATTCATTTTTTTTCCCCCTCTTGTCATGTTGTCAGACAGGTCCAATGTTCACCCTTCGCACTTAAAATGTCATGTTAACACATCCGCGATAGTGGCCTTTTTTGTGTGTCTCTCTGTTCAGTATGCCTGTCGCCTATCTTGTCTCTTCTCTGCTGCTTCTTGCAAGGACACCAAATATCTGTTCGTCGTCCTCTCAAATGATGTCCTTTGTGCACATGTGCAGTACGTTCTGTCGCACAGTGAGTGGTTCGCAGAAATATAATAGTCGGAAAAAGTGCGGCCCACTGTGTTGTTATTGGGAGACAACATTTCGAGGCTCTACATACTGTATGTTTGTGCTGTACAGGCACATATTGACAAGCAAACAGATATATCTGTGGCTGTTCCCTTCATACGCTTTTGCAAGTTGACTCTCCACACTTCCCTTTTTCTTCCACAGGTACATTTGAATTTACATCTATCGTTAATTATAATGGTAAAACACAATATAAATATGATATATATTATTGTATATATACTTTATTGGTACGCCTTTGCGATGATTTTGGTTGTGAAAGCTCACGTGATATGAGATGGCTTATTATTGTTGGCCGTTACATCTGCAAGGAGGCTGCGGCATTCACCCCTGCTGATTCAAATTTTGAATATGAATGAAGGACAGGAAAATGTCGTTTTCTTGTGATTTATCAGCCACATGCTATTATATGTTCATTCTCAGTTGTACCACATTCAGGAGCGTTCATCTGCTGGTGATGGAATGGTGAATCATGCACACAATTCACCGATTGTTTGTGTAGTGTGTCAGCAGACACTTTAGTATAGCCGACGAATCCATCTTATGATTAGAAAGGGGAGCCAGGTGCAGACTGTAAAGCACAGTTTGGAAGACGTGTCTGGTATTAAAGTTGAGCTGAGTCGGCAAAATCAGATTGGCAGCTCAAGGGAAACCCTGCTCATATGCGTGTGTGTGAACTCCAATGTCTTAATGAGTGTGTGTCGGGGTTTTTGTGCGCGTGTGTTTGAGTGAGCGTCCGTGTGTGCCTGTGTGTTGGATGCAGAATGCTTTTCATCAGAAGTCAGTCAGGTGCAATGCGAAGCACTTCTCACTCTGCAGAGGAGCGAGCCACATCAAATGGTAATAGACGACGGCGGCGGCATGATGGCAGGAATGAATCAGAGCCGAGCGGCTCCTCTAGAGGAGAAGACGTATCGCACTTGACAGGGCAGCCTGACTAGAGGACAGCAGGCCGCATGCACGTAAACGCACGCGTCTGCTCGGTTTTACTCCAGTGTACGAGTGCCAGGGCACTATTCACTGTAGATTTCCTTCATTGCTGTCCTTCATACTCATTTTGCACTTCATACTTGCAGTGCCTGAAGGTTAACGTCAACTTGGCAGCCACAAAGCGCAGCAGACCTCTTCTAAGGCTGTCCTCTGAGGGACTCAAAGGAACAAAATGGATTAAAATCATAATATAAGAGTTTATTTGAATGTATTTTACTATTGTGCGGTCAGGTCTTACAGACACGTATGACAAAAGCATTAGATCGCTGCTAACCCCACCTTTAAGTTCGCTGCTGTCATTCTAGCGCTTGTAACTTAAACAATTGCTTGCAAGTCAGAGGCAAGAAAATGTTTTCAAATTTCAAAAACTACTCACAATTTCATGGTGAAGATTTTTCTTGTTCTCAAATTTCAAAAATGGGTCAAATGTGACTTGAATCTTACGTAAGGGTGAAGATGAACATTATTCTTGCATTAAGAAGCATTTATAATTGACTAGCTCACTGGGTGTATGTCAGCAAACATCGTCACGTTTGGCCAGCTTTGACACAACTCACCTCTTGTTGTTGTGAGTGCGCTTGCACTGAATTATTCAAGGCTTCCTCCACTTTGACTAGAGCCGAGGTATTTTCGGTCCATGACGACACTCGGGTGGTAACTAGGAGCTCTCCAAAGGCTCTTCAAGCAAACCCACCGAAATCTGAGTGAGCTAGAGAGAGAATGAGAGGGAGAAAGGGAGAGCGAGAGTGGAGATGTGAAGCAGTTGTTTGCTGGAGGCTGAAAGAGTCTGACACACTTTCGGCTGTTCGTGAAGAGAAAATGCGGATGAGGCAGGCGTGGAAGGCCGGCGTCCTGGAGGGTTCGTCTCGGGGGACCGACCCCTGCATCTAAACTGTGGACGGGACACAATATGGACTCCTGTCCCGTCATGGTGTCCGAGCTGCCTGTGGTGTGTAGCAGGATCGACGGGGTGGTGACGGTGGTGAAGGCGGAGCAAGCCGGCATGTTATGGCATGATTTTTACTGGGGTAAATCATGGTGACTTCCCATTGGTGGGAAGTCACCAAGGACAAATATTTTGTGACCGCGCTGTAATTAGATTTTCCAGGTACAGTATCTTGAGTATTTATTTTATTTTTACGACTTATTATTTTGCTGGCACAGTGGGCGACTGGTTAGCATGCCTGCCTCACAGTGCAGAGGTGCAGGGTTTGATTCTGGCTCCGGCCTTCCTGTGTGGATTTGGCATGTTCTCCCCGTGCCTGCGTGGTTTTTCTCCAGGTACTCCGGTTTCCTCCCACATTCCAAAAACATGCATGGCAGGTCAATGAAACACTCTAAATTGTCCCGAGGTGTGAGTGTGAGCGTGGATGGTTGGTCGTCTGTGTGTGCCCTGTGATTGGCTAGCAACCAGCTCAGGGTGTCCCCTTCCCCAAGACAGTTGGGTTAGGCTCCAGCATGCCTGCTACCCTTGTGAGTCCAAGCGGAGCAGATAATGGATGAATGGATAGACTTATTTCTATTCCCTTTATCTGATATCAGATATCTGTATTTCTACTCCTTCCAATGTCCCAATAGGCGGAATACTTTTTTCAGCCTTTGTGGATGACGACATGACGTAAAAAAGACACGAATAGACAGAATCTTGGTTGAGTGAAATCTTAGGGTCTTATAAGGCAGAAAAAAAGGGACACAAGCAACATCATTGTCAGTTTTTTTTTCATTGCTGGTTAGTACATAAGTTGAATCAGAACTTCCAAAATGGGTATGCAAGTAACCCGCTTTAAATCTTGTCAAATTGTGACATAACAGTGGGGCTATTGTGCATATTTAGCACACAACCGTAACTTTTGGTGCCCGCCCCTGAGCGGTCTTGTCATTTTCTCTGTACATCATCTACTGGATGTATCCTCCTGGTCCACAGGTTTTGCTTGATTAACCCTTCAGGGACAACGGTTACTACAGTGGACATCTTATTATGTTATCAGATTACAGATTATCATTTTTGGTGCATGAAAAGGTTAATTTAGATTTATTTTGAAAGGAAATTGAAAAAAAAACCCATAACCTTTTGGGATTTAGCTGGCAGCGCAATCCCACACGGAACCAGTGCTTGTCGGAGAAGTTTTTTTTTTTAGCCACCCCTGAATACCCTGTCACCTACTCTTTACAAACATGCTGAAAATATTTTTCAATGGCAATTTTTTTATGTGTGGTCCACAAGGAGTTTGTCTGAGTCACACACTATGATAGTGACATCTTCCTTTTCCGAGAAAACACCAACCTGAACCAACAAGCAATTTTGTCATTTAGCTGTCAGGATTGTTTGACAGGAAAGCCTCTCTTTTCTCTCAACCCGATATCCCTGACTGCTCGACAACAGTTCCCATCCTCCCGTCACTCTTTACGTTGAAAACTGTGACTGAAACTGATGTTCACTTTTCAGGATTTGTGCTGACTTTTCTCCACATGCTGTCCCTTCCTTCACCCTCTCCGATTGTCAGCATGCTAAATTTATCCATAATGAGACAGGACGTTTAGACTCTTCTCGTCAACGATTAGAGCAGCAGGCTAAGACTAACAAATAGTTTTTACGGGGCTTTGTTTTTCGGTATTTGAGTGCTGGAACGATTTTTTAAAATTTTAATGTGAGAGACCAAGAACATGAAGAAAATCAACATATGCGTTCTTCCTGCTCTCATCGATATCGCGAGTCTCCTCCCCAAACCATATCTGTGTTGTAGTACCAAGATCGAACTATAAGAGGCAGCACCGTGCCATAGACTGCCAGAAAATATAAAGAAGACATAGAAGAAGCTCGGCTAGCTGTTTGCTTATTTGGAAAGTATGAGCTGTGTCCAAATTCACAGTCTGGGTCCTCCAAAAGTTGCATTTTCGGCCGCATTTTCGGTAGTGTCCAAATTCACATTAAGCTTGTTCTAATTCCCCGCGATTTATGTGATCCACGCAGGCTACATGAGGAGGAGCCTTTGAAAGCGTCGAAGGACACAGCCTGCAAATTGTCTTTCTAGAATTTGGAAACCTTGTGCGACTGCGCCGCAAGTATTGTCAAGCACTCCAAAAAATGCGGCGAAAATGCAGCTTTTGAAGGATGAAGCCCATGACTTTGGACAAAACCAAGGCACGGTCTTCTAACTGCAAAGTAGAACTGACATAGTTCTACTTTGCAGTTAGAAGTCCGTGCCTCGGCCCCGGAATGTTGAACAGGTTTTTGATGTTTTTGGTCCTGATTCTTCTGTGGATATTAAAGAATAAAATAATGCTCTCCATACCTCAGAATAATTACGCAGGATAATCTTTTCAAAACTTAATGATTCATGATTGATTTTTGGTAGGTTTTCTGAACAGATTAAGGAGGGAAAATGCCTCTTAACACCCCCACACCACGATACAATCACGATAATCTTTCAGAGCCATCTGATAATCGGGTCTTTCCTGACTTGTGTCAGAGTGGAGACTAAATTCTCAAATTGGGCCTGATTATCAGTGTGTTTGTCCCTCGCTTGAGGCCCCAATTCACCTAGTTTAGGAGGTTAACATTCCCAGCATGAGCAGAGAAAATCAGATGAGTCAGGGTGGAGGAGCCATTTACAAAGTCAATGAGGCTTACTCGATAAGTGTGTGCGTGTGTGTGTGTGTGTGTGTGTGTGTGTGTGTGTGTGTGTGTGTGTGTGTGTGTGTGTGTGTGTTACGCGTGTTTGTCGGCAGCTCTTATCTATCAACAGCAAGACAGTGTAGGTTAATTCCCCGGGTTCAGAGACTGGCTGTGTGCATGCATGCCACGTGTGCCCTTCAGACAAGGACAGCATAGATGGTGGCACGTCCAGCAGAGGATCCGTCATAAATGTGGCCCTCCATTAGAGCGCGCGTGTACAACGACCCCTGAGTATCTCGCAGTGACTCTTGTCTCAAACAGGCTACATGGGTGTGTTGTCATTTTGTTTGCAGAAAGAACCCCAACAATAGCAGAAATAACAGGGCAATGTTTAGACTGTGTGTGTGATATTTTCATGGCCTGTTCGTCAACAACTTTTGCCTCCCTTCTGTCCTGGCTGTTTTTTTTTTTTTACTTATGCATTCTTACATCCTTCCTTCTGTGGCTTAAAACACATTTTCTGCTTGACTTTATCTTCAATCTTAGACATGATTCTATTCTTCCGGACCACCTTTGTTGTCTTCCTTTATTTCCAGCTTTCTTCTTTCTTGCTTTCCTGCATTCCTTCCTTCATTTCTTCCCACCTTCCTTCAGACAACATTTAGTATTTTTCTATTCTTTGCTTAAAACGATGTGTATGCCTTCCTTCCTTACTTTCTGATATCTCTCCTGCCTTCTTCTTTTGCTATATGGTGGCATTCTTTTCATCTTTTCTTCCCTCCTTCCCTCAGACCCTTCTTTCCATGATTTGAACCTCATTTTTGCATTGCTTGCTTCCTTACATCGTTCCGCCTTTTTTCTTCTTTTCTTCTTTCCCTCTTCACTTCAGTAAATGTCATTTTAACACCACGTTGTCTGGATGCATGTAGAAATTTTGCTGGTGTTAAAATTAACACCATGGTGGTAAATTAACAACAGCAGATTTGCAGTGTACCTCCTTTCTGTCTCCCTTCTTTTATGTCCCTCCTTCCTTCAATTTGACCCTCTTTTGCAACCCTTTTCTGTTTGCTTAGAATTACTCTCGTGCCTTTCTTTCTTTGGTGCCAGTCCTGCATTAGAATCTACTTTGTTATTTATTTGCCCTTATTCACCGTGCCTGTACAAATACAATACAATACATGCTGATTTATATAGCGCTTTCACAAAGCGCTTAACAAAACAGTAAACATAAAGTAAAATAATAAACACAACACATAACATGAAACACGGACAGTCGTGCAGTCCTAACCACTTTTCTCCTCATTCGCTTTGTTGTTAAAGCATTTTGAGATGAAAGAGGAGAGAATCAAAGTGTCCTTTCACCAGTGGAGCAGAGACGTCATGCTCAAAATGTGCACACATCGGCTACAAGCTAAGTTTCAAAGTCAACAAGAAGCTGTAGCATCCATTGACGAAAAAAGAGATTGGTTCACCTCTCCTGTCCCGTGCAAATCCATTCCAATTCCAAGCGGTGACTCTCAGTTCGAAACACGCTCCTCTCTCCTCATCCTCAACTTCAGCAGCCATCCATCCAGCCGCACCAACGCAGACTGTCCAACAGCGCCGACATCTCCACTGAACAAAACGGGGCTGTGAAAAATGCTGCCCATTACAGGCGCAAAAAACACAAGCGCCCCGGGGCTGTCCAGCACCGACAGTCAATGGCGCCGACATTCCTCCCAATCCAAATTTGTGCTGGTACAGGCGTGCTGCCGAGAAGGCGCCACCACCAAGCACAGATTCTTCTCCTTTGACGAATGTCTTGGCCGCTGAAACGCTGAAAACAGTCCACATCAGGTCCACACGACGAAACAACAAACATGTGACAAAACAAAAAGACAAAAACAACAAAAAAGAACAACAAAAGCAAGGCTCTTGAGAGCACTTGCTGAAGGCTGCCTACTCGGGTGCCATGTAGACACTCATTTCAAAAGTGCATACATACTTTTGTCCCACCCTGCATGCTGTATACCATCATGTCAGCATGCGATCTTTATTTTCTCAAATCCATCCATCCTCACACATCCAATAGATGCCAAAGAGATGGATAAATGGATCGCGTATTCTCTGAGGGAGCGAAACAGGAAATAGAAGTGACAGCCGACGCAAGAGAAAATATTCTAAATGTTACGCTGCGATCACCGGGAGGTGATGGATGACGTGTCAGACATGAGCGAGAAATTGAGAATTTGGTAGTGTAGTCATCTCAGATTTTGCCACACATACATACGCACACACACACATGCACACAACATGATAAATTTGTCAAGTTTGTTCACTGCCTCTGTCTTCCTCTCTGTCAAACGTTAAACTCTACTGGTTCATTGTGATAGGTCAATCGTTCTCAAACTTTTTACACTAAGAATCCCCTAAAATAAAGTCTTCATGACCAATACCAACCTTAAAATCCCACTACAGCGCAGTAGAACACAGGGCATATGAAATAACAAATACAGTGAGAACGAAATGTGAACTCTAATATATGCATTTTATATTGTTGTAAGCCACTGTAACATTATGTACAGTTTGAATATTAACATTGCTCTTAAATATAGACCAAATAATGTAGTTAATTAATCTGGATCAGGGGTGTCAAATTCATTTTTGTCGCGGACCACTTTGGAGTCACTACAGGTCAATCACCCATAATAATTTTGAGTGAGTGTTAACAAGGTAACAAAATTATTGCAAAATCTCAAAGTTATTTATTACATATGACAATTTGACATGTGACAGGTGTAGATTTTAGCAAGGATCATGGAAGTTGACGCACATGATTTGCTTTTTTTGGGCCACATAAAATGACATGGCGGTCCAGATCTGGCCCCCAGGCCTTGAGTTTGACACCAATGATCTAAATTAAATATATTGTGCATAAGTTAAATTCAAATTTGACTTGCAAAGAAACCGATATAGAAAATGCAACAGTAATGTACTTAAAAGTTAAATAAAACAAACGGTACTTATCAAATGTACTGTACTTTTATTTCGGTGACACTAGACTGTATCAAAATGTTTTTTTGACTGGGCAGGCCATGTAACAAGTCACATTTTAAAATATCATACAAGTATAAAAAGAAGTTTTCAAACACCTTTCCTTGATGGGAATCATGGAGTATCAAAGTTAAAATGTCAGCAACATAAAATCTTTGTTAACCATACAGTTGATGGTTTTAGGATGAGGGTTAACATTTCAACGTGTCATGCAAAGTGTAAAAAGATGGACAGACTCCAAATATGTACTGGTGGTGCTGGAGTCTTGTCACATGATTTTCGTTGGGGCTCCTCCTTCACTGAGCATCACATGCAAGCCGAAGAAAAAGCTAATCACACACTTGAGGTTCACCCTTTGATGCTTGCCGAGCTGCAATCCGGGGGAATGTTGTGACTTAACAAGCTTTTACCACTGTGTCCGTTCATGGAGATGAAAATCCTCATGTCGTTGTGTTGGTGTTGTTTTGTTTTGCAGAAACTCGAGAGGACCGCACCAAAAGACTGTTTAGACATTACACTGTGGGCTCCTATGACAACTTCACCTCATACAGGTAAGGTCCCTGCTAGCTTGTGCTGGTCATGCCCAAAACTCCCACAAGAGAGAAGTCAGTCTCTCTGGAGTGTGTCGCTGGACAACAAATTCTCTTGTGGAATTGACTGCCACCTAAAGGCAACAAGCTGCCACTGCACAGATGAAATATTTAAGGACTTTTTTTTTTTTTTTTTAGCGCACCACCACAGTGCATCTGAACTAAAACAATCAGCATCCTATTGAAGTGGAGCGTTGATTTGCTTTAATTTATTAACCACCATGTTATGTTGCAGCTTAATTTTAAAGTAAAAAAAGTAATACAAATATCTAGATTTTTTTAAAGGATTAAAAAACAGGATAAAATTAGCAATTAAGTTATTGTAATTTTATAATCTACAGTAAATTGATAAAATACATAACTATAAAAACAGGATATTAATGCAAACTTACAGGTGATTTTTATTTTGGAATTTATAGGTTTGTTTGAGTATAAATGAACACTTTTTGTTTATTCGGTTTTCTGCTGACAACACTACTCCCAAATTCCAAATATAAATGTTGTCACTTATCACATTTACAGAACATGAACAAAGGTCAAAATATTTAAAAAGATCCAGTGATCCCCCCCCCCATCCCCCTTTTGTTCCCAGAGCTGTATATATGCAGTATATTAGGTTTTGTTTTTGATTGTGAAAAACCTCCCTGTACATCGGCTTTTCATAGTCATTGAGGTGTGAAGCTCGGTGGGCCCTGGACTGGTCGCCAGGGCATATTTAGACATGAGCAATAATACATTTCCATCTGGTCACCAGAACTGAATCAGACCACCTGTCATCAAAACATGAAGAGACCATTGATAAAATGCTTTAATGCCTTTCCTTCTCAGGGAGCTCTTGGTGTGTTCCCATTTCAAGCATCATTTCTCTTTGTTTGTTTTTTAATGAAAAACACTTTCATTACTTAAATAGAAAAAATCGTTTTCCAAGTAGTAAAAACCAATAATAACAATTTATGTAATAGTAATCAAACTGAACTGAAGCCTATCCTAGCTGACTTTACATGAGAGGCTAGATAAACCCTAGATTGGTCTCCAGTTAGGGCACATTTCAATTTAGAATGTCCAATTCACAAAACATATGTTTTTGGAATGTGCGAGGAAGCCTAATGAGGACAAGATATAGTGTCAAGAGGTTTCACCAGAATATGGCACAAAGTATACCACTGAGAAATGACAGCCATTTTGTGTGACACGCCCGAAATGAAAGCTGAAAGTTGTATTCAGGTCTATTGCAGTGGTGTACAAAGGCAGAATCATTTCAATTCTTTCATGGCTTGTCAGCATAACTCTCTGAATTTGTCCCAGTTGTCATCTCTTAAGCTGACAATAATACAAAAATACATTTTCATATTCATTCCCTTTTAGTTTGGAGGCAAATACAGTATATGGCGATTTCAATTGCAGAGTGGCAGTTTTAATGTGACTTTCCCACACGACGGCCTTTTCGAGTTTCTAAATGTCATTTGTGTCGCCAGAGTTCCAGGTTTTATGGAGTTTCTCATCAGCATGCACCGTACACTTGACAGTCGACAACCATGCACATTCAATATGTCAACGTGGCCATCACCTAGAGGCGGAAAGCCTGATACTGCGCGATCGGAACTACATGTTCAGGACCAAAGGAATCACATCCTAAAGGGTTTATATACACTGTATATATACAAATATATGCTCAGCCCTTTATATGCCCAATATATGCCCAAACACGCCAGTTTCAACTTCCCCTGCATCAAAATGACTTCATTTTGATTCTGTTTTTTTTTTTTTCTCTGAGCGCACGGACACCACTCTTTTGAAAAAGGGGCCCATAGGGTCGCAAATAATTGTGGCCCACATGGCATGACGTCAAAGCGTAAATTATTTTTCGGAAAATATAAAAACTAATGATAGCTAACAAACCTAATTAAAGCTAGCCGAATTTAAAAAACAAAAAAGTGAGAATGAAATAAAAGCGAAATATCATGGAACATGTAAAAGTATGATAACTGATGAACAGCAGCATTTTAAGCCAAGTGGAGACATTTGACAAGAACGAGCTGACTCCAAAGTTGTGCAACCGCATGAGCTCAGTTGTTTATTTTCACTTCCATCGGCATTTGAACAGGAGTGTGTAGACTTTTCCTATCCATTGTTGATGGGAAATCGACTCGCGCACGATTGAAGAACTGGCCGGTGGAGGACGGCCAGAATCAGTATTATGTGCTCCCTCCAACGTGTTGCAGTTAAGAGGCATACAGCAGCAATCAGAGCCAACTGGAGATGTTTGATGGAGGACTCCAAACCCACCGGAGACATACGTAGGAGGTCTCCACACTTCAAATTTCAAACAAAAGAAGCCGTTTGGATTCAATGTGAAACATCTTGGGCAGTCAAGAATCCATAGTCGCCTCAATTCAACCATTGCGGATTGTCTATTTTGCTGGCCAGACAACATTTGATCAGTTCCCATCAAGACCAACCTTTTATAAATTCCTGCCTCAATCCCATCAAATAAATGAACTACAATCGAATCCCTGGAATTTTGAACATGAAATATCGAATGCCTGTGGCCTCCCTCTTGCAGAAAGGTTTGTTTCCAATCAGCCGTTTGCACCAGCACCAGCTCTGTGTTCTCTTGGTAAGTCTTGAAAGCCAAGTGATGTGATGTTAAACTAACGAGAGCGCAATGGTCAATGGCTTATTTTACAAGCTTCTACTAAAACCTTTGCTTTGATGTTTGGAGTGGGCGCAGCCTTACCTAGCCAGGTGTGTTGAGTTTGCATTGCAAGTGTATCTGACGCTGAGTGTTTGATGCATTTTATGTTCTGATGACTTTTTACTTCTTTTTCCTCCATTAAAAAAAAAATACTGTTCTAGAAATTGTCCTTATCCCCTCAAAAATAAGGCCTGGAACGTTTTAATAGCATCTGCCTCAACTGTTTTCTGGGTTTGATCATGTAACATTCGCAATGTGAGTCTGTGGCCACTTTGACATCAATTTCATTCAACACAAGGGGGCCTTCGCTGCATAAAATGTCAACCTTCTCGGATGGCTGAAAACAGGTGGATTCATCAGAATGTCGTGTTTAGACTAGAGGCGCTACACATTTTGGACTTTTGAATTTGTTATGCGCCTTCCCCCATCAAAACAAGTGGAATTTCCTCTGTCATTAGCATCACTTCTGAGGCTCTCATGTCAGAATCAGAATCAGAATCATCTTTATTGGCCAAGTATGTAGAACACACAAGGAATTTGTCTCCGGTATACACGCTGCATTAGTGTCATCATAAAGGAGGATTGATTCACCCTTAAAATGCTACTGAGCCGCACTTCAGTCAGAACTGCTATTTGCCAGTGTGTGTGTGTGTGTGTGTGTGTGTGTGTGTGTGTGTGTGTTTGTGCGTGCGTGCCTGCGTGCGTGGTTCTTGAGTCAAACTTTCCTTTTCATCTGTTCTCTTCAAAGTGATTACATCATAGAGGAGAAGAATGCGGTCTTACAGAAGAAAGAAAATGAGGGCTTTGGTTTTGTCCTGCGTGGAGCAAAAGGTGAGCATTGTTATTACTGTTGTCGATTTTAGAGTTATTTGCTGGACAGGGAATGGAGCTACTCTGTGCCCCAGTGTTTAACGCATCCGCCTCACAGTTCGGAGGCTGGGGCTTCAAATGCAGGCTCCGCCTTCCTTTGTGGTCCATATTTTGGTTGGGTAGTTTGGGAGAAAAGAAAGAAGCATGGAATGAACATGCAAAATCCACACAGAAGAGTCTTGAACCCAGAACGTTTCAACTGTTAGACAGATGTAATCTCCACAAGGGCACTGTACTGCGAAAGCATCATATGAGTCAGTAGCAGCTTTGGTCAACACGTTTCTGCCAACTCGCTGTCCCATCTGCTGCTCACACATGGCGCTCGCATTTAGTCGACACCTCTCCTCTCGCTCTCTCTCATCTTTTTTTTCCTCCTCCCTCTCTCACTCGCTCCTTCTCTTCATCTTCCTTGGCAACCTCTATGTACATGATCCTCTCCACCTATTCCATCAGTGTGTTTTACTCTTTTCACGCATGTGCCCTGTTCCCCTAACTGCCCCAACCACATCCCCATCTTGCTTGGGGGGAGGGGGGGGCGCTTCAGAGGAGGGTTACCATGGCAACCACCGCTGAGGTACCTTGGTGGGAGTCTACTTTTACTTCTCTATCACTCACTACCAGTAGAGCTGTCTTTTATTGTCCAATGAACACACACACACACACACACACACACACACACACACACACACACACACACACACACACACCCACACAAACACAGTAGCGATGCAGTCCACTTAGTGTGGGCTCAGAAAAAAGTCACGTCAATGACTGTTGGATATGCGCCACGGGATTTAATGGTGTGTGTGTGTGTGTGTGTGTGTGTGTTTTCAAACATGACATTGTATGCAGTTTTACTCCTCACCAAATAATCCAGAACACAAGAAAGAAACAGGGCAGCATGGTAGTCTAGTGGGTTTGAATCTCGGTGCCGGCCCTCTTGTGTTCTCCCCATGTGTAGATGGAAACTGCAGCTTCCTTTCACAATCCAAAACCAAACATGTTAGGTTCGTTTAAGACTTGAAACTGTGACCCGACAATACAAAAAGAGTCTCAAGATGTGCAGGTACAATAGATTTCGAGATGCAAGGCAATCATGGTTCAGTCGATCAAAGTTCCTCCTCTTTCATCGATTAAAAGTTTCATTTTCATAAAAGGAACTTTGAGAAGTGTTCAAAAATTTGATTTTGTAAAAGGTACTCCAGAAAGGAGTGCATAATTATCTCAAAATATTCATTATACAGAAATATTCATTTTATAATTCTTAATTACAAGATTTGAAGTGACTGGGAATCTGTTGGGTTTTCCATAAACAATCCCCATGAAGTTCAAGTAGCGCAATAGGCGCACATCTCAAAGGGGGGGGGGGGGGGGTATCCGATTCCTTTTCATATCTGTAGAAATAATGTTGTGAGTACAGTAGTAATAACGTGTGAAGTGGCATTGATATAAGTTGAAATCTGAGCTCAATCTCTTTTTGATTATGCCCAAATATCACCTTGATCGCTAAATCCTCTTATCTGTTTGCTTAGCCGAGACGCCCATCGAAGAGTTCACTCCGACCCCAGCTTTCCCCGCTTTGCAGTATCTGGAATCTGTGGACGTGGAGGGTGTGGCCTGGAGGGCCGGACTGAGGACAGGAGACTTTCTTATTGAGGTAATCGCGAGCACATACAGAAATATTGACTTTACAGTTGCATTTGTTCCATGGCCATACTCGCCCCTGAAAAGTAGAATCTCATTTTTGCCATTTTTATATCAAAATCTTTCGCTTCAACACCAGTTATTTAAGTGTTTATAACTACCACGATATTGATGTGAGCTTTGCGAAGCCATCTACAGTGTTTGATGTTATGTGTTAGCATTAAGCTAACGAACTTTCATCAGACAAAGTAATGTGCTTTGGTTAAATACAAACTGCCTATATGTGTAATTCCTTTTGTTCTATGTTTAATTTTAGACTAAACTTGAAATTGGAGTGTCAGTTAGCAGCTTAAAGCAAGCACACTTGGTCTCTAAATTGAATAACTCTTGGCTGTCTGCCAAACTGCGCCACGTATACAAGGAGCAGAGTAGACATGATCTGCTTACACTCAGCTCTTATTTACTTTCTTAGAACCTTTGGAAAAAGCTTGCTGGTAAGGCACATTTTTAATCGCAACACAGAGTAAAAAAAACGTGTTGTAACTTGAAAACCTGATCAGTTAAGTTGAGTTCATACTGTATCAAAATGGCAGCAACGATGACACGTGTGGCACCCATCAGGTGAACGGTGTGAACGTGGTGAAGGTCGGCCACAAGCAAGTCGTATCGTTGATCCGGCAAGGAGGCAACCGTCTGCTGATGAAGGTGGTGTCAGTCACGCGCAAGCCAGAGTCGGAGGAAGTTGTCCGCAAGAAAGGTAAACACCACAAAATATTGGAGAGGAAACACAAAATCACTTCACACTGAAATTTGACGGGAGAGGACTGTGAAACGCTCCCTGTGAGGTTGCGCCATCAGTTACTTGTTTGTCTATAGGTGCCTTGTGATTGACTGGTGATTAGTCAAAGCAGTTAACCCTGCCTCTCACCCACAGTCAGGTGTCAAAAAGACATTCCAACTAGAGCTGTGAGCAACTCTTGAAAATGGATGATTGGGGAGATGCTAATCTGAATGCCAATGACTGTTGAGCAAAGCAATAATTCCTTCATTACCGACTATTACGATGTTCTCAGAAGCTCCTCAGATACGTTTTGAGACTTTCCTGTACACTCCTCTTGTACAGTAATGAAATATGCACACAGAAACACACAAAGTCTTCTTGCACCTCTGCATCTTTGGTTCTCTTCGCCACTGTTGTCATGGCAACTACACCGCATGTTTGGAATTAAGCATTCCATTATAGCAACAGGCTCTCTCTACCTCTCGGGCTGGTCTCTCTCTCTCTCTCTCTCTCTCTCTCTCTCTCTCTCTCTCTCTCTCTCTCTTTTTTCTATTTTTCGAACCCTCCTCGATCTACACACATGCAGAATCGGCGAAGACCAGGACTGTTGATTGGACTTCTGCACCATATGAAGGATAGTTGGATTTTATGATTTTTATTAATTTTTTATTCACTGAAGGATGGCACTTATTGTATGAATGCTGCAGTTTTTGGTTTTTTTGTTTTTCTCTCGGGTCTCCCGTTAGTAAACTTCCTGCATTTAGGAACTATTTGGCACACCTGAGGTGCTTGAATATACATTTTAAAGTCAGCGAGAGTGCAACCTTGCATGTTTGGAGATGGATTACAAAACTCCCAAAAGTGTGGAGCTGTGATGTCTGGTAGTGTCATTCTCCTTAGCTGTTAAACCATTGTCCTTTCTCCATCTGTTAAGGCAGATGTCGTTTTGTTCTCCAAGGACCTGATTTACTCAAGGGCTGCACATGCAAAAACAGGAGCAAATTTGATTGCCCACACCAATAGATGTGAAAGCTGATCATCTAACCAGGCGCACCCAGCATTTTATCTGCCAAACAGACAGAATTGCTGCACAGTTGAATTTTACGTGCTATGTGAGAAGCTGATGCAAATATAGTCCACGAATTTAGCATGTCCAATGTAATTGATCGAATTTGAGACAAGTTGCGGTGGCTTTTTGTGTTTTTAAATCCGAAAGTCAAATGTGTGAAAGGCAAATGCAAACTGACACTGTGAACATGGCTACGTTACCGCAACAAGGAAAAGGCATGGGCAAAATGAGAGGCACCAGGCGCAATAGATCCTTTCCGCTCGTGCACTGTTTTTGAAATGCCAGAAATAAAAATTGTTCTGATATATTGTCTATTCAGCATTGCAATTTTGAAGTGTCTGAGTGATCAGCCATATCACCTATGACAGAACTCCTTTCAACTTTGCCTTTCCGTGCATCCGGCTCATTTCAGCACAGTGCAGCAATTGGTGGCCTCCCACGGCAGTTTTTTGGGGTGTGCTGGTCCAAGTTTTAAATCAAAGAAAGTATGGCTTTTGTCTCATTGCTGTCCTCCACAACATTTTGGGATCGATAGATTTCATTTCTGCCACTCACTTTTAATTTAGTTTGCCTTTACCACTGCACACTGTTTTGCACTTGTGGTACTCTCACAAATTTTTCATGGTGAAAACCAGCGGAAGGTACTCAAAGTGCGAAAGACAGTCGTAAATCAGGCCCCAAGTGAGTGAGAACCAGCTTGTGTGTCCAAGCTGCCGTGTCGCTTCCATGGACTAAATTTTCCCTCGATGTGATGTTACGTTCGGGAGTGACCAAGAAAGAACACCTCCCGACTAATCAAGCCCCGGCATGACGTCGGACTTCCAGCATGGGACCTCGTCCAAATTGGATATGATGAAAACAAAGGCGACTTCGACATGGGCCGGCCATCTACGGGAGGCACGGAGGGCACTGAGCCGCAAAGCCAAAGACTTTCCATCACGGTCTTCAACGCCATGCCTTTTCTCCACAGCGCCACCGCCTCCCAAAAGAGCCCCCAGCACCACGCTTACGCTGCGCTCCAAGTCCATGACGGCCGAGCTGGAAGAATTGGGTGAGTTGTGGCATTTTTGGATGTATTGAGCATTTGTTTAATATGCTTCATACGCACCTTGAAGTCCATGTACTATGATGCTATTCGTCCATACAGTAATGCAGTGCAGGTATGGAAAACACACCACTAATCCTTTCACTAGAGTGTCCTAGTTTTTCTCTTATTGCGCTGAATTGTCTTACTAGTGAAGTCAAAGAGTGAACTAATTGACGGACGTTAGGGTAGATATCACATACAGTATATTGTATAAATGCTCAAACGGCGTCCCAGACACCTCCTGTTTTCTGCTTTCCTTTTTTTTCCCACTAACTTTGACAATAGTTACTTCTCTTGGCTTGTTCTTGTGCTTTTTCTCTCCTCTGCTGACGCTTTCATTGTCAACAAAGCTTCTGCTCGGAGGAGAAGAGGAGGTGAGTCTGAGGCAAGAGACTCAGATGTTTTCTCACTGCTCTCTCCATTTTGTGGGGCAAGGAAACATCGCCGCTGTCATGTGAAAAACATGTAGGTCCATTTTTTTACACTAATGTGGTGTTCGAGTTTAGGACATTCCATGAAAGTATAATTTTTTTTTTTAATGACAAAAATGGACATACATGTTTTTCTCAGGACATTGGCGACATTTACCTCATAATAATATTTTAATATAGTTGATTACAACTGAACTGTACTTGAAAAATGCACTGTGCAGTATTTAAAACCATTGTAACACAGTTCGAACATTTAATTCAGTCATTCTTTCATATACCACTAGAGGGAGCTAGTGTACCACACTTGGCAAATCACCACATTATCAAATTCAATGTCAGTCACCATATCATCATTTGTATTCTCTATTGTATTTAGCAGTTTAAAAACAAATGATGTGGCGGTCGTCTCCTCGTGTGTCTCATTGCTTTCTTACCTTACTTAGTTCTGGCTCATTTGCCTTCTTAACAGAGAGACTCGACGAAATGTTGGCTTCCCAGGAGTCCATGTTGCGTTCTCATCCCCCGGAGGCCGATTACCGAGCAGCCACCGTCAAACAGCGGCCCACCAGCAGGAGAATAACACCAGCGGAGATCAGTGTGAGTGCACCTATTCAAAGATCAGCACCTCGTTATAAACACATCACGTATCACATTTCAATGTTTTGTTGGGGTCTGGCTGCAGTCACTGTTTGAACGACAAGGGATGACACTACATGGAGGTTTTCATCCAGCCATGGAGAGCGGTCATATGGCACTACCTAAGGGGATGTCCAGGACCAAGTCATTTGGTAAAACAATCACCTATCCTGTTACTGCTACTATCCATTAATTCCCAACCACAAAAAGTGTTCCGTAACAAATCATGAAGTGTGGCGCAGGATATTATCATATTTCACTTAACTGGTCTGAAATTGATCAATCTTTATCTATTGTCGGTGACATACATACAGTAACAGACAAAATGATGAAATTCTCTTCCAGTAGGTAGCAGGTGTATTTTAGCCCATCTATGGCATTTCGCATGACATGTTAACATTAAGCTAGCAGAATTTAGTTCAACAAAATGATATGGTTGGACTGAACATTTTGGTATTTAAATATGCAATGTTTAATTCTCTTTTCTGAGATGTTCTGTTCCGTTTGTGTTGATAGTTTCTAATAATCTCAACATCTATGCTGATTTTCCGTTAGGCCATCAATTTCTTTTCTTTATCATTAAACCAGTGGACATTCATTCGACAAAATGTTCTGGTTTGGTGTTTAAATATAATTTGTACAAATCTAAATGCAGTATTGTATATTGTATTGCACACTCTTTTGTTTCATTTGTTGTGTTAAACGGAAGCTCACAGCTGATTTGTGCGGCAGATTGTTAAATACGAGGCCGGAGATACATTTTTGTTTTAATCCTCCAAGTATCACAAAAAAGATTTGGCTGTGTGAGTCACTCACTTAATTCATGTTTAATGAAGTGTTGAAT